>JAUNZM010000687.1:0-688033 GCA_033459285.1 Clamator glandarius | reverse complement strand
GCGGCGCTCGTCCGCGCCGCGGAGCTGGGGAGCGGGCGCGGGGGGATGCTCGTGGGAAGCTTCGCTCTCGGATGGGCTCCAGCACAGCTTATTACTTTAACCCTTTACATCTTTCCTAATTTTATTATGTTCCTTATTTCATTATTTTAATTAATGTCATTATTTTAATATCTCCATTTGATTATTTTATCATTTTAATTATTTTATTATATATTTATTTTACTATTTTTATTTTCTTATTTTATTTTTTCTTATTTTCTTATTATTTATTATTTATCTTATTGTCATATTATTTCCTTTTATTTATTTATTTTATTATTTTCAAGTTATTTTACTTTCATTACTTTATTCTTTTCATTCATTTATTATTTAAATAATTATATTATTTGCCTTTTATTTGCATTCTTTCACTATTTAAATTGTTCTATTATTCGCATCTTATTTTCATTCTTTCATTATTCGAATGATTCTGTGATTTGCATTTTATTATTTTAATTTTTAGTTTAATTCTTTTTTAATTTGAATTATTTTATTATTTGAATTATTTTATTTGAATTATTTTATTTTATCTTTGCTTCGTTATCTTATTTTATTTACTTTATTTTATTATTGGCATTATTTTATTAGCTTTATTTTATTATTTGCACTACTTTATTAGCTTATTATAACTATCCTTACTATTATTAATCCAGGGACAGGGGTCCACCTGAAATTCAGCTGCGAACGCCAGCCCAGCAATCATAGCAACGCAAACAATCGTAGACTTATAGAATGGTTTGGGTTGGAAGGGACCTTAAAGATCATCCAGTTCCACCTCATTGTCATGGACAGGGACCCCTCCAAGCCAGACCAGGCTGCCCAAGGCCCCATCCAACCTGGCCTTGAACACCTCCAGGGATGGAGCATCCTCAGCTTCCCTGGGCAACCTGTGCCAGTGCCTCACCCACCACCATTGTGAAGAAAGGGAAACATAGAAATACAGCTGGGAATAGCGTAAAACTGGGAACACCTGCTTTGTTGTGGTTTAATAAAGATAATTTTGCTTGGAAATTTAAAGCCAACTAAGTAGCATCTTGAATACTTGATGTGTTTTGATAGGAATGGTTGGACTCGATGATCCAGTGGGTCTCTTCCAACCTGGTTATTCTGTGATTCTGTGTTCAGCAGCCTTTTTATTATACAGGGAATTTTCATCCTCTGGAAGCAGACTCATGTATTTATAATAGACGTAGGAAGAACATATTTTTGGATCTCTCCTTACATGGAGCCAAGATAGATGGAGTAAAGAAATACACAATCGCTCCTTCTCCTCCACAGGCAAAAAAATATTCACAGGCAAAAAAAAAAAAAAAACAAAAAACCACAAACTACTATGAGGGAGCTGGAAAAGAGCCAGAGATTTGAGATGTGGGAAGAAAGAGGATGAGAGAAGCGAGCGCTTCAGATGCTGAAGGTGGGGATGTGGGTTAGACATAACACTCTACACAAAATCCAACCTTGGGATAGGGCAGGAAGGGTTTTCCTTCCCCGAATCCTGGACTTTTTCCCATGGAAGACAACAAAAATTCGATTCACGGCTAAAAAACGAGTCAGAAGGACAAAAATTCACGTGATGTTACGGGACGAGGAGTCTGGGCATCCCCCTTCCTCCAGCAGCTCAGCTCCCCTCTCCACCACCCCCACAATCTGGAAAGGAGCCTGAAAGCAAAACCCTCGCATGAATTAAAATCACAGTCACTTCAAATTAGATCCACCTAGTAATTCTTGGCTTTAAAACTCCTAAATAACTGGAGCGGAAAGCCTCAACTCCTAAATAAATGGCCTGGTTTTCAAAGGCACGAGCACCCAGCTGCTCCAAGTGAGGTCAACTGGAAGAAGCGTCATTACTATTTATAAGGCGCTTTCACTGTAGGGAGAGGGTGGCAGGCAGGACAGCATAGGTGCACCAAGAGGGTTTATTTTCCTCTCTCGAGCCGTGCTGTGCGAAAGCACAGCTCCCTATAAATAGAGCCTGCACTGGTAAATAAGCTGTTGCTCACAGCTGCTGTGAAAGGAGCCCACAGGTTGCTTAGCTCAGCGATTTTTTGAGAAACCAAGTTGCTAGTGGGGCCAAATGCTGCTAGTAAGAGGTGTGTCGGCTCGCTGAGAGCCACCGTGGACACGGTATCTTGCATCCTCTGCTTTGTTGGGCGATGAAAGGTGCAGAAGGGAGGAATAAATGACCCAGCGCTCACCCGCGGTGCTGGTTTACCTGCTCCATAACAGGAACCCGCAGGGATTTAATAAATGCAAAGGGACAGGGGTATAAATGTAATGCCAGGTCTCAAAACTTGAAGGTCTTGGTGGTAGAAGGGCAAGATAGACCTCCAGCATCTGAGGGATGGAGGTGGCAGGTCCAGAAAGGCGGGAGAAGGGAGGGCCGTGGAGAGGAATGGAATCTGGTGGAAAAGGGGGAAATAAACCCGATGCTGTGAGAATGGGACACCCACTTCTTGCAGGGTTTATAGGCTGTGGACTTCTCTGAAATGCCAAAGCCCAAACCCCTCAGTTCCTTCATTCATTTCTAACTGAAATGACCTAGCAACTGACCCTGGATGGTGGAATTAGGCTCTGGATCTGGCCCAAAAATAACAATCCTAGATTAAATTCCCCATTCTCTTTGGAAGAAACTACCAGTACCAAGGGGCCACCAACCAGCTGCCCCTGGCACCCTTCCCCCAGCATCAAAATGCAGGCAACGGCAGCAACCGCTCTGGCGAGCCCCAACTCTGACTAAGCATGATTCATCCTCCTTTTCTTTCTTTTCCTTCCCCCCCACTTCTAAAGGAAACTTGGAAGAGAAAGACAAGTCATGTTCACACCTACGTTCAGTGCGTGAGGTCTCTCTCGTGAGACTTTATCTGGAGTCCTGTGTCCAGTTCTGTAATTCGCAATGTAAGAAGGAGATGGAGCTGTTGGAACGGGTCCAGAGGAGGCTACCAAGATGATCAGAGGGCTGGAGCACCTTCCATTCGAGGACAGGCTGAGAGAGTTGTGTTTGTTCAGCCTGGAGAAGAGAAGGCTCAGAGGAGATCTTATAGTGACCTTCCAGTAACTGAAAGGGGCTACAAGAAAGCTGGAGAGGGACTTGTGCTGATAGACTTGTGGTGAAGGGGAACGGGTAAAACTGGAGAGGGGCAGATTTAGTGTAGACATTAGGAAGAATTTCTTTACTGTGAGAGTGGTGAGACACTGGCACAGGTTGCCCAGGGAAGTTGTGGCTGCCCCATCCCTGGAGGTGTTCAAGGCCAGGTTGGATGGGGCCTTGGGCAGCCTGATCCAGTGGGATGTCCCTACCCATGGCATGGGGGTTGGAACTAGATGATCTTTAAGGTCCCTTCCAACCCCAACTATTCTATGATTCTATGAACCATGTTCTTAGGATGTGGGGTGGAGGAGGCAGGATGCAACATGCGTGATGCCCAGTGGCATCCAAGTCACACAGTCCAACCCTGCACCCATCAAACTCTTTGCGTGGCTAAAATATGGAGATGGTGGCAGCGAGCTGTGCATACATCACCATAAAGCTGCAGCCATACGTATGCTGAGTTAACTGGAAGAAAGCTTGACCCTCAGCAATTTCCAGCATGGTCTCAGTTTACCAGCCTGGGACATGGGCACAAATAGTTCTCCCTGCCCTGGGAGGGAGGTTGCAAAAGTCAGGCAGCAGCTACCCAAATTCTTGTTAGTGCATTAACAACACCCTCTTGCAACAGAGAAAATTATTCCTTTGGGCTGACTGAAGGGTATTTATATATTTATTTGGAAAAAAAAATCCACTAAGCTCTTTGCGCTTCTGAATAGGGATCCTGGAGAAGCCAAGAGAACTGTCTGCAATGCTTTAGGGGAATTGTGGGCTTGCAAAAATATTAGGGAGCAAACTGAGTGGTTGCTTTCTTCTCTCACCCTCTGGATGCTGAACTGGTTTTGCTGCTGATGGCACTTTCTTTGCAGGGACTTGAGGTTTGTGAAAACTGCTGAGGGGTCAGGCTGGGAGGGGAGAGTTTTGTAAAGGCTGATAGAAAGTGTTTGGGCTTGGAGGGGCGGACAGACTTCACAGGCCTTTGTGTCTGCAAGTTTCAATCACTTCAGCCCTGCAGGTATTTCAAATACAAGAATGAATGAGCAAGGAGCAAAGTGCAAACTGTACCTTTATCATCGGGATATCACATCTCTCCCTCCTTATCTCATGTGCTTTCTCATCCTGCCCAAGCCCTGCTGCCAGGGTGACCACAATGAGTTCCTGCATCAGCCCCTGTAACACATTGGGGTGTCTGAGCCATGGAAAAAATCATTCTCTCTCTTCTCAACGAGATGGGTTTCCCTTCCTCATTTCTTGCCTTTCACCTCCCCTGCCCTTTCAGTCTCATGCTCATGTTCCTCCTCAACAGCATCAAACCTGCAGCATCAACCCCACTGCTGCCAAAGAGGAATAGAAATGGGGAAAAATTGTTTCTCCACAATATTATTTCCAGGCAGGTTTTCCTGCGGTGATTATGGGATGCTGCTCAGCATGGGACTCGCAGTCCCTTACCCTGAAATTAGAGGAGAGCTCCCGATTGACACCTCTCAAGTCTGCAACCGAGAGGGCTGAGTCCTGCCTAGGGTGCAGGATTAGGGCAAGGCAGGGAACATCGTGTGCTTGGGCTGTCCCCGAGCCATCCCTCAAACACAGGAGAAAAACACAGGCTCCTCCATCCTGGGACAAAGCGTCCAGTTTTTCACACTATTGCACGCTGTAAATGGACCCGATGTGCTCATGAAACGTCTTCCTTCCCCAATTATAAGAAATTCAGCTGGTTGCTATCAACAGCTGAGACCTGAAACATCAGAGGAGCAAGCACCCAGAGCTGCCCCATGCATGCCTTTGGCGCAGCTTTCCTTAAAAATAGCTGCAAGCAGAGGAGGGGAAAATTCAAAGGAGTTCAGTCTCTGATGCTGAGAAACAAGTGCTGAGTCCGAAAGGGGGAACTCCCCACAAGGTTACAGGGCATCGCACAGCTCTGCTGCGTTAGCCCCGATCAAACATTATACCCAAAGCTCATCTTGCCTTTCCTGGCAGTCAAGAGGCAGGAAAAGCCACAAAGGGGTTGCAGAATTCATGGGGTCAGCTCTTGTGCACATGACCTCTCTTTGCAAGGATGGGCGCTACCCAGGCAGTAAAAAAAAAAAACAACTTAATTTTACTGTCCTTTGATTAAAAAAAGAAAAAAAAAAAAAAGAGGCGCCCTATAGGGGTTTTGTACTTTTTCAGCCATATTCAACCGTGCAGGACACTGGTTGCTTTTGCTCAGCCCTCTGCTCTGAGCCCTTCTGTGTGCTGTCGCCATCGCACGCAATGCAACACAGAAACTATTTCAGGGACAGTAAATCCTGCCTGAAGCCAACCCTCTGTCATGCTATGCTGTCAAACCTTGCTTAAAGTAATTTCTTTATTTTAATTCCATTTCATTTAGGAGCCCTCAAACCTAGTTTCTTTTGAGCTGGCATATTTGTGCCCTAATGAGAGGAGTTATAATCGAGTGAGCTTAAGGTAGATTGGAAAGGAATTGGGAGAGTTGCAAATGCATCGCCTGGACCAAAATGAATATGGGGAAAAAGGAAGGATGAGAGCCTGGATGTAACCCTGATTCCCCAAGTCAGAGGCAAAATCAGCCAAGGATTCCTCCGTCATCCCCAGAGTGGTTGCCCTGGACTGTGCTCAGGTCTTGGAGGGTCCCTAGGAAGAACCAGTAAGGCTTAAAGCCAAAGATAAGGAGGTATAAGATGGGTGTCCAGTAGCCAGGATTGGTGACCTACAAAGGACCTCCAAGGACCGATGACCCTCAATGTGCCTCCTGGCCCAATGTCCTTATTTAAAATCCCAGTGAAGGGGTTACATGTCTGATTTTTGAGAATTACACTCAGGAATTCTCAAGAAAATAAATTTGAAAATAACGTTCTGAACCTGCAGCGTCCATTGGAGCAGGGGCATTTCTCAACACTGGCCGGTCTGCTCAGAAACGGGTCCAGGAGGATTGAGCAATGTCCTGTGAAAGTTCCTGACCTTACAAGACTACTGCAAAACAAAACTCACCCCATAAACGTGCTAAATCATCAAGATAATTGACTCTATAGGTTGCAAAGACAAATATGGGGTCTTTAAAATGGTCAGAGGGTAATTAGATAGCAAGAGGTTGGGGATATTTCAGTCTGACACTGATTCTCCTTTAAATGAGGTCTCTCTGCAAAATTTCAGACTTGATTCCAACAGAAAGGATCAAAGAGGGTGGATCAGTCAGAGAGCCAAAATTCAGGTTTTGGCACTATCAGTGCCTCCTAAGAGCCACTGTTCACATTACCCTGACACTGGGTTGTCCCTCCTGCTCCCAGATACTTTTAATTACATCAGAGGAATGCATCTCCCTTTGCCCTGTGATTTTAGGGTGTGAAATACCCCACAGAGAGTCCCATGATTGATTTAGGGTGTAATTCCACAAGATGTTAAACTTGACTTTAGGTTACCTTGTTCCTAAGAAAGATGCCACAACCACCTGTGACAAGGCACCAATCCAGCACAAAAATACTGCTGGTTTGAAAGAAAAGTGCGTTTACAGGGTTACCTCATCTCCCACCTGCCAGATGAGACATTATTCATCCTGCTTCTGTCAGCATTAGCCTGGTCTATGTTACTATAGTACCTTCTCCAGAAAAATCAGCAGAAGTACTGCTAAAATACACCTGATCCAAGCCTAATTTGTGCTGGAAAGTGATGCAGCAAGTTGGAATCCAGCAGGAAGGAATTAAAATCCCAGACATCCTCTAAGTGCAGTTTGTAATAGGAACTATTTCCATGGAGGTGGCCCGTGGCTGAAGTTCGTTGTGTTCATGAAGAGCTTAATTCCAAGTTCCTTAGTGCTATATTTGGGATGCAGCTCTCCTGTCTCCTGCCTGCAGAGCCTTAGCAATGGATATGAAACCCCCAATGGATGAGGCTTTTCAGCCCATTAAGGTGGAAGATGCTCCCCCTCCGGAAATCACAACCTGTTATTATCCCTTGGACTTTGCTATTGAACTGTTTCCTAACATCTCATTAACACCCACCTTTCATTAAGAGCCTGGATCATTATCTCATCATTGCAGGTTATTAACTCAAACAATGGCAAAGGCTGTGGCCTTTCATTCAGGGGCTGACTCACCTTATGGTGTAAGAAGCCCATATCAGTGACAACCTCAGCATTGCCATGGTGACCAAGAGGCTTCTAAAGAGCTGTAGGCAATGATATCATGAAGTCAGATACCTGGAAGATGCTGGGGAACCTCTTCAAAGTAATGCAAGAAGAATGCAGACCTCTCAGGAAGAAAACATGGTATTTTGTCCTCCTACTGATCCAGAAGGAGGTGCTTATGGCCAGCAGAAACAGGCACTGGATTAATCATAACCTAGGGAAAAGGGTTTTTTCTTATTCCTGCTGTTAGCCTGCACTAATACCAGTTCAGGTCCTGATACAGGGGCTTTTCATCAAGGGGTGATAAAAAGACATCCAACAAAGCAGCATCCCAGGGTTGCAAAGACTGTTCTGTCCTAAACACCTTGATAAGCCATCAGCAGAAGGGACTAACACATGTTAATATTCAATGAAATGGCAGAACTTGTACTAAGTAAACGATCAAAGCGCTCATAATGTAATGTAAGGGATGTCTTGGACATCTGGACCGAAGAAGGACATATTAAACCAGATCTTGTCATCAAGAATGCCAGTTTGGCAGAGGAACATAAGAAACTCACTTCCAGAAGCAGTCCCCCTACTGACTGAGCATGCATAGCAGAGAACTTGTATAATGCAACCGCCTGTATTTCTGTAATAAATGGAGTGCAGAGGTTCCTGTCAGGGGTGCTGAGAGCTGTGGAAACCCACTGAGCACCCAGACTTGCACAACTCTAATGAAATCAATGCCTCATCTTGGTCTGTGAGACTGACTGTTCACATGCTGGGTAACAAATCCAACTTTTCCAACAGTACCAGGAGGATTTGCACCGCCTGGGAGGCTCAGGTCGGAATATTCCCTGAAGGATATTGAGCAGGGAGGAGAGATTGCAGGCCTGCACAGCTCCTGTTGTGTCTGCCTCTATCCATAGCAAAGCTATGGGTAGTATTTGGGAAGGATTTACGTCACTTTGGGTGTCTACACCTTTGACCACTTCATAGAATCATAGAATCACCAGGTTGGAAGAGACCCACCGGATCATCGAGTCCAACCATTCCTATCAAACACTAAACCATGCCCCTCAGCACCTCATCCACCCGTGCCTTAAACACCTCCAGGGAAGGTGACTCAACCACCTCCCTGGGCACTTCTACCATCACAGAGAGAAATGGACACTCCCAGAGCAATTCACCTGCCCTGCTGTGGATATTAATTGTAAACCAGGACGAGATGCGTCTTGAAGGTGTTTGTAGCCTGTGAGTGCAGAGCGAGTCCTCAGTGCTGTTTGTGTCCAAAGCCATCTGATGCACATCTCGGTGAGCTCCAGCACGAGCTGACCCAAAACACAATTCCCTGTTCAATCCAGAGTCCCACGTATGGAGGAAGAGTAACACTTTGATGAGGAGATGCATTTCGAAACTGCGTACGTGCTGAGGATCTTTCCACCCACACCCTTGTGAGCACATCTGCCGTATCAACAACCCACTTGTCCCTGGTTCCTCACACGGCTGGGATGATAGAGGCAGTAGCAGGTGATAGTTGTCCAACAGTGTCCTACAGATCTCAACTCCATCCAAGAGGAACCACTTTGGAAACCAACAGCACTGCTGGGGTTGAGCTGTTCTGTAGATCAGCCTCCCCAAGGTTTCAACTCTTCATTCAACTGATGGAAACCACAAGGCATCAAGAGGTGAGGTCTAAGTGTCCCACTTCTCCAGGCTGTTACCATATGTTTTTAAACATTAGATCTGCAGGATCTGCTTTTAGAAGGTCTGTGAAAGACAACTAAGAGGGAAAGCATATGATCAATAAGGTGAATTTAGAACAGGAAGATCCACATCTACACTGAAAAATGCCCACAGACCAAGCAACTGAAAAGCCATTTTGAGATGACAAAGATTTCTGAATTCTCTGCACCAGGAACAAAAATGTTCAAGAGATGAAAGACCAATTGAGGCTCAGCCCTTCACACAGCAGATATCTCAGCAGTCAGTTTGAGTTTCCATATCTTTTGCTGGAGCTCTCTACAGTCAAAACTTCTCCCAAGTAACCTTTCATATCTGATTTCCTAACAACTCTCCTAACCAATTTTTGGAGCCAAATCACTGGAATCAGATCACATGAATTGCTGGAATGCAGTAGTTAACTAGCCAGAATTTCTTATCAGCGCTTTCTTAAAATTTTCTGATTATAGGGCAAATACTTCTATTTGTCTCATTCCTAGTAGATGTTTTTAATTTGTGCATTTGGTTTAATCTTTTCCATGCCATGGCTGAAAAAAAAAAAGGCTAAAATTGTCCAAAAATATCTACAGAATTTGTTTCTTCTTTCTCCAATATTTTCCAATCAGACATGGAAAATATCAACGGGAAATTTCTCTGGAATTTTGGGACAAGCTGAAAAAATAGGGGGAGATGGCTGCCAACATATTTTCTCAAATGCATCTAGATTTTCCAACCCGCAATTACAAGCTGTTAACAGCTCCTGGGGAAAAAAAGAAAATTCAGCTGATTGTTTAGATTTCTGCCCTACAGTAACAAATACCTGGCAGGTTGGTAGAGATCACAAGGGGAGATGCTGTGCTTCATAGCATCAAGGAGTGCTCCAGCTTCTGCCCAAAACAGCTGTTGTCACTTCAGCTGAGAGCCAGAACCATGAGGGGATGGCATAAGTGGAATCACACATTGGCCATTGACCATGAGTCGACCCAACAAATATGATGGAGAAAGGGGAAAACCACTTTTATTGCATCTGCCTCAGTATTTCTGGCAACATGGCTCATCGGGGAATCACAACACAAACTCTATGCCCCAAATAGGGTTCAATTTTTTCTTCTCGCTCCTTGAATACCAAACAAATGACCCCAGGAGACATGGGCACACCCTGCTTGTTCATCCCTACCATGCCCGTAGCTCCTGTGCACCGTGCCAGTGTGTCCGTGCTTCTCTGCTTGCACCTCCCTTGTCTGACGCCTACGGTGACAGTAAGGTCAGAGTGAGAGTTTCACATTTCCCAGCCCGGCTGTTTACCCAGCGCTCAGGCTCAATTAAAGCAACTGCTAGAGAGTGCCCTGAGTTAACAAGAGATCTAACAGCCACCCAACTCCAAGGCAGGCTCTCCTGCCAACTTCCCAAAAAAGAAACAGAACTGGGCTCAGGCTCAAGGCGTGACCTTCTTTCACTCCGTGTTGTGTATTTATTGCCTGAGCTTGGATAATCCAAAGCACCTCAGTGACAGGCATATTGTTTCCACTGCTGGATGAAGGTGCTTGTGATGCCTTGTGGGTCATACGGAAGTTTGAGTTGCCCAGCCTGTGTGTTGAGCCAATGGGAGCTGCAGCCTGTATCCATCAGGATGCCAAGACCCACAGTGATTTGCATGGGTAGAACTCAGTGCATGGGGACCCATCAGCACGGGTCTGGGGTGAAGCCAAAGGTGACTAGAGGGCCACAGTGACTGCAGTTCATCATATCTGAAGGGCATGCTCAAAGCACGGCCCCTCCCTGTCCTGCCTAAAACACAGATGCTTATTCCAGAGCTGACCAGCTAAATAGCTCTGAAAACCCATCTCATGCACAGTCCAATCCAGCCTTCCACACCTGGATAAGCATAACTCCCTTGAACATGTGCACACTCATCAACCTCGTTCCTTGGCAACCCATTCTGCTACTGCCTTTGAATGCTCCTCAAGAATCTGGTCCTTTTACATTCAGGCACGGTCATCGATGAACTGGGGTGACTAAGACTCGATGCTGGCACACGCCAGCCTCATCCCACATCGTCTTGTCTTGTCTTGTCTTGTCTTGTCTTGTCTTGTCTTGTCTTGTCTTGTCTTGTCTTGTCTTGTCTTGTCTTGTCTTGTCTTGTCTTGTCTTGTCTTGTCTTGTCTTGTCTTGTCTTGTCTTGTCTTGTCTTGTCTTGTCTTGTCTTGTCTTGTCTTGTCTTGTCTTGTCTTCTCTTCTCTTCTCTTCTCTTCTCTTCTCTTCTCTTCTCTTCTCTTCTCTTCTCTTCTCTTCTCTTCTCTTCTCTTCTCTTCTCTTCTCTTCTCTTCTCTTCTCTTCTCTTCTCTTCTCTTCTCTTCCCTTCAGCCAGGCCGTTAGCCACCAAGGCCACCTAACCTTATCACTATAAGCAGAGCATGGCAGGACATCAAACAGCCCAAGCCAGAAAAAGCAACCTTAGGATTTCACAAATTTGAGCTGGTAAAGTCATACCCAAATAAAGACCTCTTCCCACCCTCATATCCTCCACCAAGAAGTTGCAACAGCTATAAACCATCTAGTGGGTTATTAATTTTCACCGATATTCTTGACTTGGGTTAGTTTCTGAGCAGCTCATCTGCACCCAAAAGCTACAAGAAAGGGAGAGGGGAAATGCAGCAGCAAACAGAGGCGATCATAGAATCATAGAGTAATCAGGTTGGAAGAGACCCACCGGATCATATAGTCCAACCATTCCTATCAAACACTAAACCATGTTCCTCAGCACCTCGTCCACCTGTGCTTTAAACACCTCCAGGGAAGGTGAATCAACCCCCTCCCTGGGCAGCCTGTTCCAGTGCCCAATGACCCTTCCTGTGAAAAATATTTTCCTAATGATTTCACACTTAAGAGGCTTTCACCAAAGGTTTTTCTGACTGCATTCCCCTATATACCTGTTCATATGAGGTAGAAAACCCTTCACTGCCTTTGGCAAATCAACCTTGGAGAAATAAACAAACAAAATAAAATACCTGCTGGCAGGTGCCTCTTCTCTATCAACTAGTCCTGCTCAGGTTGGTTCAACAACATGGAGATTTCAGCAGTGAAGCCATTTCTGATCCTTTTTCCTACCCCAAAACCTCGTTTTCAGCTGTAAACAGGATTCAGCTGGAAAAGATGTATGCTGGAGGGTAAAAAAAAACACCACTATTTTTTTTCTTAATTGTTTTTATTTTTGCAAAAGGGGTTTTGATTCATGAGCACAGATCTGTCCCCAAAACAGTGGTGTGGATCCAAAATGCTGTCAGGGGTGGAGTGGTAGCTTTATTGAGCTGCCTAGGCTCAAATCACAACCTCAGCCATGTCCTACTGTTCCTGTTAGAAATATCTCGCTAATAAGAGGATTTCTAAGAAAATCAGTGACAGGAATTAAAAAATAGTTAAACCTTTAGGTTTCTGCACCAGGCATGTTAGGAGCTCTCATTGGAATGCTTGCCCAGGTCATACCTGGGATGAAAGGATGAGTTTCCTCCAAATGAATTTATATTGGTGACTAAGGAGCTTTTATTCTCCACTTGTGCAGGGTAACCTGGTGGTGGTTGTTTGCATTTTTAAGGGCAGAACAATTTGGTCTCCCAGGCACAGAAAACAGCAGTGTGGCTCTGTGCCAGTTGCTCGGTCCTGCCCTCAAGCTCATGAGCAAGACACGCGCAGCGCAACCCATCCTGCTGCTGACCCTTCAGCAGAAGCAGCCGGAGCATCTCGGCTCTGGAGAGACTGAAACTGAGAAGTCACATCCCCCACGAGGCTTGTGGCCAGGTCCGGGTGTGGGAGGCAGGATGCTCAGTTTTCCTCCCAGTACTGCTGGGAGAAAAACATCTCCCATACCAATGTACTATCCCCTTTGTTTACCGGGCTCAGCTGTTCTCCAGGTTTCCTGGAAAATAGCTGGAAAGCCCAGCGGCCCCCCAGCACTGGTGATATGTGTTCATGCCCTTTTCGCCTGTATCCAGAGAAGGCTGCAGCTGTTGGGAGGGACAGTGGCAGCGCTGGGTGACGGCGAGGTCAGGGAAGCAGAGCGCAGCAGCGTTTCCTCCCAGTGTGCATGCGAACGGGGCATGCACAGCCTGTGCGGCTTCCCAGGGATGGCACGTGCTGGCCACCCTGCGTCCCCACCGTCCCTCTCGGGCAGCCAAGCATGGGCTCCCGCCTGCGGCCACGTGCCAATGGACCGTGCATGGCCAAAAGATAAATAAATCAGCCAACAAGTTTACCTTGCTTTCCTGCAAAAGGCTCCCCCTGCACCAGGTTGGACAAACAAGAACCAGAGCTGACTGCCAAGACGTCGCAGAGGGGAATAAATCAGGTCATCTGGAGGGTTGCAGGCATTTAACACCAGCCCTGCTACGTCCCTTCTGAAATGCCAGATGCTAAGGGCTGCCGGTCCCTCCTGGCAAGCACAAACTAGGGTTGGGGCTGCGCAGGAACAAAACAGCACCTCATTGTCCCAGAGGATTTATTGTCACCCGTTCCACAGCCTCAAAACAGCATAATTTCTTCCCAAGCCATTTCACAGTGAGCTATTTGTCTCCATTTTTGTAAGTGTTTAAGACCAAGCTGGATGGGGCTTTGAGCAACCTGATGTTGTGGAACGTGTCCCAGCCCATGACAGGGGTGCTGGAAGTGGATGATCTTTAAGGTCCCTTCCAACACAAACCATTCTATGATTCTATATTTGTCCATCTCAGACTCCCCATCCCGTCCTCAAGTAACCTATTCCAGGGCTGTGCAAAGCATTCCCTAATTTCCGACCTAGATCTTCCTAGGTGGGGTTTTAGCACCCTGTTCCTACCCTTACCAGTTGATTTTCAAGCTCCATGTTGCACTATGCCCAGGGAGGTGGTTGAGTCACCTTCCCTGGGGGTGTTTAAGGGACAGGTGGATGAGGTGCTGAGGGGCATGATTTAGTGATTGATAGGAATGGTTGGACTCGATGATCCAACGGGTCTTTTCCGACCTGGTGATTCTATGATTCTATGAATGGACCAGAAATGCACACCAAAATTTACCAATGCTGCAGGATGCTTGGGCACAGCCAGGTTTGATGCAGACAGCACTGGATCTGCAGGTAAAAACAACTAAATCCACAACTTCCACAGACTCCAGCCTATCACTGCGCCCTCTCATGCCTCAGTTTCTCTTGCATCAAGTGATAAAACTGGAAATCATCGAGGACTGAAAGAATTATTGGGAGAGGGGGAGTAAATAAAACCTCAGCAGTCAACTATGAACAAACAGCATGATACCCCTGGAGAAAAAAAAAAAAAAAAAAGAAAAATCAAAAGGAAAACCAGATTCCAGGGTGTTTTAGCATGAGGATTGTACAGAATATAGAGGAGGTTGTTTTTCTGGCCTGGATGGTGCTGGTTCCTCAGAACCAGGGAAGGGCACTTCTCACTCTGGAGACTGTGCTTTTTGGAAGAGGTTTAATCTGGGATAAGAGAGTGGGTAACACCAAGGAGATGTTTCCAGAGTAGGATATATGGTAAAGTGCAAAATGAGAATGATTTTGTGCTCCAGGAAGGAGGAAACTGGAGTGGAAAATGTGGGAATAGCTTTCAGTCTGAAAAAGGATGCTATGAAGAAAACAAGAGCTGTCCTTTATTTAAGGTAGATACAGGAATAATTGTCCTAATATTGGAAAGCCTGATACGTCTTGGGAGGATGAGGAATCCCCTCAGGGGAAAACACAAGAGAAACTTGAAACTGCTTGTATAGACTTGATCTTGACTCCCAAATGGGGTCTGTCCCCTTCTCCCTTTTTTTTTCAGGCTTAAAATGTTGTTATGCAGGGAGGGAAAAAGCGGGGTGCCCTGCAGAGAGACGTGCATGCCTGCACGTGCGTGTGTGCGTGCACACACCAGGCAAACAGGGATCACACCTGCTGGTTTTGAAATCCTCCCACATCCCTCCAAGAAATCCCGTGGTCATCTGATTTAAAGCCTTTGGAGTTGTCGTATGCTGAGATTAATTACTTCATCGTTGAGGGTGTGTTAGGGAAGGGTTCAGCATCCCAGCCACCGTGCCGGCGTGGCCTCCTGATGGCAAAGGAAACATCAGAGGTGATGGGGTGCCAGATGGAGAAGTGGTCCTGGGGGCGAGAGTGGTGTGATTGGAGTGCTAGGGTGAAGCACGATGAGCTTCCTATGAAGGAGGTAGACCCTTCATCATGAGCTAAGCCCAGAAAAGCTCAGCCAGATGGGATTTTCCTGTGTAACATGGTCACCAAGCCTGGTCTTCAGCTGGTAGCATGGAGGGAAAGCAACAGTGTCATGCCAATACCTGTTGACCATGTAAAACCAACAAAGGAGAGTTCTTCTCCATTGAGGGAGGAGGGAGGCAGGACACCAAAAGGGGGATTATTCAAGCATCCCATGTTGCTCAGGAGCTGCTGGCCCTGGGAAGGCAGTTACAGGCATATCTGCCTGCTCGTAGGTTAGGAGATGAGGAGATGCTGAGATGCTATCAGCAGCTGCATCTTTATGTGGTTTCAATTCCCAGACTCGGGAAGTCTGAGAGGCTGTAACAACCCATCTCTTCTCTCTGGCTGGTTTCTGTGAAGCAATTGGGGTGCAGAGTGGATCCCCAAAACCCTCGCTGGACTTTACTGCTCCCCCATATTAGCAGATATACCTTTACAAGCCTCCTACCTCAGTTTCCAAGTTGGGTAGTGGTCCCACCTCCGGTTGGTGGTAGCAAAGTACCTCCCCACCACAGCCTGGTGTGTCTTCTCCTGCACCAACACCATGAGACATGGTGAGTTTTGCTGCTTAGCTGGACATGACCCCAGGAGCACCAGAGAGAACACAACCACTAGGCACGGTGGCTTCTTAAACCCCTTAAGAACCCTCATGAGTGATCATAAATGCTAAAGAAAGCATGTTGTCAAAGAGGCAGTGGAGAGGTCATGCTCACCAAGTGCTTTTGTGGAGCCGCAGGGAGCAGGAACATACTGGGACAGGTGTGATGCGGGGGACAGACACCTGCTCCTTTGGGTCATTTACTTGTGTTTCACTCAAGAGGCTGGTGAGGCAAAAGGGAATGAAATAAAACCGAGAACCAGAAAAAAAATACCCTGGCAAGAAACACAGACGAGGGGGCAAAGCAGGACACGAGTGGGTTTCCAGCCTTCCAGGAAAGGTGTTCATTGAAAACAAAGTGATGCTTTGACTCAGTCATGAGCCTGTGAGTCAGGAGAGCCAGGGCCAGCTCTGCTGCACATTTCCTCCTTGCCCTTTGAGCAGATGGCTGTGAGCAGATGCCTGCGCCGTCACCGGGACAACCCCCATAAAGAGCTGCGACAGGCAGGACACCCCCTAAGCAGCTCCGGACTCCACATCCGTGTCACTTGGAGGCATAGCTCATCAGTGCGCATAAACCCTCCCCGGAGCCTTTGATGGGAAACACTGAATAAAAGTTTTCAAAGGCTGCCAGGAAACCACAACATCGAGAAGTGACGGGTGATGTGACCAACAAATGCAGCAGCACGTGAATTCCTAGGGCATTGCCAGCAAGCCAGAAAGCAGCCCAAAGTGACAAAATTATCCCTTTTAACACCAAAAAGCTGCAGAGAGGCAAATCTCTGTAATTACTGTGCAAAAGCAGATAGTTTCCCATCAGAGGGTGTTACAACCTGACTATCTGCAGTAGTTGCGATATCAAGGAAGCGCTCAGTAGAGAAGAGGTGATACAGCAGAAATAGTAATGCTACGATGCGGCACTGTCCTGCCCTCTCTCTTCATGCTCACATGCAAAAGGCACCTCTGCTAACACTAACAAGAGCCTCCTTGATCTCAGCAAGCACAAGTGAGACCAGAAGACATCCAAACCTCTGCTAACACAGAGGGAAAATGCTTAGTAATAAAGAGCAGTATTGTTATACGAGCTGGGCTGTTTACTTAATTCTCCTACCACACAGCTGGAAATGCTTGGTGGCAGAAATAAGCTCCAGAACATAACCCCCACTAGGACATTTCTTCTGCCTAAATAGTTCCTGTTATAACTTTCCTCACTGCATAGTAACTTCTGCCACTTTGGAACAGGAGCTGCTTGCAGGAGGTTGCTCTGACAGTCACCAGCAGAGAGAAGCCAGAGAAGGGTAGGCACCAGCAGGGATTTGCGCAGGTCTGCCAGGTGTTCTCCACTCAGTGTCATTGGATGCTGCAAACCTACATGCAGACAAACACCCCATAGTGGCTGGGATGTGGTGGCTGAGGGATGTCCAACACAGCACATCTGCAGTGATGTCAGTAGATGCGACACAGAGAAGCTCCGTGCCTTGCAAGCATCCAAGGGCTGGATTTGGGAGCTGCTATTTCAGAGTCTCCAAGTTGTCCAAATGTTACAGAAGAAATCTTGTCGAAGTTTACATACCACACCCAGAATCACGTTCACTTCACCCAAGACTTCAACTGCTAGGACCGAGGTCCATAAGCAGCAGGTGGCTCCAGTCAACTGATGGGTGCCCATTTTGCCTCTCTTAACCACTCTTGCTCACTGTTTCTCTCTGTTGAGTTTCTCGTGTTGGCTCAGCCCTAGGTTTCACTAGGCAGAATCTCTGACATGAATCACTTCAGGGTAATTGATTGATGGTACAGGCTGCAGCTCCAGCTGGGTGCCACCAGAAAGGGATGATGAACAAAACAACTCCTGAGCAATTACACCTTACAGTCCAAGTTCCTGTCCTCCATGTGCTCTACACATGCTGTCCACATGACAGCTGGTACAATAGGTGTTCCAGGGGCTGGGGACTTTCCATTCTTCATTAAGTTCTTTCCTTGTCTTTGGGCAAGCTATCTCTTTTCTTATCTTTAAGGTTTGCAGTTTGAGTAGCTTCCTTATTTTCTGGCTTGAACTGGCTCTGGGCCCTTCTTTTGTGTAACTTGGTAAAAGTTCAGCATAAGTTAACCATATCTATGTGAGTAGTTCACAGCTTGTAGTCTTCACAAGTTCAGTTACTAATGCTAAGCAAGTTCTGCTGAGTCTCCTGCTATCACTTGTTACTTGGGAGAAGAGACCAGCACCCACCTCAATAGAACCTCCTTTCAGATATTTGTAGAGAGTCACAAGGTTACCCCCCAGCCTCCTTTTCTCAGGGAAGATACTGCACAGGATCCAATGCTGATCCATCATGCCCATGGTGCTTCTGATATCCACCTTCCAAGGAGTTCTTCCCATTTATTTTGCGAAGACAGCATGCTCAGCACAACCTGCTGCGGTCATCCAAGCTCTGCCTGGGATTGCAGTGATGTTGCAGAACCTCAGCCAACGTCCATGTCAGCAGAGTCCCTTTGCAGGAACATAGCGTCCACCACTGCCTCTCCAAACCACAGCCCATGCCCATCCAGGCCCACATCTGCCACCAGCGAAATCTCCTTTCGCAGTCCCAGGAAAGATCATCAACAGATAAAATCAACTCCAGCCACCAACCCCCTCATCATGCAGCCCCTCCGAGTCCTCTTTCTTGTCCAATTCAAGCCAACCACAACCACACAGGATCCTTTGCTCACATGAACGTAACATGCTGGAGCCCTCAGCACAGGAAGGACATAGATCTATTAGAGCAACTCTGGAGGAGGCCACAAAGATGATCAGAGGGCTGGAGCACCTCTATGAAGAGAGGCCAAGAGAGTTGGGGTTGTTCAGCCTAGAGAAGAGAAACCTCCTTATAGCAGCCTTCCAGCACATAAAAGGGCTACAGGAAAGCTGGGAAAGGATCCTTTATCAGGCAGCAAAGGGATAGGATGAGGGGTAACAGTTTTAAACTCAAAGAGGGGAGATTTGCATTAGATACTAGGAAGAAATTCTTTCCTCTGAGGGTGGTGAGGCACTGGCACAAGTTGCCTAGAGAAGTTGTGCTTGCCCCAATCCTGGAGGTGTTTAAGAGCAAGCTGGATAAGGCTTTGAGCAACTTTATCCAGGTGAAGATGTCCCTGCCAATGGCAGGGGGGTTGGAATTGGATGATCTTTAAGGTCCCTTCCAACCCAAACCATTCTATGTTTCTATGCTCTGGTCATCCAAGCAGCACCCAGCAGGTCCCCCCCATCCAACAGCTCAAAGCCAGTCTATATCTTTATATATTTCCATAAATATATATATATATATATATATATATATAGTGCCATTCATTTTTTTTCAGGTGGGAAGTACCTTACACCATGCATCTACCATGCCCTTGCCAACTGGCTAACGTCTGTACACACACTCTCAGGAGCCAGTTGCTCCCAGTATCATGAATTCAAGCTCTGCTCGCTGTCTTTCAATCTTATCTCCAGCTGCTTTGCAGCCAGCAACACCACCAGAGTTTCATTTGTCCTTTGACAAATAACAAACGTCCCACTCTGGCAATATCCTGGCTGCTTATCACCTGCATGCTCCCAGCCTTCCTCGCGTCAGCCACAGTAATTAAATCGTATTTTTCAGGTGGAGCGAAGGGTATTTTAGGTGAAAGATCCAAACAGTTCCTGCCAAGAGAGTTGTCGTCATGGATGGCAAGGACAGTGGCACTGTCAGGGGATCAGGACTTTCTCCAGCACTCCCAGCTGATGCGTTGATGCTGTAAGGAATTAACTCCTGCCTCAAGCTCATTCCTTTGAGGTGTCCTCTCCATCATCTTTCTTTAATAGCCAGAACTGCCAAATGCCTTGAGGTTGGCTAAATATACAGATATGAAGAGCAGATCCGGGGGCGATGCCACCGGCTCTGATGCCCAGAGAGAAAGGAGACAGAACAGAGCCAAGGTACCAAGGATTTAGCACAGATGTGTCAAGGAGGCCTGAGAAAGTGATACCAAAACTGCAAGCAGTGAAACACCGGCAGAGCTAGGGTGGAGTTTGCATTTTACTCCCCAGGATATTCCGTTTCCACACGCAAGGGTGTGCAAAGACAGCTCTGGGCCTCCAAAATGCAAATCCCAAAGTGTCTACGTGCCTCAAGCTGCCTGGTCTTTGCAGAGCAGCAACTTTCAGGCAGAGACTCTTCTTTGCACCACAGATCTGGATGGCAGTGAGCAAGCCCTGGAGTGAGACGCTGCTCCCAGAAAGCCCCAAAAGGAAAGGCTCGGTCTCCTTGCTGAGCTGGCCAGAGTCCCAGTTCTCCTCTGGGAAGATTAGGCAGGCATCCTGACTCCGATCAGGCTAAGGCCACCACCTTCAGCATGGATTTTTAATACAGTAAGTTGAATTGCAGGGAAAATATCTTCATGCCTGAATTTCCTGCAAACTAATGATATGCAACAACTCACTCTGTGCAGCTTTTGAAGGGCAGCCAGAAGACCGTGCTCTCCACAACCTTCCTGCCTGGTGGCTTATAGATGTGCCCATGGGAAGCGCAGGCAGCCGAGCTGCAGCAACCAAGCAGTGCTCTAAGCACAGCTGATCACATGGAGTCCCACCAACCCAACAGCCGGGGTCACATCTACACAAACTGCAGCCAGGCCTTACGGACAATCTTTACAAGCATCGTGATGGCCAAACCCACAGTCTGTGCTAGTCTAAGTGGGTCTTACAGTCTCCATCTGCAAGAAGAAAGGATCCTCAGAGGGTTCTGCAGCATGAGCTGAGCACACATATGCACAAGGGATGGACAAAACCCATCCATGCTGGCCTCTGTGTCATGTTGGATCTTCCCAAGGTGGACCTGCAAACTGACGCAGGTTGCTGCTGGCCACTGCTCTGACATTTCAAGGTTGACCTCTGGAGGAGATAACTCCGTGCGGGTGACACAATGGTCGCAGAATCAAATTGCCCATAGCAGGGTGCTGGGGACTTGCAGGTTAGCTGTGCCCCAGGTATCTAGTGGTGACAGCAGGCTTGGCATGGCGCTCCAGAAAGTAGCATCTCCTTCCCAGGTGAGGTGTGCTTAGCAAGACCGCATAGAGATGCATCCTCGTTACTGCAAATTCACCTTGTGTCCCCAAGCACTGGAGACCTGCCCACTGTATTTATCACTGGGATCCCTACTGAAGCTGCAGCGGGGCCAGGTGAGCTGCCCTCCAACACGGGAAGCTCACAGGTTGTTTAGCCTGGAGAAGAGGAGGCTGAGAGGAGACCTCATTGCTCTCTACAACTACCTAAAAGGAAGTTGTGGAGAGGAGGGTGCTGGCCTCTTCTCCCAAGTGACAGGGGACAGGACTAGAGGGAAAGGCCTCAAGCTCCGCCAGGGGAGGTTTAGGCTGAACATTAGGAAAAAAATTTTCACCGAAAGGGTCACTGGGCATTGGAACAGGCCGCCCAGGGAGGTGGTTGAGTCACCTTCCCTGGAGGTGTTTAAGGCACGAGTGGATGAGGCACTGAGGGGCATGGTGGCATGGTTTAGTGTTTGATAGGAATGGTTGGACTCGATGATCCGGTGGGTCTCCTCCAATCTGGTGATTCTACGATTCTCCCCCGCTCTCTCTGTGCTCACCCGCAAGGACTCAGCACTTTTAAAGCCTGATGCTCTCTGCTTTTCTCCAGCCCCCCACCCCCTCAGCATCTCTCCTTTTGCTCCAAATGCATCTGTTTATCACCCAAAATTAAATCAGGATCTGAAGTCTGCTACGCTGTCAAGATGTGAGGGTGCGAACCACATCACGCTTCATTGAGCCTTAAAAGGCAACATAAATCTCCACGCCTGAGATCATGGGCTCTGTGAACATCACTGCGGGCAAACTGTCGCACACTCAGAACATCCTCCCCAGATCAAGAGCAGGTGAGAAGAACAAACCCAGCCCTCTCTCTCAAATCTTCGTGCCCTCCCTGCTGCCCTTTTATGCCATGGCAGCATCAGTGTGTAACATCTCCGCAGCGGTACCCTCTGCCCCCAGCACAGCACTGGCTGCTCACTGGTTCAGACACTCATCCACTTAGTGAAGCAGCTATGTTGGATGCTGAGCAGCATCTTCTCCCTGTGTCCTTGCACATCCTGACTTAACCCTGCCTCCCCTGGATTTGTGTCTCTCTTAGAGAAGACCTTTTCCCCCTCCATTTCTCCTCCGAATACAGCTGCTAGGACAACAGGCCACCATCAGCATCCTGCTCTGTGTACCACTATGCCCCTCTGGGATGAGAAGGAGGTGATATTAACGACCTCTGCTTCACAGAAGCCTGGAGAAGGTAGGAAACTCATTCACCCCCCCATGGAGCAGCACAGGAGCAGCTGTCAGAGCTTTAGGTCTCATAGGTATGTCCTTCACTTTAGGTCCTTCACTTTACATCTCATAACTAGGTCCCACACTGCCAAATCAGGAGATCTGAAGGGGAGATTCCTGCCAGCTGCTGGGATGGAGTTTTTGATGAATAAGATGGTTTGAGACGCAGATCACAGTGAAAGAGGGCTGCTCAGGTGGGGAACCCCTCTCAAAAGCTGTTTTCCTCCCAGGTCCCCAGAGGCACAGCTCCTCCTGCTGAGCATCTCCCAGGGACAACCACAAATGCACGCAGGTTGCCGGTTCTCAGCCCGCATCACCCAGAACAATCCCCCCAGCAGCAACCTGCTGCCCAGAAACCTTCAGCTTCCTTCTCATCCTCAGCCCCTGCACCACCCAGAGCATCTTATTCCCCCAGAGCAGGGACAAACCAAAAAAACACACAGCCAAGGGCAGGTGGAGGGGACACAGCTGCCCTTTGCAGGCTGAATTTCTATTCTCCCACTCCAGCATCATGAGGTGTCCTCCCCTAAAAGCCAGCGGCGCAACAAAGCCGGGCAGAGCCCATCCCTGGTCCCTCAGGTCCTCCCAGCATCCCGGGATGCTGCCTCTCCATCCATCCCTACCTTTGCGGAACGGCATGGGGCGAGCGGGAGGAGCTTTGCTTTTAAATATATCTATTTCTTCTTCATTTATAGTTTCTTTCTTCTTCTTCCTTCTTCTTTTAGAAGGAAAGAGACATATTTGGGCAAAGCCCGGCAGCGAACAGCGTCACTTGGAGGCTGGCACTGCAGAAAGGGGGAAGTTCTTGCAGTTTCAGAGCTTTTAACTCTTAGCTTCCCATAGACAGCAAGGCTGAGGGAGAGGTGACAGGGACAGGATGAGGAGCTGACGGCTTTAGAAAGGGATGGAAACCACTGGAAACTGGGTTTTAGTTTGGTTTGTGGTGATTTTTCTCCTGGTAGGACCAGTAGAGAACTGAGTGTAATGGATGAGGGGGGAATAAAGGCATTTTCACAGAATCACAGAATCACAGAATAACCAGGTTGGAAGAGACCCACTGGATCGTCTAGTCCAACCATTCCCAGCAATCCCTAAATCATGCTCCCAAGCACCTCGTCTACCCTAACCTTAAACTCCTCCAGGGACGGTGACTCAACCACCTCCCTGGGCAGACCGTTCCAATGCCTAACCACCCTCTCCATGAAGAACTTTTTCCTAATCTCAAGCCTAAATCTCCCCTGGTGGAGCTTGAGGCCATTCCCTCTCGTCCTGTCCCCTGTCACTTGGGAGAAGAGCCCAGCTCCCTCCTCTCCACAACCTCCCTTCAGGTAGTTGTAGAGAGTAATAAGGTCTCCCCTCAGCCTCCTCTTCTCCAGGCTGAACAACACCAGCTCTCTCAGCCATTCCTCATAAGGCCTGTTCTCCAGCCCCTTCACCAGCTTCGTTGCTCTTCTCTGGACTCGCTCCAGAGCCACAACATCCTTCTTGTGGTGAGGGGCCCAGAACTGAACACAGTACTTGAGGTGCGGTCTCACCAGTGCTGAGTACAGGGGGAGAATAACCTCCCTGGACCTGCTGGTCACGCCGTTTCTGATACAAGCCAAGATGCCATTGGCCTTTTTGGCCACCTGGGGGACTGCTGGCTCATGTTCAGTCAGTTGTCAACCAGCACCCCCAGGTCCTTCTCCTCCTGGCAGCTTTCCAGCCAGGTTTCTCCTAGTTTGTATCTCTGCTTAGGGTTGTTGTGCCCCAAGTGCAGGACCCGCCATTTGGCCTTGTTAAACCTCATGCCGTTGGTCTCTGCCCAGGATTCCAGCCTGTTCCGATCCCTTTGGAGCCTCCCGACCCTCCAGCAGATCCACACTTCCACCCAGCTTGGTGTCATCTGCAAACTTGCTAAGGGAGCGCTCGATGCCTTCATCCAGGTCGTTGATAAAGACATTAAACAGGACTGGACCCAGGACTGAGCCCTGGGGAACCCCACTTGTCACTGGCCTCCAGCTGGATTTAACCCCATTTACCACCACCCTCTGCCCCCGGTCATTCAACCAGTTTTTCACCCAGGAGAGTGTGGGCCCGTCCAGGCCAGAGGCCGACAGTTTCCGAAGCAGAATGCTGTGAGAAACTGTATCAAAGGCTTTACTGAAGTCCAGGAAGATACATCCACAGCCTTTCCCTCGTCCAAGAGTTTAGTCACTTGGTCATAGAAGGTGATCAGCTTACTCTGGCAAGACCTGCCTTTCATGAACTCGTGTTGACTGGGCCTGATCACCCGGTTCTCTTTTTCAGTGCTTCATTTTCGCACTCAAGATCACCCGCTCCATGACTTTCCCCGGTACCGAGGTCAGGCTGACAGGCCTGTAGTTCCCCGGATCCTCCCTGCACCCCTTCTTATAGATGGGCACAACATCAGCCAGCCTCCAGTCCAGTGGAACCTCCCCAGTCATCCAGGACTGTTGGAAGATGATGGAAAGGGGTTTGGCCAGCACATCCACCAGTTCCCTCAAAACTCTTGGGTGGACTCCATCCGGCCCCATAGACTTGTGGGCGTCTAGCTGGGCAAGTAAGTCTCTAACCACCTCCTCTTGGACCTTGGGAATCTCATACTTCTCTTCCAACCCTTGGGGTTGTGCACAGAGGGAACAATTTTCCTTACTGTTAAAGACTGAGGCAAAGTAGGCATTGAGTACTTCAGCCTTGTCTTCGTCCCCTGTTACTCTTGCTCCCTCTGCATCTGCTAGGGACTGGAGATTCTCCCTAGCCCTCCTTTTGCTGTTGATGTATTTGTAGAAAGACTTTTTGTTGTCTTTCACAGTCTTGGCCAATCGCATTTCTAGTTGGGCCTTAGCCCTCCTGACTTTTTCCCTGCACATTCTCTCTTCCTCCCTATAGTCCACCCAGGATGCCTGCCCCTTCCTCCAGAGGTCGTAGACCCTCCTCTTCCTATTGATGTCTCTTAGGACCTCCCTACTCAACCACGCTGGTTTCTTACCCCGCCGGCTGCTTTTCCGGAACTTGGGGACGGCTTTCTCCTGAGCTGCTAGGAGTTCCTTCTTGAAGAGCGCCCAGCCCTCATGGACACCTTTGCCCTCAAGGAGTGCCTCCCATGGGACTTTTCCGACCAGCCTTCTGAACAGCCCAAAGTCTGCTCTCTGAAAGTTGAGGGCGACTCTTCTGCTAACCTCCTTCTTCATTTTACCCCGCACTGAGAACTCTATCATCTCATGATCGCTTTGCCCCAAGCGTCCTTCAACCTTCACATCCCCCACCAGTCCTTTGGGACCTCCCACGTCATCTCTGACAGAATTCTGAGCCCAGCAGGGCATTTGATACAAGAAGTAGGTACTATTACAAAAAGTGGAGTATTTTTTATTTAAGCTAGAGTTAGGTTTCGTCTAAGTAATTGTTGGTTTTGAAAGTTAGACAGAATGTCCTTCTGATAGCATGTTTTCTTTCAGTGTTTTTTTCCCGACACTGTTTATTCTTCGAAGATGATAACATGTTGTGTGAAGTAGGATCTGTGCTGAACAGATGTCTCTTCTTCTGTAATCACCTCCGTTTGGAGTCTCTCCCCATCTCAGATGCAAGGTCAAGCAGAGAGCTGGAGCCAGCTCCAAATTAGCAAGAGTTTTGACTGTTGTGAAGCTTAAAATAACATTAAAATTCATCCTTGGAAAGTAATAGACTATGCATAAGATTTCTGGGAAAACATATACATATGCATGTAAGTGGGAAATACATTCTGTAATCAGCTTTTGTCTCACTGCACACGACTGATGTAGATCACTCCCTTGTGTTGCCCGGGCCTCATAGAGGATGCTTGCTTCCCAAAACTCAAAAAGTGAGTCTTAGAGAGTTTTATTTGCTGGCATTCTTGGTATCACACTGTTCCCATCTTCTTCACAGTGGTGCTGGCTCAAGCTGAGAAAGCTTAACTGTTTCCAGCACAAGGGAGTCAGAAACTCAGACCTACCTGCTCAACATCTCCTGGCTGCCCTTGTGCAAGCCAGGAGATGCCATCCAAGGCCAAGGCAAGTGGAGGTTCAGTTCCTGGTGCACAAAACTCCATGCTAAGGATGTGTGAATACCTCTCTCTGGGTATCCCAGCAGGGACACCCAGCACAGGGTTGGGTTGAACTCTGGGTCAAGCCTAGAGTTTTGGAGTGCAATAAGTTCTCTGTGGTTTAACCTCTATCATTCAACCTGCAGCTCAGGTTGCAGCAGGAGGTGAAGATGGAGCATTACTGCCAGAGTGAGCTGTTTATCTTCACTGTGGTTCCTTTGCTGCCCTTCCTGGAAGTAGAAAGAGGCATTGGCTTAAAGCTAGCTCAAGAGATGCCCCTTAAGCTATGCAGGACTGGACCCTATCCTTCAATCTTGGAAGTTAACAGCAATACCATGCACTCTGCTGTGTGTTTGCTCTCTGCAGAACTGTTCTCCCTCCTGGAATCACCAAGATCTTCCTCAAACCATCCCTGTGCTGGTGGACATGGTAGTATAAAGCCTCCCTGCCCATCTACTGCAGGCTCCAACCCCATCTTGACCACCATGAGATGGTCAAGGTGAACACTTTTCATCTGCTCCAGGGCAGAATCTGCCAGGTATGTCTGAAACCACCCTAAAGAAAACTGTTTAAGCCAGTGCTCCAAAAAAAATGCCCTTATAGTTCTGTTGTAGGAACAGTAATTCCAGCAAGGATGGCAGTAACATCGATATCTTGCATGGAATTGCTGCCTCTGCTCTGCTTTGGGAGGGATAGCTGCTGCACACGAAGGTTCCCTGAGCCTCAGCACTGCACGAGGGACAAAAGCATGGAAGATCTGGTGGCATGGGCTGCTGGGCTTCCATCCAGCAACTGGAACCAGTTACAGCAGCTGGTTTCTACCCTGTCGCCAGTGAACAAGGTAGGACGTGCCAGGGCTGAGTCTCTGCCCAGGCAAATTGAGCGGGCAATCATTTTCTTGGAGAAAAATGATCCGAAAATGGAATTTCACAGGACATTTAGCAACCCTAAAAGGCTGCAGGCTGGGAAAATTCAAGGCAGCTGGACTAGATTTCCACGTGCCGCTGCCAGATATAGCCCAGCAGGTAAAGGAAAGTACTTCTTCACTCCACGTGGCCCAATGCCCACGTGCAGGAGGACACCTCAGCCATGCCTGGGGCCAGGGCGGCATGACAGCAACCTACCTTTCATGGCATTACCCAGCAGCAGCGGCCAGACCTTTCTGGAGGCAGTTTAGCAAGCTCTGATGCTATTCCAAAGCCTGTGAAGCCCCGCTCGTGTCCTTCAGGCTCCTTCTGCCCATTGCTGGAGGCTGCTGAGCCCAGCTCTGTCCACACGCTCTTGCACCGCATGGTCCTGGCTGCTCCTTGCAGCTGTACTGGCACAGCTTATGGGTGAGCAACCACAGAATCATAGAATCACCAGGTGGGAAAAGACCCACCAGGTAATTGAGTCCAACCATTCTTATCAATCCCTAAACCATGCCACTCAGCACCTCGTCCACCTCGTCCACCTGTCCCTTAAACCCCTCCAGGGAAGCTGACTCATCTACCACCCTGGGCAGCCTGTTCCAGTGCCCAATGACCCTTTCTGTGAAAAATTTTTTCCTAATGTTCAGCCTAAACCTCCCCTGGTGGAGCCTGAGGGCCAATGAAGCAATGGGAGCCACCAAGAGGAAAAGGAGAGCCTGGCACTGCCTCAGCTTGCTCAGGGAGCACAAGTGAGTAGAGCTGTGCACAAATACCAGCATCTACCCATGATGGTCCCTGTGCAAGATCTGGCCTTTGGCAGCAGGAGAAGGTACAGTGTTGGCACCTTCTGTGCTGGTTGGCAGCTTGACCTAGGGCTACGTCTCCAAACATTCTGGATCCCCTGGGCATTAGGGATGACATCTTGCTGTTAAAAATTCCTCCACCTCCAGTTGTTGGCCTGGTTTCCTCTGTTCACCACCCAGGAACTCTGCTGATCCACTCCCAGTGGGAATGGGAGCCTGACCCTAGCCAGGTACTATAATCCATCAAATAACTACTGCCCCTCGAAGTGATGAGCCTCCAGACCTATAAAACACAAACCCAGGTTTTCACAGCTTTATTGCTCAGGATGAATGCAGATCAGCGGTTCATCTCTGGAAGAGTATTTCCAGCACAGTATTCCAGAGCTTGGCAAAAGAAATATAATCAGCATTAGACACAGTAATGAAGTTGAGAATCACGTCCATCAAAATCCATGCTTGGATGCTTGTGTCCAAATATGCTATTCATAACATCCTGCTTAGTGTCTGCACAACTTGGAAGGTGTCTAACTCCTCAGCTGTTTTTTTCTGCAGCATTGATCTTCCCTGGACACTGTCAGTTCACCTCCAAAAGCTTCCTGGTAGGAGCATCTCAGAGCATTGTAGGTGTGATCAGGTCCTGTCTTAGAGGGTGATGCTTAAGGTCCCCATTAAGGTGTTTCCATCACCTGGTCAGGGATGCAGAGAGGCTTTGCCACCACCTTGGCTGAAATAGTGCGAAGGCTTAAATAACCCCTGGATGAGCATCTAGCCTCAGTGCTGGTGAGCAGATTGAGGGCTGCTTCAGCCACTCCAGGAGCATTTTGGGATTTAAGAAGTGCCCATTCAGCAGCAAAGCACCTACTTCTTCCCCACATCCCTTGAGCAAAACCAATGCTAGTCACCTGGGACCCAGCTGCTCTTCAAGGGTTACAAACTGCATCCTCCACTGAATTTGAGGGTGTTTAAGAGATGTGTAGATGTGGCACTTAAGGACATGTTTTAGTGCTGGATTTGGCAGTGCTAGGTTTATGGTTGGACTTGATCTTCAAGGCCTTTCCCAACTTAAAAGGTTCTCTGATTCCATGATCTTAACGTGAATCAAGCATCTACTTGATAATAGGGATTTGCCTCAGTCACTCTGTGCGTTGGGCTAGAAAGATCTCAGATGGGACTATCCTTGGTCTCTACACAATTGCTCTCTGTTTTCCCTATGGGTAATTTCTAGAAAGCAGCTTCCAAGCTCCAGCCAAGGTCAGTATGGGACATGGGGCATCTTCTTACCTTATCCCCATATTAGATACTATTGGGTTTTGCCCATAGAAAGCATGTTGGGATAGCAAAGTGGTGCCAGACAATTTAAATAAACAGGGAAGCTTTCATAGTCTGGGGATTTCTGGTGCACTAGGATTTTTACCCCTTACTCACTGTTCAACAGTGTTTCTGTCTGGGATCTAAAAAGAGCAACATAAAAGTAGTAGTAGTAGTAATAGTAATAATAATAATAATGCCTGTTTAGGTGAAACTAAACAAAATATGGTCCAGGCTGATGAAATGAGGATGGCTTTCTTCTTGGCAGAAGGCAAATGAGAAGCTAAATGGGCAGAGAGGGTGGTGGGTGGCTCAGCATCACTTGAAGGCTTAGGAACAGGTTAGGCAAACAGGCTGGGCACAGCCTTAGCCAGCAGTGATCCTGCCCTGGGGCTGAGGGATGGTCCAGATGGCTTCTCAAGATCTTCCCAAGCACTGGTTTCCTTGGGAGAGGTACCAGCAGCAGCAATGTTTGTGAGCACCTTTCCCTGCTCTGTCCTCTGGGAAACTTTCTCCAAAGGAAGCAAAAGCATAATTTAATGCCTGCTAATACTTCAGGGGAGTTGTTTAGTTAGAACTAACCCAGCAAAGAGTCCTTTTACCTTTCTTACAGGTTTAAAACCCTTATTTGGCTGAGATGCTGTATCTGCAGCCCTCAGCTTCATCTCTAACCCCAGAAAAAACTTCTTTGGCCAACATGGAGATGGAGATTTAACTTTTCTTCCCTACATTGCACTGAATCAATAGGTTTGCACAACCAGGCTAGGTATCAAGGGGCATGGGAGATGGGATGCTCTGCCAGGCTATGTTGCTTTGCATTTCTCTATATACCTAAAGGAAGCAGAGATGTCTCTCCCTATACTGGAAGGAATGAGTCTTCATATCAGTGACTGCCCAGCCAGGAAATCAGTATTGAATTGGCCTTCCTTTCCAGTTAGCAGTACAGTAAGATAATGGGTGGTAGCAGCCTGTAAGATAGTGATGTCAGTGCTTTTCTTGGTCTGCAGTCGTTTCAGCCTGAGAATCAGTCACAGGGATCTCCTCCATTACAAGGGCTGTATTCTACAAGCAAATAATATTGCAAAGAGCTCATTTAAAATATTTATAACATTTTGAGCAGCTTGCGCAGCACAAAACCAAGAAGACGAGGGTGCTCGTAATTGCTGGTGCATGTTGGGTATGGGACATACTTAGACAATCGATCAGACTTGCACAATCCTATTTTGTCTTTTTACAAGACGTTCAGAGCGTCCAGGCATGCTCTTAGCCTCTGGCCTCAGCCCCTGGGTTACACATTGTTGAAGGTGCTGCTTTCCCAGGCATTATCAGGGCCCTTATCCCTCTGCTCAGCTGCTTTCTTGCTGAGCTGCTGCTCCTATGTCTAAACCAAGCTCTCAAGGTTGCACTTCAGTGACCAGCCGCTGACCATCAGTGAGCTGCCTGTAGCCCTAAGGCTTCGGTTTCCAGCCTATGCCCAGGTTTTCAAGGCCTTTGCTAATCCTCCCACACTCCAGCGGCCAGAGACACATGATATCCAGCTCCCTTTCACACAGCGAGTTCTCCCCACACACTGATCACAAGCCTGATGGTTCAGCCTGGCAAATTTAGCAGAAGAGAAAGTTGCAGAGAGGCTTGTGGCCTCTTACTAGCAAAGGCGACGCCGTTTCTGCTGGGAGAGTGGGCAGCACAACCAGGTCACCGGAGCTTAAGATGCAGCAAGGACTGGGAATTATGAGCTTTTGGAAACTTTCCAGCCAACCCTCACGTACACTGCAGCCTGACCTAGACAGATTAGTTTTTGTTAACCTCTGGTATTAGAGCTGGCATCTTCATATCACAAAGATTATGTGCTCTATAAAGGTGTTGGGACAAGATTGGATTAGAGAGATACAGGTCAAAGACTTAGGACCAGATGCTCTTGCTCCCTTGCACAGCTCTGGGTCCTGGTCTCCTGTTTTGCACACAGACATCAGCTTCTGGGTTTTGGAGACAAAAATCCCTGGAAGGAACTGGACAGCATTTCCCAGGAGTGATCTGCATGCAGTAATTACTCCAGCAGCACCACCGGCTGTCAGATACACACCTAAGTGGCTTTTACACAGCTGCCTGCTCCAGCAGATTTCTAAATGTGATTTTGCTCTTCCCATGCAGGAAACTCAGTCTCCTCTCTGTTGATTTCCATGGCTTTGAACTGCTACCACACACCCACGTGGCACTGAAGAGAAAAGGTCACATCTGGAAAAACATCTCCATCCTTATTCTGATGCATGCAGTATGACACATAATCACTTCTATTTCACACAGTGCAAGCTTGGTGAGGCAAATTCTTGCCATATGATTGAATCCCTTTCTTGTTAAATCAGGAAAAACATGTATATATTGATTTTATGATGCCTAAGTCATGATTTTTTAATGTAAAAACAGATAGCAGCCTCAAGTTTCCAGGCTTTTATCTTTTCCCAGTCTTTGCTTGCAAAATTGCTGCAGGAAAAGTAAAGACCATCAGATTTTGCCCATGAATAAAGCAACCTGCTGGATAGAAAGAAACTAAACAGACTTTGAAATGATGAGTTAGAAAGCACAATGAAGAAAGGCAGGGGAAATACATTAAGCCTTCCAGTGCGTAAAGGGTGCCTACAAGAAAGCTGGAAAGGGGCTTTTTATCAGAGTGTTGTAATTGAACAAGGGGTAATGGTTTTAAGCTGAAAGAAGAGGGACTTAGATGAGATATCAGAAAGAAATTCTTCACTGCTAGGGTGATGAGACTTTGGCACAGATTACCCAAAGAAGTTGTTGATGCCCCATCCCTGGAGGTATTCAAGGCCAGGCTGGATGGGGCTTTGAGCAACCTGATCCAGTGGGAAGTATCTCTGCCCATAGCAGGGGGGTTGGAACTGGATGAGTTTTAAGGTCCCTTCCAACCCAAACCATTCTATGATTCTATGAATAACACTGTGATGGCTGGAGATCTTTTCAGGACATACTTGGTTTCCTTATTAGCCCTAAATTCCTAACTTCCTTGGAAGAGCTGAGCCCTTGCAGGTGAATGTGATGCTTTTGGGATCGTATCTCCAGAAGCTACTGCGTTGTGTTATATGGAGAGATGTGCAGAGTTTTATGGTGTGGTACAGGGAGATGGGCTGCATGCTCCAGGGTCTTCCTCTTACATTTGTGCTTGAAGCAAATACCTGAATCCTGGTTGGGTATACCTCATTTCTATATAATTACGTCCCCAGAAAGGTCTTTACATTTTGCTGGGTGACTGCATCACCCTCTCCTATAAAGAGGGAAGAAGAGTCCATATCCCAGCGAGAGTCTTCCCCAGTGAAAGCCCAGCCTATATCCTCTCCCAGTGATAACCCTGCACCACTATAACTGCAGAATCCCAGCATTTTCCTCAAAGGACACAGAACTCACCAGTTTTCTCTTCCCACCCTCATAGGAGGAGCAGGAGCTGGGGGAGCTTTATGTGTTTTGCTAGGGTATCATTTGAGTTTTGGTTCACAGTTGCTATACAAGTTTTACGAGTTCAAAGCTGCAAAGTCCATAACAGCTACCCAGCTTTCTGCTCGCGGCAAAAGGTGGAGAAGTCTGTGATGAGTTGAAGACCTTTGTCTTGGCAGGACCACATGAATTCCTGAGCTGTTGACTTGCTGCAAGCTCGCAAGTGGAGGCTAGAGATCACACCTTAAAGATTGTGAGAGGAAAAATAACTCAAGGGCTATGAAGTGGTAAGATGTTAAAAAAATTGCTTTGGAAAAACAACAGATTCTTCCCTCAGGAGGAATGAGAAGCAGGAGGGAAGCTGGGAAAGGTCCTGTTTCCCATGTAGCTGAGGTTATCTTGGTCTTTGAAGCATGTGCCACTTAAAGCATCTTTGCAACATCTCCGGTGCCTGGCTTAGTCATTCCCAAGGCTAGCTGGTTTATCTTGTAAATCAAAGATGAGACAGATAATCTTTAAGGTCCCTTCCAACCCAGACCATTCTACGAAATGCAGAGCTGGAGAGAATGTGCCATAATTAATGGGAGATGGGCAAGCAAGCACCAGCCTTCAGGTTTACCAAAGCAGGGCAGTGGGGCATCTTGCACAGGAGACACAGTCCAGATGGAGCAGAGCTCAGACCCCATTCCTTGCTGCCTGCATCTACAGGGCTGAAAGCTTAAGGTGTGTCAACGCTATTAGGACATAAGACATAAAGATGTGTTCTTATATTTCTATATTGACAAGAATGAAACATAGTAGGAATCCCTGTGCTTTGAGATTTCTGTATTTCCTGACACTAAAAAGAAAAGAATGGAAATGCCATAAAGCCACAATCATGGGATTAGAAATCGCAGAAAGTAGATACGAGAAGAAATAAGTTCTGCAGAAGTGTGCACACTGCCCCTTCTCCAATTCATTGCAACGTTTTCTTTGGTTTTCACCTCTCTCGTCTTCCATTGCAGCTTTTCCACCTCTACATTCTCCTGCCCCCATCCAAGTAGGACTTTCCCTACCAATCTGGAAAGCTGTGGTTTTGCTCCTGTGTACAGAAAACCACAAGCAACATCTAGCCCCACCTGACACAGACAGACAGCAAGATCACTCAAGGAGCACAGCTCATGCCAGGATCACATTTGTATTGATTGCCAGCTACCGCATAATTCAAGGTAAGCTATCAAGCACAGGCATGTGGACAGGGACTTTGTCAGCTGTTTCTCTCTCGAGGAATATAGAACTGGAAAACTTTAGGCTTGCCCATCCTTTTTCCCAGCAGTTAAAAGTCCTGCAGACTTCACTCCATTTTCTCCTCCTCGCCATTAGCTTGTTGAGCTGCATCTTAAATGACAAAAGACAAAATTATGAAGATTTTTTTTCAGGGAATAACAGGTAAAATCACCTTGGACCAACTGGGCTGCAGAAAGAGAAAGGTGATATTACCATCCCAAATCCTCATTTAAAGAAAATTTGAGAGTCCACAGATCTTTCAGTGAGGAGGAGAAAGGAGCAGCTCCTTGTTTGTTGTTCAACACAAGCCATGAATATCTATGATTATGTCTAAAGCTGCCCAATGGTAAAGGCCCATAGGCTCTGGAGCTGGCTGACATTACAAGCAACTCATATAATTGCCAGCTTTTGCATCCTTGAAAAATCTTATTACCCTGAAGCATAAAATGTCACTGCAAGCCTTTGAGGAAAAGGTTCATTTTCGAGCTCATTCTGCAGATGCGTAACAGCCTTCTTGTGAGATCTGCCTCCTCTCACCCACAGACCAGGGATCCAATCAACCAACACCTCAAAGTACTCACAAACATCTCTCATGCATTACTTTGAGCACCAGCACTCCTACCTCCTCAGTTCAAGTTGTTTCTCCAGAATGCTGCAGGAAACCAAAATTCAGGAAAATCAGGTGTATGAATCCACTAAACTACATCACAAGTGAAAACCACCAGCATGTAATGCAGTTTTGGGCCAAAGGAGGACAGAGTTAGGGTTCAAATATTAAACATCCAGTCAAGTAACATGCATCCTGCCAGGAGGTACGTGACAATCTCCAGCTGGACTTCACCAAAGTCCCTTCTACAGCCATAACCAGAAAAATATGGTGGTGTGCAAATAATGTTCTGCAGGAATTGCTTTGTTTTTCCATGGTCACAGAGCACCACGACAGAACACTCCTGTTTTAAGATAAGTTGTCCCAAAAAGGTCTGGATCTGGCATACAGGATTTAAGAGAAACAAGTGCTGGAGCCTTGGACAGCAGAACCCTCTATTCACAGCATAGATACAAGGGCCACTCTGCAGTTCTGCTATCTTGTAGTCTCCATCATACTCTGGAAAAACATGCTGTAAGGAGTCAGTCACCTGCTGCCCATCAGTGTTTCCCTGTTGATGGGTTTAGTCTAGTGCCAACCTCAAAGCATTCACATTTCTTGAAGTCCATGGGGGTTTCAAAGGAGATGAAGGACATAAGAAAAATAATTAAGTTTCACATAAACCAAACTGAGCAGATGATAAAAGCTCTGGGATTGTTCTTTCACTGCTAAGCAGCTAGAATGAAATCTTTAGCATCACACAGCAAGAGGGAGATCCTTTATAAGAAGTCTGGCGTATAGAACACACCAATAAATTCCCCAAGTCCCAGCTCTACTCTCAAAACCATCTAGGAAAACCCCACATCTTCTGCAGTTCAGCATAGTGGAAAGGGAAATCTCCTGGATGACAGATCCAGAATTTCACACAAGCTCAATTCTTTCCTCTGGCATAGGAGGTGAAGCCCGAACTCAAGGCGCTCACTGTCACCAGGCAGTAGCTGGAATCTAGCAAGTGCAAGGAACTAGGGGTGGCAGTGCAACAACCTGTAACGATGTCTGTATTTCTTGAAGGAACGCAAACGTAAGGTTTAGAAATCCAAACAGCACATGGAAAAAACAGAGGAGTTTTCAAGGTGGCAAATGCACCTTCCAGTTGCAGACGGGCTGTGTACTCTCACTGCTCAGCAGATGGCACACAACACAGTGCACAGCTAACGCAATCAATGCCTACTCCTATTTTAAGGACAAGTGTCTCATCACCTAAAGGCAAGGATTCTCCTAAGGAGTCAATCATTACCACATAATACTGCACTTACCAGTACAGAAAATGCTTAGAAGGTACACAAGTTCTCTGTGATCACAAACAGCTCTTGCTCGACTGGGGAAAGGAACAGCAATACAGTCTCTTATCACTCAAGATACCAATGCTAAATGCATCTGTAAGTGGCCCTCAGCCATATGGACACGCCTGCTCTTTTCTGATTTTTAGAGGATTTTCACTTATTTCTAAGGTTCTGGAGCAGTTAATCCTGGAAACTGTTTTCCTGAAGGACAAAAGAAATCATCAGTACCAGTCAGCATGGATTCACCAAGACGAAGTCATGCTTGACCAAACTGATAACCTTCTATTATGAAATAACTGGTCTGGTAGACAGTGGGAAAGCAGCAGGTATTGTCTACCTGCTTCAGTAAGGCTTTCAAACATAGGATCCTCCTTGTATAGAAGTTGTTGAAGTATGAGCTGGATGAGCAGACACTGATGTAGGCTGAAAACTGGCTGAATACCCACTGCCAGAGGGTGGTGAACAGCGGCACGAAGTCTAGTAGAGGGCCAGTAACTAGTGGTGTACTCCAGGGGTCTATACTGAATCCTGTCCCATTTAACATTTTCACTAATGATCTGGATGATGGGGCAGAGTGTACCTTCAGCAAGTTTGCAATGACAATAACCTAGGAGGAGCAGCTGATACTCCAGAGAGTCATGCTGCCACCCAGAGGGACCTTGACAGACTGGAGAAATGGGCTGATGGGAACATCATGAAGCTCAACATGGACTGTAAAGTGCTGCATCTGTGGAGGAAAAACACCAGACACGAACATGGGATTTAATTTAATACGAGATGAATCTGACTCTTGCTCGGGACCTATTGCGCTAGGTGCTGTAAGAACAGAAAACACTGCCTCATTAGAATCATAGGATAGTTCAGGTGGGAAGGGACCTTAAAGATCCTCTAGTTCCAACCCCCAGCCATGGGCAGGGACACCTCCCACTAGATGAGGCTCCCCAAGGTCCCATCCAGCCTGACCTTGAACACCTCCAGGTATGGGGCATCCACAATTTCCCTGGGCAACCTGTTCCCGTGCCTCATCACTGTCATGGTGAAGGAATTCTTCCTTATATCCAGCCTAAATCTGTCCCTCTCCAGTTTATACTTGTTCCCCTTCATCCTATCACCACAAGGCTTTATGAATAGTCCTTCTCCAGCTTTCTTGTAGATACGTGCTTTTAGACTTTTGTTTGCAGAGCAAGAAAGGTTTAAGAAGTTTAAGGACCTCTTTGAAGCCTTCAATATTTTTCCTTCTGCCTTTATGGAAACTACAGGGGGTTACAATGCACCTTTTCTCCTGAACAGAAGGGTAAAATGCTCTGACACACTACTGCAGGAGCTTCACTTCAGATAAGCACCTTAAAAGGCAAGAGCTTATGCAGACTGCAGCCCACAATTACATCTCTTCCTCTTCAGCTAAACTTGCTTCAAAGTTCAAGGCTAAGAGCACTTAACCATTTTCTGTTGTTAAAATAAAATGCAACACTAGAAGAAATGCAGGTTTTGGTTGCATTGTTGGAAGCTTAGGGCAATAGGGTGTAATCCCAACCCTCCAAGCAGTCTTCTGCTTGACCTTGGACAAAACACTTCTTGTATTTGCCTCCTTCCTTCTTTGTCTGGCTCTTCAGACAGTAAGTTCTTTGAGGCAACAACTCTCATCTTTCATATAATATTGGCAAAGCAAGCTTAGATTTTGACAACAGTAGTGTTAACAATGTGAGTTCCATCCCATCAGATTTCTGCAGTCTAACACTGCCCTGGCAAATGATAAACTCACAGCTGAAATTCAGCACAGGTTAAGCAAAGAGCAGTGTGTATAAGAAAATACAATCCTAATCTATGTACGTAACGATGGGCTCTGAAATAGCTGTAGCTGCCCAGGAACAAAACCTTGGGGTTATAACGACTATGAAAGCATGAAGTCAATACGTTGCTGCTGTTACAACAGCAGCCTGTGTTACTAATTAGGAAGAGAACAAGGCAGCAAATGGTTATGCCACGCTGCAAATCCATTCTTAAGATTTCAGGGTTGATAATAGACTAGGGACACCTCATTCAGCTCTGGGCTGACACGTCCTACACGTCCTTCTCAGCTTCCTGTTAGCTTCAGGACACTGTCAAATCTCTCCTAAGCAGGCATCTAATCTAGATTTCCAGAAGTAATGAACAGTTCATACTTGAGAACGGAGAGAGGAGATTCAGTTATTTTGACCATAAGAGAAGCAGAGTACTTACATGGGTACTTAAAACATGGAATTAAAGCTCAGCTTTAGAAAATTAAGCCTGAAAAATACCAAACACTTCATCCGAAGCAATATAACCAATAAAATAGGCAAATCTATCTTAACAGGCCACCATCCTCTTCATTTTCTGTAGAATCGTAACCTTTTAAAGCACCACACAAAAAGAGGAACAAAAATGTTATTGCTTCAGACCACAGTTACAACCTTACAGAAAAAGGTGGGTGCACAATTTCAAGTATGCAAAGATAAACAATTAAAATTTGGTAGCTGTAATGAAAAACTCCAAACTAAATGCTGCCGAGCCTTTTGAGCCTTGGGCGCTGATGAATCATGGAAGGGAAAAAAAAATGAATGTGTAAACAGGAAAAGCTAGAGATGTTAAATAAAAAGTAATTTGAGAACTACTAGAAACAGCAATAAGTCAGTAACAAATTTCCAGAGGAGGTAGGAAGTAGAGAACTAAATTCAGAACCTAATTTTCAAAGGCATGCAAGATACAGCTGTACCTGAGAAAGCCTAAGCTACTATATCCCCACAGGCTAAGTAGAAGCAAAAAAATCCTTGCTATGAACTACATTGTAGTAAGTAAAGTCTTACTAGGGACCCCAGTCAGTATGTCTGACGCTTTTCAGGTTCCATGCCCATCTACGTGTTTGTATTTACTGTAGTTGCACTCAGAGGACAACTGCTTACACATCAGGATCCAACATCACATATTTGTTGTGTACTTACCAAAGCAAGCACCCACAAAGAGATGAACCGAAGGCAATGCAGGTCTGCTAACGCTCCAGAAGGAGGTATGCTTACGCTATCTTAAGTGACTATATGGTACAGGAAAATACTTCATTTATAGTGTGGATCTCCTACACAAAACACTAAATGAACAAGTCCTCTCCTCGACATTTCCAGGAGTAAACTTTAACCACGCATCTTCAAGCACAATAAGGATTTTTAGTACTAAATGGTTCAAAACCTGTCAGTAAAGCAATTCTCGGCAAACAGAAAGCATCCAACTGATCTAACTGGAAGCTCAGAAGCTGGTATTGGAGAAAACCGCAGAACTGCTTTTAGAAGACACTGAAGTCTGCATGCCTCAGGGAATGCTCACAGCCCATGCCTCATAATCACAGAACGGTTTGGGTTGGAAGGGACCTCAAAGACCATCCAGTTCCACTCCCCCTGCCATGTGCAGGGAGACGGTCCAATAGATCAGGTTGCTCAAAGCCTCAGCCAACCTCGCCTTGAACTTCTCCAGGGATGGGGTATCCATGACTTCCATGGGCAACCTATGCCAGTGCCTCACCACACTCACAGTAAAAACTTCTTCCTAATATCTCATCTAATTATCCTCTTTTTCAGAAGAGAAGTATTTGCTAAAATAAGAGCCATAAATAAATCATGTTAATTAAAAGCCAAGCCATATTTCAAGCTAAGTTCAGCTCATACCAAATCTGTTATCAGTGTTTCACTTTCTACAGCACGTGACTCATATTACTGGATTCTCATAAGCAGATGTATGCTAACTCATATTAAGGTAATTTCTTTGGTTTACTACATAGTAGCAAAGGCCTTAAAGAGTTGCTCAAGGTCAAACAGAAATCCTAACAGCAGGGCCAATAACAGAATTTGGATTCTGTTATTGCCCCAAGTCCTGTGGTTTTAGTATTAGTCAGGCTGGTTCTTCACCTCTGCTGCAGTGAGGTTTTCCACTAGCGGATGACAACTGCAGCCAACAGCAGCACACATGGTGTAGAAGTGACTGGCTCTGTGGCAAGGCCTTGCGCAAGGCAGAGGACAGTAAGGAAGCCAACACACAGCAGGTAAAATACAAGGTTTTTTTACAAAACTGTTTTCTGTTTTACAAGCAAATGTTTGTACAGAGGCTGGTGGAACACAAGCAGACAAAATAAGCAAAACACAAGACCAAGGTTTTGTCATATAGATCTGCAGCCAAAACTTATTAAAAGGGCAATAACTGGAGATATTTACAGTGTTGATCAACTACAGGTCTATAGCCCCTCCCAATACACATGTATAACAGGCAAGACATCCAGCATCAGCTTTCAAACAGCTCAAGTGCCCTCAGAGCTCACTTCCATCTTAATATCTGCACAATTCTGGGTGCAATGGAGCAGAGACAATGGCCATCGCCGCATAGCCACCTTTTGCCAACTCTTTTGTCACACAGTGTTCCCAAACAAAAAGCAAACATGAAATCAGGAGGAGAGTGCTATGTACTATTTTACATCAGATTACAAAAGAAAAGAATTGCAGTATTCAGTAGTTTAGTCTGTCATCTCTTCAGATTTTCATATGAGAATTTTCTTCCATCACTTCCTACTCGGAACACTTTGACCGGCAGTCCTCAAGAAAACAAAAGCCCAGCCCCAATGTTATTTCATCTCAAATTATTTATAGAAATACAGAGAGCAAGGACAAATGCCAGGTTTGAATCAATTAACAAAAAGTTTGCTACTTATGTGTGATGGCAGAGGAAGTGAGAATCTACAGCTGGCCAGATCAGAGTTTCCCTCAGTTCTACCTACAGTATTCCAGTAACGACCTGTGATCAGTTAACCCTGGATACTGCTAGCAAAGACTGCGTGACAGCAGAGCTCCTGCTAACAGCCCACTCATTCCGATTCAAATGGCTAAGCATTTCAGATTCCTTCTTCCTTCCATCTCCCTGGGTTAAATGTGTATTTTCTTTGGATTTGGGAAGAAAAACAGATTAATTCCTTGTTATTTTAGCCTTCATTCTGGCACAGGAATTACTGTCCTGGAGTCAGGAGAGAACAAACTAGCTGCCAACAGTCCAATGACACCAAATCACTCTGGTGTGCAGAGAGGACTGAGAAGAGCAAATCTGTAAGTCTGCAAGACACTATTGGGGAGAGGAGCATGATAGCAGATAGTCCTTTTCCAAAGCTTCCCACTCACTGTGGATGCAGCACAGGGACTCCATGATGAAGAACCAGAATAAAGAAAGCAGGAATAGAGGCAAAGCATCTCCTCAGCAGTGGGTTTTGAAAAGAACTAAGTCAACTGAAAGCTCAAAAAACAGGATCCCCAGAGCAATAAGCAGAATTGTGCAATTCAAAACCACACAGACGTGAATCTTACTTTCAAAGGGCTTTATATTACAAAAAAGGTAAGTCACAACGAATGCGAAAAATCCATTCAATGAGGCTTGTTTCCAGTTTGCTAGGAAAGCTACTTTTCGCTTCTTCATTCCCAGCCTACCGCTGAAAACATGATTGCCAAAACAGTGACACCTCGAGCTAGATTTTTAAAATCAAACTTGCTCTGCCAGATCTAGTACTCTGAACTTGTCCAGGTTGTAGAAACAAGCCTTCACGACCCTGCCGCCAAAGTATCTTCCATTTAGATCCACAACAGCTGGAACAGAAACCAAGAACAGGTCAGCAAGCAGCAATTCAATAAAATAAATGTTTCTGTAGCTAAACAGTCCAGTCGTCAAGACTGTTTAATCGCTCTACAGAAGTTAACCCTGAGGGTCACAGAAAACAATTTAGTGTCCTACCTTTGATGGCAGATTCAACCCGTTCAAACTCTAAGAATATCCTTACGGCTTCATCATCAGGGGCACCAGGAATCTGAAGCAAAACAAAAAAACTCCAAACTCAGAATTAATCGGAACAGTAGCAAAAGTACTCTTTTCAACTGCTGTTCTTCACAAAGGGAGTAAAGTGAACACACCAAAAAGGTACCAAAAGCACAATACTCAAGAGATTTTTTTTTTCCCAGGTTCTGACACTTGTAACTCAAAGATACAGAAAATACAGAATCACAACACAGCACAGGACCCTGACAGACCTTCCCATCTATGCCCCTCTCTAAGGCAGTAACAAGCCAGTTGCGAGGGACAAGTGCCTAATTTACTGTCAGAGCAGCCAAAGACAGATTAGCTCTTACCTCAAAGATGACACATTTCCCAACTTTGCCATATTTTTCGCATTCTTCCTTAGTTTCCACTTCCAGATCTTCATCCACCTCCCCAGCACCTACCATGTTCTGAAAGTTGAAAGCATGAACATAACTCACTGGATGTAGTCCGTACAGATGATTATGTAGACAGACACATGTGACTGACCACTGAACACTTAAGCTTCTGTTTATCAGTCACAAGCCACAGGAGGAAGCAGCTCCCTAGTCCTATGTAAACTGTAAAGCGGTATTGATTTATGTTCACAACACAAAGCACTATGTAAGCGCAAGCCAGAACCATTTGAACTGTACAATTATTGATCAGGAAAACACGTTTAAACATTTCAACCAGTCACATGCTGCAAAGACCGAGATATTCTCTTGCTCCCAACTTACCCTTAGTAAGACCACTTTAGTTGGGCATTTCAGTATCTCAGTCAAAGGGTTAGAATCTGCTTTCTTTCCTGTTTCTGTTAGGAAGACAAAACAGTGAATCATGGAATAATTTGAGATTAAAGCTCATATAAACCCTATATGGGGGCTTTTATCACAATGTTACTGTCACCAAACAATAGAATACAAGCCACAAAGTGTGGTTTCATATTGGTGAGTAACATTAATTCAGAACTCTTAGCTACTTCCTTCTTTTAGTTTAAAACCATAAACCCTTGCCCTGTTGCAAGAGACCTTGCCAAAAACATTGTCCCCATCATTCTTGCATGCCCTGTTTAAGTACTGAAGTGCCAAAAGAAGGTCTCCTGAAGCCTTCTCTTCTCCAGGCTGAAGAACTCCAACTCTCTCAGCCTGTCCTAACAGAAAAGGTCTTCCACCCCTCTGATCTTTTTTGAGGCCTCCTCTGGACTCTCTCCAACAGGTGTATGTCCTTCCTGTGCAGATCTGGATGCAGGACTCCAGCTGAGGTCTCACCAGAGCAGAGGGGCAGAATCTCTCCTCTCAACCTGCTGGGCACACTTATTTGGATGGAAGCTAGGATACGGTTGGCTTTCTAGGGTGCAACACACAATGCTAGCTCACATCCAGCTTTTCATCCACCAGTACTCAAAGTCCTCCTTGGCAAAGCTGCTCTTAATCCTCTCACCCCTCAGCCTGTATTGATACCAAGGGCTACCCCGACCCAGAAAGAGAACCTTGCACTTGGCTTTGTTGAATCTCATGAGGATCACATGGGCTCACTTCTCAAGCTTGTTCCTCTGGATGGCATCCCATCCTTCTGGAGTGTCAACTGTGCTGCTAAGCTTGGTGTTTTCTGCTAATTTGCAAAGGTTGCACTCAATCCCACTCTCTATGGCATTGATGAAGATATTAAGCAGCGCTGATCCCTGTGGGACACCACTTGTCACTGATCCCCATATTGACATTATGCCATTGATCTCTACCCTCTGGATGCAACCATACAACCAGTTCCTCATCCATGGAGCAGTCCACACATCAGATCCACCTCTCTCCAATTTAGAGAGAAGGACATGTGGGGGACAGTGTAAAAGGCCTTCAGGAAGTCCATATAGATGACACCCATCTTCCCTTCCCCACTGATGCAGTCACTCTACCATAGAAGGCCACCAGACTGGTCAGGCAGGACTGCCCCTGGTGAAGCCATACTGGCTGTCTTGAATCACCTTCCTGTTCTCCAGGTGCCTTCACATAGGTTCTAGGAGGAACTGTTTCATGATCTTCTCAGCCCAGAGATGAGGCCGATAGGCCAGTACTTCCCAGAGTACTCCTTTTTACCCTTTTTAAATATGGGTGAAATGTTTCCCTCTTTCCAGTCACCAGGGACTTCACCTGATTGCCATGACCTTTCAAATGTCATAGAAAGTGGCTTGGCAACTACATCAGCCAATTCCCTCAGGACTCTGGGATGTATCTTGTCAGGCCTTGTGTATATTCAGGTTCCTCAGGTGGTCATAAACCTTATTTTCTCTTACTTGGAAGGACAGTAAGCAGAAAAATCACTTCTACAGAATAGGAGTTAAGCTAGAACACTATTAATGTACTGTTTCTTTGAGGGAAATAATTTCTAAGTTCAGAATTGTATCAGATTCCCTGACAACTAAAAATCAGGTCTCTTGACTTCCAACACACTTGCTGAGACAGAGGTGCTGTTCTAGTAAGCTAAGATGTTGTCTCTAGACCAGACAACAGAAGGGAAATGAGGGCTATATCTAAGCATGTGATGGAAAGAAAGCCAGCAGGAGCAGAGCAGGATGATCCCTTGAAGAGAAGAGGCTTCCAAACACTACAGGACAACTGATGGAGGAAGCAGAGGATGAGCTAGAAAAATTATAATAGAGGATCACTTTAAAAAAAGATAAAAGGATAAAATATCCACAAGAAAGAATTTTAGTCATTCTTCCTACTCTAACTAGTATTTTCTGCAAGGACAGTTTGAAAACAAAAAAAATCCAGCACCTTCTACTAAGCCCAAACTATTATCTTCCCCTGAGCATTTTTCACAAACTTATTGGCAAAATTACCTTTCTCTGTAGATTCGCCGACAATGATCTTGCCACCCCTCTTGCTTGTTTTTTCTACTGAAAGTGCTGTGCTCAGCCCCTGTTCATGCTTTCCCAGCCCTTGGCCCTCTCTGAAACCATACTTCTGCATGATCTTATGAGCCACTGTCCCTCTGCAAAGAGAAAAAGCATCAGTTAGTAAAGGTTCTTATGCAAAACATTAACATTGCATTTCTCCTGATGGTAAATCACAAATCAAATTAACAGAAGGTCTTTGACCAGTTTCTTATCTTTGTCAGTGGCTGGTATCAAGCATTTAAAAGACAAATGTGGAACAATCTACTTCCCACATTAAATCACATTCCACCATCTATTAGTTCCAAGTTGGAGCAAGCCCTAGAGTACGTGGCTTTGCTAGCTCTTCCCATAACAACCTGAGTATCCTCAGTATGAATTTAAAAAGGTCTCATCTTTCAGAATTTTCAAGAATGCATTGAGGTAATAAAATCCTCAAGCTATTTTAAGGCAACTTTTTCAAGTACCTTACAAAAAGTACCTCCACTGACAGATTTTGAAATTCCCACTGAATTAATATTTAGCATCAAAACATACCTACATGTGTTGGTATTTCTTTGAAGGCCATGGCTAGAAAGGTCAAGACAAAATACATGCCATGGTATACTAGTTTAAACCACAGTAATTATTCTATGCTCTGTCACCTCTATTTTATCAACAGGCATATAAGATTACACAGAAAACACAGGGTCATTGATTACCTGACATTTGCTAAGCATCTTATATGAAATATACAGAGATAAATTAAAACCGGCCCAAAAGTCAGGCCATGTAATGCTGGCCAATTAAAACGATAAGTCACAGAACAAACAGGTTGACCGAGGAAGTTGCGGATGTCGAATCCCTGGAAGTGTTCAAGGCCAGTTTGGATAGGGCCTTGAGCTGCCTGGTCTAGTGGAAGGTGTCCCTGCCCATGGCAGGGAGGTTGGAACTGGATGATCTTTAAGGCCCCTTCAAATCCAGCCCATTCCATGATTCTACTAAGCAGTAGCCAATGGTGTGGTCACAGTAAGGTGGGTTAGGTGGTAATTTTAGCACTTCCTTCAATTAAGTGAAAGTCTCAGGGTGTTGTTCACAAGAGGTAGCAACAGTGCCTAAATTTCTGGGCAAACGGAAAAAATAAAGGCGTGTTTATAAAAAAAAGCATGAAAAATTGTCCCCAGAACAGAAATGGATTGTAATAATGTAATTCACTACACATTTATGTTCGTGTTTGCTCCGGATACAGTTTTGACCACACTGAGGCTGTATTTCTGCAACACCCAAGGCGACTGATAAAAGGAACACACCTAACCACTACACCCTTCAAATGAGGTCTCCAACCTGTTTTTTAACTACAAATTTGACTTCATTTTGTTGCCACAGCAGTAACACAAACATTACACAGAACGCTAATCCAAAGCAGAAAAGTGGACAGATTTGCAGCCAGATCCAGTACAATCATGCAAATATGCTCTGAATTTTTAAGCAAACAAAGCAGAGCTGAAATGATCTGGCCACTGGTACTTGGCAAATTTAAGACAAAGCTGGAAGAGAAACCTAGAGGAATGAACATGCTACCTGTGTTTTACTGTATAGCATTTTACCTTGGTTTGTACAAACCATAAACACTTCATACGGGAATGTGGCTTCAGAACTTCCTTGAAAGCACAGCCCTGAATGCAATCACCTCAAATGCATTTCTCTCGATTGAGTAAATCAACTTATTTTCCTGTATCCTGCCACTTAGAACTACATGCACTCAGGCTAACCACATACATATAATGGGCTGTCTTCTTCTCTCCTGAACTATTTTAACTTCTGGTTTCCACCACCTTCTAAAGCCCCTTTCCCCTAAATGTGCACAAGTCAATCATTTACCCCATATTAGCAAGGAAAGAGTTGCTAGGTCCCGTGGGGGAACGAGGTCTTTCTGGCTCATCATACAGTGGAGGAGGAATAGCTGCTTTGGAAGATGGTGCCCGAGGTCTTGACTCCTCTTCAAATGGAAATGATGTTACAGCTGAAAAAAAACAGAGACATTTGCTTTTTCATTAAAATACTTATTATGAACTACCTACTTATTATGAACACTTGAGTACTACGCCTTCAGTCTAACTAATTTACAAACACCTCTTCATCTGCAAGTTGTACTTCTTTTTACATTAACAAACTATGAAGAAAAATCTTCCACATAAATCCAAAATTGAAGAATGTTTCCTCTGCAAATGCTGCTTTAACATCACCTCATCTCTCTATCAGATACAAGATTTGAGTCGTTAGTCTGGATTTTCTTCATAGGATATACAATGAGTTTGTATCTGTAGTTTTATAATGGATTTATTAAGCTCTAATCAAATGGACAAAAGAAACATTAAGAAGCCACCTGCATGACAATGAATTTATCCAGACAGAGAATAAGCACACTTAAAAAGCCCCATTCATCAGGAACAGAATTTTGAAAAAATGGATCAACATACGTAGCTTGGGGCCTGAAGAATGTAAAGAAAAGTACACTGTACATTTACACAAAACAGAAATCAGTCTATTAAAGAATGGATGTAGCTCGAAGCAAAGTATTTATACAGTCTTAAGACATCGCACTGACAACTTCTCAACTGAAACTTCTAGGAGACTGATAATTTTTATATATGTATATATCATGATGATTAGATTATTTAGCTATCTTCCACTAACAAGTCAAATGGCAAATTAAAAAAAAAAAGTCTAGAGAATACTAAAAAAAATAAACAGATCACGCTTTTAAATGTACTTATGGACTTCCAGACAGACTTCAGATACTTTCTTGTGATCTGGTGCTTGTATCTTAACCAAATAAAATGTCAGACGTGAAGTCTGGGTATTTCATGTGAGGAAAAAAATCCCTATTTAAGCAGCAGATGGACTGGACTATGAGACTTCTGCTACAGCAAGAAAAACCTTCCCAGGTTTTTCCAGCCTAAGCATCAAGTAACAACTCATACAAAGGTTTCCTTGTGAGATCATGTCATGTTTTGAAAGCTCTCCCCCTCAGGATATTTCTACCATTTCCAGCCTATATTTACTTTTCCTTGACACTGCTCAAGTGCTCCTAATTATTTACTCAAAACAATCTCTTTCTGTTTTTAATGTTTACACATTTCAAATGCTTTCACTAGTGTATCATTCACTTACTCTGCCAAGCTTAATTTTTGGTTTTTAATCTTCTCATAAATAAAACTAGGACTCCCAAAGGGAAGTTTGCATAGATAAGATTCTTTTTTCTTACTGTTTTTTTTTAGCATACACAACATACTGCTCATTATTTTAATTTAAAAGTTTAAGGCAATTCGACATATAAAAAAAAAGAGAGAGTTTTGTTCTTACAGATAGATTATGCCATCTAGTGGACAAGGCAACCTTTAAGCCATTTTCACTGAGGGAAACCCTAGTGCACACACATCTCTAATAGAAACTGTATCCCTCAAAAATTCTGTCTGTAGTGCATAAGGCCTTCAGAAAAGATATTCCTCAAGTATCTCCTAAAGGAAAGGGTATGGAAAAATTCCCTCTCCACGTCGTGGTGGTTTCTAGTCTACCCAGAAAAACCTGCCTGCAACATTTCTCCTTTCACATCAGAAATGAGTAACTGAAGACAGCTATAATAGACAAGCCTGCCAAACCACTTCTCTAGCAACACAGAAAGGATCCTTTAGAACAGGAATCTGAAGCACAGCAGTGTCACAGGCTCCCCACATCTTCCTCTCATCAACAAAGCATCAGTAACAAGTTCTTCTGCCAGAAAAAATTGTATGGAAAGAGCAGCAGGAGGCCTGAATAGAAGGTTAAGTGAGAGAAACACCACTGCTAGGTAGTAGAGAACAGGATTTTGGTGTACTTACGTTCTTTGTCCTTCTCAACAAGAGAAGTGGGTGGTGCAATGGCAGCTCCTCCCATACCTAAGAGTAAAATGGAAGACAACACATTCATATCATTGGGTTCTGCTGCTCGGAATAACCTCACTGAAACTTAATACAGCTGCTGGCTCCTTATCAGCCAATTCTTAACATACATCACTATCAAAAGAAACATAGCAAGCAGTCTGAGAAGTTTCAATAGAGAATGAATGAAAGGCACATCAAAGGAGACAACATCAAACTGCACTGACATATGTTGTCTATCACAAACATGTTTCACAGGATATCAAAATCAAAGACTGCAGTGAAACAAATCTTCGGTTCTAAAACTGCTTGATTAAGCCAAATGAAAAACACTGTCTGTTGAGGATTCGCTACACTTTCATAAAAGTACAAAGTCCCTTCCATATTTTAATAATCAAAAATCTGACCCAGTCTCAATCTTCCAAAGCAGAGTAAATATTTAAAATGTCCCATCAGAAATTTTCTCTTCTAAAATAAAAATAGACTTGAATTATTTACTGTAACTTTGTTGTGGAGACTAGTTTAATTATGTTTATACAAAAGCCATATCTCATCACCCAGACCCACATTTTGCTAACTAATTCTAAGGGCATTCCAATAACAAATGCTGGAATGGTAAGCTTTTATAGTGAAAACTCAACAGTGATTCGCATAGCCTGATTTTACCCCAAGCCTCACTTCTCTCCTGGAACTTACACTATGCAGAAAGTGAAAACAGGTATCTAAAACTAACGTAAAAAGAAGTCTTTCCGCAAATAATTCAGCTGTCACCTCCCTCCAAAGAAAGAACTCTTCAGCACTGCAACAGTTATGATGTAAAAAAATGCTAGGTTGATTCTAAAGGCTCAGAAATAACAGTACACCTTTCAGCTGAGAAAAGAGAAACAAACACAGAATCCGTGGAACAGGATTGTGGATTCCTCTCACCCCCACCTTTTTCTTCTCTTTCTGCATCAAAGAAAATAAACAGCTCCCTTACTTCTTTTTCGTCTCTCCCTTTCATAATCTTCATCTTCATCGGAATCTGGATCTGGTCTTCTTGAGAACCCACTGGCTTCATGTCTGTCTTTACGTCTTCTAGGAGACATAGTAAATTAGGTTAAGAAACCATCAAACTTAACTCTTTGCATTAATTTGAGATACCTCATTTGCAGTGTGAATTACACTGCTGCACTCTAACTGGCATTTTATAACGCTTTCCATGAAGGCGTGACACCTTTACTTTCTGTTTCTTTGCTTTTATCCTCATGGAGCAACTTTTGTACAATAAAAGTAAATCCAAAGCAAGAACATTTTCCACTTGCAAGTCAGCCAAGGTGAATGTATGGTAACGAGGAAGCATCTGAATAAATCTAGTCAAGGCTGACTGCAATGACTAAATGACTACAATGGAAAAGGTGTTGGATGGAATTGGTAGGAAGGTAAGAGAGACATTAAACAATCACCCTGCTTTGAACAGAAACCCTTTTCAATTTGCCATCGCGGGCTATGCAGAGTAATATCATTTACTCAGTCAATTGAAATAAATAATCATCACACTTAAACAACCAGAATATTGAGAAGCTTGCTTGGCAACTAAAATAAGATTAAAAAAAGTCTATTAACGTTTTTAACACTTGGCTGGGAAATGCTTTGAGAATTCTTTGCATTTCAACTGTTATTTATTGTGATCCCAAAATAACTTGTTTCAATACTTCAATACTTAAAAAAAAAAAGGAAACAACTATCAAAAATGTGCTACAAGATGCTAAAAACAGCACTACTACAGAACCAGACAAAATTTCTACATCTTTACACTGTGAATTTATAACAAACACACACTCTGCTCAAACACTTAGGTTATGCCAAAGCTTAACTCTGATCGCAGTTTGGCTGAGACTGTTACCTCAATTTTAAATCACAACCCATTATGTGTTTGTCACTTCCTTTCTCTAACTTCATATAGGAAGACTACCCTCTTGGCTCACATACAGGTTACAAGCACAACTAAATAGCAATCAGTGCCGAAGCTGTGGAAACAACAGCTCATATTTCTGAGATCTTGCACACTATTTCAAGTATGACTGAGCATCAGGCATTCCTCCTCTAGCAGAGCAATGAAGATGTGAGACATGACAGAGAAGCCCATGTGACTAGAAATATTAATTAATTTCTATAATCTAAACAGAGCAATAGAATATTCCTATTGTAATTCCATAGAATTTAGATGTTTCACACCATGATAAAGTGAATTATTAATTTCACTTAAAATAAGCACATTAACCTTACTGACTGGCTGGCAGAAGTTTTACCGGCAATTTCAACATGATATTGAATCTTTATTCGACTTCTCTAATATGATTACAGAGATTTCTTATTGCAGTTAAGAGGCATTAAGGTAACTAAAAATAAGAGTATTTTCCTTTATTACAAGAGAGTAATAAACACATAATTAACTTACTTAAATTGAATGCAGAGCATTAAAAAAGAAAATGTCTGCCAAAGGCAGTGCTAGCTACATCTTTAAAACTGAAATACAGCCATGTATCAGTTTGGAGTACTTAAAAGGAGAACAGAGGGTTTATCACTGAGTGTTGAAAGGTACTTAGAATCATAGAATAGCATGGGTGGGAAGGGACCTTAAAGATCATCTAGTTCCAATCCCCTGTTATGGGCAGGGACACGTCCCACTCAATCAGGCTGCCCAAGGCCTCATCCAACCTGGCCTTGAACATCTCCAGGGATGGGGAATGCATAATTTCTCTGGGAAACCTGTGCCAGGTGCCTCATCACTGTCACGGTGAAGAAATTCTTCCTCATGTCTAGTCTAAATCTGCCCCTCTGCAGTTTATACCCACTGCCCCTTGTCCGATCATTACAAGCCTTTGTAAGAAGTCCCTCCTCAGCTTTCTTGTAGACCCTTCAGGTACTGGAAGGTTGTTATAAGGTCTCCTGGGATCCTTCTATTTTTCAGGCTGAACAAGTCCAACGCTTTCAGCTTGTCCTCATATGGGAGGTGCTCCAGCCCCATGATCGTCCTTGTAGCCCTCCTCTGGACCCATTCCAACAGCTCCATATCCTTCTTATGTTAAGGACTCCAGAAATGGACACAGTACTCCATATATTCCATATAACTAACTACTACTGTAATCAGGTTACACTGACAACAAATACTCTAAAACATCTGCAAGGTCAAAATCTGCTAAGGATTCTTGAAGTACACAAATACTGCTGCTTCTATAAAATAAAGTAAATGTAGAAAAATTTGACATGTCTTTCAGTAAAAGAGGCTGTAAAAATGATAAATCTTAAAACTGTGATTTTAGCAAGAGCATTAAAACATTGTGCTTGTTTCTAGTAGCATTCAGGCTTCTTCACAAAACTTGTTAAGAAGGATAAAACTAAAATTCATGTGTCTGTTCTTTATATAATTGTCAATATGTCATGAGTTTAAACAAAAGCCTTACTTTTCTCTTTCTTCAATTTCTTTTTGCCTCTCCAGCTCACGCTGCCTCTGTCGTTCCTCTCTTTGACGTTTTACCACCTTTTCGTAGTCATTTGGGAACATGGGATCATACTCATCCGCTAAAGGAATCAACACATCTCCTGCAGAAAAACCACTAGGTACAGGATCCTTATAAAAGAAAAAGGAATTTTTTCAGCTGAGATCGGGAAACAACATCCAGTTGTTTAAGAGTTTAACACTTCCTTCTCACTCCCAACAACACAAAACTCAATTCCTGACTTCTATAATAGGGGGTAACATCCTAATTCCACCAGTACTGGAAGAAATCTTTGCTTTACTTAAAAACTAACATTTCATCCAGTCTATCACTATCTCAAATTCTTCCACCAAGAAATAATCACTCCCACCCCCTGCCAAAAACAAAGCAGCAGCAAATCAATGTGGACAAGACTTTTTCAAAACCCATTAATTCATTATTAGAAGTATCATGGCATCTAGTTTACAGCAGGGCATTCTCCCACACAATGTCATCAAGCTTTTTCATCATCTGCTATTAATATAAAACCAACAGAGGTGCACATACTGTTCTTATCTCATCTAAAAGAACTCTTTCAGAACCATCACCTTGGAAAAAGCTTCAGGAAGAAAGTTTCTATAAGAAATCCATTTTAAAAGGTTGGGTGGCCTTTCTTTTACTTTTAAGTTGATTTTTATACCAGTCCAGTCCCAACACTGGTGCAATTACAATTAATATTCATTATTTCCCCCAATCAAATTACTGTCTTGCAAAGTACTTCCTAGCGCACATGTCCTGGATAGTTTCGAACACTTCTATTTTAACCGCACATAAACCATAGTAATTTCATGTTGTATTCTATGAGAGTCTGTATAAAGGTAACATGTTCATTAATTACAGAACCTCTGAGCAGAGGAAATCAATTTCAGAAAACAATAATTTCTTTGTCCACTAGGAATGATGGAAAAAATAAAAATGGAGCCTGTAGACAGAGAATTCTAATTCCAAAACATATGTTAACAGCTGGACTATTTAGCTGCCTGGGTCTTACCTTTAGCCCAGCTGCTACATGAGGTGGTGTGTCCACTATTTGTCTCTCATCTGATGAGCTACCTCGTTTCAGGTCAATCACTGGAGCAAGGACTGTTGTTTGTTTTGTTCTCTGGCTCTAAAACAAATCACCAGAACACAAAATGTTTAAAAAAAGATAACAAAACAGTTTTCTAAAAAGCAGTTTCCTTTATATACTTCCAGCTGGTATCTCCAAGGATGAAAACCACTGTCTCAATATATCATTTCTCTTCATCAACATACAGTAATTCTCAACATTTCTAGTTAACCTTGCCATGGATAATAACTAAGTTTACATCATGTTTTAGTGAAGGCAAAGGCTGCTCACTTCTGACACAGATGCTTGCTAGCTATGGTTAAAGAACTGCTAAGCAAATACAAATCATGTATGATATTTTGAAGAACACTTCAGTAAAACCAGCACATACCTTCCTCTTCTTAAGGAAGTGAGATCAGACTGCACACTTGTGCATGCACTCGAACATACAGTAGTAAGTGAATGGTCCTCGGTCTGGACTAGGACCAGAAACACAGTAAAATTCAGATGGTCTCTTCAGATGAGTTTGAACTGAATGGGGTTTTTTAAGAGGGGCTCAGACTCAATTCAAAGATCTACTGTTCTTCATATTTTATTATCTGATAAAATGTATTAATCTGTTTTGAACTCTGGATTTTCTAATCCTATTCTATTCTTCTGGTAGCTTACGCATACAATGCATATCAGTTACATAGGTAAAGAATATGTCTAATATAGTAGTCATTAAGATTTCATTTATGCTGGTTGTTCTAATTATCAATTAAATCTCATCCTCAATTTTAGCAGTATAATTAAGGAGTAATGCCAGTGAAATACGCTGGGCCTACTTAAGTATTCAGGATCTATGCTATCACTTTTTAATTAAGAAATCCCCCTCTAGAACACACACACATCACAAAAAATGCACAGGTGTCCTGCCTGAACCAAAATACCAACACTGCTTAGAGAAAAATGGTGAAATACTGTAACAATAGAAAGATAAAATACTGTGTCACAGTTTAAGCTCGAGAGTTTAGCTTGTACTCCTCCCTTTCATGGTGGAAATTCTGAAAAAAATTCAGATGTATGACTATTTACACTTCAGCACCGAAAGCCTTTAAACAGCAAGCATAAAATGATGTAACCATGTAAATAACTGAGGCAAAATACCAAGACTGACCAGCAGCCGGTACCACCAATGAGCAATCACAGCATGACCTCTACTCGCTTTAAAAGACCAAAAACCTTATTATCTTCAAAGTCATATTTGAAAATCAGTGTTTGGCTCTACTAGTTAGAGATTCAAGACCTGCAGTGCATTAATCACTTCCTAATTCACTTTTAATTCTGCGAGACTCCCTCCAACAGACTTCAAGAAACACTCATTTGCCTTTTCGCCCCTCAGTTTTGCTAGTCTCCTGTCTACAAACCCACAGACAAATTGCAGCAAAATTACCCTAGGTCAGTATTCTAAGGTCACAAACTTTCCTCAGTGCTGTGAACAAAAAGGAAGTTTGAATTAAGCAAAAATACAATGAGACTATACCTTTGCTTGTGTGAGAGCTGCTTTCTTCACCTGCAACTGAGACTGTAGTAGTTTGAAATTTTTGGACCAGCCTTCTGTCTTAGAATCGCTGGTCTCAACTCCCAAGTCATCGTAAAGCGACATTTTCTCTTCAGTTTACAACTAAAAGACAGAAGAAACAAACCAGATGACATAACAAGCCTGTGTCTGTGGCTTTTTCACTACTAGTTTGCATGTCTGTATACCATATATTTTTATATATTTCTGTCCAAACTCAGAGAAAATTCAAAGAACATTTTTCTGACTACTAATAAGGTTTTATAAAAGTAACTGTTTCAAAGGATGTTTGTAGCATTAGATATTAACCATTTCAGGCTTTGAAGAACTTATGCTGTAGTCTGCGCTGGTGTTCTGAGCTTCACAGAGAAATTCAACGTTATGTATTACACAAGCCTCAAGACTTCCAAATCAAATGCAAAGCAATTATTGTCTCTACTGACCTTAAAAATTATCCACACAAACACATCAATATTCCAATCATCTTCTTAAATTTCACTATTTTTTGCATCCCTGTAAAGGAATATCTTTCTTACATTAAATATACTAGCCCGAGTATTATTAAGTAATTATTTCAACAATATTTAAAGGCCTTTCAAATACAAAGAACTTATGTATGCATGCACACAAAATGCACACAAATACACACATACACTTATGTATAATATTAGCTAGGTAACAACAGCAATAACATGATAGGAAATACACCACTTTGTCTGATATTGCATCTGACGTGAACAGAAAAAGAGAAAATCTGAATAGGTCTAGCACCTGTGGAACAAACTGTAACCTCATTATTTAGTTTCTGTAAAGCCTGGGTTACAGTATCTTCAGTCAAAACCTTCAACTTCTTATTGCAGGATCAAACATGACCAATTAACAGTCTGCAGTGAAAACCTAAAAAACACTCATCAGTAAGATCTTGATCCCACTGATCTGACAGATGCTTAAATTTAAGGGAATCTGCTCAACATATAGGAGATGACTGTTGATGGAGATATAACTATATGTGTTCAAACCTGTGGAAAAAGTCTCAGATGCAGCAGAGAGCAACGATATTACAACTCCAAGAGATGGGAAGCTCAGCAAAATCTTTTCAAAAATCAACAATATAATCCTGCAGTGGAATGTGAAGAACCAGTGCTCGGCAGAATAGAGTTCACTACAAGAACATGGAGGAAACTGCATTCATTGGAGATTATTAAACACATGCGTACATGGAATGTAATATATAGGGGAAGATTATAATGCATATTGGAAGAGGATGAGGACAAGGCACTAAATTCCCAAATGCCACATGGGACTAACATTTACATAGTAGGAGTGCAGCTATTCCGAGGCAGACAAAATGCTCTTCAAGTACATTACGCTACACATAAGGTGCTGCCATGGCAAGAACTAGAGGGCTGGGACACCTCTCATGTGAGGACAGGCTGAGAGAGTCAGAGTTGTTCAACCTGGAGAAGAGAAGGCTCCAAAAAGACCTTACAGCACCCTTCCAGTACTGAAAGGGGCTACAAGAAAGTTGGGGAGGGTTTTTTAACCTGGAAGTGCAAGAAAAAGATGATGGAGAATGTCTTTAAAATGAAAGAGGGGAAATTTAGATTAGATATTGGGAAGATATTTTTTCCTAAGGTGAGAGTGTTGAGGTACCGGCACAAGTTGCCCAGAGAAGTTGTGGGTTCCCCATTCCTGGAGGTGTTCAAGACCAGGTAGGACCTGACCTGGTAAGAGGTGTTCATGCCCATGGCAGCGGGACTGGTATTACATGATCTTTAAGACCCCTTCCAACACAAACGAAAAGGTCTTTCTGCCCCAGGGCCTGAAGGGGAAAGAGTGTCCCACAGCCAGATGCAACACAGATGGGCTGCTAGCACGCTGCAGGAAAGAGCAGGTTATTTCCACCACTCGTGCTGCTAGAGGGAGTGGGGAACTGGGGCACAGGGGGCATGCTCATAGAATGGTTTGGGTTCGAAGGGACCTCAAAGATCATGCAGTTCCAACTCCTGCCATGGGCAGGGACATCTCCCACTGGATCAGGTTGGTCAAGGCCCCATCCAACCTGGCCTTGAACACCTCCAGGATGGGGCATCCACAACTTCCTTAGGCAACCTGTGCCAGGGTCTCACCAACCTTATCATGAAAGATTTCCTCCTAGTATAGACTTCCTAATAGGTTAAATCTCCCTCCTTCCAATTTAAAGCCATTCCCCCTCATCCTGTCACTACATGCCCTTGAAAAAGTCCCTCCCCAGCTTTCTTGTATTCCCTGGAAAGGCTGGAAGGCTGCTATAAGGTCTCCTCAGAGCCTTCTCTTCTCCAGGCTGAACAACCCCAACTCTCTCAGCCTGTCCTCACAACAGAGATGCTCCAGCTCTCGAATCACCCTCGCGGCCTCCTCTGGACGAGGGGATCCTCTTACCTCTCCCCCGCCCCACCAGGCCTAGGCCGCTCCGAGGGGCGCGGCCGAGCCCGCCGAGAAGGACGGTGTGGGGGGGAACACGGGAAGCCTTATGCCCAGCCGCCCTCCTCCCACTCCACCCTGCGTCCCCACACTCCCTCCACTCCAGGTGGGGCCTCCTCACACCCTCCCGAACCCCCAAAGGGGCCTCCCCGGACCGGCGCAGCCACCAGGCCCCGCCGCTCACCAGTCACCGCCGCCATCGGCCGCCGCGAGGGCCGCCGGGAAGAGCCCCGCCCCCTGCGCGCGCCCCCGCGGCCAATGGGAGGGGAGAGCGGCCGACGCGCCGTTGCTGCAGCGCCCCCTGGCGGCGGGAGGCGGGCACAGCGCCACGGCAGGAACGCTTCCCACTGCATGAGGCTGCTCAACGCCTCAGCTCGCCCGGCCTTGAACGCCTCCAGGGATAAGATCATAGAATCACCAGGCTGGAAAAAGCCCACCGGTCAACCATTCCTATCAAACACTAAATCATGTCCCTAAGCGCCTCATCCACCCCTCCCTTAAACACCTCCAGGGAAGGTAACTGAACCACCTCCCTGGGAAGCCTGTTCCAGTGCACAATGACCCTTTTGGTGAAAATTTTTTTCCTAACGTCCAGCCTGAACCTCCCCTGGTGGAGCGTGAGACTGTTCCCTCTCGTCCTGTCCCCTGTCACTTGGGAGAAGAGGCCAGCACCCTCCTCTCCACAACCTCCCCTCAGGTATTGTAGAGAGCAATGAGGTCTCCTCTCAGCCTCCTCTTCTCCAGGCTAAACACCCCCAGCTCTCTCAGCCGTTCCTCATAAGGCCTGTTCTCCAGCCCCCTCACCAGCTTCGTTGCTCTTCTCTGGACTCGCTCCAGACCCTCAACATCCTTCTTGTGGTGAGGGGCCCAGAACTGAACACAGGATTCGAGGTGCGGTCTCACCAGTGCCGAGTACAAAGGGAGAATAACCACCCTGGACCTGCTGGTCATGCTGTTTCTGATCCAAGCCAAGATGCCACTGGCCTTCTTGGCCACCTTGGCCTCTGCTGGCTCATGTTCAGTCACTGTCAACCAAAACCCCCAGGTCCTTCTCCTCCTGGCAGCTTTCCAGCCAGACTTCTCCTAGTCTGTAGCACTGCACAGGGGCAGCCACAACTTCCCTGGGAGCCTGTTTCAGCACCTCCCCAACCTCATAGGAAAACATTTCTTCCTAAGATCTCATGTAAACATTTATTCTTAAGATTTCATCTAAATCTCTCCTCTTTCAGTTAAAATCATTCACCATCTTCTTATCCCTGCACTTCCTAATAAAAAGTCCCTCCCCAGTTTTCCTCTAGCCCCCTTTAAGTACTGGGAGGCTGCCATAAGGTCTCCCTGCAGCTTCCCTTCTCCAGGCTGAACAATCCTAACTTTACCAGACTGTCTTCATCTGGAAGGTGCCCCAGACCTCAGAAGCTCGACATGAGGCAGCAGTGTGCGCTCACAGCCTGGAAGACCAACCGTATCTTGGGCTGCATCGAAAGAAGTGCAGCCAGCAGGTCAAGAGAGGGGATTCTACCCTTCTATTCTTCTCTCGTGAGACATTACCTGGAGTACTGTGTCTAGCTCTGGAATCCACAACATAAGAAGGAGATGGAGCTGTTGGAATGGGTCCAGAGGAGGCTACAAGGATGATCTGAGGACTGGAGCACCTCCCGTACAAGGACAGGCTGAGAGAGTTGGGGTTATTCAGCCTGGAGAAGAGAAGGTTCTGAGGAGACCTTATAGCATCCTTCCAGTACCTGGAAGGGGCTACAAGAAAGCTGGGGTGGGACTGTTCACAAAGGTTTGTAGTGATAGGATGAGACGCAATGGGCATAAACTGAGGGGCAGATTTAGACTGGACATAACAAAGAATTTCTTCACAGTGAGACTGATGAGACACTGGCACAGGTTTCCCAGGGAAGTTGTGGCTGCCCCATCCCTGGAGTTGTTCAAGGCCAGGTTGGATGGGGCCTTGGGTAGCCTGATCTAGTGGGACACATTCCTACCTATGGCACAGGGGTTGGAACTAGATGATCCTTAAGGTACCTTCCAACCCAAACTATTATATGATTCTATGATTCTACGATCATCTCCATGGCCTCCACTGAACTTGGTCCAACAGATCCATGCCTTTCCACTACTGGACCCATTGGAGGTCCTCCACAATCACATTAATTTTTAACCCAGTGTCCTGTGCGGTGGTGGTGGATTGTAGAGCTGTTCAGGTGGAGTTTCCAGCTGAGCTGAATGAAATGCGAGTCATTCATCTCATAGCCTGTATATGATCTTTGGCAGGTCTCTAATAATCTTTGCAATAACCCTTTTAAAGAAGATGCATGAAACCATAGAAATAGAGCCAAACAACAATAAATACAAAGTAAACTTTATTTTGGCAGAGTGGTTTAATGCCAAACAGCAAATACTATCTGATGCTCTGTATAGTTCACATAAAAAGTCACTTCAAATCCCAGTGGCAGCAGCATTACCAAACCTCACATTAGTTCTGCACTCAGAATTTGAATGATCATTAAATGTCACCATGGGTTTTTTTGGCTTAATTGCCCATTTTACTGCTGAAGATGGAAGAAATTGTCATTCTAGCTGAATTGTGAGGGTTTTGGGAAACAGAGTCAAACATAGAGATATGTCTATATGACGAGCTGCCACTGACCCTTATTTAGCTGGAGCTATACTCGAGTTTGAAGAAGATTTAGGAATTCAACTGGCAGAGGGTAGGACTGTATTTATGCCCATCACTGTATTTTCTCTGTGTTATATCACAGTTCTCTGTACTGTATTTCTAACTCCTTAAGAAATCTGTGGTAGATTGTTGAATGAGTAATCTGGCAGCTTGTCTCCTGAGGCATTCAGCATTTCCAATTACTTCCCAAGAACACCTTAATTTGGGGGAAAGATAACGGAGACAATATTATGAGACTCTTCTGAGTTTTGCAACACAGTTGTAGTGATAAAGGAAGAAAGAAAACTTACATTCATTTCACATCAAGTGTATTTCAAACATCCCCGTGTCAACTTTGTGACATGGTTTACTAGGTCGTGCTGATGGTTGGACTGGATGATCATAGAATGGTTTGAATTAGAAGGAACCATGAAGGTCACATAGTCCAACTCCCCTGCAGTAAGCAGGGACATCTTCAACTCGATCTGGTTGCTCAGAGCCCCATCCAACCTGACCTTGATCTTACAGGTCTTGTGCAAATGAACATGGAACACTGTCTGCGAAGCAAATTGCACTCTCCAACCCCAAAGCAGACAGTGTTATCACCTCAAGCTCAAAATCCTGCAAACATTATCTTTCTGTTCAGAAAGTCCTTATGTCCAACACAGCATTCAGATATGCTACTATGCAGTTTAATTCCCCATGGTTAGCTGAAAAATGACGCTAATAAGTAAAACTACTATTCCATAAAGATCTGATTTCAAGTTCTGTTCTATACTAGACTCTTCTCCTCCTAGTCATGCTGCTTTCTACTAAGGTGATCTTTCTAGACAGTGCATTTTCAGATGGGTCTATTTTCATAACAACAGCAAAAGCTTCTTAAATATAAGAGGAGATTGTATTCACTTTATTTATGGAGGATCTCCCAAGTATCTTCATTTGGTTTCTTGCCCAAGTAATGCCTGCATTTTTAAAGGAAGGATTGACATAATTCACATATCTGTAACTATGTGGAAGAAAGAAAATCAGCAGGAGACTTGAATACTAATTTTACAATGACAGAATCCCATTAAAAAAAAACTGGTATCTTACGTTAAAGGAAGAAATCAAGCAGTTAATTGCATCAAAAGGTACTGAGAGAAATCAGTGTGGATTGAAATGTCACAGAGCAATGTCTCAGCATGACAGACACTGGGGAAAATAAAAAAGATTAGAGCCTGCAAAGGCAGAAAACACAATAATAATGGAAGATTTCAGTTCCTTCCAGGAACAAGTCACAACAGGGAGGGCAAAGGCTAAATTGTAAGACCCGTAAATAACTACCTATCAAAGCAATGAATCGGATAATTCATAAGAACAGAAACAGCTCTTAGTTAAGTCTGGAAAGTGTGTTAGGCATGGATCAAAACTAATCCATTGCTGTTTGTAATAATAACTGCAATATACTTGTACGCAGCTGTATAGGAGCAAAGAAGTCAATAAAATCCATCTTATTAAATGCAGGCTGCAGGCAGGTGGAGAAATCTCACCCAGCTGCCAAGTCTAGAGGTCCCAGACAGACTGGAAATGGAAAAGACATTTGTGGGGTCTTCCCCAACACTATACATCTTGAAGGCAGGTAATAACTGTGGCTGAAATCTTTTTCAGCTATGTCTACGAAGATGGGGAAGCTTTGGCCAGCTATATGCCCTGATAATGCTCAAGTTTGATCTTCCAACTATCTTTATTTTTCGCCTTTATGATATTAAACCTTTCCATGTTGGTATTTTTCCTCTTGATTCCCACTAATCACCATTTCAGCAGTTCTACCTTAGTACCTGCCTTTCTTTTCTCACCTGGCTCTGCTCTATAGATTTTCTTACAGCTCTTTCTCCCAGCTTAATAATTTTCTCAAAAGTTTGAGATGATTTTGATGCAGCTGGGTCTCCTAGAGAGGAGGGGGATTTTGGAGATAGGGTTACAGGAGAAACCAGGAGGCTGTGAATAAACTCCTGATTTTCACACTGCCAGAAGTGCCACTGGCCTTGGTTAGGACCCTTCATCATACTAACAAGCAACCTGGAAAAGGTGAATAGCCATGGTGACAAAAGTTGCTGTGGATCATAAATTATTCGGAGTAATCAGCCAAAAGCTGAAAGCAAGAAGTTACAGAAGGATGGCACAACGCTGGCTGGGTGATGAGATTGGCAGATGGGACCCAGTGTTAATGAATGCAAAGCAATGCACGCAAGAGAAAATAGCACTAACAAAACACACACACAGCAGCAGGCTCTAAATCAGCTGCTTCCATTAAGGAAAGAGATGCTGCATTCATTGTGGATAATTTTCTAGAAATGCCTACTCAGTGCTCTGAAGCAAGAAAGCAAACAGGCTGCTAGGAAGCACTAACATTAAAAAACAAGGACAAAATATGCTCATAAATCCAACATGCACTTGACCCTCTGAGTGGTCATGTGCACTCCTGGGCATCTCATCCCTTCAAGAAGCAGCAGTTAGTGCAAAAATCTAAAGAAATCGGATGTGTTGACTGAAAAGCCTCTGAAAGTATCTGGCAACCAAAATGCCATAGAAAAGGTAAATAAGGAGTTTCATTTTTCTCCCTGATGGTGATCTCTAAGAAGTTATAAAATGAAACAATGCTAAATAAAAGAAAAATGCAGTCTTTAAATGTGTTATTTCTTATAATTTTCCTTAAGCAGTTTTTTGGCTTGATTTGGATAATTTGTACTACTTATTATGGATCTCCTCAGAGGATGAGTGATGCTGAGATGCCAAAATAGCATTAGAGGGCAGGTGGCACAACCTAACCGGAGATCTCTGGGTGATAATCTTGGTTACAAGAAACTCACTCTCCAAAACTGCTGGGGATCAGAAGTGCAGAGCAGTTCCCATCCACGCAGGTTGGACAACATAGCACAAAACCAAAACATCAGGGCTGCTCAGAGAAGTGTTGATCAGGTACAAAGGTGGTTAAATCCCATCAGATGGTGATGGTTTCCAGCAAATGGTGCCGGTTCCATGTGAAGAACCAAACCTGCGGCGCACTAGATATTTTTGTGGTGGCCCTGGCAGCACTTCCCTTCCCTTCCCTTCCCTTCCCTTCCCTTCCCTTCCCTTCCCTTCCCTTCCCTTCCCTTCCCTTCCCTTCCCTTCCCTTCCCTTCCCTTCCCTTCCCTTCCCTTCCCTTCCCTTCCCTTCCCTTCCCTTCCCTTCCCTTCCCTTCCCTTCCCTTCCCTTCCCTTCCCTTCCCTTCCCTTCCCTTCCCTTCCCTTCCCTTCCCTTCCCTTCCCTTCCCTTCCCTTCCCTTCCCTTCCCTTCCCTTCCCTTCCCTTCCCTTCCCTTCCCTTCCCTTCCCTTCCCTTCCCTTCCCTTCCCTTCCCTTCCCTTCCCTTCCCTTCCCTTCCCTTCCCTTCCCTTCCCTTCCCTTCCCTTCCCTTCCCTTCCCTTCCCTTCCCTTCCCTTCCCTTCCCTTCCCTTCCCTTCCCTTCCCTTCCCTTCCCTTCCCTCCCCTCTTCAGAAAATACCTGCTTGATCATCACTTTCCAGCTCTCCAATGACGTTCAGCATTTTGCATGTGATAAAACAAATTATGAAGAGGAAAGTGTCATAAGAAAATTTATCCTGGCTTGGGAAGACTGGCTTTGATTTACTAGCTTGAAAAAAATAAAAATCTTGAAGGCATAACAGCCTGAAATAATTGAAAATAGCTAGGAAGGCATTTGAAATATTCTTTCTTCTGATAAGGGAATAGCTGAAAATGTCACTGTGAAAGCTATTAAGAAAATGATGTGGTTTTGCCATGTATAGAATGACCCAAGACCCCAGAAAATTGTGACTTTCTTCACCTAGTTTTTACTTACTTCACATTTTTACCTAGTTTCATATATTGGCCAAGTTCCATAACAGAAATGAGTAAGATGTGTCTCAGAACTGAAATGTTTCATCACAGATGAAGTTTCTGACACACATATTTCAATATTTTTGATCACAACTAAAGAAAGCTCCGTTGCTGTTGACATTGCACAGTGGAATGTTTTAATTTGGCCAACGATGGGGGGAAAAATGCTATAAATGAGGAAATGACCATTTTGTTCTACCCTCACTGTCTCAAGCTTGTTTGAAGAACTGAGAAAACATGTTGAAAATGTAACAGTGAAAATATTACACAGGACTAGACTCAGTACAGATGGGACGTCTGCCATCACCAAGAGAAAACAAAGGGTTGTGCAGCTTTGCGAGAGGCAGGGTTTGGATAGGAACTTGTTCAAACTTGTTCAGAACCCCTTGTGTTAGCCATAAAGAGGCTTTGTGCTAATGATGTAGGGGTTTTACATGCTTCAGATCCCACTGTCTGTGGCATCAATAAAATCAGACAGATTTCAGGTCTTTTGTGTTCGTTGGGAGTTGGATGCAATGATCCTTGTGGGCTCCTTCCAACTTGGGATATTCAATGATTTTATGATTTATGAAAATAACAACAGGGGTCGGGGTGGAGGGGATGTTAAACCTACATTGCATTGATCATCAGCTTTAAAACTAATAGCTTTGAGAAAGATTTTGGAAGCTGAGGTAAACAGCAAGGGAGGATTTGGAAGAGAAAATCAGCTTTACAAGCTTGCTTGTTTGCCTTCCCAACCATTGCTGTGCGTCCGTGCAGTGAAAGCTTTCTCTCTAGCACTGCCGTCTTTCTTTTAGTTTTCCCTTATATCAGCGCCAAACCTTGACTGAACCATTATTGTTTTCAAAACTTTCAATAGCTTCCACTCCTTTTTAAAGATGGAGTGATGTTAAATACTACAGCAGAGAACCTTTCAATTAGACTTGTCTCTAGGTTTGAAGATTTTATGCCAGGAAAGGCCATTGTTTAAATTCACTGAACCTTTTACCATGCAGAAATGCTGATTCCCTTTCAGAATCATTTACCCCTCTTCTCTTTTCCATCATAAAATATTGTTTCAGTCTACTGCAGGTTTAATAGTGACGCTAATGCATTTCCTTCGCATTGAGAGCCCAACTTGAGACCGCTTGAAGTATTCTGGGCATCTGTTCTCTGCAAATGAAAATATCTTGAGTTGAGTACTTAAAAACAGCAGGAGTCTCAGACAGCAACTTTCAACATTGCTTAAAACATCTGAATGAAAGCTCTCTCCCACCAAATTTACAGGTATGTTGTTTTGGAACTGAAATACAATTCTGGGTTTGAGATTAAATTCTAAGAACTGTGGGTCGTTACAGAGTTATATGATAATACCCTGGAAATGTATCTCTACTGATGAGTTACAGATAGGTGAGCTTACCCTTCTGCTTGCTACAGATTTAGATCAAATTCTTGTGAACAACCGTTTTCAGTCCAAAACAGCTGAATCCAAGAATTTAAGGCTCAAAGAGAATACTTGGAGCTCCTCTAGATGGCCATCACAACACTCTCAGCATAGCCAGCGTTATTTGGTGTTGACAGCACATTCATGGGCACAAAGACACTCATGAATAGTAACAGGTTTGTGCAGTCTCCATCTTCGGAGATTTTTCAAGACACAGCTGAATAAAGCCGGGTGGCATCTTAAAACCAACCTTAGGTTAAGCAGCAGATTGGACCAGTCCTTTCGAATCTGAATTATTCTATGAGTCTGTGATTACTTCTGCCACTTTGTTACTTGCTATAATTCTACAGAGAAGTGAGACAAAGGAGAGGAGTTAGCATCCTGGGTTGCTCTGGATTACTGACCAAGTGTTCTGATCAGTGGGAAGTTGTGTAAAATGGGTTCTCCTCCTCCTTTAGTTGTTTAGGTCAGAAATTACACGAGTGGTATAAAATGCAAGTGGATGAAGGCACTGGCAGTGTTCCCTCAATCAGCCACTTGTTCACCTCCCCCTTGTAACTTTCCTGTTGCCAGGTTCCAGGTAACACATTGTTCTCTATAGAGGAGCACCATGTAAGGTGTCCAGACAAGACCTCAATGAAGAGAACTGGATATACCCCCTGAACTCTCGGAATCACACTAGGAATGCTCTGTATTCATGCTAGTGACTGCAGGGAGAGCACAAACACTTCAGATGTCTATCCTAAAGTATCCTGTGAGATAATCTTACCCAGACATTTAAAAGGTGTACACGCATTTCTGATCCTCAGCCTGCAACCTGTGTAGTAATATTGTTCCTATGCAATCAAATACCCTACTGCAAGTCGAGCTGTTGTGATTCACAGAATGACTGAGATCAGAAGGGACCTCTGATCATCTTGTCCAACCAGGTGCTGAAGCTGGGCCACCTAGATCCAGTTGCCCCAGATGATGTCTAGACAGCTTTTGAGCATCTCCATGTAGGGAGACTCTGCAATCCACCCTGGCAATCTACACCAGCACTCAGTCACCCTCACAGTAAAGAAGTGCTTCCTGATGTTCAGAAGGTACCTTCCGTGCATCAGTTTGTGCCCATTGCAGCTGATCCTGTCACTGCACACCGCTGAACAGAGCCTGGGTTTGTCCTCTTTGCACCTTTCCTTCAGGTATTTATAAATACTGATAGAACCCCCTTGAGATCCCTTAGCAAGTTTGCAGATGACATCAAGCTGGGTGGAAGTGTGGATCTGCTGGAGGGTCGGGAGGCTCCAAAGGGATCTGAACAGGCTGGACTGCTGGGCTGAGACCAACGGCATGAGGTTTAACAAGGCCAAATGCTGAGTCCTGCACTTGGGGCACAAGAACCCTAAGCAGAGCTACAGACTAGGAGAAGCCTGGCTGGAAAGCTGCCAGGAGGAGAAAGACCTGGGGGTGTTGGTTGACAGCCGACTGAATATGAGCCAGCAGTGGCCCAGGTGGCCAAGAAGGCCAACGGCATCCTGGCTTGTATCAGGAACGGCGTGACCAGCAGGTCCAGGGAGGTTCTTCTCCCGCTGTACTCGGCACTGGTGAGACTGCACCTCGAATCCTGTGTTCAGTTCTGGGCCCCTCACCACAAGAAGGATGTTGAGGCTCTGGAGCGAGTCCGGAGAAGAGCAAGAAAGCTGCTGAAGGGGCTGGAGAACAAATTTTATGAGGAGCGGCTGAGAGAGCTGGGGGTGTTTAGCCTGGAGAAGAGGAGGCTGAGGGGAGACCTTATTACTCTCTACAACTACCTGAGGGGAGGTTGTGGAGAGGAGGGTGCTGGCCTCTTCTCCCAAGTGACAGGGGACAGGACGAGAGGGAATGGCCTCAAGCTCTGCCAGGGGTGATTTAGGCTTGAGATAAGGAAAAAATTCTTCATGGAGAGGGTGGTTAGGCATTGGAATAGTCTGCCCAGGGAGGTGATTGAGTCACCGTCCCTGGAGGTGTTTAAGGTGAGGGTGGATGAGGTACTTAGGGGCATGATTTAGGTATTGGTGGGAATGGTTGGACTCAAAGATCCTGTGGGTCTCTTCTAACCTGGTTATTCTGTGATTCTGTGATTCTGTGATTCTGAGCCTTCTCTTGGCTGAACAGCCCAAACTCTCTCAGCCTTCCATCTCACATGTGAGATGCTACAGTCCCTTCATCAACTTTTTGGCCCTTTGCTGGACCCTCTGCACTATATCCATGGGCTTTAGGATACATTCAGGCCTCTTTATGGAAGTGGTGGTCTCCAGCTATGGAATGTACTACCCAGGTTGGTGATTTCACATAATTTAAAGGTTGTTCTTTTGAAGAGTATCGTAAAATCTCACCTAGGCTGTGCAAGGGTTTGCCAACTTTTAAACAGAATTTCAACTTCTTTTCCATCATATAAACTTTTATGCTTGAACATGTCCCTGTCTTTCTTTCTCTACGGCTTTCTTCCTCTGTGAAGAACGTGCAGTATCACTGGTGCTAAAGTATGTTCAAGTAAAAAGCACATAGGTGGATTTTTGAAGATAAAATGAAGCTATGATCTTCAGAATCTGTTGAATGAAGGACTATTTATTTGGAGTAGTCCTCGATGACTTGGAGAGTCCTGGGGATCTTACACAGAGGTGCTTGGTGCAAACAGGGACAGCTATATTGGAACATCCTCATCCTTGATGTTGACCAATCTGGTCTAAATGGTGTCTAGAATTCAGACCTTCAGCAAGCCCTAGGCAACACTTCCCAGATGTTTAGCAATGATAATAATTCCAATCTCAGTGTAGGAGTGTGTATATTAGCTATATGGACATACAAGATCAGGTAAGATGTCTCACACAGTTATAATTCATCTCATCCAACTTCAGCTTTCTTAAACTGAGATGCCTAGTAAGTTTTTAAGTATGAGCTATGGCCAGGTGGTGAATCCTCCCTAGAAGGAACAGTATTTTCTTAATTTACTGGGACAGTTTCCATATTCCACCTTATGTACCAGGGGTTATTTTTGTTCACAATTTTCATTTTCCAAAGAACTTGATGATGTACCTTCAGGTTTTTGGCAACTCTACAATTCACATCATGTTGCTGTAGTAGAAACAAAGAGCTGTGTGTTTATTTGAAGTATACTATCTAATGCAGAAGAGAAAAACTTTTGTCTTGTATATTATAAAACAACACAATGACTGGAAATTAAGATGAGGTTGAGGAGAAGGCAGATTATTCTGCATGTTTCTAGGTGAGATTTCTTGCCTCTTCCTTTGAAGGCATTATGGCAAATGAAGAAAATGGAGAGCTAAACTATGATCTTTTTAAATATGAAAATATTCACCATGTCTTTTGCTTTTTTCTTCTACGCTTTTTCCAGTTTATGTAAAATCAACACCTTAACCATAAGTAATCAATGGCCTCGTATGAACAACATCCATCCCTCTCTTCCTGAAAAATAAGGAAGACACTGGAAAAAAAAATTTCTTGCTCTTCAGGTAACAGCCTTGTAAACACCGTCAGAGCAGACCACATGCACGTAAAAAGGATGTGTTATCAAAAATATCTATAATGGTGACCTTAAAAAGTACAAGAAGTGCTAATGAATTTCTTGTTATTTTAGAAAGGGACTTTCTCCTCCGCTGTTGCAGAGAGCTTCCTGAAGCAAAAACAAATGAAAATCTTCTCTCTTTCTTTTTAAATATAAGGTTGAAAATGTTTCAACGCAGCTTCTGCTCATATGTTTCCTAGGTATTCGGAATTAGGAGGTGGTGTCTGAACGAAGACTTTTAAAGTACTGGTTTTGCTCAAAGACTGCATGACATTAAGCAGGAGAACATAGAGTCAACTCTACAGTTACAGTCAAGATTGTTATCAACAATTTATTGTTATCAACAGCTTACAGGTATTGGGCAGGGGGGAAGGCAGGGCAGTTTTTTTGCCAGGCCACGTTTGGAGTTGATGGAAGAGCCAAAATTAGGATGAGAGGCTCTTAGCTGTCTTCTCTGGGCTCACGTTTCTGATGCTTGTTGCCTTCAGCAGAAGGTGCTTCTCATGAAGCAGTCCCTCTCTTAGCTTAACTGGTTTCTCAGTTATATTTGTTGGTTAAGATTTCTCATCTTCACCCCCCGTATTTTTAAGATCTCTTCTAACCCAAACCGTTCCATGATCCTATGATTTAAAAAAAAAAACAAACTAGTAATTTCTAGTAATCCTATTTTATATATTGCCTGCAGTAAGTGTCCCCACAGCCTTTTGAAGCACACAAGTGTCCCACATGCGATGGGATTCTGCTGGATCTAAGTGGCCTCCAGCAAAGTGCACATTTCTTGTGCAACTAGGAGATGCAATCAGATGCAAAACTAATCGCGCTTACTGTTTAAACTTGGAGTCTCAGGGCAAGGACCCTTTTTCAGCACTTGATGCTCTCTAGTTACTATGAGCTTTGTCTTGGCCTCAGGGAGATAGTTTGTGGCCATCAGCCTGACACGAGTGAGTCCTCTGCAACCTCCAAAGCCAACGACCAGGCAGTTCCCTTGGTTGCATGGATGCAGATGCTGAAATAGGGTCGGGCTATAAAGTGCAGATGGTTCGGTTTACAAAGGTCATCGGAGAACTTCCTTAGGGTAAGCATACTTCTGTTGAACAGCCTGATAAATACCTGCTTTTTTAGAACAACAGCTACAGGGCATGAAACAGGAACTACTTTATGGAAATAACTCCTGCACTTCATTAGCATGTTCACAGTCAGCTTGATCCTGTCCAGATCACCTCTCTTCTTCCTTCTCTTCCCAAACACTGGGGAGGTAGACCATCAGAGGCCCTGAACACCAGTAGTGTTGAGGCTGGTGTGGACATCTAGGACCTTTAAGACTACAGATTTGAAGCTGCAGTTCATTGTTTCCACCTTTTCTTGCATCCACCTTCAAATGTGAAGTTGCCCAGAGCTCAGCTCCAGACCCCACTGTTCTCCAGTATTTATAACCTGTGCACAACACCACAAGAGCCAGAGAGGTGGTGGGATTGGTGATCAGGTCTGCATCCAGGACTGTTCACAGACATGTTAGTTCATCTGAATGAATGAAATAAGTCTGATGGTAGGGAGGGGATTTTTTGCCAAGGTCCCTAAGCACTGGAAGACAGTTATAGACACCAAGGCAACACAGAGCAATTTTCACTGCTAAATATGGAGATGGAGTTTGCCTGCAACAGTTGAAAACCAGGTGGGAGGTTTGATGAGTATCCTTAGACCACAAGTGACATATGCAGCGTTTTTGTATTCAGCTTGTTTGTAGCCAGTGCAGAGAAGCAGGTACTTCTGCTGTGGAGTTCATCTAAACCCAATGCAGACGTCTAGCATAAAATAGGTCATCTGAGCTATGCCAACTCCTCTCCACTGACTGCAAAGGCAGATGGGTGACTAGCTCAAAGTCTGAGTCTATACCAACATCTGATATTAAGTGAAAATCACCTCTTTGATCCCAATGTGTCTTCCTGTCTGGCAGTCAAGCTTCCCTCTAGAGAAAGAGATGGAGTGCTCTGTAACGTCTAACAGGCCAGTTGGGTTACTGAGAGCTTTGCACCTCAAAAATCCATCATCTTGCATCCATCTCATGGTCTCCATCCCAATCCCAGCCTTCTCCACTACACAAATAGTGCTTGGTCTTAAAAACAGCAGTAGGGTAACAGCAACAAATTGGGTTATGGAAATCTAATCCAATGGAAAGTATAACCTGCCAGTTAGCTATTTATTCAATATTTCACCCATAAGCTTCTTACGTCAGATGTACAGCTCTGTTTACTGGCATCAGTGCTCCTTCTTAGCCCAAACAGTGCTTAATTAATTTTAAATTGCCCTAATCTACAGCTCTTGAATGCTAGTGTTAAAGCAGCATTTGGGAACAGCTGAATGAGTATTAGAAAAACACCCTACAGAGAAAATCCTAGAGCAGCCACAGGGAATTATGATTTTAAAATGATGCCCCAAACCATGAGGTCTGACTTGTGTAGCATAAGCTCAGCCTTAGTTACTCTGGCAATTAATTGAAAGATTGCTATTCATACTGTAAGAAAAGGCTTGAGGTCTCATAAAAAAAAGTTGTAAAAATATCCAGAGCTTCATTAGGAGCAAAAACCAAGGCATGAACCCTTATTCTACAGTGAATAGAAGTGTCAGGTTTAGTAATTTATGTTCAAGGAGGAAAAATGCTTATTACTTTCTGTTCCTTTGGCCTGGATGATGCAAAATGCATCCTGACCTTTCTACATTCAGCTTTTCTTTTTTTCTGACTGCAATTCCTTCCTGAGGACTGCACCAATTTTCTGACTCGTATACTCACATTTCTTTGTTAGTGGTTAGATTCAGAAACCTCCAAGTTACTCTTCTGAGTATTTCCTACCACTACTATTTGCATTTAGAATTTCTTCTTTTGCATTTCTGTAAGGAGTCCTCACCACCTGTACAGCTCAGAAGTTTTTTTTCATTCCCAGGGAGAAGACACTATATTCAGGTCATCTAAGAACTGAAATGCAATCAGTTGCATTTATTTCTGTGGCATAGTATCTAGCCCTAGTTCTTGGAACATCTACAGCAGGTTCCTATGAAGTGATAAATTCAGGGCTGACTCAACAAAATTCATGCAGCTGAGATTAACGGTGCCTTCACTGAACTGGAGGAAGGCACTGAACCATGCCTTCCTAAACAGAAGCACCTAATGCGTTCATAAAGAAGACTTAAAAAACTGTCTTATGACACACAGCAGAAAGACAAGCAGAAAAATGGTGGTCTTCAATCATGGGAAGTTCACTGGATAACATAGAATCACAGAATCATAAAATCATAGAATAGTTTGGGTTGGAAGGGACTTTAAAGATCATCTAGTTCCAACCTCCCCTGCCAGGGACACCTCCCAGTGGATCAGGCTGCCCAAGGCCCCATCCAAGCTGGCCTTGAATGCTGGAAAGCATAGAATGCTTTTGGTTGAAAGTGACCTTTACAGGTCATCTAGTCAAGCCACCCTGCAGAAGCAGGGTTATCTTTAACATCATCAGGTTGCTCAGAGCCCCATACTACCTGACCTTGAATGTTTCCAGGGATAGGGCCTCCACCGCCTCTTTGGACAACCTGTTCTAGTGTTTCACCACCTACGCTGTAAAAAATTTCTTCCCTATTCAGCCTAAATCTGCGCTTACTTAGTTTAAAACCATTACTCCTTGTCCTGTCACAACAGGCCTTGCTAAAAAGACTGTCCCCAGCTTTCCTGTGGGCTCCCTTTAAGTACTGGGAGGCTGTTATAAGGTCTCCCTGCAGCCTTCTTTTCTCCAGGCTGCACGGCACCATCTCTCTCAGGCTGTCCTCCTCATAAAGGAGGTGGTCCAGCCCTCTGATCATTTTTGTGACCTCGTTGGCTTATGTGGAACTTTTCATCCATCACTGCCCCATATGGGATATCTTCTATTCAGGAATTTTCCAGTCAATTTTATACTCACCTTAACAACTAGGTTTTATTTGCCTGAATTGACAGGTAGTGTAAAAATTCTTGTTAAAGTCAAGCAAAGAGACAGGGTAAGGAGCTCACTTCTGAGGCTTTCTTAAGACCTCTGCACTTTACAGAATGGATTAACTATAACCCAATGGTAATAAAAAGGAGAAGGGAAGGAACATAATATATACTTTATCAGTTTATTTGAAGGTGCTGAAATTTTTCAGCTTGGGCAGAAGAGTGATGATTGAAAAGAAGAACATCTATGGAATAAAATTATCTGTACTATGCGCCTGTATTTGCATGGGGAAATATTTAAAAACCCAATCTAGACATTGCTGTGTTAATGAAGTTGTGTCAATACTCACTACATGGAAAATGAGCATATCCAAAGAGTTTTTCACATAGACCTGAAGCTCAGCCAGGCATAAGTCTGAGGGGAGTGAGTTTGAAAATGAAAACTTCTCTAGATCTGCTCATTAGACACTGTTTTATTGTAATAACAATGACAATGACAATGACAATGACAATGACAATGACAATGACAATGACAATAATAATAATATAACAATAATAACAATAATAACAATAATAACAATAATAACAATAACAATAACAATAACAATACCAACAACAATAACAATAACAATAACAATAACAATAATAATAATAATAATAATAATAATAATAATAATAATAATAATAATAATAATGTGCTTGATGTTTGATTCCCACAGGGCATGTTTTGGCTGTTGCTACATACTAATCTGGAGAACAGCACCAACAATCAAAAAAGCTGGTGCAATTTTGGCTGTCATCACTGAGAGAAGATTATTTTGCTGCCATAAAGACTTGGTGGACCTACATGTGGAGCAGCTGGTGCCATTGTCATCTCTGCATCCCAAAAATTATTTAGTGGATTTGGAAAAAAAAGCACAGGACAACTAAAATAATGATGAGGATGGAGCAATGGCCTTACAAGAAGAGACAGCATAGGTCCAGGACTGTTCAACATGGAGAGGGAAAGGACGTGTGGAGGTTAACTGGACCATGGCAGTGAATGTAGACCATTAACACTGAACCCCACAAATAACAGAACCAGTAGGAGATGAGTTTGAAATGCATAAAAGGATAGATTTATCCCAACGCTCAATACTGGATCCTCAAGATTTATTTTCAGTTTTATGGTCTTCACAAATTTATCACATAACTTGATATCAGAATTGTTAATAAGAATATAATGAACTATGCCCAGGATATTTGACAGGGAAGACTGTTCTTGGTCACTAAATAAGAAATTAAAATTCTCTTTTGAAATACAGTACATATATTCAGATTGGATTTGTCTCATTCAGCTGTAGCTGACTTTAAAGGTCTGTGTTTACTTTAAACTACTTATGCTGGTTTAACAGTTATCTGCAGAGGGGAGGAGGGGAGAGAAGTTCAGATGGTCGATCCATTCTGTAGATGTTGATGCCCAGAAGAGGAGGTGAATCACCCTCTAGATGCACTTGTTGACTCTCTTTATTGAGTCAAGATGGAACTTTGACAAACATGTTAACTATACAACTCTCTCTTAACTTGAACCTAACTTGACCTTGCAGATATGTTCCACATAATATGCAACATTTGTGTCATCTTGGTCTCACTTTTATGGGAAATAAAAAGCAATTAAAAACAATTTGACCATAATAAATGAGTTGGGTGAAAATTTTCTTATGATCATTTCTAGCACATGGTATAAATAGTGCTTCTCCATACTTGTGTTTTGCTGTGTAGTATGTTGCTGTGTAGGATGAGAAGGGCCCTTGTGCATGGCACCTATAATGACTTTTCTCAAAAATAAAAAGTATAGTCCTCAAAGTATTCTTTAAAGAAAGCCCAGAGTGGACTGTTTAAGTTGCCCTGTTTAGCCTGGGAAAGAAAAGGCTAGGGGGAGACCTTATTGCTCTCTACAATGATTTGAAAAGATGTTGTAGTGAGGTGGGTACTGGTCTCTTCTCATTGGTGACAAGTGGTAGGATGGGAGGAAATGGCCTCAGGTTGCACCAGAGGATATGAGGAAAAATTTCTTTACCAAAAGAGTGATGAAGCACTGGAACAAGCTGCTCCGGGACATGAGCCAGCAGTGTGCCCAGGTGGCCAAGAAGGCCAATGGCATCTTGGCTTGTATCAGAAACGGCGTGACCAGCAGGTCCAGGGAGGTTATTCTCCCTCTGTACTCGGCACTGGTGAGACCGCACCTCGAATCCTGTGTTCAGTTCTGGGCCCCTCACCACCAGAAGGATGTTGAGGGTCTGGAGCGAGTCCAGAGAAGAGCAAAAAAGCTGGTGAAGGGGCTGGAGAACAGGCCTGATGAGAAGCGGCTGAGAGAGCTGGGGGTGTTTAGCCTGGAGAAGAGGAGGCTGAGGGGAAACCTCATTGCTCTCTACAACTACCTGAAGGGAGGTTGTGGAGAGGAGGGTGCTGGCCTCTTCTCCCAAGTGACAGGGGACAGGACGAGAGGGAATGGCCTCAAGCTCTACCAGGAGAGATTTAGGCTGGACATTAGGAAAAAATTTTTCACAGAAAGGTTCATTGGGCACTGGAACAGGCTTCCCAGGGAGGGGGTTGATTCACCTTCCCTAGAGGTGTTTAAGGGACAGGTGGACGAGGTGCTGAGGGACACGGTTTAGTGTTTGATAGGAATGGTTGGACTCGATGATCCGGTGGGTATCTTCCAACCTTATTCTATGATTCTGTGATTCTATGGTGAAGTCTCCTTCCCTGGAGGTGTTCAAAAACTGTGTAGACATGGTACTTCGTGACACGGTTTACTAGCACGGTGCTGTTGGGATGATGACTGGAGTGGATGATCTTAGAGGTCTTTTCCAAACTTAATGATTCTATAACTCTGTGATCCTAAGTGCAAAACCTAGATATGTGAGCTTCAGATGTTCATTACAGAGTAGCACTGTATCCCATGCTGAAGGTAAAATTCCTAACACGTCTCCTCCCAAGTAAAAAAATAAATAATGTGAGTTTACAACCACCATTACCATAATTTCAAGGACGCATAAACAATATACTGATTAACAGAGTTTAGTTAGCTATTAGAGTCATCCTAACACCCTCCCGGCAAGGTCAATAAGAAGTGTTATTTCTTTGGATAGAGAGCTTATATAAGAGTGATTCAAGGCATAAAATTTGAATTAAAGAAAGAAGACACAAAGCTTGCTTAATTTAGTGGTCAATGTGGGTATTTACTACTGCTTTGAACTGGGAAGCACTGCAGTAAGATCATAGTGTTGGCCTTTCTTTAAGCTGGCTTGGTTTTTCTTGCAACATAGTTGGATTTATAAAATAAGCAATGTCCTAATCTAATACCTCTTGGTTTTACTTGAGATGGTAATGTAAAGAGGCCAAGTCTCCTAAATCTTGGGAGATGTTGATACAGAGCTCTAGGAATTTCTGTTTTTTCTCAGCTTCTGAATGATTCTGCCTTTTTCCATCAGATAAAACTGCACCAGATACACCATAAAATCTGCTTACAGCCTCTGCTACTCAGACCTCCAGACCAAATGAGTTTGTGCATTTAGAGTTTTAAAAGCACTTGGGGGATTTCAAAAACCTCTTGTTAAACTTAGACTTAAAGACTACAGATGCGCCTGTGTTTTACTTCCAGGCAACTCCATCTCTGCATCATTCTTGGTCTTGTGGCATTGTATAGAAATAATCTTCATGGTCTTGTCTTGTAAGTGACCCAGGCCATGTCCCAGCTCTTTGCTGAAGGAGATGACATCTCAGCAGCAAAACTCTGTTAGTCAATGGAAGAAAGCTAAAGAGCACCCGTACCTTCTTTTACCCGACTTTCCTAGACACTCAAGATGCTCAGGTTTCCACTGAATTTTCACGGCCTCTCCCCTCCTTTATTCCCACACACCTTTGTTGCTAACATCTAAGGTTAATATACTAAATTATAATCCTGATTATACTTTTATTCTCATAAACGTTTGTTTTCACTCTGCCTAGATAACTTTCCTGTTTGCTGAATCCCTCTGTTCTCACCCTGCTCTTCTCTGCCTCACTCTGCTTTGGGTCAGTTCCTTGCAGAAGCAGCACTGTTTCTTTCCTGGAATCATTCAGCAGGCTGACCTATTTCACAAAGCTGACCTAACTAATTGCTCTCACAATTGGTAACAGGTTGGGTTTTTTTTTCTGACCTTTAAAAGGTCTAAAAGCCGAGTTATGGGTCTTTCTGCTGCAAACTGTGCTAGTAGAAATTAGCCACCTGGGTTCACTGTTTCTTCCAGTACAAAAACTCACTGTACACTGTTTGTTCTTGCGATGCTAAAATCTCACCATTTCTAATAAAATCTCAGAGGTTATTATCCACCCACACTGAGATTTGCTGCTTGAAAGCAAATGGCTGCATGAAAGAGGGAGCATATCTCAGCTCACCTGCCAAAAACAAAGAGGCCTTCTTTCAGCAAATGGAAAAATTCAGCTTGTTGAGAATCGTAGAATCATAGAATGGTTGCCAACATTCCCTGCCATGGGCAGGAACATTTTCCACTGGATCCGATTGCTCAAAGCCTCGTCTAACCTGGCCTGGAACACCTTCAGGGTTGGGATATCCACTGCTTCTCTGGGCAGCTGTTCCAGTGCTTCATCACCCACACAGGAAAAAATTTCTTCCTAAGATCTCATCTCAATCTCCCCTCTTACAGTTTAAACCCATCCCTCCTCGTCCTATCCCTGCATTCACTGATAAAGAGCCCCTCCCCAGCTTTCCTCTAGGCCCCTTTAGGTACTGGAAGGCTGCTCTAAGGTGTCCCTAAAGCCTTCTCTTCTCTAGACTAAACAACCGTAACTCTCTCAGCCTGTCCTTCTACAGGAGGTGCTCCAGCCCTCTGATCATCTTCTTGGCCTCCTCTAGACTTGCTGTAACAGATCCATGTCCTTTCTGTGCTGAGAACTCTTGAACTGAGCTCAGTACTCCAGGTGAGGTCTCACCTCCTTGTCTGCAGTCCAAACTGATGCCTTTTGCTCAGAGTGTGCAATCACTAGTTGACCAGCAGGATTTTGAATAGCGGAGAGAGTCATATTGAACTTAAAAACTGCAGAAAAGCTCCCACATCTCTATCTTCATATTGCAAATAGCTATGAAATTAAATATTTTGAACAGGCAAGAAGTAGAGAGAGATGTCTGTGAGTAATTCCTGTACTTCCAAAGAATGGATCCCATATTTAGTAGGGAAAGGACAAATTGTGATAAAAAATACTGGGATTTATTTCCAAGCAATATACCAAATACGTGCAGATGGCTACATTCTGCATATGCAGTTGCCTGTCTCTAGGTATCTTGGAAAAAAGTGAGGAATTGGGGTCTGTGACTTTCAGGCAAATATTTCAAGAGCAAATCTCTCCAAGCCCTTCAAGGGGCTTAAGCATGAGTGCTACCTGTTATCCAAGTAAATGAGGAAGATGATTTGGAACTGAAGCAAAGACAATAAATATCCACAGAGCATGGAGCAGTCCCTGGGAGAGCAAACCTTCTACCCACAAGAGTTGCTTCTAAAGCCTTAGTTTTCCTCTGCGCTTTGATTTGGGCAGTAATCTCCTGGCCAAAGCCTCATTACCAGCAAACCCTCCAAGAGGACTCACCAACTTCGTTGGGGAAACTGCACAAAAGCTTTCATAAAAAGGGCAGAGGGATATTTATCAGGAGAGAGAAGACAAGGTCTGTAGCATCTCTCCTCTCTCCTGCTCTCACAAGCACTACCAAAAGCCTTGTTTGCATCTTTTTATATGCGGAGGGAGAAGATGCATGTTTGTGCAACTTCCCATAGACATGGCACCATTCACCCTCAGAAAAGCTCTGGTTTGGGTCTCACTCAAAAGAAGCTCCCTCACGTCAGCTGCCTTTCACAGGACCATCACCCTTACAGGTGGGATGACAAGAGAGTATCTGATAACAAGGAAAGAGATACTAACACAGCATCCTTTATGATTGTGGCCATGACTGATGGATACAGCTGTAGAGGCATTTAAAAATAAATCACATCTATTTCTTAGCATGCCTATTAGGAAGATTTACTTCATTAAAGATTTATAAAGGAGAAGGAAATGTCCAGCATGTAATAATCATGATAGATTACCACAGGCAATAGTTTAAATCTTTTTTTCTCATAGTCTATCCCAACTAATTCTCTAGGTACTAACAAATAATAATTTCTGTGGAGATGGCTGAAGAACAATTACATAAAGAGTGTTATTTCCTTGATCATTTCCATGACATTCAGAAGAATAGACTTCATTGGAACATGACAAACTTAGACAATTCAGGAGCAAAAGAAACTCTTTCCAGACCTGCTAGCCTCATCCTCATAGATTTTTTTTTTGATCAAACTGTCCATCTTTTAGAAGCTCAGATGTCACTTGAAGAACCTGCAAGCTTACATACATCATCAAACAAATGAAGCTTCAATATCATCATCAGCCCTCCAAAAAGCCAAAATGATACCCCTGTGGGATCTTTTTTTTGTGTAGACAGAACCCACAGATGGTGTCTGAGGTCCGTTGTCATACACTGGACAACTACTCTACAGTCCCTCTCAAATGCTTGTCCAGCCACAGATTTGGGCTTGAATGGCTGCACAAGCCTGCTACAATCTTGCTCTGTTCTACTGATTTCAGCTGTAGTGGAACAGCTCTAGAGTCAGTGGCTCTGATGTGTCAAACCACTTCCTACACGCTACGGCATGCTCTACCACGCTGAGTTTGATTTCCTGGATAAAAGCTACTAATACCTGAGCAGACAGCAGCTTTTATTCTCTCTTGCAGAGCCAGCCAGTGAAATTACGATTTGCTGACCAAAGAGCAAAGTCTGTGTCAGGCACCCAGTGTGATGCTCCTCACCAGTCTAACCAGGCAGTAGACAGCTACCTGGCTTGGTTGGCACCAGCCCATCACTTCTAAGAAACTTCATCATCCTCACCATTGCAGAGAAAAGATGTGAGCAAGTCCCATGGAGCTCAAGAGCCTTTTGATGTGGCTCTTGCTTGGATCCATCAAGGGGAGCAAGCCAGGTAAAAGACTGTATTTCTGCCTTTTGGGGAGGGAAAATATGATTTGCTTTTTTGTGGTGGCTGCTAGAGGATGTTCACAACATCCTGACTCCTTTCAGGTAAGGAAAGATGTTAAGAGCTTAAGGAATTTATTATTCTAAGGAAATGAGAGCAATGGGTTTTGTGCCCGCAAACCATCAACTGCAGACAATCCAGAGCCCTACAGGATATTTTTTACCTGAGTAATGTATGTATCCCCCAGCTCATTGCTGGCACAGTGGGCAGATCAAAGCTGCCTTATGCACCTTAGGCAGCTCTTTGAATCTGGCTTTTTTTCCATTTTGCATGTAACTTTAGGAAATATAAAAATAGACACTAAAATGTCAGTACCTCTGTAGGTAAAATTGATAGCAAAGCTACTAGTTAAAAGGTGCCATCCAAGTTTGCTATGGGTACTATAAATACCAGGTATTATTTCAGCCACACCTCCCAACCACTAGTGCCTATAAACTGTGAATGAAGGCAGCTAATTCATTCAGCATAATTTTACACATTTATGAATTGTGATACCACTTGTATTTGGCTTATTTATTGTGACAAGTATGCACATTAATAAATGATCTGGTGACATATTAGTGTATTTAAATTTAAATTGCTTCGTTCAGAAGGAAGCAAAAAAAAATCTTACACTCTCAGTGCTCTCTATCTAATGATGATGTCCAGGTTGAAAGGTATGAGTAGATACAGCCTAAGGTAGGTTCTCAGATACTCTGGTGCTGCAGCTGCCAATGGATGATCTAGCAGGGCTGCGAATTTTACCAGGGGCTGAACATCCCAAGGGAAGATTGTGTTGTTTATGACCAAACTCATTAATGCAGGTAGTACCTTCACAAATGTTTAACCTTTGGGTGATTTTCTTCTTGTTAAAGTATTTTGCTAGGAAATGCTGCACCTTTTCTTTCATGGGGCATTTTCGTTGCCAAATTAAGTGCCAGTGCCCACGGCAAGTGCTTAAGTTTTGCGTGTGAGAGCATCACTGTGAGAAGTTCAGCCAGAGATATGTAAATAGGATCAGTTCTGGGATGAGTCAGGTCCCCTGTATCACACTTTCTGTATTGCTGTGCCTGGGACACATTGTGAGATTTCTTGCTGGTAAGTCTCATTTATCAGAAATCTTTCTGGTTTTTTGGAAAAAAATGAGGGGTGTTAGAGCAGTTACATTTTATGTTATTTGATATGATTTACGTCTCTGATGAATGAATAAATGCATAGAATTGCATTCTTCACTGTATCTCTAAGCTTTTCTTTTGTTAGCTTCCTGTATGTATTTTCAATGACTCTTTCAATATTTAAATATTTTTTAATATATATATTTTTATTTTCTCACTGCAAATAATGCACTAAGGTCAAAACACACCTTTTATCAAATCAGGGACTTTTATGGTAGAGGTGCCTGAACTATTGTGGCTGTAAGACCTATTTTTTTTCAATTCCTTAGAGGGATCAACAAGGAGAACTGAGAACAGACATCAGCAAAGAAAAGGAAAAGAGGCTGGGTCAAACTGGTCAAAAATCAGCTGTGTTTCAATTCATATGACACTATTCATGTAATTTTGCATTAGTCTTTTCAGCTCAGCCCAGCAAGTTCAGTTTTGTAAACAGACTCTGCCACAGAAGTTCCTTGCATGAGGGTTTATGGTAAAATGAACTGTCAAGGAAGTATTACTGGGGAAAAAGAAAATAAAAAGCCTTTATTTTCCAGACCACTCTCACTGATAGATCTCAAAGTGCTGTGAGAAGGCAACATCCTCAGATACATATCTGGGGAAACAAAGGCATGGAATGATAATCCATTTAGTAAAAATTAGACTACATCTTAGAGCTAAAGAAGGTAAGAGAAATGCTGATTTTCTTGTGAAGAGCACAATATTTCTCTCATTTACCCCATACAGCAGAAGTGCCTAGAAGCTGCAGACATGGATGAGGCTTGAAGCATGCTAGGTGAGGGTCAAATACAAGACAAAAGCTGATCTGTGCTCCTACAACCTTTCCATCTTGCTATTCATCTTACAGGAATAGATTTGCAAGTTAAACCTGGAAAGGATTAAAACTCACAAAAGAAAGAATTTCATTCAACTGAATTTCATTCACACAAGATGGGTACCAGATCTCAGTCATTTAAATGAGAGGAATTTCTTTCCCATTATACTTGCATATTAGTGCTCGCTCCCATGGATTTGAAATGCAGTGCAGAATAAATTAAAGTTGTCAAAAACGTACAAGTGTTTCTTGCAAGGTCAACCAAAGAGCAAATGCCTCTATAAACCTTCCAGCTACAATGGCCCTCAACATCAAAGTGCCCAATATACAGCTACAATTAAAAACAAATGTTAAATAATTGTTAAATAATTGTGATCCTGCTGAGGAAAAGCACGTGTTACGGACAGAGATCCTGCAGCATCTACTGCTGTCTTCAGATGGAGAATTCTTCTCCCCACCTCATCAGAGAAGAGATGTCACGTCCTTTCCTTTTATCACAGAAAAAATCCCACTCTTTAGCTGCTGCTAGAAAGCTGCTACCTTTAACTTTGCACACTATTGCCTTCAGGGTGTTGCAATTTTGGTCTCCCTGCTTCCTTCCTCGATGCTCAGCTTTGTCCCTCCTGCTTTGCCTCTTGCACTAGTTGTATCTTAAAAGCCTACGTTTTGGATGTTTTATACCTGTAGTTTTCACCTCCTGAGCCTGATCCTGAATCTTGGAACAACCTTATTTTCTGACTTACTTAGCAACTTGATCCAGTGGAAGGTGCCCCTGCCTGCAGCAGAAGGTTGGAACTGGGTGATCTTTAAGGTCCCTTCCAACCCAAACCATTCTAAGATTCTAGGATTAAGGAGTCTTTGCTCCATCTCCTCCAAAACTCACACTTCTGATGTCCTTCCATTACTTTCTTCACTTGACTCCCAGTTCCCCAGCCCTGCCAGGGTAGCAGCACTCTATTATTTCCTGCTTTTTCTTTTTTTTTTCCACATCAGATAAAGAATACACAACCCTTTTTATTTGTAAAAATTTTTCATGCATTTCAAGATCAGAAAAATAATCAACACTAACAAATAATTTCCACCCCACTCTTGAGAGCTCCAGCAAAAAAGCGCAATGGCCATGCTAGGGCCACAAGTCAAATGAGATGAGCCCTAAAACCACATTTAAAATCAAGAGCCCCACTAGACCCTTCTTCACTGTTACCCAGGACTGGGATACATCCTCGTCAGCCAGTTCAATTATTTTCAGAGAGGATATTCTCTACTGCCCTTCCAACCCAAGAAAAGGCAAAGCTGAGGAAGTTCTAGCAGATGAAAAGGATCTAAATTTCTGCTGCTGTTTAAAAAGCTGTTTTTCTTACTCAATAACATGTTTTCCCCTTCAGATGAAAATACTGAAGAGGCGGATGTTACTGAAGTCACAGATTTAAGCAAAAATGTAGGTAAACCTATTCAAAACTCAAACGTCACACACTATAACAAGACTTTCACATATGATGTTCTCAAAACCAGACTCTGTTCTACCATATTGTGTGCAGTGGTTGCCTTTAAGAAGTTTGAGTTCTGTGGCTTTACCACAGAACTGAGAAGGTTATAAACATCCAGAAACAAAAGAATAAGAAAAACAAATGATCCTCATTCTATTCTTTGTACATTTTCTAAGCACTGCTCTGTACTCAGTCTAGTTTTCCTCTGTCTCCCTGCCTCAGGAAACACTCTCCCACATTCCTAATGCTCCCTTTTCCAACTCCACTTCACAGTCTAAGTTCTCATCCCAGCTTCCCCGCCAGGGCAGATGTGAGATTCATCTCGCTTAACTTCAGCTGCCTGCACTATTGTATCCATTGAGCTGGACACGTAGTCCCCTTTCATAGCCAGGGGAGAGAAAGCAGCACTTTCAGTATATATTTCATCTACTAGATTGCAGGTAAGGGTGCAGTAAGTCATATCCTGTAACTGCCTTTCTAGCGACTACACAGGGAATTGAAATGTCTGGGGCTTATTAGCTGGGCGTTACGTGGTCCGTGCCTTAAAACAGGGTTGAGTTGGAGATGAAGGGAGATAGTTGTGTTTAGGAAGAGGAGAGACAGATATTCAGTCAAGAAACATCTGGGTTAGTGGAAGACACAACAACCTCTGCAGGTTCCTTTGCTGGGAATTCACAGCAAAGTGAGATTTAGAGTTATACCAATGCATGAGCTAAACCCCAGTAATTATCAATGTGAATATGTAAGAATGTTCCTCTGCCACTGTAGTCAAAAAAAAAAAAAAAAAGAGAAGCACCTGTCCTCTAGAGAGGTCTGTCCAGCTTCACTTCTTACCGGAGCTAAGGAGGCAGGTTCCTGAGGCTAAATGATGCTTATTATGACAAAGCTTAGTCTACTGTCGAACCAATGCATTTCTGTATATGGAGGGGTTTTTTTTGCGCTAGATTCCACTGCTTAGGTCAATGGAAAACAGCTGGTTAGCATGATTAAACCAAGAGATAAGAGAAGTACGTCTCTCCCAAACATAATTTCCTATGGTCCTACAAAGAGTTAGTTGAGAGCTCCTGCTGTCAATCATATTCCAGCTTATTTTACACTGTCCTTCCAACAGAGACATCTTCTAGTACAGCAAACACAGCAAGCACTGAACTGCTTAGTCCTTAGAATAGGACATGCCTTCTCCACTACTAGAAATATTAAAACCCATCTCCTGCCCCATAAGGCTGATCTTTCCTCCATTCCTCTTGGCATTAAATCTCATGCCTAGTGATCACACTGCATTTCTGTCACTTAAATTGCAGATTCTGTCACTTAAATTGCATTACTGAGTTGTCATGTAAGATAAGCTCTGTGTGATCTACAGTACAGCTAACCAAAATGTCACAGACGAATTACCATAACCTTCACGTTTGCACCCTAGCCCCAGAGCTGGGATCCATTACCAGTTTACTAATCCACAGAGACTATAAAATACATTAATCAGAGGAGAAAGAAGCAGGCAGAGCTGTAGCTAGCTTGTTAACGGACCCTTTGGGAAAAAGTTTTGAAGTCAGGAAAAGTTCATTACCATTTCTGTCCAGTTGCTGGTATCAATTCCTTCTTTTCACCTGTATCAGTTTCATCTTCACGAGGCTTGCTTTATTTAAAGACCATGTAGTTTCAGGCAGCATATGAACCTTCAGGGCTGAAATAGCTTTTCAGGCACATCGGGGGAAGTATCTTCATTTTGGCTTTGCTGGATTTCTTGCTGTCTCTGCAGAAAGGCTCTTCTCATCTCCGAGTTGGTCAAGTGCATGAAGTGCCTGGTTTCTTCCACTGCTTCTACCCAGAACTTCAGAATAGCTGGTTTCCTACCAATCCCATCTTACCACCTGTGTATTTGAGGGAAAATTGTCCTAGTTTTGCATCTTGCCCTTTTAACTTGATATCAGAATAACGTCAGCACCGGTGACACACAGCCACATGAGAGAGGAAATTCTGAGTTCAGGTTATTGTGGCATGACTCACTGTCTGTGTTTACCTAATACCAAAAATACCTGTTAGAAATTTTCTCCATTCACTTCTTCTGGACAAAAAAATGTTGTTCTGATGCCTCGTCTGCTCTGCCAACAGATAAATGGAAAAGAAATAGGCAGGAGAGCTTCATAAAGCCTAATACTGCCAGCATGTCTGTTATGAGCAAATTTGTGTTGGGTCAGTAATGTATCAGTACTGAAAGAACTGATGGTGATTTAGATAGTGGATTTCTTTTCTCTGAGCCTAAACAATGATGCTCAACATAAGAAGGATATGGAACTCTTGGGATAGGTCCAGAAGAGGTCTATGAAGATGGTCAGAGGGCTGAAGTACCTCTACTATGAGGACAGGCTGAGAGAGTTGGGTTTGTTATGGTTGGACTAGACGATCCAGTGGGTCTCTTCCAACCTGGTTATTCTGTGATTATGTGATTCTGTGTGTTCTGCCTGGAGAAGAGAAGTCTCTGAGAAAACATTATAGTAGCCTTCCAGTACCTAAAGGGGCTCCAGGAAAGCTGGGGAGGGACTTGTTACAAGGGCCTGTAGTGATAGCACAAGGGGGAATGGCTTTAAATGGGGGGGGGGGGAAGATTTAGACCAGATATTAGGAAGAAATTCTTCATGATGAGAGTGGTGGTGAGGCACTGGCACAGGTTGCCCAAGGAAGCTGTGGATGTCCCATCCCTGGAGGTGTTCAAAAGGTCTTCAACTCAGGTTGGATGGGGCCTTGGGCAGCCTAATCTAGTGGGAGATGTCCCTGCCCATGGCAAGGGGGTTTGAACTAGATGATCTTTAAGGTCCCTTCCAGCTCAAACCGTTCTATGATTCTATGATTCTATGATGCTATGATTCTTTGTGGCTGAAGGCAACAAAGGCAGGTTAGCTTTATTTAGCACATGGCAATTAACTGACAAAAGACAGGGCATGGAAAGGTATTCTCCCTGGCACCAGCCTTCAATAATTGCTGTATGCAATCCGACAGCTTATGTGGAGGTCCCAGATGGTCTAAGACACCTCAAGTGACATCAGGCACTGACGCTTAAGCAGGAATAGCAAGAATCCCACGTATCTTGTGTTTCAGATGACAAGGAATAGATTGCAGGTACCAGAAAAAATATCAATCTTAATTTTGGTTGTACACCAAAAGATAAAATAGTTGACTACTTACTTCTTACCTTTTATGGAGGTCTATCATCTGAATTTACAAGTCTCCTTTTAATTTCCAGGGCAAGTCTCCATCCACTATATGACAGTATTTAAAATGTGTTCCAAAATTTCCAGGAATGCTGTAGGCACCAAAAATCCACTGATATGGGGAGAATTCCAGTGCAAACCCAGGTGCCTTTCTTAGGCGAGCTACAGGTTCTAGCAGTTTTGCAACCAATTGAGAGCACTTCAATAAACAATGTCAGTAACTGTAAGTGCAATGAAACGGAGTTGCAGAGCACTTTTGGGGTGTAGGTGATGAGAATGGGAAGTGGGGACTAATGAGGGCTGTGAATGAGAGAAAGGGAGGACATTGGATAATGAGATTGAAAGAGAATGAAATGGGAACACACAGCGCCTTGTCATGGGGATGGAGACCTTGAGGATGGGGGAAGGGAAAAAAAGGAGGCAAGCAAAACCTCAAATTTCAAGGTGATGTGAAGATAGTCTTTTAAATCAATACTAGTAGGAGTGTAACCCTGGAGGGGAACGATTCACTCCAGAGGTTATTCTGCATAGACACCTTGATCCAGACCTCACCAGGTGTGCTTCCTCCCTGCACAGTCTTTCCACACTATCATAGAATCATAGAATCACAGAATCACCAGGTTGGAAAAGACCCATCGGATCATTGAGTCCAACTATTCCTATCAAATACTAAACCATGCCCCTCAGCACCTTGTCCACCTGTCCCTTGAACATCTCCAAGGAAGGTGACTCAACCACCTCCCTGGGCAGCCTGTTCCACTGCCCAATGACCCATTCCATGAAAAATTTTTCCTAATGCCAGGAGGTCCAAAGCCATGAAACACCCCTGTACACTCATATGCCACCACCTATGGCCCCTGCAGTTTTGGAAGACACTTATTCTTCCCTGATGGGAGTTTGAATACAGCAGTTAGCTTGGACCTGTTATGCTCCTAAATGTTAAAGCACTGGGAGCTTTCCTGGGTCAAACGATAGCTTCCACTCTCAGATGACTTCACTGAATGTGTAATCATTACTATGAATTATTTTCACATCTCCTGCTGCCATGTCTGGAGTCCTGGCTGATAATTAAGACTCATGTCTGTTAGGTACGGTAGAAATAGCTGAAAACACAGGAGCTTTAGGATCCAAAAATAAGGCAAGAAAGCACAGAAGCAATACTGATCAGCATAGTGGATGCTTACTTGTTCTATAAAGATGAATAAAAGACCACTTAAAAAACCCCACCTTTGAAGATACATAAGATATTTAAAGACAGTAAAGAGGAGTAGTGGCAATGGATATCTTGAAATGCCTGTATTTATGCACTGCTTTTCCCAGTGTCCAGCGTGAGGACTGGTACAATAATGTACCCCAAATATGGTGACTTTGATATTAAACAGGTTGGTGAGGTGGTTTAGCATGGGAAGAGAAGACAATGTTTTGAAAGGTTATCATGATTGATAAGGAGAAGGTGCTTGAAAATGGGAGCAAAGTATTTCATGTGACAGTGAAGCAGCTGGAAGTCAACAGAGGGAAGCAAACAGAGGGTCACAATGAGACCTAGGAAGTTCATCTTTCAAAATGCTTTCTGGATCAGAGAGAGGAATATGGCTGTGAAAACCAAAGAAGTAGTTACTGCTGTGGTTTAGATGTGAGAAGACAAGAATGAGTGATGTCATTGAAATGAAATGAAAAGGCTGGATGCTGTGAGTGTTACATGAGATCCAGCTGCAAAGTGGATGAGTTGATCCAAGAGTGCCAGTCGAATGAACATTGCTCACTGTCACCTGTGTGCAGCATTTCTGCATGATATCTACAGACGTGTGCAAGTACAGAAGAGCCCTAACTTCATTTGACCATTGATTAAAACAATAGTTGCCCTTCGTGATGAGTAGGGTAAGTGCTGTGGGTTTTCTTAAGAAGAGACTAAAGAGTTGTAGGTTTGAGTGCCTTGTACTGAGATTCAGATCTGCAGTCTGCTTCAAAGAGACTTTTGAAGTCTTGAGGGAAACATGCTTTTAGCTTTCAGGGAAAGTGAGAGTACAGGATCTCAACTTGCAACTAGTTTGATAACTCTTTAATTTTAATCACCCTGACAGTCTGTGGTAAACCATGTGGTTAACTATTTCGGGTGCAGTCGCTTCGCTTGAAGCCACAGTCTGATGTAGCTTACAAGGCAAATCCTTTGATAACACAGAGATACAAAGAGATTGAAATATCCCTTGCACAGCTGTTAAGCCACTCACAATACTTTTCATTGTTGCCTTCTTCAAACTTTATGACTTCTATTCAGCGGCAATATAATGAAAAGTAGAAAGGGCAGAAAATATCAAAGAGAAAATCATGAGTGGCTCTGAAAGAAAAGGGCATTCCAGGACTGGATCTGGGAGTCACTGACTGGGTCGCTGTCAGCAATGTGTGGGTTTGTTTCAAGGAGAAGCACTTTAGGGGTCAAGGGCAGACACCAAATGACAAACAGCTATCAGGGATTCAAGGCACTCTTGCAGTCATTCTTGTTGGTTGCTACAGCTGCATTCATTATGGCTGCAGAAAATGTGAAGACATGATGACTATGAAATTTTACTTGTAATAGCTGTTACTTTTATACATGAGCATAAAGGGACACAGATCAGGCACTCAAAGATCCTGAATGCCAGCCCTGATGCAACCAGTGAGTTTTATCTTTGAATTTCACAGCCTTTAGGTCTTAAATAATCATTAAATTGTGCCTTTATCAGTTTCTGGGTCTCCAGCTCAGTGGGCTTTTCAAGTGCACTGAAATGATCTAACTTAATTCATTCCAACTGATTGAGAAGTATATTTAGATGTGATTTGTTGATGACACAGCACTTCGTGTCCTTGTTTTGGGAGAAGTTATATTTAGGTTTGCAAACTTATTTCACAGTACGTTGCTCTTCGGTGTGCTCAGACAAAACTTAGAATCTACTCCCCTTTCCAATATTTGCTTATAGATGATTGCAACTTCTAATGACTTAATTTTGCTTATTACGCCTCATTGGTGCAAGCAGCAACTCTACAATGTAATTGTGCACAGCTTCATCAAGAAAATGTTGGTAGTATTTCAGGTAACTCATCTGCTGGGTGCAGGAAAAAAGGCTTCAACTGCCTGCTTTAAGAAGCAGGGGCAGGAGCAGGCAGATAGACCTGGCACCTTCCACCATCACTCCCAGTTGCTGCAGAACATCTTTGCTCCAGCATCCTTTCTCCTCTAGAAGAAACACAGAGGAGTCAAATCAGCACCTCCTTAGTGAAGAAGTGTAGACAAATACAGGCTTCACATCTCTTGGTGGACACACACCCAAGGAATTTTTCTGCATCCTTAACAAATATATACGTATAACATCAATGACAACAATTAACTCCAATGTAAAGAAGGTTTTGGAGGGTGGGATTGTTCTACAATTAAAATAAAAAATGTTCACTTAAAATAGTTAATAGTTTTACCAGACACCCGGAGCCTCTCTGTGGCTCAAAGAAACTAAGTTTTGATACCCTGATGTTCCATTCATGACAACCAGTTTCATACCTTATAGCATCTTTCCAGTACTGAAAGAGGGGCTACAGGAAAGCTAAGGAGGGGCTTTTTATGAGGGAGGGCAGGGACAGGAAGAGGGGTAATCATTTCAAGCTGAAAGAGGGGAGATTTAGATTAGATATTAGGAAGAAATTTTTAGCTCTGAGGGTGGTGAGGCACTGGCACAAGTTTCCCAGAGAAGTCACGGGTATCCCATCCCTGGAGGTGTACAAGGCCAGGTTGGATGAAGCTTTGAGCAACCTGGTCCAGTGGGAGATATCTCTGTCCATAGCTGGCAGGTTGGAGCTGAATGAGCTTTAAGGTCCCTTCCAACCCAAACTGTTCTATAATTCTGTTTTTCTATGATCAGTCAGCTGTGATTTTAGCCCTGTGGCTGGGAGCGGAATTAGGCTCACTGATGTCTGGGAATGATCTAGTATTGATAAGACAGAAAGATGTGGGAAGTCCTCAGTAGGTATGGTAGATGCACTGACTGTCCTGATTCTCAGGCTTTCTGTTTGCAGAAGAATGCCCAGTTCCTCCAGTGACTGAATTTGCAGATGTGACTGCTGATATGTATGCACTGGGGACCAGGCTGTATTATCAATGTGACAGTGGCTACAAGAGAAGTAGAGGTCAGTATATGGGAATTGAGTGTAAGAGAAGTGAGCACGGTGCTTCTTGGGAATACGCAATATTCCAATGCATTGGTAAGTGTTTATTCTTTTTTTTATGCTTGTAAAATTATTTTTCCAATGAGTTAGTCAGCATAAGACATGTCTGTGCATTGCTCTAACAAATGATCTTTCGTACTTCTCTTTGCAAATTAGAACTTGCAACAATTCTATCCTGCATCTAAAAGTTCGGGTGTTCTGGCTTTGCTCTTCTATTGGTCTAATTTGTAATTCAGGAAATATAACTTCTCCCACAGAGAAGAAAGAGAAGAAAGATTCATTTTCAGCAGCTCCCATGAAGGAGTTAGATTTTACACAGAAGCCAGAAAATAAAACAGAGCTCCTTGCATCCCAAATACAAGAAAATCTGTCAGAGTTTGGCCAGAAAGGTAAGCAAGAGCCCATTCATTACTGTAACACTTCTCTCACAGTTTTCCATGGAAGCAGCACAAGAATGATAAGTAATTTTTAATTATTCATAGAATCACTAGGGTTGGAAAAGACCTCCAAGATCGTCAAGTCCAACTGTCAGCCCAATACCACCATGCCTATTAAACCATGACCCAAAGTGCCACATCTACACACAGTTTGAACATCTACAGATACAGAGACTCCACACTTCCCTGGGCAACCTCTTCCAATGCTTTATCATCCTTTCCATAATGATTTTTTTTTTTCTAATAGCCAATCCAACCCTCCCCTGGTGCAACTTGACAGTATTTTCTCTCACCCTATCACTTATCATAGAGTCATAGAATCACCAGGTTGGAAAAGACTCATCGGATCATCGAGTCCAACCGTTCCTATCAAATACTTGTTACTTTGCAGAAGAGACCAGCTCCCACAATTTTGACCGAGAGAAAGAAACAACTGCTGTAGTATCTTGGCTGAACAAATTATGTGGTGTAAGTGAATGAGTATTTTATATCCTAAAAAAGAATCAGGAAGGCCTGGTGTATCCTGTTTGTCTGTGTTGCTTCAAGAAAATAAAAGCAGTAGGTAAAAACTTTAAAGGTGTGCTGCCTTGTGTTCCCACAGATTTTTGCGGTCCTCCCAAGACTATGCCACATGCCTCTTTAAGCTCAGACAAAAGGTATCACTTGGGACAAGTACTACATCTCAAATGTCAGAGTGGTTTTGATAAGCGATTACCCACCTCTGGCACCACTAGTTGCATGAAGGTGAATGGCAAAATCACCTGGACCCCCCTTGAAATGCGATGCATCAATGACAGCAGCTATATTGAAGAATCGCCGCCACAGACTATTGAGCAAGGTAAGATGGTTACTTCAGCATCACATCACTGTCATGACCTGCTCATGTAGGGTCCAGACCTCCCAGTTCAGCACATCACTCCTAGGGAAAAATCTGGAATAGATGATGAAACAGGCCATCTTGGCTCTTAATTCAACAGAACAATCATTCCTGTTTCCTGCAAATGTATACTCAAACCTGAGCAAGATCAGGTCTGTGGGATTAGTGCATCAAATATTTATTCCCTGAAAGTGTTGTCTTTGTCTTTGTTATGATGTGGTCTCTTCAATGGGGCTGGTTAAGGAATAACCTCCCCTTTCACAGTTCTTATCCCAGAATTCATAGCACCATAGAAAGTTTACTTTGAAAGGGACCTTAAAGATCATCCATTTCCAATCCCCCTGCCATAGGCAGGGACACTTCTCACTTAGCCAGGTTGCTCAAAGCCTCATCCAGCCTGGCCTTGAACACCTTCAGGGATGGGGCTTCCACAACTTCAGCACAAAGAGATTTGTCGAGACCACTTTTACAGGACCTCTTGTTAAAAACCTGCCTATATCTCACATTAGCTCAAGTTCAGACCTTCCATTTCATGATATGGGAGAAATTCAATTAATTTCTTGCACCAAGGAAGTTTTAGGTTACATTTCTGGGGAAACAAATAGGTCCTGTTTGAAGCCATGTTTCCAAATCCTAGCTTGGCACCTTGAAAACTATCCCTCCCGCTCTCATATGAAATAATGACTTTAGCTGGTACTCATTGCTTGGAAGGTACAGTTCACTTCATGCCCACTATTAACATATTGGTGGATTGGTCCATTGGGTGGACGAGGTGCTGAGGGACATGGGTTAGTGATTGATGGGAATGGTTGGACTCGATGATCCGGTGGGTCTTTTCCAACCTGGTGATTCTATGATTCTATGATTCTAGCTATAATCGGGTCAGCACAGATGCTGGCATCCAGCCTGGAAATATCTATTGATGGCCAAGAAACAAACATGGCAATTATTGTCTGCTGTGCAAAGGGAGAGCTGTCAGACCTAGCCTGACCCTATCCTCATCACCACATTGATGCTCTTCGCCAGAAGAGCAAATCAATACAAATCAAAGATTTCTCTCTTTGCAGGTTCGAATCACCCATCCTTTTCCTCATCTGTGATACTACCAGTGACAGGTATGCCATTGCCTTAATTGGACTCAGACTTCACCCCATCCCCTAGAGCAGTTACTTTCCCTTCCAATTTGCTTTTCTAGGAAGAGATCTGTCTCTGTTATAAAAGCTAATAAATATACTGCAAGACACATCTATGGCCATGTATTGGGTGAGAAATCAGTAAAGAAAGTGTAAATAGACACTGTTTAAGCACTTAAGCTTTTTATAGAGAGGTTTTCAAAGATTCATAGAGGATGTAAAAGATAAATGAAGCAATTTTCAGATTCTTTCTCTGAGACTTTCTGTGAACTCAGTGAATAATTTCAACTGGAAAAAAACAGGAAAAAATGTAAATATTTAAATGATGCGTTTCTTTCATGTTTCAAAGGAGTAAAAAAAATGGGCAAATAAAATATTTCTTACATCTAAGCTGATGCATTTAGGTCAGCCTGAAGAGATTTTCTTCTCCTCCTTCTCCATCTTCCGTTCAACAATTAGCTGCTAAAATAGAAATTGTCTTTCACTGTGCATATGCTCAAGACTTTGTTCAAGGGCTCTTGATTGCAGCTGGAGTCTGCTGACAACCGTAGCAGACGTTATAATAAGGAGGAATGATGGAGTGAGATAAAGGAGGGGAAGGAGGAATATTGTAAACTCTACCAGAGATGGCAGCATCTGTAAAACCTGGTTATTTGGCCGTGGTTGCTCTCTAGTTGCACAAGTCGTCTCTATCTGGGTTATGTTTGCCCCAGGGAGCAAAGGAGTGGGACAATACAGAAAAACTATTGCCCCTGGTCACAGGGGCAAGATAAGCCCCTCTCCCAGGTCTTGCTTGCTTCTCCCAGTGGGAGTAATTTCAATAATCACTGATAAAATCAGGTACTAACTGTGATCATTTTCTGTTTTACCAGCTATCTTTCCCATTCTGGTTATCATTCCCTGTGTCTTTGTGTGAATCACCAAGCAGAGTAAGTGGGAAGGAACCGGGAAAATGTGAAATCTAAAAAAAAATGAAAGACCTATCAACTGGATCATCCATCTCACTATTGCACCACTGAGATTTCTGAATACCTTCTTCGGTACATGAATGGCTTTGGATTTTGTGTTGTCTTGTTTAGCTATCGAATACTGACACAAGAAAATGAAGAATTAGAGCTTTTGAAACCAAAAAGCACTCTTCGTCCCAGCCATAGTGGAGCTGAGAATCGCAGTTCAAATAACAGGTGGAAAATGAATCCCATGGGGAAATTAAGGTTAATTATGCAAATGTATTGGTTTCAGATAGATTACACAATCAGTCTTTTTCTCTCTGGGAAGTCTGGTGCAGCATCTGCCACCACAACCACGTAATTCCTCTTCCTTCATCCCCCTGATTTTTCAGTCGTGTCATGACAACCTTTTACTTCAGACTTATTTTAGTCTGGCCTCCTCGCTGTTTCTATTACTACACCAAGATGCACAAAGGCTGTTCCCTTTCACAGGCTCCCCAGCCTAGTTAATCCAAGATGTCCCTATTTGACACTTGGGAGTTCTCTTTTCCCCTCTCTCTTTGCTGATCCTAATCTCCATTTCTCTTCATGTTCCTTCTTACTTACTGATGGGTTCTGGTTCTCTGCCGAATGGGGATTTTTCTCGAAAAGGAGGAGGACCTTGTGAAACCACATGAACGGTGCTTTTTTTTGCCAGTTTGTGATAGGATAATACCATAGAAAGTGCAGGCAATGTGTTGAAACCTATTTTAATGAAGATGGTCAACTGTGGTGCAGATTGCCTGAGCCGTTCCAGCATTTCTGAGAATACAATAGGAAAAAAGTTGTCAAGAATTATCTACATTTCACTGGCCCTGTGGTGGAACAAGTGGTGAAAGAGCTGATAGCAGATGAAATAGTAGCTGAAAACCTAAGTGGCATCTTCTGCAAAAAAGACTGTGAGGTTTCTCATAGTAAATAAGGAAGGAGCCATAGAAAACCTGCCTCTTCCCAGCTGTAGTAAAATCTTTTTCCTGCTGTGGAGGAGACATCTCAGGGAATTGCATTATTAAGATCCAAACTCAAGAAACAAGATTGCACCAGGAACTCCAAGACCAGCAGCAGCAAACAAAGAGGAAGCCTGGACGCTCAAATACAGCATGGGAAGGAGGCAGAAAATATTACATTTTAATTCTTATGGGGACAAAGAGACTTTCTACCTACAGATCACAGAAAGAGGGAGTGCACCCCATCACTCACAGATGGGGAAAGAGCCCTGCCTCAAACTGCTTCCCAGAAACACTTCTCCACCTCCTCCTAAATAGCAGATGTATTATTGCTAATGTAACTGCAGCCTCTTCCAAGCAACCAGGCGTACGTATGGACCACTCGCCCAGGCACATTAGATGATGGCACCATCTCTACAGCCCACACACCACCTTCCTCACAAAGAGAAGTGCTGGACATCTGATGTTCCCCCATCTCTTCCCTACCCAGACATTTCAAATGCAGTCACATGTTTCTCCTTCTCATACTGCTTCTCTTGGAAAAGGAAATCAAACCCATTTATGCTCTGCACATAAACTGAAAAAACTTACTAGACTCCCTCACAGTTCAGCATCCACATGCATCTGTCATCACCCTGCTTTTCCCAATTATTTTGGACTAGCCCCTTCCACAAGAGTTACTACAATATTCTTCCAGCTTAGAGAAGGATGCTGCAGATTGTGGCAGCTGATTGATTTGACAGCTCCTTTCGTAGCTGCAGAGCATCAAAGAACCTAGCGTAAAGGCATTTGAGGACACTCTCATGCATACGTCGTACTTGATATGTACTTATATTATTGGAAATTTGTGACGTTTGAGTAGTCTTCTGCCTCCTTTTAGCCACATTCAGCCTGGTGGGATGGAAGTCATCTGACAAAAACCAAGCTTCTATGTCTGACAATGAGAAGGATCCTTTCAGAAAGTGGTTTATCTCACCCTGTTGCCTATGTATATATGGGTATATGTGCATATATTATTTTTTGCCACATATATATATATATATATATACACACACACAGGTCAAATGACTTTTGGTATAAAGTCATCTGTTTCTCTGCATTAATTCTAAATGACGCTCAAATTGACCAGATTAGCTATAAACGCTTACATGGTGTATTTCAAAAGCAAAATGGGATGAATCCCTTCCTTATTACTCAGGAAGTATAAAACCTTCGTGTAGTTTTCTGTTTTGGGATAGAGTGTATATGTCATTGATTTACTGGTTATTATTCCCGCTGAGTTATTCTCACACTATAGCCTCGGTATTGATATTTTCAATGGCTTTTCTATTCCTGTTGGGAAGGACTTATTTGTACTACGTATTTTTATAAAGATGGATAAGTAATGGTTTATTACATGCTGTTATTTGGACGGGAACAAACAACAATTTGTATTTATGCAATAGATTATAGGATTTCACACTATTCAACTGCTCTGAAGGCTGCAAGCAGTGGTACTAAGCTCTTCCTTCGTCTGGACCATGCATATTACTCATGGCTAACACACCTCTCAAGCACTGCAGTTAGGCTTGCATGACTTCCAGATCAGGGCATTTCCCTGGAGAACGCTAATATTTCATCTGCTCCTAGCATGCATGTTTTTATGCAGATAACAAGAGCAGAGTCATATCTGTCCTACTGCTCCACTGCTTTTCCCTCCTTTCTCTAGCCTGTTTGGCTTAGAGGCTCCCCCTCCAAATTTTGTCTTTTGTTCTTGGAAATTAATAGAGACACACGGCTGGGAAGGGACCTGTAAGAAATAGTGGGTTACAGACTAGTTTATCATCGTGGGATTTAATTTTCCTTGCTCTTAAGGTCTACATAGAACATACGAGCCCAGATCACCTCCAGCACAAGAGCTGTGTATATAGTTTATCATGAAGCTATAACTCTCACTTGAGCTGTACTTTACCTCATGGTGGGGATTGTTGTCCCTCTGGGGAAACGTTTGTATCTGAGGCTTGATACTTCAATACAACATGCAGAGAGCACGTGCAAACCAGTAGGACTCATCCTGGGAGCAAAAATTCACCACTAAAAGAGGCTGCAGCCAAAGGGACACGGTAACTGTTGTGCTTTCTCCGTGGCCACTCTCACTTATTTTATATAACTTGCGGTGGTTGATGGTTTTATTTTGTAAACTTTTATTTTCTCAGCATGGAACAACTAATAACTATGAATAAAGTACAACAATAAATTGTTCTGGATGTTTGAAGTACAGCTGGTCTTTCTTGATATTGATCTAAGCTTTGAAAAAGAAAACATTCTTTTTCTGTTACCTTCTTGTTTTAATGAAAGATGTGATAAACTCAGCAATGTCTCACAGGAAGGTGAAGGTACAATATAGGACCTATGGAGAGCTGTCCTCTTCTGCACTGATAGTCGGAAGCCAAGAAGCACAATTGATTGTGCCCAGCATGCAGAATTACCCCATGTGTTAACATCTACTACAAGATATCCCAATAACTGAGCCAGATCACAGCCCTAGAAGTCAAGAAGACCCACAGAATCTGGGACTTTTACAAGAAATAAAACCACATTTCCTGCACTAACAACAGCCTCCACCTTCCCTCATCTTCCTAACACAGCCCATTCAAAAACCAGCTGCATGCACAAGGTAGGTGCTAGGACCTTGATGTGCAATGACGGAGACGTCTAGTAGTGCTGAGGGCTCCTGGAATAACACTGAGAGCCTGGTGATCCTCAAAGAGACTCCTAGGGAGATGTCACTGCAGATGTCCCTAGAAAACCTCCCACCTCCTCGGGGAAGCTGGTGTCGTCATAGCTGCAAGCTGACGAGAAAGCTGATTTCGCTCAGCAGGTCTGAGGCAGGAGGTAGGTATCATAAACACCCTGCCTCAGCATTTCCAGATCAAAATTCTGAGAATTTCCATTTCAAGGGGAATTTGGAAATTCTTGGGGTTTTGTTCTGATTCAGACTGAAACTACGTTTTGAAATGACAAAGTTTCCTGTGCACAAGTAGCCCTGTTTTCCAGCTCGCTTTGCTCAAAACCAGAAGTTTCTCTTCCCTCTCATTCTTAGGGTTTTCATGCTGCTTAAACTCCTTCAGTCCTCAGTTAAGTTCTGATTTAGGGCAGAGTAAGAGGGAAATATAAAACAGAAGGTTTTAATACTCTCCTTTTTAGCCTTAACTCACAGTGCACAGTAAAATGAAGATCTACATTCTATGGGTTGGAAACTGCAGCACTGAGATGACTTCATGAGTCCCAGTCATGGTTCAGTGCTCTGGACATTCAGAGGAGAATCTCAAAGCCCTCAATGTAAATTACTATTTACCATTTATGCAAGTAGCAATTTGTTAAAACAGGTATTTATGTACTGAACTAAGAAAATGTGAACAAGTTACCCAAAAAGAGACAAGATTTAGGTAAAATAACTGGCAAAAGAGATGTGGTTGTGTAATTTGTCAGAAACAATGTAAATTTACATTATAAGTACTTTACAGAAGCCAATAGGGTACTTAGAAAGCAAACATTAGTTCGTAGCAGGAGATCTGGCACCTTGAATCTGAAAATACTGATCTCACTGATATCATTATGGCATGTGGAACAAAAAGCATTCCCAATAAATGTCGTGGGAATTATGTAAAGTGGTACAGCCACAGCATAATGCTGTTCAGTGTGCACTCAGCACATGCAGTTTTAACTCAGCACAGTTTTCCTCTTCCCTCTCTTCTCTAGTTTAAAATCTTATTAATTCTTCAGCATCAGATCTGAGATCTCCACCTTCCTTCCTTCTGAAGGTTTCCTCCATTAACAGCTGATCAGGCAGAAGTTCTTCCTCTTCCTCATCTACACATTTGCTACTTCTATTCAAATAGGTTCTGCTTCTATGCAAATATGTTCAGTGACCCAGCTGCTTTGATGGTGCCATTAACCTTTTATAAACTCTCCACAGACCCTTCTGCTCTCTCAAAATGTTAGTTCATTCATGGAGTCATATATATCTCCAGGGTCCTTTTGTGTATCCTACATTGGGTTTTGCCTTAGCAGTTCCTGACCATAAATTTAGCCCTTTGATTCAAGAAAGGGCACTAAAGATCAGACAGATGATGTGGTAGAGATGCAAAGATCCATGATTTATTGTTCCATCATTTACCAGGTCAACAATCATCATAGAATCATAGAATCACGGAATGGTTTGAGTTGGAAGGGACATTAAAGATCATCTAATTCCAACCCCCCCCACATGGGCAGGTACATCTCCCTGTAGATCAGGCTGCCCAAGGCCCCATCCAACCTGTCCTGCAACACCTATGGGGATAGGGCATCCACAACTTCCCTGGACAGCCTTTTCCAGTGCCTCACCAACCTAATTGTGAAGAAATTCCTCCTTATGCCTAGTCTGAATCTGTCCCTCTCCAATTTAAAGCCATTTCCCCTAGTCCTATCACTACATGCCTTAGAGCCTTCTCTTCTCCAGGCTGAACAACTCCAACTCTCTGTCCTTGTATGGGAGGTGCTCCAGCCCTCTGATCATCTTCATAGTCTCCTTTGGACCCATTCCAACAGTTCCATATCCTTCTTATGTTGAGGGATACTTCATGTTAGAATAAAGAATCAAGAGGGAGAGATGTTTTTCAAGTCTCCAGGCTTTCCAGGTTATTTGGTGACCTTGCCACAACAATGCATAATGTGAGAACAGAGATGTTTGCTTTTCAATAAACTAAACATTCCTCTCTTCTAATAGCTCCCAGCACAAAAAAAGCATTTGGGTTAGTGGAATGACATTTTCCTTTTAATAGATCTACATTTAACTGAAAACAGGAAAATCCTGGTGGGACCTCCTGTGAGACTCAGCAAACAACCTTTATGGGGTTGAGCCTCATTTCCCAGAAAAAAAAACTGTTCCTGGAGAGTGAGATTAAGAGATGTGCACTCCCTCTAGACAACCAGTTAGGAGATCGGTTTGGTAGAACCATAAACACCATGTGTTTAGTGCAGAATCACACACAGTACATTTGCTGCCTACAAGAAAGTGATAGGCACATCCAATAGGTTCAGTGTGTCTGACCCAGCAGATGGAGATGGCAACTCCTTTGGAGATGGCAAAGTCCCAGTAAGAGGCTCCCAGACTGCCTTCTCTGTGTGGCAGCCAGAGATGCTCCTTGAGAGCTTTACAAATAAGCATATTGTATTTAATCTCGTGGAATGTTATAGTTGCTCAAAATCTGGATGCATCAAAGCAGTTTTGCCCAGCTGCTTTCTCAAGCAGAGGCCAGATGATGCCACTGTCTTGATTTTCCCATTTCCTTTTTTTGGGGGGGACTGAATGTGACAACATGTTGTTCAGTTCAAGGAGTCTGAACCATCAGTGCTTTGGGAAAAGGACTAAGCAAACTGCACCTGCAAAACACAGTGAAGGGAGCTCAGACAGCAGCAGGACTAATGGGGTTTAGCTCCCAGCATCCCCTCGCAGCTACTGGGTAAAATCATTTTCCCTTTATCTCTAAAATCCCAGCGATCCACCAGTGCCCAGAGCTCTCCACAAAGACAGACAGACACAGTGCAGACTGCAAAATTACCTTCCCATCTCAGTGCAGCTGTATCTTCCCAGCGAACAGAGGAGCTTCCCATCCCATCGGGGCACACACACGATGCCTTGGCTGGCTATGGGCTCACCAAAGGGCTGTGTCATCCTTGTACATACCCAGGAGCATCAGAAACCAAAGTCAATCACGTACGAAAGCTGCCTGGGAGGATTCAAGAAGCACTTGCAAGAGAACTAGGTGATCAGGCCCAGTCAACACGGGTTCATGAAAGGCAGGTCTTGCCAGAGTAAGCTGATCACCTTCTATGACCGAGTAACTAAACTCTTGGACGAGGGAAAGGCTGTGGATGTATCTTCCTGGACTTCAGTAAAGCCTTTGATACAGTTTCTCACAGCATTCTGCTTCGGAAACTGTCGGCCTCTGGCCTGGACAGGCGCACACTCTCCTGGGTGGAAAACTGGTTGAATGACCAGGCCCAAAGGGTGGTGGTAAACGGAGTTAAATCCAGCTGGAGGCCAGTGACAAGTGAGGTTCCCCAGGGCTCAGTCCTGGGTCCAGTCCTGTTTAATGTCTTTATCAACGACCTGGATGAAGGCATCAAGTGCTCCCTTAGCAAGTTTGCAGATGACACCAAGCTGGGTGGAAGTGTCGATCTGCTGGAGGGTCGGGAGGCTCCAAAGGGACCTGAACAGGCTGGACTGCTGGGCTGAGACCAACGGCAGGAGGTTTAACAAGGCCAAATGCCGGGTCCTGCACTTGGGGCACAACAACCCTAAGCAGAGGGACAAACTAGGAGAAGCCTGGCTGGAAAGCTGCCAGGAGGAGAAGGACCTGAGGGTGTTGGTTAACAGCGACTGAACATGAACCAGCAGTGGTCCAAGTGGCCAAGAAGGCCAATGGCATCCTGGCTTGTATCAGGAATGGCGTGACCAGCAGGTCCAGGGAGGTTATTCTCCCCCTGTACTCGGCACTGGTGAGACCGCACCTCGAGTACTGTGTTCAGTTCTGGGCCTCTCACCACAAGAAGGATGTTGAGGCTCTGGAGTGAGTCCAGAGAAGAGCAACAAAGCTGGTGAAGGGGCTGGAGAACAAATCTTATGAGGAGCGACTGAGAGAGCTGGGGTTGTTTGGCCTGGAGAAGAGGAGGCTGAGAGGAGACCTTATTACTCTCTACAACTACCTGAAGGGAGGTTGTGGAGAGGAGGGAGCTGGCCTCTTCTCTCAAGTGACAGGGGACAGGACGAGAGGGAATGGCCTCAAGCTCTGCCAGGGGAGATTTAGGCTTGAGATTAGGAAAAAATTCTTCATGGAAAGGGTGGTTAGGCATTGGAACGGTCTGCCCAGGGAGGTGGTTGAGTCACCGTCCCTGGAGGTGTTTAAGGTGAGGGTGGATGAGGTACTTAGGAGCATGATTTAGGGATTGGTGGGAATGATTGGACTCGATGATCCAGTGGGTCTATTCCAACCTGGTTATTCTGTGATCTCCTGGAGCTGGCAACAGTGGGGCTGCAGCAGCCCTCTGCTCAGTTCCAAGCCAGGGTGCTGTGTGAAGCACTCCTGACATCTGCTGCAAGGCAGCCTTCAAGCTGGGGTTTTGGGTTTTTTTTTCATTTCCATGTATTCCTCATGCTTGCTGTGGAGGGTAGAGAATTTCTGGGTACTGCCACGGGGAAAAGGTCTTGGGGAGAGCCCAGGGAGCTGATGGAGGGGTGACTCACAGGGGTGATTGCAGAGCAGGGGATTCCAACAGAGCTTGGAAAGCGAAGGCAGCGGGGCATGGGACAGGCAGTGGGGAGGATGAGTGTGGTTTCTAGTCCTAGCAGGCTCCTCTGTGAGGAGGTAATTGCGTGAGTCAGTGGAAGCCCCATGAGCAACCCCAGAGGTGTCTGCAGAGGCCCTTCAGCCTGAAATAACGCTGACGGTTTCACTCCAACAGTGGTTTGTGTCAGCATGTGAACTCAGAGCAAAAATCCATCAGAGCTGGAGACCTCAGACTGCAGGAGGTTATCCAGCAAAGCCGGGCATGAATGATATTCCTACCTTGTCCTCCTAAAACGCAAAATATTTTCCTATCTTACAGAGCAACACAGCTGGCACAAATGAGAGCTATTGCTGCTCTTACTGTGGCAGCTGGAGATGACAGGAGCATAAGTCCACAATGCTACCAGGCACTGCCCATTGGTCTGCAGTGAGACCTGGTTGCCTGCACTCAGTTGCCCAGAGCCCCTGGAGATATCCTTGATGAACTTGCCTGCCAGCCCCACTGGACGTCTTACATACATCAGGGCATTTCAAGTGGCCCAAGATGCCTCCATTTGTGAAGCTGAGCCATGCCCGGATCTCTGCCAGCTGCAATCACAGCTCAGACACCCAGTACATGTGGAGACTGGGTAGGTGTCTGTATGTAGGTGTCTGTCTCTGCACCTGAACCTCCACCCCATGTGTCTTTGTAGCCTTTGAAAAGGTTCGACCTGGGTGAGTGATGAGACTCAGTTGGCTGATGAACAACTACTGAGCTGAGAAGTTCAGGCTCAAGCCGCTGTCTCTGTAAGTGAGGGTTTGTATGAGATGTTTGCACCACAATCCACTTAGTTCATGTTCATTGATACATAGATTCATGCATACTTCTGTAGTCACTATAAATTCTTTAGATTGGATTTGGACAGTCTACCTCCTGCAAGGATGCTGTAGTAGTGGAAATTTCAGTGGAAAACAAATTCTGATTTGCATGTACGGTGACCCTACAATCCAGCACTGGAGTGAATAATTTATATCGTAAACTACTCCAAAACTAAATTATACGGCATACATTGATCTTTTACATCCACCGAGTATATTTCACATAATCAGTTAAACATAAATCTGCAGAAAAGGTTCAGAAGTAGAGCAAAGAATGAAATTATCAAACCATTGTATCACAGAAGTTTATCTTCAGCTGGTCAAAGGCTGCTGTATGTCTGGAGCCTGGTTGTCTGATACCTTAATTCCTGCTCTCAAGGTGCATGGCCCACAAGCAAGCAAACAACTCCTGCCAGTAAATTTGCACAAGCATGGTCTTCATGTAAGTTCAGGGAAAGAGAGTCTGGTGATTAATGTAGGTTATTCCTTTTTTCTTGTATTACCTATCTACAGCCTTCGACAGAGCTGGGATGTTCCTCCTATGCTTAGTTGTCTTCCTCTTTCCACCTCCCTCTCTCCTTTATCCTTTAATGTGGTCATTGGCTCTGTTGATCAGAAAGTATTTGTAGGATGATACTTACAGACTTTCAGCAATCCTTGGGCTCTTCGCTTTCCTGGCCCCAGGATGAATCACAGAATCACTGGATCTTTTGGATTGAGAGGAACCTGTTGAAGTCCTCTACTCTAGACCCTTGCTCAAGCAAGATCAGCTACAGTAAGTTGTCCAGGACTGTTTCCAGCTGGGTTTTGAGAATATCCAGGGATGGAGACAACAACGTCTCTGGGTAACCTGAGCCACCCTAGACACATACCTACCTAAAGAGGTGAGGGAGAAGTCATCAGCACATAATCAGTGATATCTAATGGAGAGGAAGGAACTGCGATCCCTACATGGGAATGGAGAAAAAGGGGAAAAAAGGGCAAAGCCCCTCTAATCTCAGTCACAAGCTGTTATCCAACCTGCCCCTCCAGAGTGGCTAGGGCAAGGACTCCTCCCTGAGAACTCCCTCCAAGGGTGGGCAGCAACCAGCTGGAGGCTCTGCTGACCTCTTTCCTCCTTTTATCAGAGAAGAAGATGCTCTGAGAGACAGAACTGTAAAACTGCTGGAGAAGGAAGCAGGATAGGTGTTGCACAGGACACGTGGCGATGCTGCTAGTAGCAAAGGCTCCTGAGTCTCTTAAACCCAGGATGTGAATTGGGGTTTATTCCCGAGGACAGTCCCTGTCAAACAGAGAAACCTGGTTCCTCCCATAGAGGTGAGTCAACACATCCTCTAGTTCACCCAGGGTGAGGAGCTGGACCTCATTCTTGTCGTTCTCAGCAATGACTGCCCAGGCCTTCCTGTGGTTGTTGTCCACCACACAGCAGGCACTTGACCAGATGTAGCTGGGTTTATTAACCTTCCCCTTGGCAATATAGTTGTTCCCAGGCACAGCACCCACGATGACGTAGGTAGTATTACAGCCCTTGGTACTCTTGATCATTGTTTGCTGCTCATAGTTGTTCCAGGCGCCGCTGTTGAGTTTCTCATTCTGGGGCACGATGTTGGTAAGGGTGAAGGTAGCCACCCTGCTGTTGGAGTCGGAGTGATGGCCATTGGGGTTCAAATGGCCACGGTTCAAACCTGTCAAGTTCTTGTAGTCTTGGAGGATAGCTTGGCTCTCGCTGAGCTTCTCTGAACTGACGTTGAAATTGTTTAAGAGGGTCCACTCTCTTTCCATAGTTTTAGGATAAGTTGGACCCATCAGCTTGACAGGTAAAGAAAAGGAAAAGGTGTTAGTATTTGGAGTGGGAGTAACAAAGTAGGTTTCCATGAAGCAGAAGTCTCTGAGGGCCAAGCACCGATTTTTTTCTCATCCCAGTGCATGAAAATGCATGAATCAGAGAGAAATGATAAAGCTACCCCTCCCGAATGAACACAAGAGATCAGAAAAAATAAAAGCACAAAATTTGACTGCTCTTGATTTGACTTGTGACCTTTGAAATCCAGCCTGCAGCCTACAAGTGGGAGTGTGGGTGGATGCATGAGACAACGAGCATTTTCCACTCCCAGGTTTGAAAGGTGCCCAGTGAGACATCTCCCCTGCCACATCTCATTCCCTTTCCTCCTGTCTCCACATCCCACATCTGCCCAGGGCTCTCCCTAGTGCCTCTCACCCCCATTAATCACATCCAACCTTCATCACTTGTATCTGATCTCTCTGTCATCAGCCCTGGCCTTTGCTCCACCCAGACCCGTTTCCACAAGAGACTTCTCAGTCTCTCTGAAAGGTTTTCATGCCTTTTTAAAACCCAATCTGTCAACATCCTAGGGTTTTACAAGCTTAGGGAAAACAAGCACACAGATATCCTCTTTGAAGTCTGGGCGTCCCAAGGAGTCCTTGAAGGTGGACAGGATGGAAAGAGAATAAGCAGAAGAGCTGCAGAGCCCACAGGACTACCAGGAGGAGATAGGGAGGACTCAGACTCTTCTGCTTTCCTCTTTCTTTGCTCCTCACTTGAGAAGAAGTATGTGTGGTTGCTGCAGGTGAATTGCACTCCTGAAGCATTAGTGTTTGCCTCCTCTAACCCCAAACACAGGGAGATGTTTTGGAAAACCGAACCTAGAAGAGAAATGTCTCTGGGAGGGCTATAGTTCATTGCAAGGATGAAATTTTTGCTCAGTAAGCGAAAACACCTCATCACAAGTGGGATCTGCTACTGCAGGGCTAATAACATGTCTCAGAGCTGATCTGTGTCAGGGAGCACAGGTGTGTTCCTTCTGCAGCATCACTGAAAATAGATTAGAAATGATCAGACTATTAAAGTAGCTCATGATCCTCAGAGAGACCTGGGGAACCTAAATAATGCAAGAAGAACTTTCTCTGAAGAAAGTTAGCAAAATCATAAGTGGCCTGAGTCCACAGACCATGAGGAAAAGAGAGACGTTTTTAATCCCCTTTTTATCTGCTTTTTATATATATATTTTTTAATATGTGGAAGCTGCAGGGATGCAACACCAAATCAGTTGCCTGAGTTCCTATAACAAGTGTAGGTGCTTTATTTTCATAACTGTAACACCTTTTGTTTCATATCTAGGGAAGCCTATTCAGTCTTCACCTGGAACAGGTCACACGGCTTTCTTCTGTGGCTCATTTTCACCTAAATTCCCTACTGCTACTGCATCTCTAGCAATGACCTGAATTTCCTCTTCTTCTGCTCCATAATTTGCTTGGTCTTTTTTACTGAAGGTCTGAAGTTTGTCAGAAGGACATTTGGGAGGCTGTAGTTTGCAGAGATCTCTGTATCTGTTGGATCTTCCTGAACCAAGCCTGAGGCAATGGTGGTAAGGGGCAGCTGCAGGTGGATGGAGATCATGCACTTCTGACTTGACTGCTACTGAACCTCCTCAATTTTTTCTGCCTGAAATATCACTCAATAAATATGCCATGTTAATCCAATCCTCTTGTTGCTGAGCAGCTGTACCTGAACTTTTTCACTCAACTCACTTCGTTCTGAGTTTCTCTGCACTTCTCTCATGCTATTTACAAAGCCAAATTAACTCTTAACCGGGAGCAAATAAGCTATGTGAGGGATGCAGAATAGCTCAGGGTGAGGTGGAGAGTGGAACTCAGCACAGCTGGTTCCTTAAATTTAGCTGCTGTTAGATGTCTTTTCCCCATCATATCATCCCCCTCTTCAGCATGGGATAGGGAGGAGAGGGGGTCATTTGACTTTGGAATGTAGTGTAGTGTAATGTAATATAAAGTAATGTAATGTAATTTGACTTAATGTTCCTATAAGGTCAATGTGGAAAAATGAGCACTTTTAGAATATGACTCATCTCATCCTCCTGCTGATGTCTCAGACACATCAGAGGAATCATGTAGTGAAGGTATTTGAAGTTAGGTGAGATGCATCCCAACCAGTGAGTCCATTTGCGTGTGTGTGTGTGGGTGAGAGGAAAAAGAAGTATTTGGTTTAACGCTGCAGTTCATCTTCTAATGACTGGAGGATGACACATTGTAAGAGAGGACACTCACCTGGGGCTCAACCAGCCATGTGTTAGGTCTCGTGCCAGATCCAGGCTCGTAGAGGTAAGCAGAGTATACGGGAATACGCCTTTTCCTGTCGTACAGGGTTGCAAAGTAATACTGGTTCTTGTAACGCTGGCAGATCCAAGCTGGGCTCTCTGGCTCCAGGGCTTCATTTGGGGGGGTTCCCCGGAAGAAAAACTGAGGGCATGAACTTTCAAAGGATGTCACCACCTCACTGCGTCCCAGCCAGAGGCAGCTCGCTGAGATCTGCAGCAGCAGCAGCCACAGCATTGTGGGGAGGATTTCAGGTGCTCACCTGGAGGGCAAATGCAAAGAGACACTCAGCTCAAAGAAAGCTCATCATAGCCTGGAGTCTTTTTGTGCATATGGTGCTGTCAGGAAAGGGGACAATGAGAGACCAAAAGGGGAACAACTTCTCTCTTCTTGCATACAGAAAAATTAATGGGAATAAGGGCATAATCTAAAATAGGTTTGAGGCGCCTAGAGGAAGCAGCAGTTGGAGAATTTTGCCTTTATGTGGAGGGATCCAAGTCCACCTCATGTCTAATCAGCTCATACAGCAAAATTGTCCTGGAACTGAGGCAAGGTGTTGGGACAAGGCCATCTTTTCCAGCCTACCTGTGTTCACCAAAAGCTCAACTTTTTCATTGGCACTGGAGAAAAAAAAGCCTGAACCAACTCCAGGGCTCGGAGCCCTTGTGATAGAACATCATCTCAGTCCCTCCTGCCTTGAGGACCTTTCCACAGCAGAGGACCTGCAGATGGGAACATATTCTGCCCAGCCACCTGCAGATTTTAGGAGATTTGGAAGAGATATAACAGTGATGCTGTGTTTCCTACATGTCTCTGGCCCTATCCCAGTTCACACAAGCGTGCAGCTCTTTCATAACTCCTCTGCACTTGCAGCAGGATTAATAACCCCTAAAGTTAGGTCAGATGTTTTACCCAAGTGGTCCAGCTTGAGGTCCTGGCTCTCAGACAGCTGACATTGGGAAATATGTGCCCTGCTGCTCAGCTTGCGTTTTCAGGCTGTCCAACCCCAGACAATGAACTTCCAGACAGAGAAGGGGGCAAGCAGATGGTAGTAGCAAGCACGAGGGATAACGACTCTATCTCATCAGCACCCTGGCTGCTGTCATAGCAATGCAGATATTGAGGGGCAGCTCAATTATTGCTCAAATATTGCAGGCACTGGTGCGAGAATTGCTATTTCTTGAACAGAAACAGGTTCTATTTTGTCTTTTTCAGGTGTTGACATGATTTTCAGCAGTCGGCAAGATGGTTCTCTTCAGAAGGAACTGCTGTTCCCCATGATGCTGGCAGTGATGCAGGGTATTCTGTCTTCTTTCAGATGCACTACGGGCTTAGAGATAGCAGTGATATTTCCAGTTTCATTGCTAGACTTTTGACAGATTGGTTTTAAAATAATTAGCATTTTAAATAAGGCAGGCAGGATAAGCAGCTAAAATGGGAGAGAAAGCTGCCACGGCCTCTAAACAACAAAACCCACCTTTGGCTGGGGAACTCTTTGAGCTGAGAACTACTGAAGGCTTGAAATGTCACCTTGCATATTTGCTCTTTTCATATTCTTTTCCCTGGCCCTCATCAATTAATTTCCACTGGATCCAGGAGTTTGAGGTGGATATACCCTTGCCCTGACTCAAGACATCTGATCCTTTACCTCTTTATTAGCACTTGATGAGGAACGTGGTGACCAGTAAGCTGAAAAGTGAACCACAAGAAGTGACTTAATACCTTACTCTCCAGAGCATGACCTTAACGGCACCAGCTCAGGCAGAAAAGTTACTGAAAAGTCCTCCTTTGGCACCACCCCCTCCACAAGCTTAAAATACATCTAACATAAAATCAGATAAACAGAAACCAACCTACCGTGTGAAAGAGCAGCACATAAATGTTTTTTATTCACAAGGCTCTGCTTGCAGCCCCAAAGTGGCAGAGGACTCTCAAATGCCTCTCCTATGGTCTGAAACTGGCTGTGACCTTAGGTCGGTTTATATATGATCTCTAGGAAGGCAGAGTTGTTAGATTCCTCAAACTGAGTTTAAAGTGTTTGTCCAGGGGTGGAGCCAGGACCTGTGTTTTTCCAGAGGTCTTTTGCAAGGTCATGGGTAGAGTTACGGCACTCAATAAGCTCCCCATGCCCTATTTTTCAACAGTTTGTTGTGAATTTTCCAGGTGACTTGGCAACAGAAACTTAATTAAACAAGGTGGTTTATGGCATTTCTGATAACCTTGAATCAAGTCTTCTCAACAGCTGTGAACCTAACTCTGTCAGCGGGCCAAAATTAGACCTTGAATCTACCCTTTCCCAATGTTGCACGTGAAAGAGGGTATAAACCCAAATCCCGTTTGCTTGCGTGCAGTGTAATCGATAGGTAGTAATTCATAATATAAGGGATGTTGCCAGGTCTGGTGCAATGGAGTGTCTGGCTGCACTCACCACCCTCAGATCAGGAGGGGACTCTGTGCCCAGCATCTTCAGTGCCTCTTGTACCACCTTTGTCAGACTCCTGGGCAGCAGACAAGGGTGTTCAGGTACAACCCACTGCCTGGTGTTCACTCTTAGCTAACCAAAACCTTGCTGGAGTCCAGGCAGTAATTCATCCTTAAAGAGATGTCCAAGACAGGCACGAGAAACTGCAATCATCAAGATAAATAATTTAAAAAAAAAAAAAAAAAGACAGAATGTCTTTTCCTACAGTTAGACATCTCATTCCACCATCAGACATCTTCTTGTGCATCTGTTCCCATGGCTTTTCATGCTGATCATTTCCTCGAAGCATCCCTGGCCAGGTTCAACATTTGGCTGTGGCAGCAGGTGAGCAGCAGGAATATTTACACCATTTCAGTGTACCGCCAGGTTTCTGTGGCTTTTCCAGATGGGTGACAAATTGCCAGAGCTGCTGAGGGCTTCAGATCTAATTGGATCTGAGAGATCAGCTTCTGGGAAGGCCAGATCATAGTGGGGTAGTTTGTTCCCTTTGGGAAGAGCATTCCTTCTTTGAGGTTTTGATCCAATTATCACCAAAAGTAATTTTTTCAAAAAACAAAGATTAGCTCATGTCATGACAATTTCCAAGCTTCTTCCAGCCTTTTCTGCCTCTGTCTCCCTTATATTCTCCAGATCTTCACTTTCATATGCTTGAGTTTCTTTTCCAAGTCATTCCTTCTGCCCTTCTCCTTCTCAACATAAAATGTTAAAGCGCTGCAGAATACTGTGCATGCGTAAACCTTCATCTTCTCCTTGGAGGGGCATGTTAGAGGTCAGCAACTGCAGGCCACCCTTTGTCTGATGGATTTAGTCTGAAGCTAATTAATCACTTTAAATATTGGAGTCAATGATGAGAAAGGAGCAAGAGCTTACCTTGAAGCAGCGTCTCAGAACAAGCAGCTGAACTGTTGCTTCACCCTTCTCTCAGGAGAAATGGTTTTCTGAACCCTCAAGAGTCCACCTGCTATTTATACTGTCATAAATATGTCCTTTTTTCACAAAAAGGGAAACTCATAGAAAAGAGAGACTTGTATTGTTACTCAGGGGAGATTTGTTCAAGCCTGCCCAGAAACAGGGCAACAACTGCTATTTGCTGTTTCCTCAGAATTTCTCCCAAGTTTGCTGACTTGCAGCATCACATGCCAGAAGTAGATAACTGTGTCTGGTGATTTCCCTTTTCGTTTCCCCATTCCCCATGCTGGTGGTGCAGTACCTACATGTGTTTCTGTTTCCCGCTGACTGTCTCTGGTGACATTAGATTAGCCATCCTGTCTCTGAGTACACACAGATGTTCATAGTCTACTCCTCTACAGCCTCTCAGAATACAATACTGCAGGCAAGCTACATATTTTCCCTTGCCTGATTGCAAAGGCTTTAATAACAGCACCTATTAATGCCATCCTGCAGATCCTGGGGGCATATCTCAGTCTCTGCTTGCTGCTGTACAGCTTCTGCTAAGCCCGAGTTCAAACAGGATCCCTGTTTGCCCAGAAAGTAGGTTTGGTGGAGTCAATTTTACCCCCTTAGGAGAGGATGAAAAGGATTTGAGAGGATAGATGCAGAGAATAAGGTTTCGTAGGCTGTGCTCCCTTGACCCCAAAGGGCAGAGGAGATGAGAAGGATTAGAATCATAGAATCATAGAATCACTAGGTTGGAAAAGATCTTTGACATCATAAAGCCCAATCGTACCACCTCACTACTAAACCATATTCCTAAGCACTTCATCCACCTGCCTTTAAATACCTTCAGGGGTGGAGATACAACCACCTCCCTGGGCAGCCTCGGCCAATGCTCAATAATCCCTTTAGTGAAGAAATTTTTCCTAATGTCCAATCTGAACCACCTCTGGCACTACTTGAGGCCATTCCCTCTCATCACCTAACCAACATCTACCTCGCTACAACCTCCTTTCAGATAGTTGTAGGCAGCAATAAGATCCTATGGTCTCTCTAAGGGCAGTTGGAGTAAAGATGTTAGTTTCCTACATTATTTGTGGGGTAAAATGAGATTATTAATGATTATGACAAAGAATCATCATAAATGTGTATGACAAAAGTCAGGGGCTCTAACAAGGGTCCTTTGTCCTGAGCTGCACATTGGAACAGAGGTCAAGGGGGTCTGGGAATATTTTGCACAAATATAGATTAAGAGCTGCAGGGAGCATTATTTTATCTTGATTTTTTTTTTTATTTATATGCAGACTCCTCATCCCAAGGCCACAGGTCTCTTGTCTTACCCTACATTTCTTGAATCCCAAGGGTTCAGTGTCTCTGATCTAGCAAATGCTCCCTCCAGCAGCACAATAAACGCATCTATCAGTGGGAAGTGGTTTCTTACAATGGATTTCACTCTCTGAGCTTTGCCTTTGCCCTCTGGGTCTGATCCTGCTACATTCTGTCAGTGCTAGAGCTTGATCACTGAAAGCATGTCATGAGGTGGTAAAGCAAAGGGATTCTGCAGCCTTAGTTTAAAACATCTTTATCAACAACCTGGATGAAGGCATCGAGTGCTCCCTTAGCAAGTTTGCAGATGAAACCAAGCTGGGTGGAAGTGTGGATCTGCTGGAGGGTCGGGAGGCTCCAAAAGGATCTGAACAGGCTGGACTGCTGGGCTGAGACCAACGGCATGAGGTTTAACAAGGCCAAATGCCGGGTCCTGCACTTGGGGCACAACAACCCTAAGCAGAGGTACAAACTAGGAGAAACCTGGCTGGAAAGCTGCCAGGAGGAGAGGGACCTGGGGGTGTTGGTTGACAGCGACTGAACATGAGCCAGCAGTGTGCCCAGGTGGCCAAAAAGGCCAATGGCATCCTGGCTTGTATCAGAAATGGCGTGACTAGCAGGTCCATGGAGGTTATTCTCCCTCTGTACTCGGCACTGGTGAGACCGCACCTCGAGTCCTGTGTTCAGTTCTGGGCCCCTCACCACAAGAAGGATGTTGAGGCTCTGGAGCGAGTCCAGAGAAGAGCAACAAAGCTGGTGAAGGGGCTGGAGAACAAATCTTATGAGGAGCGACTGAGAGAGTTGGGGGTGTTTGGCCTGGAGAAGAGGAGGCTGAGGGGAGACCTTATTACTCTCTACAACTACCTGAAGGGAGGTTGTGGAGAGGAGAGTGCTGGCCTCTTCTCCCAAGTGACAGGGGACAGGATGAGAGGGAATGGCCTCAAGCTCCACCAGGGGAGATTTAGGCTTGAGATTAGGAAAAAGTTCTTCACGGAGAGGGTGGTTAGGCATTGGAACGGTCTGCCAAGGGAGGTGGTTAAGTCACCGTCCCTGGAGGTATTTAAGGTTAGGGTGGATGAGGTACTTAGGAGCATGATTTAGGGACTGGTGGGAATGGTTGGACTCGACGATCCAGTGGGTCTCTTCCAACCTGGTTATTCTGTGTGATTCTGTGATCATGGACATTTCTGGGAGGAGACTAGAAAGGTGCTGAGATTGATGTCCAAGCAATTCTTGTTGTTGTCCTCTGCTTTAAACACAGTAAAGTATCAGGTCATGGACTTAAAGAATCCACAGTGAAACAGTAAGCAGCTAAAGCAGATGTCAGTTTACAATCAATACCCACCAGCGATATCAAAACCGCGATGAAAACATATCTCAAGATTTCAAAAGGCCTGATGGTGAAATCCCATGCAGAGCAATTTGCAACAAGGCAGCCTTGGACGGCAAAAAGTTTTTCCATGTAAATGGCATCAACAAAAGCTGATCTGGGTTATCTCTTACATTGGACCTGTGAAACTATTTAAAATCCTCATGTAAACTCTCTTTTTTTGGAAGTGAAGGAAATGAGTCCAGGTTAGCAGTGAATAAATGAGCAGTGGAATGAAACCTAATTCTTTCACTTGCCAACAGTTTTAAATAATCTAGGCAAACCTTGAGTGTATCCAAAACCTGTACTATGTCTAAAATACAGATAACAGTCCAAGAATACCGTAACAGCTGGTTCTCATATTCATATAGAAGCAGAAGAAGCCATGAACCTCCCATCCTTCTCCTGAAGTCTACAGATCGTGTTTTTGCATTTCATTGATTTTGCAAATACTGTGCTAAAAGTTGTGCTAAAAATAGCTGAAAGTGCTAAATAACTGGCACAATTTTGCCTTTCATATCTGTGCTGGCAGTGCCTCCGTGTTGTACAGAGCAGTGCACTTTGTAGATGGAGAGGTTATGTGAGTGGTATTAACTGAGCTCTCCTGCAGGCCAGCTCCCACGTGTTCTGTCCTGTAAAGCAACTTCTATGTCTTCAGCTTGTAAAGGTCAGAGGTGGAAAAATCCTGCTGAATCCTCCAGTCTTCTCCCAGCCATGTGGGATATTTCCCTGGAAACCTAGAGATTCATAGATGAAATACTTCCAATATTTTTTTCCATGTCATGGTTGAAAAGAAACAAGCCTTGCAGCACTTTACTCATAGAATCAATGAATCATACAATGGTTTGTGTCAGAAGGAATCTTAAAACCCATCAAGTTCCAATTCCCCTGCCATGGGCACGGACACCTCCCACCAGGCTAGGCTGCTTAAAGCCCCATCCAACCTCATCTGCTCCAGCGATGGTGCATCCATGACTTCTCTGGGCAACCTGTGCCAGTGCCTCACCACCCTCACAGTAAAGAATTTCTTCCTAATATCTAATCAAAATCTCTGATTTTGCACCTTAAAACCATTATCCCAAGTTCTATCCCTGCACTCCCTGATAAAGAGCCCCTTCCTAGCTTTCCTGTAGGTGGGGAAGTGTACAGAAATCCAGACCTGGCTTCTCCATGAGGATTTTCTCCTCATATCTACCTTAATTTTCTTTCAGTCAGATGCTAATCACAGCAGTCCAACCTCCTGCTCAAAGCAGGGCAAGCTATGAAGCAGCCATCCAAATGCAGGGAAATGCAAATACCTCTTGTGACTGTAGTGCAGGAAAAAGAGGATTGTGAACCAGCAGTATCAAAGGAAGGCACTATTTCTATTGCAGAAAAAGAGGTGCCACCAAAGCCTTCTTTTGAGTCTTTAGTCCCCCATGAAAGAAGCAAAGGAACAGCTAAACAGACACAATGTAGACTGAACAGTGCAAGCCTTCTGGAAGGAGAAAATTACAGCAGCAGGAGCTAAATGGGCATGAGAAAACAAAATGCAAGGAAGAGAAACATTGCTTGGACACACGAATAGAGGAGATGTATGCTGTTCTGGGCTGTTCTCCTTAGAGGGCAGCAAAGATCCTGGTATCCCATGACCACAGACAAGATATGAAAATGTCTGGACACAGGACACACCACCCTCATTTGCCTGTGTGTCAGTTCTGGTTTTGGGAGGTACTCTGCTGATGTGAGTGACAGCGAAGCAGGAGTGCAGACACCTCAAGGGCAGCACATTCTTTTGCAACAACCAGGATGCTGAGACATGCCTGTTTCACCCCACTGCTATGCCAAGTATGTTCACCCTTGCCAGCTGTCTGAATAAGCATGAACTTCGAGTGAGGGTTAAAAACTGACCTAGACCAAAGATTTTAGGTGCCCAGCAGAGGCAGAAACTGTTTCTTCTATCCCTCCCCAATGTCACAGAGGTGGTCTTAAAGCAGCTCTGCATTGCGGCAGAGGAACCTGGCTCAACATCCATGCAAACAACACAACCCTTGTTCAGCCATGTAAAATTACAATATTCATGGAGAACAGTCAGGAAAAGGCAAGGATATAAAAATGTTACTAGGCTGCCTAACCCCTTCAAGGACAACGGGTGTATATTATTAGTTTTAAAAAATTTGCCTTGAGCCATTCTTTTACACAACATGCTAAAAATGCTTACTCACAGAATCACAGAGTCACTAGGATGGAAGACTTCCAGGATCATCAGTTCAAACCATTCCTATCAATCACTAAAACATGCCCACCTCATCCACCTGTGTCTTAAATATCTCCAGGGATGGTGACTCAACCTCCTCCCTAGGCAACCTCTTCCAGAGCCCAATGACCCTTTCTGTGAAAAAAACTTATTGATGTCCAGCCTGAAACTCCCCTGGAGGAGCTTGAGGCCATTCCCCCTCGTCCTGTCCCCTGTCACTTGGGAAGAGGCCAGCACCTCTCCACAACCTCAATGAGGTCTCCCCTCAGCCTCCTCTTCTCCAGACTAAACATCCCCAGCTCTCTCAGCCGTTCCTCATAAGGCCTGTTCTCCAGTCCCTTCACCAGCTTCGTTGCTCTTCTCTGGACTCGCTCCCGAGCCTCAACATCCTTCTGGTGGTGAGGGACCCAGAACTGAACACAGTACTCGAGGTGCGGTCTCACCAGTGCCGAGTCCAGAGGGAGAATAACCTCCCTGGACCTGCTGGTCACGGCATTTCTGATACGAGCCAAGATGCCATTGGCCTTCTTGGCCACCTGGGCCACTGCTGGCTCATAGTCAGTTGCTGTCAACCAGCACCCCCAGGTCCTTCTCCTCCAGGCAGCGCTCCAGCCACTCTTCCTGTAGTATGTAGCGCTGCATAGAGTTATTGTGCCCTAAGTGCAGGACCTGGCATTTGTCCTCGTTGAACCTCATACCGTTGGTCTCAGAATGCTGAAATGGTCTGTGAATGCTTTCACAGAATGCTTTGGATTGGAGAGGACCTTTACAGTCATCTAGTCCAACTCCCCTGCAGAAGCAGAAACATCTTTAACTCGATCAGGCTGCTCAGAGCCCCTTCCAACCTGACCTTCAGTGTTGCCAGGGATGGGGCCTCCAGTACCTCCCTGGGCAACCTATGCCAGTGTTTCACCACTCTCACTTTAAAAAAAGTCTTCTTTATAGCCTCCCTTAATTGAAAACCATTACTCCTTGTCCTGTCACAACAAACGTTGCTAAAAAGTCTGTCACCATCCTTCCTGTAGGACTTCTTTAACTACTAGGAGGCTGCTATAAAGTCTCCCCAGAGCCTTCTTTTCTCCAAATTGAACAACCCCAACTCTCTCAGCCTGTCCTCGTATGGGACGTGCTCCAGTCCTCTGACTATCTTCGTGGCCTCCTCTGGACTCGCTCCAACAACTACATGTCCTTGTGCTGAGGGCTGCAGAGCTGCACACAGGACTCCAGGTGAGATCTTGTGAGATCAAAGTAGAGGGGCAGAATCACCTTCGTCAACCTGCTGGCCACACTTCTTTTGGTGCAGCCCGGGATACAGTTGGCCTTCTGGGCTGTGAATGTACATTGTTGACTCATATCCAACTTTTTGTCCATTAGTACAAAAGTCCTTCTCCATAGAAAATGTAGTCATTGTGTTGTGGAGACAAACGTGTTCAATTCATCCTTCCCCCGTAAGGATCAAGCAGTGGTTTTGATATAATATGACCCCGCTGAAAAAGCTGGCACGTGGTTTGGGTAACTTTAGTTAGATTAAGTGTACCAGACTGAGTTCCACAGTCCTTATGCCTGCAGAGCAACTGGCAGTTAGGTGGCAGTGGGGTCTCCTTCTCACCAATGAAGCACCACTCTGCTACAAGTACTCACCAGCTGAGATCTGTCAGGTTGCCTGTGGTTACTTTCACTCTTTCAGTTTCATTCAGCTTTGAAGACCGAAAACCAGTCCGTTATTTTCACTTTCTGGTACTCACGCAGCAGCACATGGTCCACTGGGAGGGTTAGACAGTAACCAAAACCCCTTGTCACAGATACACGCTACTGCTTCTGTGGGTTGGGTGTTGATGAAGGAAGAGATGACAGCAAGGAAAAAGCAGGATATTTGCGTGGGAGCAGAGGTAAGATGCAGACAGTAAAAGCACTGATCTGCTTATCTTACAACACATGGAAAACTTGGAACCATAGAATCATAGAATCACCAGGTTGGAAAATATCTATCAGATCATCGTGTCCAACCATTCCTATCAAACACTAAACCATGCCCCTCAGCGCCTCGTCCATCTGTCCCTTAAACCCCTCCAGGGAAGGTGACTCAACCACTTCCCTGGGCAGCCTGTTCCAGTGCCCAGTGACACTTTCTGTGAAAATTTTTTTCCTAATGTCCAGTCTGAACCTCCTTTGGCAGAGCTTGAGGCCATTCCCTCTCGTCCTGTCCCCTGTCACTTGGAGGAAGAGGCCAGCACCCTCCTTTCCACAACTTCCTTTCAGGTAGTTGTAGAGAGCAACGAGGTCTCCCCTCAGTCTCCTCTTCTCCAAGAGAAGATTCTCCCTTAAGAATCTTAAGAGAACCTTAACAAAAATCCTACAAAGGAAGAAATAATAAGATATGTCCATCACCTAGATATCTATATATGGGGTTCATTCATCCTAACTCAGGCATTTGAAAGTTAATTTCAAAACCTGTCCTTTACAGTCAATGGAGAGAAGAAGGTGCCTCCAGAGACAAATTCATGTTATCCCAACTTAAGCAAATGTAAAATGTGAACCTATATAATAGATCAAATTAAAGTGTTTTGTTTTTTTTTTTTTTTTTGTTGAGTATAAAGGCAGCCAAAGCTGATAGCATGGTCACAGATATCTGACTTGTATACACAATTGGATCAGTTAGTATGGATCACTCCTGACTAGGTGTTCCTAGCAATGCCTGTTCACATGGCTTGGGTCATGAAAGACTGGCCCTGAAGAGAAGGTCTAGACAGATTTGGAATCTATCCTTTTGCATTTTCTGGGGTTTGTGAGACCCGTTTCTTCCACCCTCCAGTTTGCTTCTCTCTCAAAGGGCTCTCTTGTTCAAGCAGCATGGTATCTTGGCTGCTATACATGAAAAAATCAATCCCAGACTTCAGCGCAGCCTGTCAGGGCTATTTGGTTAGCAAATGCACCTTTCCTGCAAACTCTGAGCGTATCCCATTGCCCCAGCTCCAGGCTTTGCTCACCTTTATGGTCAGCAGGTCACTTACCTTCAGCAAGGCGCAGACTTTATCCAGAGAAAAGGAACAGCATCAAGCCAATGCACAGCTCTGGTTGACAGCAAGAGTAATTGAAGGGTCCTTGAGTAGCAGGTAGAACTGCAAAGTATCTCAGACCCTGGAGTTGTTCCTCAGGTGAAATGCAAGTCCCAAGACTTTTAAAGCAACTCTGGAGCCTGAATCTGAGTTTTCTTCCTTCCACCATGCAGTGATAAAGGCACATTTCTTCACAAGCCATAGCAACACACACAACTGTGCTTTGATTTCATCAGCAAGTTGGTCTTTGTGGAATCTAATACATGCTGTGGTCTCACACAGATTTGTTTTTCAGAGGATGAAATATCTTTACTTATTAATATGACCTGTTTATTAAGTCTCCTTTGATTTGTCTTCCTGGAAGTCGTTTGTATATTAAGGCCAGGATTTCACCACGTAAGTGGACTCCCAAATCCTGTTGAGATTTGACTGGTTTGGAGTTGCTCTTAGATATGCTACCTAGGTGGTCAGAGGTATAGGGCACATGCCTATAATAAGTTGAGGGGTTCAGTCTTCTTGAGCCTGGCAAAGGAGAGGCTGAGGGACAGCCCAGAGGCTGCCTGCAGCTACTTGGAAGGGCAAAGATAACAAAGTCAAGCTCTTTGTGGTAGAGGCAGAGACAGTAACAAAGGGCAGAAGCCACAGACTGTGGCTTGGGAGGTGCAGGTTGGACAGCGGGATAAAAAATGTCACTAGTCAGGTACTACAGTGCTGTGACAGGCTGGGAAATGACACGTGATGAATTGTGACTCAAGGCTTAGCTGGACGAAACCACGGCTGAGCCAGTCTAGAGCTGACAATGCTTCCGATTCAAGCACGAGGTTGAATTAGGCCTCAAGCCGATGTTTACGACTAACCTTTCTATGACCCTATGGTGGATGCACCTCCCATCTTTCCTCTCCGCCTTCCCCTTGGGGACACACTTAGATGTTGTCTGGAAAATTATAACAAGGCAATCGATGGCCAAATTCCCTGAGCCTGAGAGTTGTACGTTGAATTCTTTTACAGCCCAAAGCCACAAAACCCACATCACATACCTCAGAGAGCCAAGAGGAGGGCACGTTTCCAGATTCCTGGTTCAAACTCCTCTGGGGGATCGCAATCAACCAGATGAGGCCCCATCAACTCATCTACCCCACAAGGAGAGACCGATGATATCCAGTAGTCTCTGCACCAGTCCGGTTCCTTTGCTTAGCCATGCAAAAACACCCCACTGAGAGACCTGAGTTTCAGCTGCTCAGGAGCCTCAGGTTGGCCCTCTCTGCAGTAAACAGAAGCTGTGTTACTGCACATTAATTATGCTAAGGGTAATTAGCAGTTACGTCAACACGAAGATTTCCAGTTAAGCTACCGTCTCACTCTGTATGGAAATGAGGTTGTTGATTGTGTGTGGAAATATGTCAGACTAAACTCCAGAGTCTCATCGCTAATTAGGAAGAGCAGCCCCTTAGCTCTGAGGTTGTGCCTTGGGGTACAATCTCTGCTGGACTTGGCATCCTCTTGAAGCCCATGGATGTGGCATGGCAGGGAGGGCCAGCTGTCCATGGCAGGCAACCCTGACCGTCACTTCACCTCTGAAGATGTCAGCTCTAGTCATTCAGTGCTCACTGCCTCTAGCCAGAATGGATGTGATAATGTCACATCGTAGGAGGGTGGCAGATCCTGCTGAAACACAGGCATCATCTTGTGTCAAGAGACAGAAGCTGTGATTTAAGAGAAAGCCCTGGGAGATGCTGAAGCTGCCAGGAGACACCTTATTCCTGTTCAGTATAATCTTAACCACGCGTTTCATCATTTTATCTGTTTGTGACTTTTTTTTTTGCCACAACTGAAAAATCCAGACTTCTAAGTAAAGTCAAGTCTACTTCTAAGTTAAGTAAAGTGTATGTCTAAGTAAACAGATCTTTCATTCATAAATCTTGCTCAGTGCTCACATCCATTCATTCCTGAATATATTTGTGATAAAAGGATTCAGACGTAACACAGCTCTTGGGAAGGTGATAAAACCACTGGGTATTAAGTGCTAAAATGCCGCTTTGGTTGATCTTAGGAGATTCAACAGATATGCTAAGTTTTAGTTAAGACCTGCATTTGAGAGAGCATGAGCAAACAGCCTGCTCTTCCAACTGCAGGGTGATGGTTTTTCTTACAGTGGTCAAGGAGCAGGAGCCAACCACTTGAGTGCATGTGATGGGAGGTCAGCATGAAACCCTTTGCGTTTCGAGTGCCTGAAATAGAAGATGTTAATGTTTTCCAAATGCATTTCAAGGATGTATGTTAAAGACCATGACTAAATCTAAAACCAACAAAATCTGCTCTCTATTACTACTACAATTTGCATCTGGAATATAAGCTCAGGGCCAGTGGGAATAGAGAGGCAGCGCTCAGGCACAGAGGCACGGTGCTGCATCACGATGCGTGGGCGAAGAAAGCAGCTAGGAAAATCAAATCAAACCCTGGCCAGGAACATTTCCCAGTTAAACTGTATTCACAAGAAACTGGCCCTTGAAGCCAGACTAACACAGAAAAACAATTGCAACAACCCTATCATATCTTACCTCATCAAAACGACTCAGACACCTAGGTCTGCTTTTGGAACTCTGTTGATGTCTGTGTGGGATCAACCCTGTTGAAGATCTCGTTCTCAGCTGTCCTTTTAGAGTCAATACAAGATGAATACACATTCCCAGGGCACAGTTCACACCAGGCAGATGATATGAATTATACTACAAAAGTGCTTATTTCTCTCTGACGACCATAAGAAATCCCAGGGTGACAAGCTCTGATTTACACCTCTAATTATATGAGATGAGTCCAAATTTTTAAATCTATATGTATATATATGATCTTAGAATAGTTTGTGCTGGAAGGGACCTTAAAGATCATCTACTTCTAAACCCCTGAGATGGGCAGGGACATGTCCCACTGGATCAGGCTGCCCAAGACACCATCCAACCTGGCCTTGAACACCTCCAGGGGCTGGGCAGCCACAACTTCCCTGGGTAACCTGTTCCACAAACACAATGTCTATTTAATATCACTTGCTTAGCCAAAGGATAACGATCCTTTTCCAAAGCCTTTTCCTTATGGACAGGTCTCTGATGCAAACTGCCTCTCCTCATCCATTCTAATGGCCTTGGCATGTCAGTGCAGCAAGAGTTTCAGGGGAGTTTCATAACCTTCTAACAGCACCTTTCCTGTGTGGTAGGATGCTTTCTTCAGGGCACAACAGAAAAATAATTAGCGTAGCAAGGAATAGGAGGAAAGCATGCACTTCATGCAATTCAGTGTTATTGTTCTTAGATCTAGTTGTTTGATTTGATTGAAGAAGCCAACAGAGAGTGCGGACCAGAGGTATTTTTTCTTACTTCTGGGCAGGATTGTCTGGGTTTAAAGTAGTGATCTGCATGTTACTCAAGCCTAAACCAGCTGTTAGCACCAGAAAAATCAGCTAGAGTGAAGATTAGCTCATGCTAAACTAGCTATGGGCTAGATGCAAAGCTGGGGGGCTTGAGAAGTGAAGCCAAAAGTCGTCTGTGCAGGTGACTCGCTCTGAGTCAGACCTCCTGCTAGACCAAGAGGATGCAATGGAGCAAGTCAAAAGTCAGTTTATGCCTGCTCTAGGCTGACTCTTCCCCTTGTGATGTGTCCTTACCCTGTAACACTCTCTGTTCAGCCCAAATTGATGATCTCAGAGGTCTGGGCACAACCTAAAAGGACCAGTGATTCTTTCTTTGTCAACTGGTTTTCTGCTGGAGACACCACTACGTAGAACATGGCCATTGCCAATAGGACATGTGAGAAAATCCTGAGTTTCGATGCTACGGATGCTGAATTCAGTGCTCGTTTTCACTACGAGCATGTGGATAACAAGTTTATTATAAAAATATACCTGAGTCTGTAATAAGCAACTGGGGAAATTTGAGATGGGTATTTCCAGGAATATGTCAAGAAGATACAGTGACTCACAAACTGCGGTAAGCTAAACTCAGCATTTCCTTTGTTTTGTGGCTTTCTGCATTAACTTGGTTTTGAAAATGCGGTATACAAGCAGCACTCGTCTTTCCAAGTAGGAGAGAGGAATGGGACCATGGAGGGCTGACAGATCTGCAGGGTGAGAAAATGAGCTGTAACAATGGGCAAATTCTTCAGTGATGAACAAAGACTTTCCTCAACCAGAAACAGACAAGAACCCAGCAGGGAAATGCAGAAACCGCCATGCAGCCAGCACAGATCTCACCTCCGCTGGCTTTTTGATGCATTTCCTAAGATGAAGATGCTTCCCTAGAACACAAAATTCACAGCAAGGACTGATTGTCATCTCTCAGCAAGGGATATTTACTGGGGCAGAGAAGGTAGCTGATGTGATTAGAGAAGCATTGGGTGGTTGATGCCTTTTTTCTAGGCAAGCTGCAACAGCAAATGGCCTGCAGTCCACCATATGGGTCTAGCCAGAGACTGCCTTGCTCTTGAAAAGTAAAAGCAGAAGTCTCTGCTGACACCAGTGAGGAAATTAGCCCAGGAAAACTGTTTTATAGGAGATGCATCAGAAATACAGACTGGCTGGTAAGAAGCAGATAATAAATATTTGGAAGGTTTTTTAGGTGTTCCTGCATGTTTAATCTTTGGTGTTGGACCACACCTTGTTGCCCGCACTGGATCTCTAGGTTGCCTTGGTGGAAAAAGTCAGATTCACCAGCTCTGTTACACCTGGGCAAAGCCAGAGCAAACGCCATCAGCAGCATTTGGGAGCGGAGAACCCTAAGCCAGAAGAACATCAACCTCATGATTGAGGTGCTGGATGCAAAGTGGTGGACTTGCTCAAACTATCTAATGTCCATACCAGGAGACACAATAAAACTTGTGTTGGAGTCAACCGTGAGCAGCCTGACCTAGCACTGATGTTGGATCTGGTGCAAGCAAAGTCTGGACTCTCCAGAGTTCCCGTCAAACCTTAGTTTTTCCATGATGATCTTCTCGTTCTCGTTTGGACTTCACAAGATGTGAAGTGCAGCTTCAGCAGGAGCTGAATCCATCTCTCTCATGCTGAGTGTGTGGCTCCTGACCCCATGGGGGCAATGAATGAGGTCACTGACCTGGAATTTGCCCTCCACATCTTTTTTCTCCCCTCCCATTAACTCCTGCATTTGCAAAAACTAGTAGTCTCTTTTAAAATTAACACCCACCTTGCTATGGTGACAGAGGGTGCTGTAGGAACAAAAGGAGGTTGGGAGCATGGAGTCAGTGTGGAGTCAATTCCAACCTCAAATGTCAAAAGGCTAATGTTAATAAAACCATGGGCATTATGAGAAGATCTGGAGAGTTACTCAAAATGACAATGAAATACAGGTCAATACAAGTAAGGCTGGAGCAATCAGAAGGTAGAGAATACCAGTTTTAGAGCTTGGTTTCTGTGTCCTGGTTCTTGTTTTTAAGTCAGCCACAGACCTAAATCACAGAAATAAGCACAAAATGCATTGACTGATACTTCTCAGGTTTTTTCAGTGGTAAGAAATTTTCCTGAAAAATGCAGAGCTGTTACCATCAGCCCCAGCACAGTATCCTGGGAGGTGTGCTACGAGAAACACAGTGCTGAGAATGTGACTCTTTCTTTTTCATAGATTCATAGAATTATTTGGGTTGGAAGGGACCTTAAGGATCATCCAGTTCCAATTCCCCTGCCATGGGCAGGGACACCTCCTACTGAATCAGGTTGCTCAAAGCCTCATCCTTCCTGGACTTGAACTCCTCCAGGGATGGTGCATCCACGGTTTCTCTAGGCAACCTGTACCAGTGCCTCAAAGTAACAAAGTTTGTCCTAATATCTAATCTATATCTCCCCTCTTTCAGCTTAAAACTGTTCCCCGGTGACCTATCCCTGCACTCCCTGATAAAGAGCCCCTCCTCAGCTCTTTTGTAGGCTCCCTTTAAGTACTGGAAGGCTGCTATAAAGTCTCCCTGGAGCCTTTTCTTCTCCAGGCATTTTGTACCACTCTCACACTGAGTCCTGGATATTCCTCATGGATGCTTTATTTGGAAAGCACGTTGGTGTCAGTGGCACATACTTGCCATTAAAATCCATGCTTCTGTTTAATATCAATTTTCCAAACATAATTCTTATACAGGATTAAAACAAGTAACGCCCGTCTTTATTGTAACCTAGGGCAACTGCTCGGCCAGATACAGAGCTCATCTCTCCTAAAGATCACAGGTGTCCTCCAGCTACTTCGGTATTATTTGTCAGTGCTTATAGCACAAAGTCTTCTGCTCATCTGAGATTCTTTCTCTGCATGTCGTGCCATATATTGAACTTTTAATTCTGCTCCTGGAAATCACTGAAATGTTCAGAAGAGAAATTAGAGGAGTAGACTTAAAGATATTTCTCTCAAACTACTCCTTCATGCTCCAAATTATTTTCATTTAGCATCCATTCAGGCAGCTTACCTAGGTAGCTTTTAAAAGACTGGATGTTGTTTATTCTCAGTCATCCAAACAAATTGGCTTGCAGGAACAATCTGTCCTTGAATATAAGTAAATAACATTTACTAATGGCAGGTAAAAACCCATAGCATTATTGTTTTCTCTAGCAGTCATGGACTGACTTGCTCATAGAAGATGAATTTCAGTGCAAGTTACAAACATTGCTATTAATATTTTTCATTTTCATTACTGCAATTAATTGCAATAAGGTTAGATAACATTGCTGATAAACGGGGGAAAAAAAGAAGCCAGTATGGAGAATTTATTTATCTACCTTCTGCCCAGTGATGTTCAAGGGCAAAACACACACAGACACAAAATATTAAAAACTCTGGATTTTTTTTTCCATGGCTACATTGCTTGAACAAAAACCATCCTGAAAATCCCACCTTCCTAGTCTGGAAGCTTTCAGACTCCTGGCAAGCTACATCAGCAACCAAACACAAGGCAATCGGGTTTTACTTCCAAAAAAAACCCCTCAGCTGTTTTTAATATGTGCATTTCATAGCATCATAGAATCATTGAATCACAAAACCACCAGGTTGGAAGAGACTCACTGGATCATCGAGTCCAACCATTCCTATCAATCACTAACCCATGTCCCTCAGCACCTCGTCCACCCATCCCTTAAACCCCTCCAGGGAAGGTGACTCAACCACCTCCCTGGGCAGCCTGTTCCAGTGCTCAATGACACTTTCTGTGAAAAATTTTTTCCTAATTCCACTCCATCCCATCCAGGGCACTCTGAAGATGTCACACAGGAGGAGGAAAACAGCCTGCCCGCTGCACTGCTCCCTGATGGCACCGAGACCTCTCGCTGGGAAGGGGGTTTCCCCAGGGGCCACAACCTGTCTGTGCTGGTTTGCAAATGGAAAAGCAGAGCCGGGACATTTTGTTTGGTCATTTTATTTTAGGAGAAGCAAGGCTGCCCTGCTCAGTGTCGGCCACCCCGATATGGGAAAGCAGGTTGTGTGCAGTGCGTGCCAGCGAGTGCTCAGCTATCTTGTGTAGGAAGTGGTGCGACACTTCCACGTACGCAGCATGAACCGATACCACAGCACCTTGGTTTCGGCTGGGGACTGACACGAGCACAGCTAGCCAGCTGTTTTGGTTCCTTGCCCCAAAGCAGAAAAGCTTTTCATCTTTGAACTGAGTTGCCCAAGTCGGCAAGAGCTGAAGTACAACTGGGTTTCGCTGTCAAAACATGACGGCGTTCACTTAACTTGTAAACACAGGGGAAATTCTTTATGAGAAATGTCAGACCTGGTCCTCTCTTGACTTGTCTGCTGTTATGAAAAACACACCGTTGGCTGCAGGAATGGGAGCCAGGATTTCCTGAGCTCCATTCTCATCTTCTCCAGGGACTACCCAAAGCACTGCTGCAAATACCTAAATCCTCTGCTGCAGCCTCTCCACCTCAATTTGAATGACATAAAGCACTTGGGAGCTTGTGAGTGTCCCAAACACAGCAGTAGAGCAGCATAGAAAAGATATTTAGTTTATTACCGGCCTCCAGAAAGGTTCAATCCAGAGTACACCATTCCTGGCAGCTGCCTGTCCCATCTACTCACAAAAGCTTACTTATTGTAGACTCCACTGCATGCCTGGGCAATGCATGCCTACCTGCATTACCTAACTGCATTGGCCGCTCTTGCAGCTGGATTTGGTTTTTCCTACTGTAAATCCTAAATGCTTTTGTTCCTGACGTTGCTGAAAGGTTGATTTAATGTTCAGTTCATCAGCACTTCAAAAAGGAGGTGGTCAGCCTTCCTGTTCAACTTCAATTCAACTTCAATTCAGGACAGCTCCACAGTTTCAAAACTGAAAAGGTTTTTTTACATGACACAGGCATGTTTTAGGTCCCCAAATCTGCTCTTTCCCCTAGTGAATGACTTGATTGAGATGTGATGGTGTGATTGAGAGCAGCCCTGTGGAGAAGGACTTGGGAGTACTGATTTTAAAAAAGCAAGAGCTGGCAATGTGCGCTCATATCCCAGAAGACCAACTATATCCTGGGCCGCACCAAAAGAAGCGTCGCCAGCAGGCGAGGGAGGGGATTCTGCCTCTCTACTCTGTTTCTGTGAGACCCCACTCGAAGTACTCTGTCCAGTTCTGGAATCCCAAACATAAGAAAGATGTGGAAGTATTGAAGCGCCTCCAGACGTGTCTACAAAGATGATCAGAGGACTGGAGCATCTCTGCTACAGGACAGGCTGAGAGAGTTGGGGTTGTTGAGCCTGGAGGAGAGAAGGCTCCAAAGAGGCCTTAGAGCAGCTTCCACTACTTAAATGGGACCTACAGGAAAGCCAGGGACACAATTTTCAGCAAGGCCTGTTGTGACAGGATGAGTAATGGCTTTAAACTAAGGGACAGTAGATTTAGACTGGATACTAAGAAGAAAATTTTTTACACTGAGGGTTTTTACAGTGGCACAGGTTGCCCAGGGAAGTAGTGGAGGCCACATCCCTGGAAACCCTGGAGGTCAGGTTGGAGGGGGCTCTGAGCAACCTGTTCAAGATAAAGATGTCCCTGCTCCTGTTGAGGGGTTGGACTAGACGACCTGTAAAGGTCCCTTTTGACTCAAAGCACTCTATGATTCTATGGTTCTAGCATTCTATGATTTTATGACTAAGGATTATTTTTGCTCTTGAAAAGTATCTGTTTTGGACGAGTTTCAAAATTCAGATTTGCAAATGTTTGTAGCTGAATACAAGTGTGCCTGCATGCTTGACTTGCTTCTCAATTTAAAATAAATGATAATGAGATCTCAAGTACAAAGTCCGCTAAAGTGAAGGAAAGAAGAATCATTATAGGCATTGTAAATCTCAAGCTTTCCATTGACCTCAACACCAGGAGGTAGCATATAGAAAGTAGGTCAGCTTCAAAAAGATAAGCCTTCTTCTATTGAGCATGCTGGGACTAAATCAGAAAGGCCAAAACCTAACACAAAACTGACCTGGGGCAATGGAAAATCCCTTCTTACTTGCTCTGAACATCACAATATGACCAGGAGGAGCTTTGATCTTCTGCTCAGCATGGAGTATAGATTATTGACAGGTGACACCTTCAAAGCTGGAAGTACTAGGCGGCAGCAAATACCTTCAACTTGCCTAGGTCTCAGAGACTCTTCTGAGATACTTAGAGCCACTATAATTTGTCTTGGGGAACTTTGTCTGGGTGAGAAGATGCATTGAGATGCAGGAAGGGGAGAAGTTTTGTTTATCTTTAAAAGAAAAAAGAAAAGACTGGAGGAAAAGATGGATCCTGGAACCTGTAGATCAGGAGTATGAACTTCATTTCACTATGTCCCCTCGTTTTCCTGATTCCTCTGAATGTGAGGCTATATCCAACGTTAAAGCAGAATACAATTGGTCCTCAACAACACCTGGTGAAATTTCTTATGAATACAGAAGCACACATTTCAGTACTAGCACAAGAAAATGCTGAGAAGATGGGTATACGACCTACAAGGCAAAGAGCTGTAATTAGTGGAGTGAAGGGAGAAAGTGCTATGTGCCAAGCTGCAAAAGTTAATTTGTGGTTCCCAGACAAGAAGCTTATGTCACCTACTTGCTTTGCAATAAAAGATCACAATGAAAATATTTGGGGTTTCAATGTTTTGAACGGGCAAACCTGGTGTCTACTGGACAGCAGCGTGTGGTTCTTCGGTTCAAATGCTGACCCTGACCCTGACAGAAACTGGGAGGCAACAGTGCGTTTAGTCCACACCGCTTCTACACTCCCTGATTCAAAGATTACTGATGCCCTGCGGTATCCAATTTCTGCTGCATCAAGAACTGGAATTTGTGAATTAATAGCAGATTTGGGGAAAACAGTGCATTATTTCCAGAACCCACTCCCCCTACTGGTTTGGCCAGTCCAAAAACTGGACAGGAGATGGCATCTAACAACTGATTATTGGCACTTTAATGCCAACAGAGCTCCACTAATGGCTTCAGTACCCAATATTGCAACCTAAATGACCACACTACAAGCAGCCACACATCCATGGATGGCAGTGCTAGATGTCAAAGATAAGCTCTTTATGATTCCTTTTGCAGGAAAATGATGAAGATAAACTTGCTTTCACTTGGGAAAGTAAACAATACACCTTCAACATACTCCCACGGGAGTATAATAATTCAGTGAGACCCTTTGAGTTCTCCTGGATCGCAGCGGGCTGTGAACAGCATCACCCACTAAGCTGGGACACAGTCTTTTCAAGACAGTCTCAGGCACAGTCTTCTCAAGACATAAAGACCGTCCACTATGAAAGGCTGTGGATGTATCTTCCTGGACTTCAGTAAAGCCTTTGATACAGTTTCTCACAGCATTCTGCTTCAGAAACTGTCAGTGTCCAGCCTGGACAGGCGCACACTCTCCTGGGTGGAAAACTGGCTGGATGGCCGGACCCAGAGAGTGGTGGGAAATGGAGTTAAATCCAGCTGGAGGCCAGTGACAAGTGGGGTTCCCCAGGGCTCAGTGCTGGGTCCAGCCCTGTTCAATGTCTTTATCAACGACCTGGATGAAGGCATCGAGTGCTCCCTTAGCAAGTTTGCAGATGACACCAAGCTGGGTGGAAGTGTGGATCTGCTGGAGGGTCGAGAGGCTCCAAAGGGATCTGAACAGGCTGGACTGCTGGGCAGAGTCCAGTGGCATGAGGTTTAACATGGCCAAATGCCGGGTCCTACACTTGGGGCACAACAACCCTGTGCAGCTACAGACTAGGAGAAATCTGGTTAGAAAGCTGCCAGGAGGAGAAGGACCTGGGGGTGTTGGTTGACAGTGACTGAACATGAACCAGCAGTGGCCCAGGTGGCCAAGAAGGCCAATGGCATCCTGGCTTGGATCAGAAACGGCGTGACCAGCAGGTCCAGGGAGGTTATTCTCCCCCTGTACTCGGCACTGGTGAGACCGCACCTTGAATCCTGTGTTCAGTTCTGGGCCCCTCACCACAAGAAGGACGTTGAGGCTCTGGAGCGAGTCCAGAGAAGAGCAACGAAGCTGGTGAAGGGGCTGGAGAACAGGCCTTATGAGGAACGGCTGAGAGAGCTGGGGGTGTTTGGCCTGGAGAAGAGGAGGCTGAGAGGAGACCTCATTGCTCTCTATAACTACCTGAAAGGAGGTTGTAGAGAGGAGGGTGCTGTCCTCTTCTCCCATGTGACATGGGACAGGACAAGAGGGAATGGCCTCAAGCTCCACCAGGGGAGGTTCATGCTGGACATTAGGAAAAAAATTTTCACATAAAATGTCATTGGGCACTGGAACGGTCTGCCCAGGGAAGTGGTTGATTCTTCTTCCCTGAAGGTGTTTAAGGCACAGGTGGACAAGGTGCTGAGGGACATGGTTTAGTGTTTGATAGGAATGGTTGGACTCGATGATCCAGTGGGTCTCTTCCAACCTGATGATTCTATGATTCTATGAAAGCTAATGAAGGACAAGGGCAAAGTCAGTCTTCCTGACGCTCAAAAATCACCCACTGAGGAATGTCAATGCCTTAAAAGTGGGTAATTCACTAAACTCAAGAGAAGGGAAATTCTGGTGCTAGGTTAATCGCTGTGTGTCTGGATATCCATGCACCTCTGGTTTTTATGTCTCTATATCTACATATCTCTGTGTGCGTGTCTGTGTTTGTGGTTTGATTTCACCTTGCAGTAAGTCTCGTGTAAACCTTACCACTCTCGAATCTTTGATTAAGATCAGAGTCTCTGAGACCCATGCAAGGTGAAGGTATCTGCTGCTTCTGGGTATTTTCTGATAACAATAAATTCTGTTGTAGTGTTTTGTTAAATTGGTGCTTTTACAACATCACATGAAATTCACTTTTGCTGATGCTTTTGACAGCGGTTCTTTAAGCGATCAAAATCTCCCACTTGTGACACAGTTACCCTGAGAACCAGTAACTAGTGAAAATGTGCCCTGAAGGTGTGAAAGACTCCACAACTGCCTGATTAAACAACATCTCATATGCTTCTGACCAACATCCTTCCAAAACATTAAAAAAGGGCATAATTAACTCCTGAGTTCCTTTCAGCTTAGTGTCTTTGCAGCTTCCATCATGTCTTTGTAGATTAGATATTTATCTGATGGAAAAGAAGACAAGTCCTCTCTAAAGTCCTTCATCTCAGTTGCATCTCTCCTGACAGCAGTGAAGACAATTTTTGATGGCCCTAAGCCCTCTAAGGAATGCTCAGCAACAAAGGAGGATTCTGAGTCTCCTTTCTTTCATTTTACCCAGTCTTTAACTGTCTGGGACCTGCCAGAGACACCAGTGCTTGGTGCCATTTTCATCTCTCTCTTCTTTGAACACCAAAGACTGTAGACCATGGTGGGTGGGGAAGGCACCACTGTTTGTGGGGAGGTGCCTCCTGATGAAGTTCTCCTTCTGAATCACCGATTCAAGCATGATCAGAATTTGAGTAGGCCACCATAACTAGAGGTAGCAGTGGTCTCAGATGAAGATAGCTTCTGGGAAAACCATCCTTGTACTGCAGAGGCCTCTAGTGAGTTCCTCTGGTTGCAAAGGGTGAGAAGAAAATAAAAAAGATCAGGGGATCGACCATTTTTAGGCAGTCATGAGTGGTCAAATCACCTAATTCATTAGCTCTGGGTTGAAGCTGCAACATCTAACAGTCAAAATACACCCTGAAAATGGAGCCACAATCCAGAAGCCAATTACCAAAATCACAGCAGTTCATAGAATCACAGAATCATAGAATCGCCAGGTTGGAAAAGACCCACAGGACCAGTGAGTCCAACCATTCCTATCAATCACAGTTCCTGACCATCACAAGGCAGGGGGTACCTGGAGGACTTGAGGATTTAGGATGTGGGAATCTGGACGTTTGTGTCATCTGCACCTGAGCCCAGCTCAGCATCTCCCAGTGATGTGTCCAGAGTGTCACTAGAGAGGAGCACATGAAGACAGCTTCTATCTTCCTCTTCAGCTGATGCTGAAGTTCTGTGGGAGGCTTGGGATCCACAGGAGCACCGTGAGACTGAGACTGCCTGCTTCCTACCAGGCATAGCTCTGTACTGTAAGATGGAAGAGAAATGATGGCTTTAATCTCTGAACAATCTTTCTAATGCAATCTAAGTGATTTTTGGCTTTCCCTTGGATGGGAAATACAACACAGGTCATTTCTCTAAGCCTCGTTTCTCACTGGGTAGGGACAAGGTCACAGGAGCTCTGGGTCATCCTGGCATTCCAGCCTCGGCAATTCACTGAATATCTCCCAGCTGACTTCCAGGGTTGTGTTTAGGGGTTTGACTTGTCCCCATGTTGGCTTTCCAGATATTATTCCTTTCTCATCCAACTGTCTGTCCTGACAGAAATGACCCCTTTCAACACAGATCTTGCGGGACCAGCAGAACTTTAGGTGACAGCCAGTTTATGAGCGGTTCATGAATCTGAAAAAGCTACTGTGATAGACCTGCGGAATCTATTTACACTACTCTCCTTTGAGTTTCAGCATTAACTCTCCCAGAGGTGCATAGTCTATGGGACTAGCAGACCATGGCTGCCCTTCTTTGAGATGGGCCAGCATAACCAGATTTGGGTTCCTGGTTTCCTAGAGTGAGCCCAGTCCCCAGAAATCACAAGAATTTTAACTGCACAGCATGTGTTTCTAACCCCTTCCTGAGCATTTGTTTCAATTTAAATTCATTTAAATGAAAAGGGGTAATGAGAAAGGCAAAGGACAAAAGTTCAGGGAGGGCATGAACGGAGAAGAAGGAGAGCTGTGGTTTTGGGACAGCTGTTGAGGAAGAAGATCAGGAAGTGGTTGCACTTTGCTAATGTTTTGAGGAAATAAAGCAATGACATAGGTGGTGCAAAAACCAGAGGGAAAACATTAAGGAAGGAGGTTTTGGAGGAGGACACAAGGATGGATGCCATGAATGAAAGTAGAACCCCAAAGTTCCAGCCACTGGAAGGTAAAGCTTTCCTCCAGTACAAAGGATGGGAAAGCTCCAGAGATGTGTGTGGGCCAACGCGTATTTCCCCAAAGTATTGAACAATGACAGGTGGGTTAAAATGATGACAAGCTCACAGCTTTGGTGTCCAGGCAAGAGAGCACACAACTCCTGGATTCCCTGGATTATCCATGACTCCACAGATAATGTAGTGTCATAGGACACACTGTGCAGCATTTGAGAGTAATCAGACTCATGCACTCCTGCTAAGATTTGGCCTTCAGACCCAGAGAGGTTGCAAGAAGTGACAGTTTCCAGACAGCAGAGCTTGTTGGGCACCTCCAGTCCTGAGTGTCCTCTTCCCATGGTGATTAAAAGCGCAGTGGGTCAGGGTGAGCACATGCATGATGGAGGTGAGATTCAGAAGATGCTGTGATTTGAAGACCAAAGCTTCACAGAGGAGCAGAAGGGAGGGAACCCACAAAGCTCTGCAGGGGCTGAAGCGTGTGAAAGGGAAACTGCTACCCGTGTGTTAGGTGGTTTCTCACTCAGGGGTGGGAGAAATGCATGGCTGCAAATCCCTTGCTGGGCAGAGGGTATAAGTCATCTTCTCAGGGGGTGGTACGGAGTGACTTGTGTGACTGGGTCTGATCTGTGGCTGCTAGGAGGATTTTCCCAGCTGCCCCAAACACAGGGATTCAGGCTGCTGATCCTCTGCCTCTGGGGCATGGGAGGAAGAAAGGACCTCATTTCATTTCTGAATCCTGGAAAGCATAAAAAGGGCAAGGAATGCTTATCTTCTCTTCTTCTTTCCAGGAAAGAGACATTGTCTATGAACCAAACTCTTAGCAAAGTCCTCTCCACACAGACCACATCTGGCTCAGGGAGAAGAACAGGGCACAGCCTTGGAGCCACTCGTTTTCTGTAGGCGTGTCTAGGAATTACCCTCAAAGCACCATCAGCAGCCTCAAGCACCATTTTATGGTGGGAGACAACACAAACAGGGCCTGTCCAGGGAGAAGTAGTTTGTAATTCAATCCCATAAATCTCTCACACCTTGTCATTCCCAACGTAGGCTACAAAGCCAACCAACTCCAGTTATTACAGCACCATGGAGACAGGGGTGTCACTGAGTGACTGATATGACCCTATGTTGCAACTCAGCACCCAGGGGAATTTTTGAGGGTTTTTGCACTGTGAAAGGAGGGATGTGTTTCTGTGCAAAACACAAAGACCTGACCAACTTCCTACATCCATACAGCTGCTCACTCAAGCTTGGGACAAAAGTCTGTGGTAGCTGGGCTTCCTCAGCAGGTTCAGTTGTGCGCTTGGGAAGAGGGTGAACAGTAGTACCTAGTGGTTTGAGAGCAGCCCTGAAGAGAAGGACTTGGGGGTGCTGGTGGAAGAGAAGCTCAACATGACCCAGCAATGTGCACATACAGTCCAGAAAGCCCAACTGTATCCTGGGCTACATCAGATGGTGTGTGACCAGCAGGTTGAGGGTGGTGCTTCTGTCCCACTGCTCTGCACTCATGAGATCTCAGCTGGGGTGCTGCATTCAGTTCTGGAATCCTCAGCACAGGAAGGACATGGACCTGTTAGAGTGAGTCCAGAGGAGGTCATGAATATGATCCAAGAGCTGGAGCACTTTCCATACAAGGAGGGGCCAAGAGAGTTGGGTTGTTCAGCCTGGAGAAAAGTAGACTCTGGGGAGACTTTAGAGCAGCCTTCCAGTACTTAATGGGGGCTACAGGAAAGCTGGGGATTTTTATCAGGCAGTGATAGGATAAGGTGTAAAGGTTTTAAGCTGGAAGAAGGGAGATTTAGATGAGATATCAGGAAGAAATGTTTTACCATGAGAGTGGTGAGGCACTAGTACAGGTTCCACAGAGAAGTTGTGGATGTCCCATCCCTGGAGGTGTTCAAGGCCAGGTTGGATGGGACCTTGAGCAGCCTGATCCAGTGGGAGGTGTCCCTGCCTATGGCAGGGGGTCTGGGGCTGGATGAACTTTAAGGTCTCTTCCAACCCAAACCATTCTATGTTTCTATATTTGACAAACACACTGCAGCATCAGGAGTCAGACTCTGAATGCTTGAATTCTTGTCAATGTTCGATGCCCAACACAACTCCTAACATCAAATAACTGGCCATGGATGGGAAGTGGAGAGAAGTTTTCCCTCCTGTGTTTTCTGAACTAGGAAGAACTTCTGTCATGCATGGGAAAGTTGCTGACTGGGAGCATGTGCGGTCATCAACATCAATGTTTACAATGAGAAAGCGAAAAGCAGAACCTGAGAAGGTCACACGACCATTTCTTACCCCTGAGTGCGAAAGAAGAGCAAATTCTGCTTTTAAATCAACACCCTTGTGAAGTCAGTGTAAGGGAGCAGCCTGGTGCCTCGGTAAGCTGTTCTGATCTGCCCAGTGCTGGCACTGAGCAAGCAGCTCCCGGGCATCGTGCCTGGCCACCTTTTACCAGGCAGAGCCCTGCCTGCTCTGGGGTGCGGGCAGGAGCATGGTTTACCAGTCTGCTCCAAATCCCTAATCCTTCTTGGGAGGAACCTCAGTGCAATTCTGTTCCTTTGAGGCGATACCATCACAGGGAGAAAGAAGCATTGCTCAATATTATCAGGGTGTGTGGTGGATGCAGCCCTACAGGCACCGTGGGGAGATCCGGGGAGGTGGGGAGCAGAGAAAAAGCCCCATTGCCTGGAGATATATTTGCAGGTAATTTTAGACATCGAGAAGAAATTCTTCCTGATGAGGTTGGTGAGGCACTGGCACAGGCTGCCCAGGGAAGCTGTGGCTGCCCCATCCCTGGAGGTGTTCAAAGACAGGGTGTAAAGGGCCTTGAGCAGCCTGATCTAATGGTAATTGTCCCTGCCCATGGCAGGGGGGTTGGAACTGGATGATCTTTAAGGTCCCTTCCAACTCAAACCATCCTGTGATTCTATAAATCCATGAATTCCACCTCTAACTGCCTGTTTTGCAGATTTTGGCTGTTTTAAATAATGTCAGGACGAGGCATTGGGTCAGACCTCACATCAGACTGGGGATTGAAGGTGTTTATTCCCGTTGGGATCAGCAGAACACGCCTCCAACATGTTGCATTCAACCATTTGGTGGGAATGGTTGGACTCGACAATCCGGTGGGTCTCTTCCAACCTGGTTATTCTATGATTCTATGATTTATGGTGTCACAGGCTACAGAAGCATCTCCTTTGCTGAGGTTACAGGCTTAGGCTTCTTTTTGCTTGATAGACAAAGATGAATGTCAACTTGCCCTTCCCCTATCTAATCAAAATCCATGGAGTTCATGCACGGTGTCTGACTATCATGTTATAATGTTAGCACCAGAGATCAATGCTCCTGTGGTTCCTTCTGCTTGCCCCAAAGGGAACTCCATGGAGCAGGATTCCCACCTGGGAGGACTCCCCTTTCAGAGTGCTGCCCAAGGAAGGGTCACAGTTATTGAGCTACCATGGGAACCAGGATGGTATTTTTATTTTGTGATTTGGCTTCTGCAAACATCCCCATCACCCACGTGGTACCTAGACTTCAAGCAGAAGAGGACAGAGAATGGGACAGGTGAACATCTGTGCTGGAACAAAGGAAATGAAGGTGAAGCAAGGAGAAGGTTGGATGTCTGAAAGAAAAGCCTTTCCTCACGAATAAAGGCATTAAGGTTGGGTTCCAGCTGGGGATTAAAACCCGCTCTACGTCCATACAAAGGTGCCTCCACATAAATCAACTGTCTGAGTTCCCACCATGCCCAGGGAAGATCTGGTCAGTGGATGTGATTCACCTGGCAAAACCCAAGGGCACAGCTGACCACATACAGGTGTCCAGAATTACCTGAGGTGCCACAGGCCACCTGAGAAGCCCACACAAGCCCAGCAGATACAACTCTGGTGTGAGGCTACAACTACTGGCAGATGGAGACCAGAAGCATGTAATGTGGTACAAGACACCTGTATATAGGAAGTTAAATCACACTCATGTGGCTTCTCCTGAATTCAGTGAGGTGTGGAGCTATCTGTTTAGCAGGTCTTTGTCCCTCCCGTTACCTGCAGACAACCCTTCCCATACTGAGGTGGACCAAGAGGGCTCTTAACTTGGAGTAGAAAGCAAAGGTGTTCTCCAACTAACATTTGTGTCCTTAAATCTTCTCTGGTGGCAACCAGAAGACCAAGCACAACAAAGACCTTTCCAACAGCAGTGCTGCCTGCTGTAGCAGACCCCATGGGTTACTCAGCATGGGAGCTAAGAGACTTCAAGGGTTGGGTTTGGGTAGTGACTTGGGTCTGTTAGCCAGGGTGACGCTGTTCTTGCAACGTGCTCCTTACACAGGAGCTTGTTGGTACAGTACAGTACCGCAGAACCAGTTTTCAACCAGCTCATGTTCAAAGAGCAAAACTGTTCAGATGCCTCTTTCTGAAAATAAAAAAAAGAAAAAAACAACAGAGCAGCTACAGTTGTTTTTGCTGCAGGAAGTTCTCAGTAATGGGGAGAAAAGAAAGTTCCTTTTTAAAAAACAAGGCATTCATTAGCACTTCTTCGTCTTTGCTTTGCAGTCACCATCGGAGCCATCGCAATATCTCACCTTTTTTGTGCCTGCAGTCTGGCCTGCTGCTGCTCCAGTGGGCAATAACATCCTCTGGGGTTTCAAGGACCTCCACTTCTCAGAAACAACACATACTATTTTTTTTCTTCAAGTGATTATTTTGCTTCTTCTCTGTCCTCCTGGGCAAGTCCTTTTGCATAGATGTCTCTCCTTCCTCACCCAAACTACTACTGTTGGCAGTTAAGTTTTAGCTGTTGAGCTAAAGATCTAACAACAGCTAAGATTTTATCTGCTGTTTCCCAAACAGCATTTAATAGTATCATAGAATGGTCTGGGTTGGAAGGAACCTTAAAGATCATCCAGTTCTACCCCCTTGCCACAGATCCAACTCCACCTTCCACTGGATCAAGTTGCTCAAAGTCTCATCCAACCTAGCCTTGAACACTTCCAGAGATCCATGATTTCTCTGGGCAACCTGCACCAGTGCCTCACCACCCTCACAGGAAAGAAAATCTTAATATCTAATCTAAACCTTGTCTTAAAAACCATTAGCACTACACTAAGCAGGCAGACAGACCTATTTTCTCATGGTAATGATGTTTTGTGTACCATGAACCTGCTATCTCACCCCCTTTGCTGGTGACATTCCTTCCTCTCCGTACTTAGCTGGACTCCCAACTATCTGAGCTTTGGCTACACATTTGAAAGCACCACTAGAAAAGACCAGTTTGGGTGTCTCTGATGCAAATTTCTCACCTTGGGCTAGAAGTGCCCTAGTGTTTTCCAGCTCACCCCACCTGTGGCATCACCACCTTCAGCCCAACAAATAACCACTGAGCCCCTGATCCTGGCACTGCATGGCTCTGCTTCACTCTTTGCACCTAATAACGAGCTGAGCAACTACCAGCAGCCACCAACAAGAGAAAGATCTGGAGATGCAACACTCCAAACCACATTTATTTATTTCACAGCATGATAGAATTAAGGTTTCTGTTGTTATAAGGTTTCCATTAAGTATTTAACCTGTCAGCATGGGAACCATGCAAGGGAATAGTCCCACTGGTGTCTCCCCATGGAGATGCCTTCAAAATGCATCTTCAGCTGCATCTGCCCCATGGCTTATACAGCCCTGGGCAATGGCTGACGTGCAACGTGCTGGGACCAGAGGAAATGTGCTCCTTCCCTTATCTGAAAAACATTGTTTCTGATCGTTCAAGCTGATATTGATTGTTGTCTAGTGTCTTCTGCTGACATCCTGCCTTCCCCATGAAACCCAGAGCCACCACATGCATCATTCTGCCCTGTTCCTTGCAAAGGGATCATTGCAATTTCCTGTGACTGAGCTTCTCTGGCATGATTCTAGCTAACAAAATGCCCCAAAATTTCCCTGCAGGAGAGATAGGAATGAAAAAACCCAGCCAATTTACCTCTGCTCTGTCAGGTTGGCAGAGAGCTATGGTCTCCTGCCAGCCAAAGCAGCAAGCCCTGGCATTTCGTGGCTGCACGAACTGCTATGGGAGAACTGCAACGACTGAGGCTTGTACTGACATGGGCAGAGCTCCGTCAACAAGATTTGTTATTGCACTGAACTCCTGGCCACTGGTGAATAGGCTGGCTTTGTGTCAAAAACCTCTCGGAAGCAGTGGACAACTGGAGAAATTTGTAGGATGCATTGATTTCCAATCATAGAATCATAGAATGGTTTGAGTTGGAAGGGACCTTAAAGATCATCTAATTCCAACTCCCCCTGGCATGGCCAGGGACATCTCCCACTGGATAAGAATGCCCAAGGCCCCCATGTCAGGAAATCCTGTTCTGTGGCTGAAAAACACAGAGGATGACAAACACAGAGGATGACAAACACCTCTCCCCAGAGATGTGGCCAAGCTTAAAGGTGGTCTGTGGCCAAGCCAGCCCCATGGAAGAGCTCGAGTTTAAGTGGAGATAAGCCCAATACAGAGTGAGAGGAGGGGAATCCTCCACATCTGCAGGGCTGAAGCGGGAAATGACTTTCTGGTTGCTCATCTTCATGGAGAAGAATACTTTCAGGTCCCAGAGCAGCTGGCTGGAGACCAGCCTTCTCCGTGGGTGGTGTGGTTTCCGTGAGTGTGTCCTCCGCACTCTCCAGGGTGCACTGACCAGCAGCACTGCCAACGTGAGCACAGACACCGTGGCCATTCTTCCAAGGATGATTCGTGATCCTGTCCCCTTCCCATTACCTCGTGCCTCTCCTGCCACCCACCTGGATGTGCTCACACATCCAGTTCCCCTCCACTTACCACATCCCAGAAGAGTTGTGTTCCAGGCAGGGTGGTGGCTGAGCGATGCTCCACCTGATAAGCACACACAGTCCTCTCAGGCACCTCCTGTGCAGAGCCACAGCTGCTCAAGTCCCCAGCCAATCCTGTTGGGCAGGATCCTGCAATAGTGGGTGCCTGTGAACCCCACTTCATCACTTCTGAGCTTGTTTAACCTGGAGAGGAGGCTGAGGGGAGACCTCATTGCTCTCTACAACTACCTAAAAGGAAGTTGTGGAGAGGAGGGAGCTGGCCTCTTCTCCCAAGTGACAGGACAGGATGAGAGGAGATGGCCTCAAGTTCCACCAGGGGAGGTTCAGGCTGAACATAATGAAAAAAATTTTCACAGAAAGGGTCACTGGGCACTGGAACAGGCTGCCCAGGGAGGTGGTTGAGTCACCATCCCTGGAGGTGTTTAAGGGATGGGTGGATGAGGTGCTGAGGGGCATGGTTTAGTGTTTGATAGGAATGGTTGGACTCGATGACCTGGTGGGTCTTTGATTCTATGATTCTATGATTCAATGCCAATGTGAGTTCACCATGTGTGAAAAGCACTGCAGAAAAAGGACATGGAACTAGCCACATCTTTAAAGAGTAATAGCTGGACAAAGTGGCCCTGCATCACTTCAGCTGCTCTCTCTCCCTGTGACTTCCATCCACCACCCTTCGCTGGAGCTCTGTGTAGCCCAAGGTGAGGAAGTTGTTCACCTTCTCCAGCAAAGATGCCCTGGGCGGGTGCTTCTGGCCACTGTCCCCACACCCAGAGCAGCCCTGGTGATGCCAGTGGTGCTGGATCAGCTCTGCACGCATGCTTCTGCTTCCCTCTAGTGACAAGTGAACTCACATCAGCAGAAGTGGTGGCTGTGGCACAGCTCTTGCACCTCCAGAGAGGACTGATCTTCCCCCTGTCCTCTGGACACGTAGCTTGGAGCTCTTATTGCATGCCCCAAGGATCTGGGATGGAAGCACCTCCATCCCCACTTAGTTGTGCAGAGCTTGGCATGAAGGATTCTGGGTCTACACAAATAATCTTCATTTCTCTGTCCATGTTCTCTGCGTGTGCCTGCCCATGGGCAGTCTCTTCTCCAGCACAGCACTGGGAGGCTTGTGTCTCTTGGGGAGATGAACCAGGAAATGTGGATGTTGACGGAAGTGGGACAGGGGACAGTTGGTGGGAGATGTGACCCCTTCATACACACATATCATAGAATGGTTTGAGAATGGCCTCTTCTCCCAAGTGACAGTGGACAGGACGAGAGGGAATGGCCTCAAGCTCCGCCAGGGGAGATTTAGGCTTGACATTAGGAAAAAATTCTTCACGGAGAGGGTGGTTAGGCATTGGAACAGTCTGCCAAGGGAGGTGGTTGAGTCACCGTCCCTGGAGGTGTTTAAGGTGAGGGTGGATGAGGTACTTAGGGGCATGATTTAGGGATTGGTGGGAATGGTTGGATTCGACGATCCAGTGGGTCTCTTCCAACCTGGTTATTCTGTGATTCTGTGAGTTGGAAAGGAGCTTTATGATCATCCAGTTCCACACCCCTGTCATGGACAGGGACACCTCCCCATGGATCAGGCTGCTCATATGAGCCCACCTCCAAATAACATCCTTCAACCATTTCTGCCCATAGTTCTTTTCCTAAAATGATACTACAGAGCAGCTATAAGGAGATGGGATAGGAAAAAGCAGGGACAGAGATGGGACTCCAGTCTAGTGGCTGGAACACTCAGCTGGGAAGAAGCATTCCCAAATTCCCTCTTCTTTTTGATAAAACACAAAAACATCATTTCTAAATAACTGGCTTTTTCGTTTCTCTGGGTAGAGTCTCTCCTATGGTGGCCAAAAGCAGCCTTGGTCTAATAACAAACAGCTCTGCTCTGTGCTTTGTGCAAGACACAATCTCTCCAGTATCTCTCTGCAGATTTATTTTACCCTCAAGCTTATGTGCTTGAAGCATTTTCCTCAAGAAATCTCTCTTTCCACACTTAATCTCAGCTCTCCCTATCACTTTACATTATGTATTCACAGTCGTAACATCTAGATTGCTCCTCAAGGAGCTCTGAATGTATTTCTAATTCAATTTTAGTCTTCCTCCAAGGTCATTCTGCCACCTAAACCATGATCCAAATATCCACTTGCCCTGTGTTGCTCTAAGCATGCCTCATCCTGTGCCCCACAAAATGTTCTTTGGGGCTTATGGGGCTTTGTATCCTGGTCTGTGGGACCCACCACCCATCACATGGAAATGTCCAACACCAGCTCCTCTGCCCAGGACAGCTCAATACCTGCAGCCCACTTTTCCTTGCCTGAAACTCCTTGTCCTCCCTTCACTTGGGGACAGGCACCCAGATTTGGGGGGAGCCTCTCTGGATGCTCCACGTCCCCGTGGGAGCCATGCGGAACCTTTGCTTGGTGGACACATCCATGAGCCATTGCCTCCAGTGCCTCTCGTAGCCGGGCCCCACCACCACGGCTTGCTCACCAGTGATTTATCTGTTTGTTTAGATTGAGCCCCTGCCTTCTGATCGACCGCTTCTTCATATTCATTCAGCAGGAGACGACTTCTCTTTGCCACATAATTGATTGTTTCTGTCTTTACTTAATTTGCTGCTTCATCACCGCCTTGTTTCGGGAAAAGGGGGCTTTTCAGGGAGGTGATTCATTGGTCTGTGGATTTTCTGCATATTCAGTTCATCAGCTGCCCTGTCCTCTCCTCATTTTTTTTCTGTTTCCTCCGATTTACCTATTCCTCAGAGCAAATTGATTCACCATTGAGATTTATTCTTGGCTTCCAGCTGTCAGGCTCCTCACAGCTGCCTCGAGCTGGCGTGTTCCTCTCTGCTTCCCCAGCACCACGTCTCTCCTCCTCCTCAGCTGCTGCTCCTGCCTATATTCCTTCACCTTCCTCCCCTGCTTTCTCCTCTGTGCAGTGCTTGGCTATATTTTAATGAGACAAATGTGCCCTGCCAACAATAAACGCAAGCCAGAGGCCAGCAGGACTATAGGGGAGGCTTTGCACACAACAAAACTGGAGAAGGGATGGAGGAACCGGAGAACAACATGGCATAAGCGAGGTTCCAGGGCCAGGTGCCGCTGGCCTTCAGGTATCATGTTTAAGCGGTGCCACTGGCTCCACAATCACAAAATCATAAGGTTGGAAAAGATCTTTGATTCCATCAGCTCCAACCTTACCTGCCTACTACTAAATCATGTCCCCAAGCACCTCATCTACCCACCTTATAAACACCTCCAGGGATGGGGACTCAACCACCTCCCTGGGCAGCCTGTTCCAGTGAAATCCAGGCTGAGGACACAGAATTGTGGATTCAAGCTCACCTGCACGTATTCACCCATGGGTTAGCACTCAATAGCCTCCCTTTCCTTTTTATTATTTCCTTTATCTCCACGTTCAGAAGAAAGAAAAGTCAGTAGCAGTGATTTAACAGACCTGGCGCTGCGTACACAAGTTTTTCTGGGTGCCAGGGTGGCTTTGACAGGCTCTGGGAAGGATCCCATTAGATTCAGAGGAGCTGCTGTGTTTGAGTTGGTGAAACCAGTGCAAGTCCCAGAGACGGGGGTGGGGGTGGTGGAATCCAGGCTGCTTGATGCCAACTGCAGCGCCTAAAGCCAAAATGTGGGTCTGTAAATCCGCAGCTCAGCTGTTATTTAATCCCAGAGGCGTCTCAGTTCTGCAGATGCCCTAGAAGTGAGGGTGATGCTGGCCAGGCTGATGGCCATGCCCTAGGCAGGGCTGGGGAGCTCCTAAAGCCCGATACCCTCTCCCATGTCAAACCTTTCTGGACGTACAAACAGGGGGGTTCAGAGAGCTCAGTCACTGGGTCCTCTGTGGACCATCGACCCACAGGAGCCAAGCCCAGGATCGGCGTCCCTGGAGGGACTTGCATACGGGACACAGTAGTGGTGGGCAGAGATCAACCCTCCTTGTTCAGTAACACAGTGAGCTCAGGTTTAACTCTTCCAAGAGATGTTTTTCCACCTTTTTTTTTCAGGGCTCTCCTTTGAAAGGGCTCTCCCATTTTCATCGAAGAATCATAGAATGGTTTGGGTTGGAAGGGACCTTAAGGCCCACTCAGTTCCACCCCCCCAGCCATGGGCAGGGACACCTTCCGCTAGGTCAGGCTGCTCAATTCTCATCCAACTTGGCCTTGAACACCTCCAGGGATAAGGCATCCAAGACTTTTCTGGGCAACCTGTGCCAGTGCCTCACCACGCTCCAGGAATAAATTTCTTCCCGATACCTAATCTAAATCTCCCCTCTTTCAGCTTAAAATCATTCCTCCTCATCCTATTCCTGCACTCCCTGAAAAAGAGTCCCTCTCCAGCTTTCCTGTAGCCCCTTCAGGTACTGGGAGGCTGCTCTAAAGTCTCCCCGGAGCCTTCTCCTCTCTAGATTGAACCCCAACTTTCTCAGCCTGTCCTCACAGCAGAGGTGCCCCAGCCCTCAGATCATCTTTGTGGCCTCCTCTGGACTCACTCTAACAGATTCATGTCCTTCTTGTGCTGAGGACTCCAGGTGAGGACTCACCAGAGCTGAGCTGGGGGGCAGTCACACTTCTTTTGATACAGCCCAGGTTGGCTTCCTACCTTCCTCCCAGCCTCCTTTTTGCTCTGTGGATCCCAAATCTGAGCACAGCATCCCTGTGCTTTTCATTGCACACTATCCATACCTTAGCTGACACTGTCCCTACACTTAGCTGACCCTAGCTCAAGTGGTCCTTGTGTCTCCCGTTTGCATGATTACTGATCCAAACCTTTACTGTCTGGGGATTCTCGGTTTCCCAAGCTGAAGTGCTCCAACCCCAGAGCTACTCAGTCCCAGACTGTGCCACCCCATCAGTTTTGCAGCCCTGCAAAGCTCAGGGTTACGCAGCTGCAGGCACCACGCAATGCACCTCACCCATACCAAAGGATGGAGGAAGACTTAGACTAGACATTAGGAAGAAATTCTTCACGGTGAGGGTGGTGAGACCCTCTTACAGGTTGCCTAGGGAAGTCATGGATGCCCCCTCCCTGGAGGTGTTCAAAGCCACATTGGATGGGGCTTTGATCAACCTGATCCAGTGGGAGGTGTCCCTGCCCATGGTAGGAAGGGTGGAACTGAATGATTTTTAAGGTCCTTTCCAACCAGGTTTAACATGGGCCATAGGGATGTTCACAGCCTTTTCATGAGAATTCCATTTAGGACTAAGCCAAGCACCTTCCAGAAACCTAAATATGTTACAGAAAATGCTCTTAGATTTGTGATCCTGCAAAAATAAGCTACACCACCTTGTCTTGTGGCAGTCCGGTCCACTACAATGCACAATTTACATCAACCTCTGATAAGGGTTCAGACTCACCAGGTCTAAACTTTCTCTGAAGCAAGCCTGCAGAACTGTTTTTTCTCCACTAGGTTGCAGCATTAACTTTTATTTTTCTATCCTTGCTAAACCAAGAAACTGAGGCCCCTTTTTAATAGGCAGTTCTGCCCTCCTGGCCCCACTTTGGGGCTCCTGGGGGCTGGTGATGACTCAGTGTGGGGCGATCGGAGCCTCCCTTGGGGTCCCTGCAAAAGTGCCTCAGTTCCTATTTGCATCTGAGCTCGCCCTGTTCATATTCATTATGAAATTAAAAGTGAAAAAATTAATAAGCAACAATTGCATCACCAGCATGAAGCTTAGAGGAAGGGGTCAGACAAGGAACCACTGATGATTTCCCTGTTACCTGTCCTTCTAGACAATGTCAGTGGTGACAGCTGACAAGTTCTTCCATACTCATTTTTCGAGCTGATGCTTCAGAGATCTTCTTAAAGTTAAGCCAAACTTGGTCAAAAAAAATAAGGTCACGGTGGTACTGGGGATTTTCTGCTACATGTGATGCCACCACCAGGACATCAGTGGGAAGTTGATTGTGGTCTGTCACTGCCTGGCCACAAAGGCACATGTGGGTTCCAGCAGGGCTGGAGACTGCCTGGATCAGAATTATCCCTGCAAAAATGTGTGTGAATAAATTGTGATGCAGAATGGCTTCTAGGAAGATGAACACAAGTAGTATGTCCAACTTCTTCCCCTGGCTGAGCCGTGGTGCCCCTCCACCCCTAAGCCCTGTTATGAGGGCAGGACGTGATGCTCTGGATGCTCTCTCTGAGTCTACCAGGAGACCTGGGCTACTCTTGCTACCATCATGTCACTCCAGTTCAGCAATCTAGAGGTGTCTGGTCTGGTGACCAGTGGCAGTTGTCGTCTGGACTCCTCCACATGTACAAAAAGCCACCAGCGTGGGCCGAGTCCCATGGGAGACGCTGGTGGCTGGGTGACTCATCCCTGCAGGTGTGCCCACGGATGCTCCGGCTGGTGCCCTGGTTTTGGCAGAGCAGAGAGGGGTTTAAAAGTTGGGTTTCTGTGCTTTGGTCACAAGCAAGTGATGCAAATAGTGGGGAGAAAGCCCTGCACAGTTCCAAGGACCCTGATGAGTGAGCTAAGAGCTGGCTACAGGTACACAAAAGGTGCTTATAGAATCATAGAATCGTAGAATAACCAGGTTGGAAGAGACCCACCGGATCATTGAATCCAACCATTCCTATCAAACACTAAATCCTGCCCCTCAGCACCTAGTCCACCCATCCCTTAAACACCTCCGGGGAAGGTGACTCAACCACCTCCCTGGTCAGCCTCTGCCAGTATCCAATGACCCTTTCTGTGAAAAATTTTTTCCTAATGCCCAGCCTAAACCTCCCCTGGTGGAGCTTGAGGCCATTCCCTCTCGTCCTGTCTCCTGTCACTTGGGAGAAGAGCCCAGCTCCCTCCTCTCCACAACCTCCTTTCAGATAGTTGTAGAAAGCAATGAGGTCTCCTCTCAGCCTCCTCTTCTCCAGGCTAAACACCCCCAGCTCTCTCAGTTGTTCCTCATAAGGCCTGTTCTCCAGCCCCTTCACCAAGTTTAGTTTTTGGCTTGCGGAGACAAAGCCAGAAACTCTCCATTGTGCCAGACTATCAAAAGGCACCAGCTGCAAATTGGAGTTTGGAGGCTCAGGGTGGACATGAGAAAGGCTCTTGCTGTAAGTTAGTGCTGCCCTGGGAGAGACACTCTCCCAGGGTGGTGAACCCTCCATCCTTGGGGGTTGTAGGACTTAGCTAGACCAAGTCATAGAATCATAGAATGGTTTGAGTTGGGAGGAACCTTAAAGATCATCTAATTCCAACCCCCCTGACAAGGGCAGGGACACCTCCCATCAGACCAGGCTGCCCAAGGCCCCATCCAACCTGGCCCTGAACACTTCCACCACCCTCGCCACCCTCATTGTGAAGAATTTCCTCCTTATGTCTTGTCTAAATCTGTCCCCCTCCAATTTAAGGCCATTCCCCCTAGTTCTATCACTACATGCCTTTATAAAATGCCCTTCCCCAGCTTTCTTGTACACCCCATTCAGGTACTGGCAGATTTCTATATGGTCTCATCAGACCCTTCTCTTCTCCAGGCTGAAGAACCCCAACTCTCTCAGCCTGTCCTCATATGGGAGGTGCTCCAGCCCTGTCACGGCTGACAGCCTGACTACAGCCCCGCTCTGAGTGGCAGAAATTTGAGATGCCCCTCTTACCCAGCATTTCTAAGCAAGTTTGATTAAAAATAGCTGTTTTCCCTGCTTCTGAGTGTCCTCGAGCTGTTTTTGTGTGCTGTCGCTGCAGACCAGAGCTCTCCTGCATGTCTGCTTATGAAACGATGATGTTTCCAACAGCAACAGCTATGCAAAGCTCCAGAGGTGAACAAAGCAGCAAGGAGGAGTGCAAGAGTTCCCTCGGGCAGCAGGAACAGATGTGTGGAAGGTCCCCTTTGGAGCCATCCAGGCATTGCTCCGTGGTGACTCACCATCCCTGTTGCCCTTAAGTTCTTCTCCACCCCTTCCTACTCAAACCCACACCCCAGGGGTCTTCCAAGGTCTCAGCTCGCTGGTACTATGCTCATTTCTTCTGTTCCTGTCCTATGCGTGGGTCACAGCCTTTGCATGTTCACAAGCCAAACAAACTCTCCCTGGTGCCAGCCTGGAACATCAGTTTCCCATTGATTTTGTCTGCCAAAGCCAAAGTCCTGAGGCTAAAGGGTATTTTCAGAGAGGGAACACGGGACAAGGTCACCCAAAGGCTGCCTGGAGAGACAACTCCTTGGGACAAAATAAAAGGTGGATGTGCTGAAACCTCCTATGTCACGTCCTTGAGCAACGAGTATGGCAGCGCTTGGGACACTGCCGGTCCCTGAAGGCTTCAGAGGCTGAGCAACATCTCATGAGGAGCACTGTACCCTTGCCCTCTGAGTTCTTCTAGCATTTAACCAAGTCCACAAGTGCAAGCTATTCCCAACACAATAAATACACTCTCGGTATGGCTGGCAGCACTGCTCAGCCCTGTGTCCCCCTACCTTCATGTCCCTCGTGCAGGTCAAGTCTCTCCTCTACATGCAATTCTTCTACAGCCACCTCTCCTGAGGCACCGATGGATCTGAGCAGTGAGTCCATTACAGAGGCAAAAAGCATTTTTTTTTTGTTTGAGAGATGCAGCTTCTTTGCGCTGTCCTCATTCTGTGATGCAGTTTGTGGAAGTCACAGAAGGCAGGAGAGGTGAAGAGATCTCCACATTGCTGACGTGTACTTTGGTTTTAATGATATCCTATTATTCCTTCCCAGACCGGTGGCTTTTTACCTGCAGTGACCTTCCCTGACTCCTTGTTTACCTTGCAGAAAAAGGGAACACTTATTGCGCAGAGAGGAGTTCAGCTGTAGCTTTTCAGCCAGTGATCAAAACACTTGAAACCTAAGAGCAGCATTTGAATTTAAAAATCATAATTAAGAGTGTCCAACAAGGAGAAGTTGGGAGAGGGCAATAGACGGAGCAGGGGGGGTGGAAAAAAACCAAAGAATGGCATGAGAGGAATCTTCACTTTGAACAGAGTCCTGAATATCTTGCACCAGCTACTTCCAATAGGGCACCCTAAATTAATGACTTTTTGACCTTAATTGCTCTGTGCTCTGGTTGTTTGTAAAGCAGAAATGACAACGGAGCCTCACCTAGAAAAAAAATGTCATCAGAGTCATCGCTTTGGTCAAAGCACTTGGATGCTGCAGACGTGAGCATGAAGAAGGGAAAAAAAATGCTACATAGTTGTTCACCAAGTGAGCACCAACATCATGTGTACGAAGCAGGGCAGTGTCCTGTGGGAAAGAATAACTTCCAGTCACATAATTAAGGACTGTAGCATAGCACATGCGCCCACAGGGGTTCTGTGGGCAGCCTGAAGACAGACGTCTCCTAACTTTTAAATGTTTTCAACCTTGTCACTTTTGATGTTATTTTGAAGTGATTTATGCGTAGTACTGCTCTACTATATTAAGAGTGCATCTACGTCTCTTGCAAATAGCTCTCTCCTAGGAGAGGGAAGCCTGGCATGTACTCACAAATGAAGCAGTGAAGCTGTTAGCTCTGGCGTAAGGAGCTTCAGATTCTAGTGAGCACAGAAATCAGAATGGTGGAGGCTGGAAGGGATAATCTAGTTCCTGAACATAACCTAGTTCCAAGCCTCCTGCCATGGGCAGGGACACCTCCCACCAGATCAGGTTGCTCAAAGCCCCATCTAACCTTGCCTTGAACCACTTCCAGGGATGGGGCAGCCACAGCTTCTATGGACAACATGTGCCAGTGTCTCAACACCCTCATTGTGAAGAATTTCTTCCTAATATCTAATCTAAATCTTCCTCCTTCCAATCTATAGTCATTCCCCCTCATCCTATCATTCCAGGCTCTTGTAAGAAGTCCCTCCTCAGCTTTCCTGGAGCCCCTACAGGCACTGGAAGATCACTGTAAGATCTCCCCAGAGCCTTCTCTTCTCCAGGCTGAACAACCTGGACTCTCTCAGCCTGTCCTTGTAGCAGAGGTGCTCCAGCCCTCTGATCACCACTGAACACATCATCACGTTATGCGGATCTCACTGCTGATGTGTTATTTGATTTATTACACTGTGGTCTCTGCAATAACTGGCCTTGCTGCTATACTGAGATGTGGGAGGAAGGTTAAAATCCACACAAGAGCAGCATGCCCTGGTTGTGGAGCCTTGCTTCTTTAAACACATGTGGGAGGGATGAATGGTAAATCCTTGGATGGTTTTTCATCTTGCCTCGACTGGGCTGGGCTTCAGGCTCAGTCTGTTGTCTGGTCCCTTGTCATAGCTGCTGTTATAATGATTCATCCATCTGGTTTTCTGGGAAAAGAAAATGAGCTAGGGAAATGTTTCTTCTTTTTTTTTCTTTTTTTTATTTTTTTGGCTGCATCTCTCCTCAAACAATTACAACTTTGCACCCGCTGGGGTTGATGGAGGGGAAATCACCCTTTGCACATCATTTTTTGCTGGAGCAAATAGAGGAGCAGTGAGAAGCCCATTCCTCAAAGCCAGACCATGACGGTGATGTCCTGAACAGCATTTCCAAGAGCAAAAAGGATCCACAGTAACTCACCAGAAGATTAAGGCTGTCTTTAGCATGCACACTGGATAAAACCTCATGCTGATGCACTCCAGGGACCATGTTCAATCCTTCAGTTGCCTCCTTGCCTGCTCGAGTTCTCCAGAAATGATGTAGGATGAACTGCAATAAGAAGGCTTGGAAAAAAACGCAGATGGAAAATATTGACATGGGAGGTCTTCTCTCTTGGATTCAAAAGCTGCTTTCATGAGAGGCGCATTTTATTGTAAATTAGGCAATAATATGGGGAAAAAATCCTAGAGTTCACACTGGGTGATGTTTAGTCTCAGAGCAGAGTGCAACAAGCAACCATGCTGGAGTTTCTCCTCGTTGATTTGCATGTGAAGGACCAGTTCTCTGATGCAGCCAATGTGCCCATCTAGCTGGTCACAGCAAGAGTACTGGGTAAGAAAATTGGCAGTACAACCTCTCTTTGCCATCAGCCCTTAAAAACACTGGTTTCAACAAGCCAGCTCCAGAGGAGAACATTTCTACCTCTCCTTGCTCCAGGAATCATAGAATCACAGAGTAGTTTGGGTTGGAAGGGACCTTAATCATCTAGTTCCAACCCCTCTGCCATGGGCAGGGACACCTCCCACTAGATCAACCTGGCCTTGAACACCTCCAGGGATGGGGCATTCACAACTTTGACAGGCAACCTGTTCCAGTGCCTCATCACCCTCATGGTAAAAAATTCTATACACCTTCCCAGTCTGAGCCAGGTTACGGGTCAGACTGAGAAAGCAGCAGCTTGTCTGGGAGCAATCATTCCCTTATTCAGAAACATATTAACAGATTACCTCTAAAGGGTCATGTATCAAAGTTCTACTTTTCTGTCCTGCTAAAGCAAACCTTCCTGTGACAAATTCCTCCCCTTATACCATTACAAGCACAAAGCACTCCTGTGAAAACCAGATCTTCCTTGAACCCACCAGCACAGGAACTGCCCTCGTCGCTGGCCCAGCATCCTTCCTCTCTCATCCCCCTTTTTTTTTAGACCTAACACCTTCTTCGCCTCACCAGCCTTTACTCGAATTTGCCCGTTCCATGATTTCATCCGAAGTGGGTGGTGAGTTCACTCTCCCCCACGAGCAGCCTCTTCGCAACAACTTCTGGGATCCAAGCCAGCTTCTCTCCACCCACGCCCTCTCCCGTTGAAGCAAACTACGCAGCTCCTGCTGCTTCCCGGCCCAAAGGCAGCATCTCACATCTGGTGGGCTGGCTCGGGAAGAGAAAAGGGAGCCAAGGAGCACCTCGCTGCGGGTACAAGCCCGACAGCTATCCCCTTGTCCTAGCACCCTCCAGAGATGGTCACCTCCAACCTCCCAACCCATCACAACGGCCCAAGGGGTCCCCTGGCGTTCTCCCCAGGTTATGGAAGTGACTTTTGAAAGCTCAAAGGACACTGCAAACCCAAACTTAGTTTAGAAAACAGGTTTGTGAATTAAATGCCACATGAAAACTGGCCCTTCTGTATTTTTCAGAGTTACTCCTATTCAAAAAATCTTTGCAGGGAATGAAGCACCCCCAGCCCTAGATAATACCGGAGCGTGAGACAGTAAAGCCAACTGGTCCCACAGTTTCAGCGACTAAACAGCACACTAGAAAGTGGGTTTGATTCGGATTATGAAATTGAACGTGTCAAAACAGAGTACTAAAATTTAAAAGAGAGCACAGGGCAGGTTCTCACAACTTCTGAGGTTCCTTCTCATTTGCTGTGGCTTTAAAAATCCATCTTATGACTATTCCTCCCAATACCATTTCTGGGCTGGTGGCCTAATTCCGACACCGGTGATTTATATGCTTTGCTCAAAACACAGCGCACGAGTACTTCGTTTTTCAACTTGTCCCTTCCAAGCGTTTTTAATGATCTACTTCCTCAGATCTGTTTGCATTTGGAAAATTAAAAACTAAGCAACAACTCTATTATGAACAAGAACACCATAGATATCCCATGATTGCCAGAAAACAACTCAATATGGTGACAAACATAGCTATGCTCTGCTACTGTTGCTCATCTGTGGGAAGGCTGGTTTATAAATTATTCATGTGTGTCTTAAAATTTCCAGGCTAATCTCAACTAAAAAGCAGGTTTTTTTAAGCCACTATTTCACTCAAGAAGTTCTCCGACTGGAATTCTGATTTACAAGCGAGATCTGCAGATTTACTTGCACTGAAGGTAATTTCTCTTTCCTTCATAAACACGTAAGTTGTAATTTCAGTTATCACACTGGAAATGAAACGAAGAGTCTTTATGCGACAGCTTAGCTGAAAGCCTGCGAATCCATGATCATTTCCATGAATTTCCTGAGAAATCTAAGTTTTCCAAAATGTGATTTTAGCAGAATCTGCAAGGATTTTGGCACCTTTCAGCAAGGAATCCCATTCCTAGTAATGAAGAGTGATTTAGGAGACTGTGAAGTCATTCTTATCCAAATTTGTTCCACAGTAAGGACAGGCAAAACTAAAGATTAAATAATGGCAAAATACAGCTGAGAGAATCACTTTGTGGTCCTCTGGAGACTATAAGAAGATTAAATTACTCACCTTTATTTACAGCTTTTACAACGGCCAATCTGTTTTAGTTTTATCCTGCACGATGGCATTTGAGTATCTTCCAAGTGTAATCATTAATTATAACTATATCCTACTGGGTTTTACATTAATGCCCCCACATGCAGTAATGTTTCAGTAGTACAAAAAGTTATGGTATCTGAAGAAATGAGGAATGTGAACGAAATGCCTTACGTTCCCTGTGGATTGTCTATGCTCTGCACTGCTGTGCGTTGCTTGAAAGACTGTAGCATAGCTGGCTCCTCCAGAACATGCTTGGACGCCCCTTCCCGACCATCTCATCCTAGGCTGTGCTCCTCCAAAGGAGTACAAGGGTCAGGCTGTGCAGACCGGCATCCAGCCAGAGATGTGTATGGCTTGACACGTTGATTGCTTTGGAAAGCAGAGCCCAAGAAAATCTCCCTGCAGCAATCATGTAAACACTGCTAGCTTCAAAACATTGAAGTCAGATCCTTTTTTTTATGGCAACTGGACATTAAAAACCTGCTCTTTGATGTATGGAAAAACCGGTTTTATGGACCCTGCCAGGACTGAAGTCAAGTCGCCTGCTGCCACAGTAGGGTCTCCAGAAAGGAGACATTATAGTGACCTTCCAGTACCTGAAAGGGGATACAAGAAAGCTGTGGAGGGACTTTTTACAAAGGCTCGTAGTGATAGGACTAATGGCAATGGCTATAAACTGGAGAGGGGCAGATTTAGACTAGACATGAGGAAGAATTTCTTCACAATGAGGGTGATGAGGCAATGGAACAGGTTGCCCAGGGAAGTTGTGGACGCCTCATCCCTAGAGGTGCTCAAGGCCAGGTTGGATGGGACCTTGGGCAACCTGATCCAGTGGGAGGTGTCCCTGCCTATGACAGGAGGGTCTGAACTGGATAATCTTTAAGGTCCCTTCCAACCCAAACTATTCTATGATTCTATTATGCAAGACCACAAAAGTTTCAGACACATCAATGTTGACAAATGAATTTGGTATACTGCAAGACGTTAAGTATTTTTGTATTAAAAATGTCCCAATATAAATCATTATTCTTTCCCTCTCAGTCCCCAAAGGAACTTTTATGTTAGTACAGAAGTGAAAGCTTGTGGGAAAAGCTGCATTTGACTTCCAGCACTGTTTTTGGCTTAGTCCAAGTGTCTATTTGGACTCAATGATCCAGTGGGTCTTTTCCAACCTGGTGATTCTATGATTCTATTTCATTTTAACATCATTCCAAAATATTGGCAACTACAAAGACTTTGCTGACCAGCAACCTCCTTGCACATCACATTTTGTAATTGCTGCAGGGTATCAAATGGAAGGACGGAGCAGACTTCCAAAGGAACAGGTTAAGTTATATATTGTGGTACCTGATCAGCATTTTGAGACCTGTGCAACACATACGAATTGTTTTACATCTGAACCTGGCTGTGACTGCACAGACTGTCTGCTAGGAGCTCCTCTTGTTAAAAAAGCTAAGAGCTAAGAGCAAATAGAATTAAAACCAAGAAACCTGTCATGTTTTTCTCTTCTACACCTCTGTGTATTTTACAGTGCAATGTTTTTGTTCTCATGAAACACGTTTTTTCCTTCTTTCCCATCTTCTTATGTCCCTTCATCCTTTCTCTCCTTGTTGCTGCAGGAAAGATCCAACAAAGAACATGATTCAATCCTGTAAACACATGGACACATCAGCAACAGCACTCAAGTCTGGAAAGCCTTTCACAATATCCAAACACTTGACAACTCTGCTTTTTCTCAGTATGTGACGCAAACACAAGAAAATTACTACAGCTTAGAAAACTTACCTTTTCAGAGAATCATAAGGTTGGAAAAGAAATCATCAAACCAAAGCATACTGTCCACTACTAAATCATGTCCCCAAGCACCTCATCTACTCGTCTTTTATGCCGAGTCCTGCACTTGGGGCACAACAACCCTAAGCAGGGGTACAGACTAGAAGAAGCCTGGCTGGAAAGCTGCCAGGAGGAGAAGGACCTGGGGGTGCTGGTTGACAGCGACTGAACATGAGGCAGCCGTGGCCCAGGTGGCCAAGAAGGCCAATGGCATCTTGGCTTGTATCAGAAACGGCCTGGCCAGCAGGTCCAGGGAGGTTATTCTCCCCCTGTACTCGGCACTGGTGAGACCGCACCTCGAGTGCTGTGTTCAGTTCTGGGCCCCTCACCACAAGAAGGATGTTGAGGCTCTGGAGCGAGTCCAGAGAAGAGCAACGAAGTTGGTGAGGGGGTTGGAGAACAGGCCTTATGAAGAGCAGCTGAGAGAGCTGGTGTTGTTCAGCCTGGAGAAGAGGAGGCTGAGGGGAGACCTTATTACTCTCTACAACTACCTGAAGGGAGGTTGTGGAGAGGAGGGTGCTGGCCTCTTTCCCAAGTGACAGGGGACAGGATGAGAGGGAATGGCCTCAAACTCCGCCAGGGGAGATTTAGGCTTGAGATAAGGAAAAAATTCTTCACGGAAAGGGTCATTAGGCATTGGAACAGTCTGCCCAGGGAGGTGGTTGAGTCACCGTCCCTGGAGGTGTTTAAGGTGAGGGTGGACGAGGTACTTAGGGGCATGATTTAGGGACTGGTGGGAATGGTTGGACTCAGCGATCCGGTGGGTCTCTTCCAACCTGGTTATTCTGTGATTCTGTTTTAAACACCTCCAGGGATAGGGACTCAACTACCTCCCTGGGCAGCCTCTGCCAGTGCTTGATAACCCTTTCTGTGAAGAAATTTTTCCTGATGTCCAATCTAAACTTCCCCTGATGCAGCTTGAGGCCATTCCCCCTTGTCCTATTACCTATCACTTAGGAGAAAAGACCAATACCCACTTCTCTGCAATCTCCTTTTAGATAGTTGTAGAGAGCAATAATGTCTCCCCTCAAACTCCTCTTCTCCAATTAAAACTTTATAGTCTCCTTTAGCTGTTTTTGTGTGATCGTTTTGTGCAACTTTATAATCGATTCTTACTTTAAGATTCATTTCCGTGCTAACAAGCTCCCTGTAACTGCAAAGCTGTCGACATTTAGATTCCACCTTGACAAGCATGGTACAAGCTGCTAAATTCCACATAGATTGATCTGTTCATTTGAGGACTTTGCACATTAAATCATTTATGCAATGGTCCGTATGGGAACTACTTAAGCAGTGGATGTACTTAAAACAGAGTGATTACCTATGAAACACTTTTCCAGCGTGCAATACTTTATTCTGTATAGTTTTTAACCTCAACATCAGTCAAATCCCCTAAAATACGTATGTGGGCAAGTGTCAGCTCTCTGCATCATACTACAAAAATCCCCACTGCTAGCCATTCCACGTTTTCAACATTTTGATCATTTTTCTATTAATAAGAGCTAACCTGGAGTCTTTTGTACTAAATGCATTACAACCTACTTCTGAGAGCTTAATCTAAAAAAGACAGACAAACCGCGAGGGTGGATTTCACAAATGGATAGAAATGGGAGACTATAAAGTGGTGAAGTACTTTTCATATAAACCCTCTTTTGTTTTTTTTACTGTCCGATCCCTTCTTGAACAGAAATAAAAGCAACAGGAGAATATACGGATTAAAAGAAAGAAAAGGAGGGAAAGAAGGTTGCTGCCAACAACTGACCACAACCTTTAAACACCTTGGAATGTTCAACAGCTGCACCAGTTGTTCACAGCCTGCAGCTATTTTTTAGTTTCCCCACAGAAAACAGTGTGGAAAAGGAGCATCCTGCTGCAGCTGGGGACACAATCCACACCTCCACCCTCTCTCTGGCCAGCTGTGTCTCTGACGACCTGGATTTTCAGAGAAAACTTCTTAGATATTACAATATCCTTGAGAAGATGACTCAGGCTTTTTGTGGCTTACACTGTTAGCAGTGTAAGGGAGGAGAACGTAGAAAGCTCTGAGGCTGGCAATGAAATCTTTCACAAGATCTCACTTTCAGCATGTCCGGAGTATGGTAATTGGAGCTCGGAAGGCTTCCTGCTACTGACTTTATTTCCTCATTCCTCATGGCCAGATCATTAACCCAACAGGGTATTTTTTTTCTTTTCTCTTAAGCCCATACTGATTATCCTAATTGGGGAAACCATCTCCCTTTATCTATGCTCTCAGTACTGTATGGCTTTCTAGAACTGAGTATCATCTTTAGAGAGACGACCTTAATCAAGACCTCACATTATGTCTTTACACACTCTATCTACTACAGATTGTATTTTCTCCTAGGAAAAAATCTTTGGCTATATGAAAGTACGTAACAACACTGGAGTTAAAGCATATAGAATTTCTGCATTCAGCAACTGCATTCACTGAAATAACACACTTTCGTTTTTTCATTCTTAGGTAATACCATTACAGATTCTCTTCGGAGCCTCTTGTATAAAATTCACAAGGAGAAATTCCCCAATCACTATAACCGATTTCAAATGGTGCTAGAAAATATTATTGACTCTGAACACCAAAAGAAATCAGTCATCCTCTAAAGGGGTTACTGAGATCTGCAAGGATGAAGAGTGAAGTGCTCGACAGTATTTTACATCGGAGGATCCCCAAATACTCTGTAAGTGTTAATTAATTACCTCTGTGGTAGTTCAACAAAAAATGTTATAGACATTACTTCAAAGCCTGTGAGAAGACAATGATTTAGAAGGTGAAAATCATAAAAATCAATCATTAGCTACACATATTTTTTAATACTGTAAGACAATCTTCAAACACTTTTAAGTTCTCCACATTTCAGTAGCCTTGGCTGATTAACTACATCTAGAGTTATCAGCTTGCAACCTGAACACTGCGGAGAGAAGTTACACAAAATAAATAAGCATATTCAGACCTGCCAAACATGCCACAACAAAAAAGCAAACACATAGCAGGGATGCAATCAGCATCTAGAACTCCCAGTACTTACATTTAAAAATATCTGCTTTAAATGCTATTGTGTATCTTGTATGATACATGGACAAGGTATTTACAAGTGCAGCAAAGAACTAACAAAAAACGACCTATGTAACGCTGGAACAGGATTTGAGTTGAAAAGGAAGCAGAGAAAATGAAGCTCCTTGCCTTATTCCTCACCATGCTGTACAATCTAGTTGTTTGTGCTAGATTTACCAGCTGGTGCATTAACGTCAACACCTTCAATATTATGTTGCAATGCCTTATTACACTCTTCTGAGTTATTTATGTCTTTTAAGACCTTCTCTGTTTCCAAAGTTACGGTTCACCACCTACAAATACTACAAATATGCCGCTGCAGTATTACAAAAGAGCTTCTGCTTCTGGAATCACACACTGTATTGCTCTTCCGCACGGGGCCACAGACTTTGCAGCCCCAGCTTACTGAGGGGCTTCATTTGGTGGTGGAGCTAATTATACCAGCAGAAGCATGAAAGGAAGATCTTGATCTCCTCTTGTTTTGCACCAAGGTTTCCAAGGATCCATTCTACTGATGAAGGCAGGCATTCTTCCTCCAAGAACACTGATTTCAAATGGTGCTAGACAATGAATAGTTAAATCTAAACCACCATATGAAACCAGCTTCCTGAGGGAGCTTGTTTCAAGCTGAGATGATATTCCTGTAACAATAAATTAGAAATGCCACAGAAGAATATCTGTCCATGTTGGTCTTTCATCTTTATTTTTCCTATTAAATGGTTAAGTCTCTCGTCTTATTCTTACCCTTGATTTTGGTTTGAGTCACCAAACGTTCATTTCTGTTTTCTATTACAGTGCTACTAACAGAAAGAGAATGGCCTACAGCAGTGTGACGCCGAAGAATTTTGTTAGTCAAGCTTGGACAACACGTATGAGGGTTTAACCACAAAATCAGGACTTTCATCCTACTTCTGTTACTGTCTTCTATTAACACACTGTGTCTGCTGAGGTCTGCCCACAGCAGGGCTGCCACCAAACAAATCAGCAAGGGAAGCGCTGCTGCAAACTCCCTCTAGTGACAGCAAAACGACGTGTGAAAGGTCTCCTGCAAGATGTTAACACATCTTATTTTTAACAGCAGCAGCAGAAGCACCAGCATGCGACAGAAGCTACATATTAATAACTAAATAATAAATATTCGTTCAACGAGTCATGCGGACAGTTGGAAAACCTGCCCACTGTCTGATGCTCTCACCAAGGTGGTATTTGCAGCACTGGAGACAAGGTGTGCGTCCAAATTTTTAACGTTAAGGATTGTTTTAATTACAAACTATTCAGATCTGGCACTTACCACCCGGTCGCAGCACTACTTCTAAGAAGTCTGACACAGAGCTTTTTCCTGGAAGTCTGCTACTGAAGTGTGTTTTAGACAATTTATTCCCTTCACACAGATGTGTTTTTCTATAACCTGTCTGCAACTTCTCATCTCGGCTGGCAGAACGAACACTTCAGATTCACATCTGCAGAATAATATCAAGCAAGCCTGAGTGTTTGCAAAGACAACACGTTTTGGGACAACACGATACGGGCATCACAGCCTCTCGGCGAGGGACCCGAGGCAGCAGCACTGGCACAAGGGGCACAGTTGGTTTCGATGGAAGGGCAGAGGGGAAGCACGACGAGACCATCCGTCCCACGTGGTGTCAAACATCATCGCTTCAAGGAAAACAACCAAATGGAGGCGGCTGGACCTCTGGAAGCAGGCAGTTGCTTCAGTTACTGGAAGAGCTAGATCTGTGCCAGGCCACATCAGCGCTGGAGTCGTTATGCAGCTTTTCTGTCCAGAAAGTGTCTGTGTGGAGCAGAGCAGTCAGGAAGCAGCTTGGCCAGCGGCAGCAGGACTGAGCTGTGCTCGCGCCCATCTCCCTGGGCTCTGCCCGAGCCCACAGCTGTCTGGGAATCTTCCATGCAGGCATAAGAAAGGCCAAGGCGTTAGCACAGTTAAAATAAAGCAGTTTTGAAGTGTGGGCAGGATCAAACCATTTCCTCAAGGCATGCAAAAGCCTCAGACTTCGCCTTGATGTAGCGTAATTCAAGAAGAGTGAAGCATCTTACTTGCTCCCTCTGGCACTGTAATACACCCGGTGCGCACTGTACCTGCCTCTGAAATCCTCTGAAAGCTCATTTTAGTTGATTACGACTATCACCCAAGATGAACCCATCTGCGCTCTCCTGAGGACAACCCAGTATCTCAAACTCCTTCTCTTCAGGGGGCAGAAAACCATGCCAAAACCCGAACTAATTAATTACACCTGTTTCTAAGGTTTAATTACTTCCAGAGATGCATCCTTCTCTTTGTTTACCACAATGACAACCGAAATGACTAGCTTAGAGCAGAAATCTAATTTCTAGATGGCTGAAGATAGAGGAGAGAAATCTCAAATTGCTGTGGACAGTTCCCACGAGGGTGTCTGTCAACAGCGTCGCTAACACACTCCTCTCCCAAGAAAATCTTCATGAGGAAGTCCATCTGAGAAAAAAGAAAAGCAACACTTCACAACCCTTATCTCCCCTGGACAAGGCATGGCTAAACTGTGCTGTAGCATCTTTTCCCATGCAGTTGCATTAGCGATGTACGTGGGGTCTGAAGCTGAAGTTCAGTTGTGTGGCTCTGTCTTTACCACTAGCCCTAGAATGGGTGCACACCACGGCACTTCAACTATCCAGAGAGCAAATCCTTCCATTTAATATCATTTGCACTTTTCAAGAAAGCATCTTTTAAAACTTGTAATAACTCTGCATGTTTCTAGAACAAAGATGACGAGAAACACTCTCGCATTAGGGCTGTAAACTGTCATTTCTAAATTGGAAAAACAAATGAACTGCAGATAGAGAACTATTGTACTTCTCCAACATGCCTCCCTCTAATTAGGTCCTGTAAGTTTTAAAAGATTTTCAGCTGTTGGACTCTTCTGTCCCCCCTACATTTAACAATGACAAAAGCTGAAAGCAGTTTTCTCATTTAACTGGAAAAAAAGGAGATACATGAAAGGGAAGACATTATCGACTTAGCAAAAAAAGCAAGAGCCTGGGAAATAGAAAACCCAGAATTCATTAACTTAGACAAAAATTTAGATATAAGAGTTTCTAGTTACGTTTTTGTAACTGTAGATCCAACTAGCACTGTTCTGTAATATTCCAGAGAAAACTATCCAACTGACAAGTCACTGACTTAAGCCTTGATCTTAAATACTTCAGACCCCTCGTGATTTCACTTGGCATCAATGGGATTACTTACATAGGTAAAGTTTTGTCTGTGATTAAACCACTGCAAGATGACAGTTTACAATAGCATTGATTTGCCGATGAATAAATCGGCTGCTTTAGCTTACAGGTGGTTTAGCTGTATTCAAAACCCATCAGGTAACCCCTCTCTTCCAGTCATGAATTCCTGTAGTTAAGCACTTAGAACCACATGTGAACAGTGATCCTGCCTTTGACTGCAAATGACAACCATGGGCACCTTCTCACATAAATCCAGAGATAACAACAGAAAACATCTAATAGGAGCAACCTGGAAACACTTCCAACTGGACTAATGATCCTGTACAGGGAATTCATAACATGTTAAGTCTTACTGCTTCCTTTCCATGCTTTGCAATAAGAGGAGCTGTGTAAATGGACTGTGTTACAGCTTTACTTACTACAGCTTTCTGATCCACCTATGACAGGCTGAAAGATCAACTCAGCCTGTAATTCGCAGACAATAGCCGGCAAGTACGTTATATATGACAAGCTGCTCAACTTCTTGTCACTTTTTTAACTCCTTTCTTTTTAATAAAATGTGGAGCCAAAGCAGGATGACAGACAGTTCTGCAGGAAGCCCCTCTTGACCGAACGGCTGGAGCACAGGACGTGACAGTGTAAACTTCCTACTTAACGCCTGGCCACGTGTCTCATTTATGTGGTGCCGCAGATACCCTGTGGCACAATGAAGATCGAGGAACCATTGAGAAATTGTCTGTCAGCTGAAAAGCTAATTAATACAAACTGCAGTGAGGAAGAACTGCCTACCAAGAAAGAAATTGAGACTGTGAAGTCTGTTACAGGCGTCTTTATGGGATTTTTTTTTCAGTCGTTTTCAACTTAAGCTTAAACCACAGCTATCAGGGAATAGCTGCTTCATCTTTTATTTTTCTGCATCATCAATCCCCCAGTGTTTTCACCACCAGCTTAATGAATTCCAACTATCAAGAGAGCTCATCCACTATGTAATTTGTCTTTTTTTGTTCCCATCACTAAACAAGCAGGAGAAATGTTTTTAATTTGCAAGGCTGAATAAATACCTACTGTGTTTGCCAAGACTTTATTGACATTCACGGCTGTCCGCAAAGCTGACTGACTTCTCACAGAGATGGTTTATCTCCTCAAGAAAGAAACCTGCCCAAACAAGATGTTAATCTTTCTAAATAAAATGAAATAGGATAACATGAAGTAGAATAAAATGAAATAGAATAAAACGAAAAGCGGCAGTTCAATAAATATTATTGTGGCCAGTCAAACCCTTTCATCCAGGATATGGCCTCACAGCAGATTTTTGTGGAAAGCAAGATCACTTAACACCAGAACACCCTCCAGCACTCACTGCTGCAGTTCACGTCACCTTCACTTGTACCGATACAGCTGCTTGTGGGCCAATGTTATAAGCAAGCACACTCAAGTGATTCTAATTCAAAGGAAAAAAACCTGTTTCTTGAGGTATTTTCAGTCATTTGGTTTTCCCCATGGTCAGGAAAGAAACGGCACTGCATTGCTGCTGAACTGGAAATGAATGGCTGGGAGTAGGCAGAAACTTATTAAGCCGGCACTAGCAAAAGACATGAACTGTGGAATTACACCTCAGATAGCATCAAATCCCATCTCCCTTGCTCAGCTGGTCATGAGGAGCCGAGATGAGTTTCAGCCTGCAATGAAACACAGTTCTTGAACTTTCAGGAGAAAATCAATACGTCAAACTTTGAGATTCTCACTCAAGTTTTACAAGGTTTTTAGAAAAGGTCCAACTTTCCCCATAGGCCTGCTGCTTGAATTTTTCCATTTGAACACTTCTCGCTGAACAATTTTGTTATCTTAAAATTGGCAGCGTGCAAGAAACAATGAAAGCATCCACAGCTGGAATTTAATGTGATCAGGTGGTCTGCAGCAGCTTGACATATACAGGTAAGAAGAAAGAGCATTTGGGAGAAGATAATGACCTGACAAACCATTACTGTCAAAATTTCCTACGCTGACGACAATACTTCACAAAACTCGCTTTCCTCCCTATGCTTTGTTCAGCTGTACTGAAAAGAGCTACCAAGTAAGCGACTTGGGGAATGTTCCTCTGGAAGAAGCAAACAGCCCTCAAATAGAAACCAATATTCCCCACTAGTAAAACATCCAATTTATCCGTTACGTACGCACAATAGAGTTATCTTCTTAATTTGGAAGCCTCTCAAAGCTCCAAACAAGAAATGTTATTACAATACCAGCTGATACCAAGAAGAGACACAGATGTGCTGCACCTCAAGAAAAAAACCCTCCACCACAAATGATATTCTCCATGTATTTTTGGAACAATTAATTACTGACAGGTTTATCCTCAGAATCTGGAAGAAAAAAATACCAGAAGCTGTTTGAATTAGTCTCCTCTTTGTGGTGTTCTTCACAGAGAGAAACGAAAATGCAACTTCAAAACCATTCTTCTCTTCCGCAGGATTTATTCAAGTTATGGCTCCTCATGACCTGACTTCAGGTGAGCGCATTTACAGACAAAACAGGTAATTGAGATTTACTACCAACCCCATCGCTAGCGTACGGGCATCACATTCCCTATAGAAGGAGTAATTTTCAACTACAGCTTCAAAATTCATCAGATGAAATTGCGGTCTATATTTCCTACAGCAGCATGAAGCTGGTAAAGGGTCTGGAGCACAAGTCTCACCAGAAGCAAGTGAGGGAATTGGGGTTTAGCCCGGAGAAGAGGAGGCTGAGAGGAGACCTCATCGCTCTCTACAACTACCTGAAAAGAGGTTGTGGAGAGGTGGGTGCTGGTCTCTTCTCCCGAGTTAGAAGTGACAGGATAGGAGCAAATGGCCAGGGGAGTTTTAGATTGGATATTAGAAAAAAAAATCTTTACTAAAGAATGGTGAAGCACTGGAACACGCTGCCCAGGGAAGTGGTGGAGTCTCCCTCCCTGAAGGTGTTCAAAAAAACATGTGGATGTGGCACTTCAGGATGTGGCTTTGTAGGCACTGTGGTGTTGGGCTGATGGTTGGACTGCGTCATCTTAGAGATCTTTTCCAACCTTAATGAATCTATGATACGTGTAGACAATATGAAACCAAACTGTTCTACAAACCTCCTGGCAGACTACCTTGGGGTGCAATTCACTTACAAGCCAACTCCAAGGCAGTGGTGGGGCCCCAGGCCATAATTCTTTGTGGAGGATGGATCTGTAAACAGCAGGTGTCAGAGAATCACGGACTGCATGGAGCAGTATCCCTGATGTACACATTGTCTCACGTTTACACCGAACTCTGTTTTGAAACCTCTTCAGGCTGCCATTGGAGATTATTAGGAAACAAATTCTAAAAATACAAAAGCAGGCTTATCAAGCTGGGGGAAAAACAGTGAGATGCTTTTGTGACAAAGGCTTCAGTATATGAATTATGCATCACCGAGAACTGATTTCAATTTGGATGGGAGGAGGGAGATTTCTGTGCATCCAAATTCAAGAACAATGGGCAAAAGCTGCACTGCAGGGAATTACAAGCACTCCTGTACAACCATTATCTTCAAGTACCTTACTCTTTTTTGCCTATTATTTTGTGTTATTCATGAGAATTTGAGGCAGAAAATGGTAAAATAACCTGCTAACTCCTTGAAAACAGTCATCATCGAATTCAGAAAAGGCTACTGAAACCATAGAGATGCAGGAATAGTCTGGCTTCAGCCTCTCTCTATTTCTGTCCATGTTCCCACCCTGTGCCCATCACCATAGCGCCTGACTGCTCTTCTGTCAAACAGCAAACTTTAGGGCAATCAAGGCAGGAATATAGGTTTGGTTTGGGTTTTTTTTCCCCAAGGGGATCACAGTTTGTTAGATACAAGCAGCAGATGTTATAGTTCAGAAATTATACAGGACAACCACAATGAACAATGTAATTCCCTGTTCTTTTCTAAGGTATTTTAACAAAACAGCCACTCACACCAAAACCTCAATGTTGTTTGCCCAAGTCTTTACATTATGGAACAGCTTTTTCATTCTCACTGCTGTGTTACATATCCAAAAACATCTCCCTGAGATCTGGGAGAAAACCTCTGATCATTAGGGAAAAAAACAAACAAAAAAAAAAAACACCAAAAAATTTCAGCTTAAAATATTTCTTCTGACTTAAAACTTTCGGAATTCAAGGATTGATGAGCATCATTTTTAGAAACCACCCTGGTAACGCAATGGTTATATAAGTTTCAATAGAAGCACTAATCCCAGTGTTGAACAGAAATGCCCCTGTCATGAAGCACTCAGAAACTACACCTACTGTTTATATTCTTGTGTCATGCATCGTATCGCATCCACTTCTGTCTCTACAAGTGAATTCTTAAAACCAGCCACTCAGAACTTTTTTGCCCCTCTGCTTAACAGCAGCACTAGGTTCATTTACATTCATAGAATGGTTTGTGTCAGAAGGGACCTTAAAGCCCATCCAGTTCCACCCCTTCTTGTCATGGGCAGGGACACCTCCCACTGGACCAGGCTGCCCAAAGGAGCACCTTCCAATTTAAAGCCATTTCTCCTTGTCCTATCACTCCATGCCCTTGTAGAAAGTCCCTCCTCAGCTTTCCGGTATCCCCTTCAGGTACTGGAAGGTTTCTATAAGGTCTCCTCAGAGCCTTCTTTTCTCCAGGCTGAACAACCCCACAATCCTCACAGCAGAGGTGCTCCAGACCTCTGATCATCTCCATGGCCTCCCATGGACTCGTTCCAACAGTTCCATTTCCTTCTTATGTCGAGGATTCCAGAACTGGACACAATATTCCACGTGGGGTCTCATGAGAGCAAAGTCGAGGAGGAGAATCACCTCCCTAGACCTGCTGGCCACGCTTCTTTTGATGAAACCCAGGATACGGCTGCACCAATGATCATTCTGGTTTGTCTGTCAAAGGATGAGAGGTGACCTAGAAAGAATTGCTCTTACGTATCTTTTAAAAATAACAATAACCACACGTGAAAATGTTTAATCATCTGCATTTTTTTTTCTGGTATCATACGAACTCAAATTCTGGCTGCTTTGAAAGACTCCATGAGTACTGAAAAGGAAGGGAAATTAAAATTATCACATGGCAAAAAAGACAGTAATTAAGAGGAATAGGAAATTCAATCAGATCACTTCAAGTCTGATTGTTTTAATCCCAACTGAGTTCCCACGCCTGACAAATAGACTGCAGAGGATCTTTCAGCTGAAGACAAATATTCTTTACTCCTCCTATCACGTATGACACTGCAAAAAAACCCAAACCTCAAGCCAGAAACATTTGCAGAGCACAACAAACCACCTCTGAACCCTTCTTTGTTATGCTGAAGGAGCAAAGAATCAGAGAACAAATTCTTAAAGATAACCACTTCCTACACAGTGGTGCTGCACAGCGACAAATGTAACACACGCCAGAGATATTTACACTACATATTTCACAGCTGGAAACGTAACCAATGCAGAGAGCATATTCCATGAATTCACCGGACACAGAAATTATTTATCTTTCAGTTTGCATATGTTTATAAATAGATTTTCCCTCAATGTTCTTCCTTTGGTGTATACAAGGTGCTTTCATGAGATCAGCACCTGGAAAGTAGAAAATGGTTTATTTAGATGCACGTTTCCATTTCCAATTTAGCTTCCCCTTATAAAAGCAGGAAAAGGTCAAATGACTACAGTACATTTTTACCAGACTGGTCCCACTTTGGATCCCCTTGTGTTAGAGAATTAAAGAATGTTAGAAGAGCACAGCCGAAGAGCACTTGCCAGCATTGCTTGGGAAGCCACAGCAGGAGCAGCTCCCTTGGGCTGCTGCCAGGTTCAAAGCCCCGGAGCCACAAGCCCTACACACCCTCCAGGAACTGCCCGTCTCCTCATCTATCAGAAGAAACCCAACACCCTGGTGTTTACACATTCCCCTCCATTTCTGTGTGGTTTTAGGCTATGCCATCTGACTAAAGAGCTTGTTTCTTCTGGCTTTGAAGTTGAGAGGTAAGACAGATTGACATAAAGATTTCAGGGACTGATCAACAGGCAGCAAGTTACGCTACAGACTGGAAGAGCCAGGAGATGAAACGGATCTTCGATGCAGGTTGAGCAAGGATCACAGAATCATAGAACAACCAGGTTGGAAAAGACCCACCGGATCATCAAGTCCAACCATTCCTGTCAAACACTAAACCATGCCCCTCAGTGCCTCGTCCACCCATCCCTTAAACCCCTCCAGGGAAGGTGAAACAACCACCTCCCTGGGCAGCCTGTTCCAGTGCCCAATAACCCTTTCTGTGAAAAATCTTTCCCTAATGTTCAGCCTAAATCTCCCCTGGTGGAGCTTGAGGCCATTCCCTCTTGTCCTGTCCCCTGTCACTTGGGAGAAGAGGCCAGCTCCCTCCTCTCCACAACCTCCTTTCAGGTATTTGTAGAGAGCAATGAGGTCTCCCCTCAGCCTCCTCTTCTCCAGGCTAAACAACCCCAGGTCCCTCAGCCAACAAGCCCCAGCTCTCTCTGGACCAACAAGCAACCATCTGGCAGTGCTGGGATTGACAGAATCATAGAATGGTTTATGTTGGAAGGGATGTCAAAGATCATCCAGTTCCAACCCCCCTGTCATGGGCGGAGGCCCCTTCTGGATCAGGTTAATCAAAGCCTCATCCAACCTGGCCTCACACACCTCCCATGACTTCTCTGGGCCAACTGATTCCATCCACCCCACCATGAATGGCTTTGAATATTTACCTGTTGCCTAAACCCATTTTACTACTCAGTTTGTGCATCTTACTGCTGTTACCGGGCGAAGTACATCGTCAGGATAAACCAGACAATCGTAATTCAATAATGAACACTTTTGCTAGCATATTCTGTGAAAATTATAGAATTGATTAGTTTTCGATTTCATCTACTACAGCTGTTGAACAACTTCAGTCGCATTAGAAAAATAGATCCCAATATATCAGAGAAATGTAACAGACCTATATCCATTTTGCTGCAACTTGTGATCTCCTTAGACGTTTTCCAGGCCAAGTTGGATGAGACCTTGAGCAGCCTGGTCCAGTGGGAGGTGTCTCTTCCCATGGCAGGGGGTTGGAACTGGATAAGCTTTAAGGTTCTTTCAATCCAAACCATCCTATTGTTCTACGATCTTAAGAGCCTCCTGTAACTGGCTCCACCTTTTGAAGCTATAACCAAGGTTGGTATCACATAATTTCAGCATTAAAGAAGGCAGAGTGAAGTTTTACTTCTAGTCTGATTTTCTCTGGGGCCTGAGAAACTCAGTTTGTGTACATTTTGAAGCTATGTAGATATTTACCTTAGTAGTTTCCAAGAGAGACACTGTAAACCTATTGCAGCATGGCAGAGTCCCTGCATTGGAACAAGACACATCAAACTACGAGCTTCATATAACACCAAATAAAAGCAGTTTGTTTTCTAGTTTACTGCCTGAAGCAAGTAAGAGTGAAGAGACATGAAAAACAGAAGCAGCACAAGGAATAATGAGACAATAAAACCTGAAATAACGGCAGATTAACAGCCTGATGGCCTGTCCACTCCAGGCACCACAGGAAGCTATCGGTTTAAAATACAGGTTTGAATAAAAAGGTGGCATTTACAGAGGGTTGGCATGGGAGAAAGCTCCTTGTTGTTCAAGCTGTAGTGAGCTACAGCTGATTGCTATCAATTCACGTGTGCAAACATCCGAATCACAGAATCACAGAATAACCAGGTTGGAAGAGACCCATCGGATCATTGAGTCCAACCATTCCTATCAAACACTAACCCATGTCCCGCAGCACCTCGTCCAGCCGTCCCTTAAACACCTCCAGGGAAGGTGACTCAACCCCCTCCCTGGGCAGCCTGTTCCAGTACCCAATGACCCTTTGTTGTGAAAATTTTTTTCCTAATGTCCAGCCTAAATCTCCCCTGGAGGAGCTTGAGGCCATTCCCTCTCATCCTGTCCCCTGTCACTTGGGAGAAGAGGCCAGCACCCTCCTCTCCACAACCTCCCTTCAGGTAGTTGTAGAGAGCAATGAGCCTCCTCTGCTCCAGGCTAAACAACCCCTGCTCCTCATAAGATTTGTTCTCCAGCCCCCTCACCAGCTTCGTTGCTCTTCTCTGGACTCGCTCCAGAGCCTCAACATCTTTCTTGTGGTGAGGGGCCCAGAACTGAACACAGTACTCGAGGTGCGGTCTCACCAGTGCCAAGTACAGAGGGAGAAGAACCTCCCTGGACCTGCTGGTCACGCCGTTTCTGATACAAGCCAAGATGCCATTGGCCTTCTTGGCCACCTGGGCCACTGCTGGCTCATATTCAGTCGCTGTCAAGCAACACCCCCAGGTCCCTCTCCTCCAGCAGCTTTCTAACCAGATTTCTCCTAGTCTGTAGCTGCTTAGGGTTGTTGTGCCCCAAGTGCAGGACCTGGCATTTGGCCTTGTTAAACCTCATGCCATTGAACTCTGCCCAGGGGTCCAGCCTGTTCAGATCCCTTTGGAGCCTCCTGACCCTCCAGCAGATCCACACTTCCACCCAGCTTAGTGTCGTCTGCAAACTTGCTAAGGGAGCACTCGATGCCTTCATCCAGGTCATTGATAAAGACATTGAACAGGGCTGGACCCAGCACTGAGCCCTGGGGAACCCCACTTGTCACTGGCCTCCAGCTGGATTTAATCCCATTTCCCACCACTCTCTGGACCCTCCAGCCAACCAGTTTTCCACCCAGGAGAGTGTGCGCCTGGCCAGGCCAGAGGTGACAGTTTCCATAGCAGAATGCTGTGAGAAACTGTGTCAAAGGCTTTACTGAGGTCCAGGAAGATCCATCCACAGCCTTTCCCTTGTCCAGCAGCCAAGTCACTTGGTCATAGAAGGTGATCAGGTTAGTTTGGCAGGACTTGCCTTTTGTGAACCCGTGTTGACTGGGTCTGATCACCCGGTTCTCTTGCATGTGCCAAGGAGACAAATAAAATGATGCACTGAGGTGCAGATCTAGAACTTGACTGCACAGAGACAGCAATCAAATACATGGTTGCAGAGGAAATCTGGAAGAGAGAAAATGCAGAAATCTGCACAGAGAGGAAGGATGTTACTGTGTATATTATGAATGTAAATAAGAAAGACAAAAAAACCACATGCTTAGAATGCTGGATATCCATTCAGGCCAGAAATCTCAAACTAGGCAACAGGATTGATGGCTGGGGCTGTTCAGCCTAAAGAAGAGAAGGCTGCGGAGAGACCTTAGAGCAGCCTTCCAGGACTTCAAGGGGGCGCCTCTAGGAAAGCTGGGGAGGGGCTCTTTATTGGGAGTGCAGTGGTAAGACAAGGAGGGATGGTTTTAAACTGAAGGAGGGGAGATTTAGATTAGGTATTAGGAAGAAATGTTTTACTGAGAGGGTGGGGAGGCACTGGCACAGGTTGCCCAGAGAAGTCTCAGATGCCCCATCCCTGGACATGTTCATGGCCAGGTTGGATGAGGCTTTGAGCAACCTGATCCAGTAGGGGGAGGTGTCCCTGCTCATGTCAGGGGGTTGGAACTGGATGATCTTTGACCCTTCCAACCCAAATCACACCATGATTTTATGGTGCAGAACATCTGAGCAGTGAAAAAAAAGGTAAAGATTAAGAACCAGTGCTAGTATTTGGCTATAAAGAAGCAACTAGAAATGTCCAAGTTTCAATAGACACATGCCCACCTGGAAGAGGAGTATGATGGAATCACAAAGGAGAACCTCGAATTACCAATGACTAGTGCAACTTCCTACTTCTAAAAATGTTACCACTACTAGAGTAAGGAACAATAAAACCGAAGAAGCCCTAATCATTTACTGAAGAAAGAGAGTTAGCTCTTTACTCTGCCAGCATTTTAGTCCTATCTGTAACAGGCATGATTAAATTAATTCATCAATTAGGAAATGAGTTCAGTTAGTTCATGGCATGTAATTAATTTATTCTACTCTGTTAACAGACACATCCCCATGACACTTTGTAATATTTTACAAATTCAATTTAATTTATTAGACCCAATGAGAAATGGCAAACTTGAAGGCAGAAAACAAAACTCTTAACAGTGAGAAATGCAACACGTACTGAGATAACGCACGGCATGAACAGCAGTAAACACCTGCCAGTAAGGTCTGTCCCCTGTTCAGCGCTGCCGACCATTCTGCATTAACAGTTCCATAGTTAGAACAGGTCTGGAAGGACACATGCCAACTCGTGATGGTGTTCCCACAGCCTTTTCCCTGCAGTTGGATGGGATTTTCATTTTGTACTCCCTCTTTTGGTTCCCTGCAAATAGCTTCATTAAGAGATTCCTTTCTCACAGAGCCACTTTGGATTTTTTGTGGTTTTAATACTGGTCAAGGAAATTAACTTGAGATTATCCCCACAACTGTCTATTGTACCAACTGTGAAGGTTAAAAGCATGAAATTGTCCAAGTGATGACTCAGAAAGTGGCCCTGCTCATGGCAGAGGCGTTGAAACTGGATGACCTTTAAGGTCCTTTCCAATCCAAACCATCCTATATTTCCATGATAACAGAGTAAAGACTCTGGAATACGAGATGCAAAGGTCTGGACAAAATAAGGGTTAAGGAATAAAGGAGAGGAGGATCTTTAAATATTTGCGAAGCCTGACAGTGATTTGAAGGCAGTATGTCCACACACCTACACACCCCAGTCCAACACTAAAACAGGAGCCAGGAGAACAGCTTGGAGCGGGTCTGGGATGGTGCTGCCAGATAGCATGGGCAGAACAGGCTCCAGTGTGAAGATGGGAGCAGACCCTGTTGAATACAATCCCATCCTCAGCAGCACTTTCAGCAGCTTCCTCTTGGTAAAGAGAGAAAACAGCAAAGGACACATGCTTAGCCAAGAAGGGAAATCAGCTGAACTGTGATAATGTTAACAGGCTGCTATTTAAAACATTCATTAACAGGACAATTAAGTTAGGTTTCTATCAATAGAAAGCCAAAGAAATTTTTCTTCCATCAATGCAGAACACACACGACCGCAGCTCTGGGCAGCCCAGGCTTTCTACTCAACAGGTGACACAGACCTGAGGAGCAGAACACTGCTGCTTCTGCAGATGGAGGTTCAGTGATCACCCCTTTACACGAGACTGGGAGGCTGCAGGCATCAGTCATGGGGCCCGTCTTTGTACTGTCTAAATTTTGGCAGAATATAGGTGCCTGGAGTCCGCAGAGATGGGACTCTCGACTCAACAGCTGCTTGAGCATCAGCATATGCCGTATTAGAGCTTGGTATCACTGCCTTTTCACATGTCCCAGGCTGGAAAGAGAGTGGATTGAGAGTAGCCCTAAGGAGAAGGACTTAGGGGAAATCAGTGTGAGCCAGCAATGTTCACTTGCAGCCCGTAAAGCCAACCCTGTCCTGGGCTACATCAGAAGAAGTGTGATCAGCAAGCTGAGGGAGGGGATTCTGCTTCTCCATTCTGCACTCATGAGACCTCATTTGGAATCCTGCATTCAATTCTGGAGTCTTCAGCATGGATCCGTTAGAATGAGAACAGAGGAAACAATAAAGATGATCCGAGGGCTGAAAGACACACGAGGACAGGCTGAGAGAGCTGGGCTGGTTCAGCCTAAGGAGAAGGCTCCAAGGAGTCCTTAAGAGTGGTCTTCCAGTACTTAAAGCGGGTCTGCAAGAAAGCTGGGGAGAGGCTCTTTATCAGGGAGTGCAGGGATAACAGTCTTAAGCTGAAAGAGGAGAGATTTAGATTAGATATTTAGAAGAAATTTATTACTGGAGGATGGTGAGTCAGTGGCACAATTTGTCCAGAGAATTTGCGGATGCCACATCCCTGGAGATGTTCACAGTCAGCTTGGATGAGGCTTTGAGCAACCTGATCCAGCAGGAGGTGTCCCTGCCCATGTCAGGGAGGTTGGAATTGGTTGGCCTTAAGGTCCCCTTCAACCCAAACCATTTTGTGAATGTGAATCTGGTGAAGCCCTACTCCACGATCCAACAGTTTTTTTTTTACAGCAGATGGAGGAAGTATTTCCTAATTCTGGCTCAGGCAGTGAATTCCACGCCCAAGGGCAAAAGTCCAGCACTGACACATAAGATGGGCATCTACATGCTTTTTAAAAAAAATTCAAACCCAGCCCTGTAGGGGACATTTCAGAAGAATGTGGATGTTGCATGGACAAGGGGACACAACTGAGCATCTCTTTGTCCTGAAGCTTAAAATAAATAACATTTCCTGTGATACTTCTGCAACGCCATGGAAAACTGGCAATATTCTGATTAAATTTTGCATATGAGGGGGAAAAAAGAGAATAATTGAAAGAATTGTGGAAGTGCTTACGAGGATAGTAACACAGAAGACAAAGTTGATTCAGACTTCAGTTCAGCACTGAAATAAACCAAGGAATGACTATGGTTATGTTTGAGGTACTGTAATTTAAGACAAACTGTAGCAAAACTGTTACAGTGCCATGTTATTTCTATTACTAACCATTACATCACACTTTACAGCCTCCTTACAGATTTCCCTCCTAACAGCCCCTGCACAACCTGCATTTTCTTGCAAAAGAAATTAGTTACTTATGCTATGAGGGAGTAATTGTGCCTGAGGGTTGATGAGGAATATATTCCCTTGCATTTCCAGACAGAAGCAGTCCTTTGATTACAGAGCACTCCAAGACATCAACCTGAAACAGCACTCATCCTGCTTTGAAGGACCATAAATGGTCTACTAGGTTTCCAGTTAAGATGAGGATAATGTGTTTTCTGTATGGATGCAACAGTGTAGGTTAAGTATCTAAAATAACTGCAGTATACATGCAAACTGCACTGTTTGAACCTATAAAATAACACAACCACACTAAGCTGGAAGTCAGAGAGTTCAAGAGACATGGGAATACGGATTATGAAACTGAAAATTCATTTAAAGCTGTGTAATTACAAAAAATACTTCCTTTTCTTCTTTGTAAGTATATCTCCCTCATTTCAGATGTCAGTACTATATTGCCTTGTACTATTGTCCATGAGCACAAAAACCTTTCCTTAAACCCCCCTCTCCTTAACAGGGGTCCAGTATTGTTGGAGAAGACCTTTGAGATCACTGAGTCCAACTGTATCTGTCCACCACTAAACCGTATCCCTGAGCACCTCATCTCCCCATCTTTTAAACACCTCCAGGGATGAGGACTCAACCACCTCCCTGGACAGCTTCTGCCAGTGCCCGATAACCCTTTCATTTTCCTGATGTCTAATTCAAACCTACCCTGATGCAACTTGAGGCCAGTCTCTCTTTTCCTATTGCCTGCCTCTTGGCAGAAGAGATCAATACCCACCTCACTACAACCTCCTTTCAGGGAGTTGTAGACAGTGATAAGTTCTTCCCTCAGCCTCCTTTTCTCCAGGCTAACCAATCCCAAGGAAATGGACGGGAAGATGTAAGCAAAGGGAGGGGAAATACTGGCTACAATACCCCAAATCAACCTTTTTTTCCCCAAATCCACAGCACTGCATTCTAAAAGAGGGAACTCGAGCATGTCTGCTGCATCACTTTTTGGAATCCCCACTAGCACTATCTACTCTTTAAAATACCCTGCAGAGAAGACTTCCAACACACTGTGAGTCGTGCACAGCTCCGCCTATGACCCTTCCTGTTAGGGATTCCTGAGCAATGGGCTTTATCTCATTAATTCAGTGGTTTTTAGGAAATTACTTTTCCCTGCCAGCTTTTAAACCCAGAGGAATTTTCTAGATGTGCAGTGACAATGCATGAGTAATAGCTCCCTCATTAAACTACCCGGCAGCCATAAAACAAAACAAATTGTTCAGCTTCCCAGTGTTTTTCCGATTTGCTTTCCCTTTCCAAGCCCTGTAGTGCTCACAAACATCTGAACTATCTAAGTGACGTCATTTATAGTCAGCGTCCTTAAAGGAAACAACATGTTGCTCAGTCCTCTGGTTTTCTCGCAGTCACTTTTTTTAGCCCCAGGGTAGCTTCAAGTTGATTTATTTTTTTTTAAATCAAGAGCTATTTGTGCCCACGTGAAATTAATGCCTTCAAAGTCCACCATCAAAAACTCACCTGGCACGAGAGAAGGAGCTATTTGCTTCTGCTGCCTGGCAGTACTTGGTATGTCCTCTTGTCTTCATGCCAAACGGTGCCTGTGCCCACGGCTGAAAAGCAGGGTGGTGCAGTGCGGGAAGCCGTAAAGATGTGAAAGATGACAACAAACCCTGCTCTCCCACGGCAGGGCTTGGCACCTGGCACAGCAGCAGCCACTCTTGCTGTTCCTCCTGTGCTTGCAAAATGGTCCTTCGTAGGGAAACAAGGCATTCATCCCGAACTTGGGAATACAGCTTTGCTTTACGTTCGCTGCCAGGCAGGCTTTGGTGGAGACACCACTCTGTACCACTCTGAAAGAGAGGCAGGTAGTAGTGTTTCTGCGGTACCTTTGATGTTGATAGGTAACAGGTTCCTTATCCCATTTGGAAATCCAGGAGTCAAACTACACAACATAGAGTCTGAGGATTCAATGAATATGTTGAAAGGCCACAATTATTACAGTAGTTTGTGATAACAAAAGACAAGGCTCAGTCGTGTGCATTTCTGATCAGGAAGAAGCAGCTTGTATACCAGTGCTGATACAGACACACCTTCCTACCCAGTGTAGTATCCATGACTGCAGAAACTAACTCCTCTCAGTGCCTTTTTGTATCCACCACCAGCATGCATAGCATCTTCTAGGATAACTCAGAGGACATGCACAGCAAAGATGAGAATCACAGAATCACAGAACAGTTTGGGTTGGAAGGGACCTTAAAGATCATCTAGTTCCAGTCCCCCTGCCATGGACAGGGACACCTCCCAGTAGATCAGGCTGCCCAAAGTCTCATCCAACCTGGCCTTGAGCACCTCCAGGGATGGGACATCCACAGCTACACATCTCATGGAAGCAGCTGAGGGAACTGAGGTTATTTAGCCTGGAGAAGAGGAGGCTGAGGGGAGAACTTATTGCTCTCTACACCTCTCATAAAGGAGGCTGGAGAAAGGCAGCTGTTAGTCTCTTCTCCCAATTAAGAAGAAACAGGACAAGATGAAAAGGTCTCAAGTTGTGCCAGGGGAGGTTTAGATTGGAGATTAGGAAAAATTTATTTATTGGAAGAGTGGTAAAGCATTGGAAAAAGTTGCCCAGGGAACGGGTGGAGTCGCAAACCCCGGAGAAGTTCAAAAATTTTGTAAAAGTGGCACCTAAGGACATGGTTTAGTAGGCACAGTGGTATTGGGCTCGTAGTTGGACTGGATACCTTAAAGGTCTTTCCTACCTTAATGATTTTGTGATTCTGTGATGTTACTTTGCTAAAACTGCAGAAATGCTAACAAACTGAGGGGAGACCTTATTACTCTCTACAACTACCTGAAGGGAGGTTGTGGAGAGGAGGGTGCTGGCCTCTTCTCCCAAGTGACAGGATGAGAGGGAATGGCCTCAAGCTCCGCCAAGGGAGATTTAGGCTTGAGATTAGGAAAAAGTTCTTCACGGAGAGGGTGGTTAGGCATTGGAACGGTCTGCCCAGGGAGGTGGTTGAGTCACCGTCCCTGGAGGTGTTTAAGGTTAGGGTAGACAAGGTGCTTAGGAGCATGATTTAGGGATTGGTGGGAATGGTTGGACTCGACGATCCAGTGGGTCTCTTCCAACCTGGTTATTCTGTGATTCTGTGTGTGTGTGGAACTACCACAGTTTTCAGAACAAGCCTTCAGAGGGTGCTCTTGTAATCCCCACGGTACAGACAGCAAAGGAAGGACTGCATAAAGTCAGTGGAAGGTGGTCTGAGTTCACTGTTCAGTGTTTTCACAGAAAAATGTGGCTTACTTCAGGAAAACTTCCGCTCGTTTTGCCTACAGAAAATCTGGGAAGCCGCGGAATGAAAACCATTTCAGACTGCCCTAACATTTCACATCACAGAGATGTGAATTCTGTCTTTTAATGAGCAGCAGAAAGCAAAGGAATGAGATGATCTGGGAGCTCCAGACCATGGTTCCCAATGCATTTGGCAAAGTGGTGAGGAGATGAACCACTAAACGTACCAAGCTCATTGACCTCGCAGGTTTCTCCAGGCCAGGGCTAGAAAACAAAGCAGACGAATTCCATTGTAGAGTGAACTGCTGGCACCCTGCTCTCTATCCTTCTCCAAGTCAATGGTTTTTAACACAAAGAAAAAACCAGCAGCTCTAAATACACAATTGGGACAGACAAAATGTAGAGTGATTCAAGTCAGTGAGAGACTGCTTGAGTGAAAACTGAACAGAGACCTCACTCCAGAGCCTCAGGGGCGTTCAAGAGCCTCACTGCTAATGATTCCACTGCTAATGGGAGATGGGTATTCAAACACCTCTAAGGACACAGGTTGTCAGAATTTGTCTTTTTACATTGTTCTATAATTGGCAACGAAGGTGGGAACAACTTGCCAGCTTAGCTTGTCGCATCGTCCTTAGGAATGCGTGGAGATACCAATGAGAAATGGAGACTTTTGTCAGGACTGCAGTATACAGCAAAACACCACGGCAGATGGCACTGGATGGAATGAAATGGAATTGTAAAGTTGATTTTAGAGAAGGTTCCCTTAAGAGGAAACAAGTTAACAGCTTAAGAATACAGAATAGTGAAGACAGGCAAGAAAGTACTGCTCTTCATCCTTCTCCTGACACATGGAGTCGTTCAATGAAATGAAATTATAAACATTTAGGCATTTCCATTATGGTCACAACTGAATACTGGTTGGTCCCAATGCACTGGCACCTGCACAGACACACGAAGCCACCACTGAGTCCAAAGGGTGAGAAAATGTCTGTTTAAATGCAAAGCACGGATGAAGTGTGGACCTCATGAGAATACGCCAAAGCCACAACTTGCAAAGGGTTAAGGAATCAAGTCTTCGAATAGATAATGAAAACATCCAAGATTATTAGGCCAGTTAGTATAGGAAGAGTAGGAATAAGCCCTCAAATCTTTGGTAATTGTCTTCTGCAAGGACTCCCTCACCTCTCCCCAAAGTCTTTGGTACTGGTGGCTGTCAGAGATGTCACTGAAACAGACAGACATCTGGACTGAGACTCCACTGCTCCCTGCTCCCAACATGGAACCTGGCTCTGTAGGAAATGAGTTTGGATGTTGTTTTCAAAAGTAAGGGCCCACCAGGCTAGCTGATAGCTCCTCATTTAAAAAAGCAACAAGGAACAAAAAAGCAACCTCTTTTCAAGGCGGGGAATGACAGTAGCACCAGACTGACAACTTTCAGGATGAGGTCACCCCTGTCTCCCTTCAGAAATGAAGACAGCAAGTACAACTAACATTAATTAAAAACTCCTTTCACAAAGGGGCACTATACTTTTATTATTTCTGTGGAAGCCTCATCAAAACCATCACAATGGGCTTGTTGATTATTTTTAAACCGAGATATGACAGAAGACAGAAGGAAACGGGAAATCAAGGACGAAAACCCTATTTTTTTATGTGCTGTAGTATTTTGGCTCAAAATATAAACTGACCTCTACTTACCTAAAAGAATAACTTGCTATTTACTACTCGCCGTTACAAAATATAATTCTAATTGAAAAAAAATGATTAAGAAGTAAATAAATGTGCCCATGACACTGAAACTTATATAAGAAGAGGAAGCAGTAAGCTGCAATCACATTCAAACCCAAACGTGTGCTGCTGGGGGAGCACAATTGCTCTGTAGAGTTGAGGGATAAACTGCATCTCCAGCAACTACAACAGGAGCCTGGATGCTTATGTGACGATCCAGCTGCCTGAATACAGCTCCTTTGCCTCCTGTCATTCTAGGTGAGGTGCAGCATCCTGCCTGGCCCTCACAAAACTCGCAGAAATCCTGTGCTGTAGCTGCCAGCCCTACAGGAATGTCCCAGAAAACCAAGGCTGTCTCAAAGGCACCAGAAACCAGTGTAGAGGCAACTGAATCCTATCCTTGTGCTCTTGCAGACATGAACGTGTGCACAGGTTATGCTGTCTGGTTTTTGTATCAGAGCCACATCCCACCCGTGTACTCTGCTACACATCCACAGTGTAATAATAATAATAAAAACCCTTTAAAATGTTTTTATCTTTATTGTAGACTAATATTAAAGAACTCACTGCTCTTTATCAGGAAAGATACTTTGATATCAGCGTCTGCACCCGTATGCAGGCAGAACTGTCAGATCAGATTTACCAGCAGAGCTTCAGGGTACAGATTAAACCTTGTCAATTGGCTTTCACCCAAACTCTTGAGTGCTTAAATCACTTCTAAAGTGTGATTACTTTTAAAAGATTTACTGTTATAACCCCAAAGTGACCCTGCTGCCACGCAGTAACCGCTATGCACTTCAGTGCTGCCTACAGTGACCTGAGCAGCATTACATGGGCACACAGGTCCTCCTGTCCCAGTAGCACAGGTGAACAATTTTCTCGATATCAATCAAACTTCAGGGCAAGAAGGGTAAGGCTAGGGAACTGGGAATGAGAAGGTTGAGTGGCAAGCATGCAGGAGTGGCTGGGCAAGCCATGAAGCAGTGGGTGCAGCAGCAAGAAGCCCACCGGCCGCGTGCCTGAGGAGCAGATGCCCGCTGGCCAGAGGAAAGGAGCCAGCCAGCCGCCCAGAATAGCAGCAGGGCAGGCGGAAGGGAAGGAAACACATGGCATTAAGCAAGAGGTCAATCCAGTTTGAACGCATCAGCACTTACTTAAAGTACAGTATTCCGAGAGACTGACCTCCGCAAATCCCCACTGGTACCACGAGGCAGCTCTAAAGGCCAAGGATCACAGACCGAGGATGTTGTGACACTAGCAGGTCATTCTACCGCTGCTATTTCATATACATTTACAGCTGGGCTGAGTGTAAACAGGGAAGTCACGTGGCATCTGTAGTGTCACGTAGTGGCTTCCTTACTTAGAACATCGCCTTTAACACCCATTAGCCCATATGCTGTATGCAAAAATAGGAACTTGTATGCAACTCCATTTAACAATGCCCATCACAGCCATCCTCCATGACTCAGGAATCTGTTCCTGGATGCTAGCATGTATTTTCCACTTCCTTTCCCTGCAGTGTAACTAAGAGAAAGGAATCTAAATGCTGACACAGTAAGCAGACTGATTGCAGTATTTTATTTTTTGGACCGAGTCCCAATTTTAGTCTGATCTGATTCTCAGATAGGAGGGTGTACATTGTCACAGCGTTTGTAAAAGCGGTTGCTACACTGATTTGACGAGATATGCGAGGCTGTGCATCTGCATAGCAGAAAGCCAGATCGTGCACACTGCAGATGCATCAAATTTTCTCAGAATAATAAACTGGAGGCTTACTGAAAACAAAATAGAAATCATTTTAATGGGACTCTTCCAAACATGCAGACATAAATACAGGTCAAATTTGCAGACAGTGTTCGAATTCACATTGTTGCGTTTTAAAAGCAATTTGAATCATAGGATGGTTTGGCTTGGAAGGGATTTTAAAGATCATCCAGTTCCAACCTCCCTGTCACGGGCAGGGAAATCTCCCACTGGATCAGGTTGCTCGAATCCCCATCCAACCTGGCTTTGAACACCTACAGGGATGGGGCACCCACAACTTGCCTGGGCAACCTGGGCCAGTGTCTCATCACCCTCATCATGAAGAATTTCTTCCTAATATCTAATCTAAATATTCCCACAGTCCAATTTAAAACCATTTCCCCTCATCCTATCACCAGATGACCTTGTAAAAAGTCCAGTTCAGAGGAAAAAACTGGGATTCAGCAGTTTTGGACCGATTTCCCCCACTCCACACCACTGACTACGGATCATGTCAGGCTCAGGGAAAAACCCAACTTTCAATCAATTCCCCAAATGACAGGTGAAATTTTCCTGGTGCTCAGCATTCAGAAGTTGCTACCACCAGCTGCAATTAAGCGCATTAGTAGTGTTCTCTGCCCAGCACTTTGAAAATCTGGTCTTTTAAAGGGTAGTTACACATATAATACAGTAATTTATTAATCAATACCTATTAGTAAATGTAAGCAGTATAGGCACATGTATCCGAACCACACAAGCAGCTCTGAAGTACACTTTCCTATATGAAGGCCAGCAATTAGCTGTCCCTTTTCCAAAGTCTTGCTGGCACATAAAGCTGCGACTCTTCTTCCTGTTTTACAACATAACTTATGCAGCAGTGCGTCTGTTACAGAGCCTGAGAATGGAAAATTCAACCTCTGGTTATTTCATATCATTGTTTTACCATTCCTTGACACAACTTGATGAACTTTATTCAAGAATTAATGTAGTCCGGCTAATATAAATGGCAGTACAACACTTACTTGTACCTGCCTTTAAGATATATCATTTTGAGATGATTCACACCTTATATGGCTATGATTAGGTCTGTACATACATTTTAGACCAAAACTTTAAAGCCTGAAGGCTTCTCCCGAAGGACCAGAGGAAGTTGGTCTTCAGATCCCTTACTATGTGTTAGTCAGTCATCGTTTCTTTTAGCAAATTAACTTTTTTAAGCAGACAAATTATTCCCTCAAAAATAGATTGGTTCTAGCAGACTGAGCAAGACAGACAAATAGTGAAAATATATTTCGGTCAATAAACAATAAGCTGCTTTGAACTTTTTCTTCAGATCAGAACTTCACACTAACAAGTCCATGCACAGGACTCTCCAGCCACAAAACACAGCGATTTGCAAAAAGGGTGCTGTGAATCCTAATACAAAGGTGTGTGATGTATCTTCCAGATGGGATGCATGACAAAAATGTTATTAAACACACATACTTTTACTATTAGGCAGATGAGACATCTTGCATGCAGCTACAGTCTTAGGACAGTGATCACAATTGAAATGCAGGGCTGAGGGCAGGGAAAGTTAAAAAAAAAAAAGAAGTTCAGACAAAACCAGAGAATCACAAGGGATGCGTGATGCATTTTTTTACCACCCTCTTTGCCCTATCCCCATCTCAGTGCTTTAGATGTTTTTAGTATGCTAAAATATAAATAAATCACTATATCAAAAAAATTCGACTTCTTCTTTAATCTGCCTGGCTGTTTTCCTACAGACGCTATCTCAGCATTACACAGGCAATACTGCTAATGGCTTTAATCGTGCTCTTTCTACTGAGATCAAGCAAATGATTCTCTTCACTTTCTCTTGAGCAACAAACAAACAGAAAAAATCCGGGTAATGAGAGCATTAGAAGAGAATATCTCCAGAAATAAACTCTATTTTACAACAGCAGGAAACAAGTAAGATAATACGCGCAGACTACCAACAACGTGTTTCAGTTTTGTGTTTAAAATGCTAGTTGAAGGTCTCAGAACTCTACGGGGCAAAACTGAAGCCAAATAAACCAAGTAAAAGGGATGTATTTCTGAGCAACGCACCTTTTGACCATGTTGTTCTGAACTTTCTCCACAGCGCCTAAACCACAGTGCTCCATCACGTAATCCCAAGCCTCGAAAAAGTGAGTAAACCTCCTCTCCTGTAGTAGCTTTCTGCACCTCCCCCTACAGGTAAATAAAGGATTATAAGGGTCAGAATGGTAATGTTTGTGAAACTTTTCCTTCTGCTAAGCAAGAAGCTAATTTCTGATTTTTAAAATGAAAGGAGTGGTGGTTTTCAAAAAAAAAAAAAAAAAAAGAGCAAAGAAAAATAACATAATGAAAAGGAAGCACACACCCATATGGAAAAAAATGTCAAAGATGAAGCACGCTCATTACAAATGCACTGTAACCTTGTCACCGCCGAAAACAAACAATTAATTAAACAGAAGGGAAACTTCAAGGTTTGCATTCCTGTGTATTCTGAGAGTCTAGTGACCACCCAAACTTCTATTGAGGCCACATGCTGCTCTTAGGATTGTTGTGAGAAATTTTAATATCAAGCGTAACAGCAAACAAGCTTCAATTTAGGATTGCAGCTGTATTTTAACAGTGTCCGCGCAAGCCCACAGATGGCAACTCAAAGCGGTGTTTCTGACACAGCAACTCAGCTTCCGCAGTCCCTGAAGCACAGACAGAGCATGTGTAAACACCACCAGGATTGCTACTTATGTAAGAAATGCTAATCTGGGGCTTTGACAGATCTACAACCCAACAGGCTCATACTAAACATACCCACACATTCCACTGCGCCTTGCTCTGCACAGTCACTACAGCAATGAACGTCAGCACGAGCTTTGTCCTGCTTTAACAGAATTGTAGAGTGGTTTGGGTTGGAAGGGACAATAAAAATCGTCCGGTTCCAAACCCCCCCACCATGAGCAGGGACACCTCGCACTGGACCAGGCTGCTCAAAGCCCCATCCAACCTGGCCTTGAAAGAAACATCTGTCTAAGTACAACAAATCATTCCCACATTCAAAAATGAGTGAATGCTGGCTACAGTTCCAAGCTTTACCAGAAATTCGGTTTGCAACAGGTGAGCATGGTCAAGACGAGGTAGGTTTCACTCACTGCTTAGGGATACTTTTAGAATTCACCAAAACCCTGAACCTTTTCCAGATGCATCTGTAGCCCAGCATTAAAGACTTCTTCCAGGTTCAGAGAAGCTGTGGGTGTCCCATCCCTGGAGGTGTTCAAGGCCAGACTGGATGGGGACTTGAGCTGTCTGGTCTAGTGAGAGGTGTCCCTGCCCATGGCAGGGGGGTTGGAACTGGATGATCTTTAAGGTCCCTTCCAACCTCAACCATTCTATGATTCTACGATTCAATAAACACGCAGAGTTGGTACAAGTCATTAAATACGCCGTAACACTGCGCTGGCCTCTCCTCCCCTGCAGTGCTCCTGAAGCGCGATGCGAGTGCAACCATCCCAACAGACACAACCTGCGCTAAACCATCAACGTACAACACGACGCAAGCGTGGGGTTGACACGTTCCTCGCAGCAGGCTGCTCTGCACCAGGTCTTCATCCTGCTGCTAACCACGTGCAGACAAAGCAAAGCAGTTTACATCAAAAACCAGGTCCAGCGAGGCAAAATTCTCACCTTATCCAGCTACTGGATGCTGAAACCTGCCGGTCCTGGCGTCTAGTAGGATTTTTCAGTACAACACCATGGATTAGTTATTCCTTAGTAAATACACACCTTTTTGGCAGCTAAGATAAAGCCCGTAACTTCCTGCAGTAGACACAGGCTTCAAAAGGACTTGCTCTATTACAATAAATATTGAAAATGTACTGTGCATAACGTAATAGAACTTAACAGGATAGTAGAGCCACTACTTTGAACAATGGCCCAACTGTACCTGAGTAGAGAGAGGTCAAAGCCAGGGCTGTAACTCTGCCATAGTAAATTAAAACCAGTTACATATTAGTCATGGTGAGCTAAGTCCAGCCTTACAGCAGTTACAGTCAAGGATCCTAATAAAAGCCCAGTCAGTCAAGGTTTGATAATGACTTAAAGTTACGTTACCTGCACATCTCATTCATTAAAATGAAAGGATGCCTTTACGCTAATGTGCTGTGCATCTGTAATATTTTTTTTTTTTTGGTCAGGAAATTCCTTCCGCCTGCAGGTCATTTCAGCTCTTGGGAATACCCATTCCAAACTGCAATGTTTCAGACAGGCTGTAAGTCTCTGTAGTGCTTCACCTGCTTTCTCTGTGACTTTGTTAAAGCCAAAAAACCCACAGTGAATAACAGAATCACAGAATGAGTCGAGTTGGAAGGGACCTTTAATATCCTTCAGTTTCAACCTCCTGCCATGGGCAGGGACACCTTCACCTGGATCTGGTTGCTCGAAGCCTCATCCAGCCTGGTCTTGAAAACCTCCAGGGATGGGGTAGCTACAACTTCTCTGGGCAACGTGTGCCAGGGCCTCACCATCCTCACAGAAAAGCATTTCTTCCTAATGTCTAATCTAAATCTCCACCCTTTCAGCTTAAATCCATTCCCCCCTCACTCGATCCCTGCAGTCCCTGATAAAGAGCTCTTCCCCAGCTTTCCTTTAAGTATCGTAAGGCTGCAGTAAGATCTCCCCAGAATGACTACGGTCTCACATTATTTCTGCAAAAATCCCACTCAAATACCATCATCTGACCAAGGTGAAGGTTATTGTTAACAACATGTATCAACACACTGAAGTTCAGTAAATGACATTACATCCAAACGAGCTGGATGCTGACCAGCAGAAAGCAACAGATCTCTCGAGGTTTCTGTGTGCTCACCTGCACATCCCACAGTACCGGTAACAGCAGTAGCCATTGTCCCTCTCTGCACACCTCGGAGAGAGCGGTCGTTACCAGGCCTTCAGGTCTCATCAGAGGGAGCTCACAGCGCTATTCCAGCTTCTCTGCTACATACCTACCCATCTACTCACCCACGCCAACACCTCTCTCACTTGCCAGTCTAATTGCCTGCCCACTCACATTTTCTCTTACTCACTTACCCACCCATTTACATATTTTTCATTCAACTCCCCATTCAGTTACACAACTTGATCCTCACGCACCTCCAATCCACTCACTAATAGTAATTTTACCTCCTATGATGTGCCCATCCTCATCCCTCAGCAGCTCAGCTCTGAATCTCAGCTCATCATCTCAGCTCTTTATTGAGATTCCCGGTGGCCTGATGGAAGACCGCTTAGTGGCCCAAGGTCCGTGAGGCTCCATAAGGTCAAGCTCTCTGTGCTACACCGATCCTAACCCACTCCTGAACGAGTCCAACGCTTTCTTCCGACACAACACAGATGGATGGTGGGGATGATGATTGTACAGTGCCAGCAGCTGCCTTTGTGCCTCCAGTGGACACGCAAGGCTCCCACCCTACAAAACTCATACTTTGGAGGCTTGCAACACTTCCCTTTCATCCTTTGGAGCACTCGGAAAGGAAAAACATTAGTACTGCTTCAGAGGCCAGCAGAGGTCTGGGGTAGAGGTGCTGGATCATGACCAGCTTGAAAAGGACTGGCTCAGGCCAGCGTGGCCATGCACCAACTCACACCAACTGGCCTGTCTCTCATGGGGTGACAGCAAAAACAAGGTCTGTTTGTCCTCTTTACGGCCACAGAGTATTTGTTTTGGGGGAATATTGACCTAGCTCTTTGCGGTCAAGACAAGGGAAAACTTTGGAGACAACCCTGTTTGGGCGCCTGAGGCTACCAAGCCCAAGCCCTGAACAACAAACAAACAACCCCTGAATCCTACCAAAACAAATCAAACTATAAAAAGAAACAAAAGTTATGAAGTGAAGCGGCTTGGAGGAAAAGAGAGGATAATGGAAAGCTGGGAATTAAAAAAAAAAGACTCAGATAACTACATTACAACTTCTACTATTTCCACTAATGGGAAACTGTAATTTTTTCGTTTTCCCTGTAATGCCCTCTACAGACTTGCCTGCACACATCGCTTCCCTGCAGTTTAAATGCCATGATAAAGAAAAAACACTTACGTATTCTGGCATAACTCCTCCATATAAAAACATTTTAATTTCTTAGTAAAATTGGTCTTTTCAGGTAATTTTCAACAATTTTGAAGCGATACTAGAACCGGCCACTCTTGTACTGGAATAAAAATATGCATCTGAGAAATTATAGTATTAGCAGTTCTGTTTAAACCTATCTTCAATCAGTGTAATTTTCCAAAATCATGAAAAACTGAACATGCAGCACTTAAAGTAAGTGATGCATCTAATATTCAAAAGCACGTAATACTATTCTGCTCATCTTTACAGGCTCTTAATACCACAGGGAGAAGAATTATTGAAAGATGAGAATGCAGACTTGAAATAATATGGTGAAACAAAGAAATGGAAAAATTTAGGCCAAGTATCAGGCAAAAAAAAAAAAAATCTCGTCATCAAACTTTGTGGAAAAGACTCCAGAAGATCGAAGTGGAAGGCCAAGTTCTTAGAATATTTCTAGCCATAAACCACAGGAAAAAAAAAAACATAGCAGAAAACATGTACTGGCAAGGCAATGGTCTGGATGATCTAATGCACTTTCCATCTCCCAACATCTATGATTCTGTGATTCCATAGGAGCGCTTAGCAGAGGGCTGGCAAACTTTCACAGCAACTCAATCATCTGATTATTGGTTGATAATCAAAGCGTTCAGTTAAAAGGAGGTCCTTGTAGCTGGATGCCACCCTCTTCAACGCCGCGCATTATGCTGCCACTAGAGTCTGATGTGAATGGCAGGCGTGCAGTAATTACAGAGTAGCGGGTAGCTCTCCTAAATAGGCAAAACAGAATTTGAGTAATTAAAGAGACAATCATCATCATCCTTGCAAAATGCCCGGGGTCAACTTTTGACAGCAGATTTGATAATACAGAGTTCAACTTTGTCAACATTTATGCATGCAGATAACTTGACTCATACAGGCAAGTAAAGCGTTGGTGTGGTTGGATCTATACTACATGCCATTTTCAACTATTTACTCTTGATTTGTGTGCTGAGAAAATCCTCCCTTAGGGTAAAATACCAGATTGTTTCTCAGATCACGAGCTTTGTTTGCTATTTTCAAGTTATTAGGTATGCATACATGCAGGAAGAAGAAAGCGCAAGAGCACATATGGCACACGCACACCTTTTACATTTAAAGCTTGTGTATGAGAGAAACAGATGATGATAATAAGTCTTAAGAATCACGATGATTAAGAAAAAAATGCAAAAGTGAAAAAACTCCAAAGTAGAATTGTGGGAAAAAAGGATGTTTAAAAGACAGTTCTTCAGAACATAAAGAACTGTGCTGCATCTGCTGGAAGCCCATTGTCTGAACCATCACTGCCCTGGAATCTTCATCGGAGAGCTGGGTTCGGGGGTCTTTTGCTGTTTTTCTCCTGGCAAATAGAAATTCTACCCCAGCTCTGTGATTAAGATGGGATGCGAACTGTGGGATCATAGCCACAGGCAAATTGTGTCAGAAGTGTAAAAAGAAGAACAATGTGTGATGCTGTTCGAAAAAATGCTGACTTGATAAATGCCGTGAGCCTATCAGACTCTACGAATGTTACTTCTATACTGTTTCCTTACCTTGATGACTAGAAATTTTAGTAATGGACCCCTCTTTGCCACCGTACAATGTTATTAACATTACTCTTAAGTACTTAGGGTCTGAACAGAAAATGGAAATTCAAAAGGAGTACATTAAGTACATTAAGTACTCAGCATACGTGGATACTTAAATGAATAATAGACACTCAAGATCTAGATGTCAACAGAAACCAGGGAAGATTAAAAACCAACAGACTGCTTGCCATGTAGGACAAGGTAAACTTAGCTCTAGCTTGAGTTCCAACATGATTAAGAGACAAGGGAGGTGCAGTTTCCTGAACAGGTTGAACTGGACTTCATGCAAGTATCACTGAAAGGGACAGTCCCACCTCCTCCTTTGCTCCTGGTCATGAGTTCAAGCTATTTCCCCGTCAGCACTAACATCCATGCAGCAATGTATCAGTTGCATCAGTTCTAATTATCCCAAAAAAAAGAAAAAGAAAGGGAGGAAATGCATCTAGTTTTCAACCAGATCAGTAAATTGAGCTGGGTCACTCCAAGGCCACATGGTCACCAGTGAGGACCACAGAAGATGCTAATCTTGAAACTGCACATCAAACCCACAGAGCAGTTCAATTCAATAGGTACTCTCTGGTCACACTAAAACAACATTAACTGCAAGACAACATGTAACAAACACAGTAATCCAAAAATGTCCACATAAGTCACCTTTGAATATTAAGCCAATGGCAAGAGCTCACCTGGGAAGCTGGGCGTGTTTCCCTCTGCAGTTCCCACCTCCATGAAGCCCTCGAACGAGCAGACTTCAAGCAGACCTTGGGCTGAGGCTGCTTCCTGCCCTCCCACTGGAGCTGGGCCAGTGCGGAGAGGAATTCAAAAGTCACAAAACCATAAAGAGAAGGCACTGGAGGGTAAGTTATGACTCCACAAGACGAGACTCCCAGGAGAAGGGGCAGAGCCCAGCATTCTGGTCCCTCCTCCAGAAATCGCTGATGTCTACTGCACTGAAGAGAGGAAATGTATACACAGCTCCTTTTATACTAAATCTTGAAAAACACATCCTACGAGCTACGTAAATACTCTTAAGAGACACTGAGAGCTCCTAACAGGAGTACAGCATATACCTACCCGTATTCTTGGAAATATGTTGATTTTTCTTGGATAAAAGTAAACCAAAGAGCAAAGGTGAAATCTTCATAGTTATGACTCAGTTCTGCCAAGCTCACGTTCTGGCAATACGATTGCCTACACACTCTCACAGAAGCCTGTAGTAACAGGTCATATAGGGAATTTTAGTAGCTACCTGGGTCCTTCATGTTACAATTCAGGTGCTCTAACTTTGATTAGAAATTAAACCACCTCCTATCTTCTATTTACTGCACCTGTGATCCTGTGAAGTCCCAGCAGGGCATGGCAGCACTGCCCAGTTTGCCAGCAGACAAATGGGAACTGGATACCAGAGATCATCACACACAACTCCCTGAAAATGCACAGATAAAAGTGGCTCCTATTCATGCCTCACAATGCTGGAAAACGTGCGTTTTTGTTTGGCTCAATGCATTTTTATTTTAAATGCTGGCTTTACCACCCTAGCAGAGCAATGGAAGAGGAAGCGTTCCTCTTCTCCAGGTCCAATTTTGAGCTCCCCATCATGCATGCAAACTTCAGCTGCGAATTCTTCATTTGAATAGCTGGGGGCCATGAAGAACTCAACCCAAAAAGTTTCCAAAATAAACAACAAGAAAAAGCCAACAAATTCTCTGTATCTTGCCTGTGAAGCTCCGTATGGGAATCCCTCAGAAATCAACACAAAGGAATGTTTTATCAAGACACTGCACAGACCTAAACCATCAAGCACCGTGCTGGTTTAGTCAAGACATCAAGCCACGCTCCTGTGCATCTAATTTCAGATTGGGTTAGCGTTTTCCTTACCTGCAATTTAAGGCTTGTGTTTAAAATGCTACCATTTATGAAAAAGGCTTGGACTTTCTGTTGGTGTTCTGCTTGTTTGCTTGTTTTTTTAGAAAATCAAGTTCTTCGCTTACATAATAAGCAGCTTTCTGCCTCAGAAAAAGGTGCTGTTAGGCCTGCCTCCATGTGCTGCTTTTATTTGCCAAGATAATCACAAAAAACATGGGAAAATGTAGTCTTTACATCATGTATTTTTGATTCTCCTTATCATAGAAGGTGACATTTTGGAGGTTGCCTAGAGCAGCCTGATCTGGTGGAAGGTGTCCCTACCCACGGCAAGGGAGTTGGAACTGGATGATCTTTAAGATCCCTTCCAACCCAAACTATTCTATGATTTTAAAAACTGCATGGAAATAGAGATACTACAAACATACCCGTTAAAGAAAAAAAACCATCAGATTTCAAAATATGATTGTTTCAATTACTCTGGGTGTGAACACAAGCCATCCACTGCACCAGTGGTACCAGCCTGCTCCCCCAAACAGGGGATTTTCAAGAGCAGCAATTTCCCTGTCCCATAGGCGGATATGCAACAATGACCTTAAGACTCCTTCTCCTCAAACAAGGCCTGCTTGTAATTTCTTAATAAATGAAATGGCTCCAGTGTGAGCCCGAGAGAATTTGATCCACCGCTTCAACACAGGTTTAACAGTTAACAATTTAGGGCTATAAAAATTCGCAACTTCCTTTCTTTTTATCTGAAATGATAAGGAAACAATGATCTATTTTGTTTTTTTGTTGCCTTTTTTTTTTTGGTAAATAATGTCCCTGCTGAGAACATTTTGATAAGCTTGCAGTTAAATAAATGATTTTCAGAAGATAGGCAGCTAATTCACAAAAATACTTGGCAAAAATCTATCAAAAATATCTATTTCACGTAACATTCTCCTGTATTTGTTTAATTCAAGTGAAGTATTTTCCTCCGCCCTTTCCTTTTCATAGGCTTTTCACACCCACATAACAACCAAGTGACTCTTCCCTGACCCTGCCTCCCACGCCTTTTGGTACAAGTGCTCACTAGCAAGTCACCTCGTGCCTGAGCTCTTCTCCCAAGATCCAAAGGAAGCACTTAAGGAAAGGAAATCCAATATAAAGATAAACCTTCCTTTATTTTTTTTTTAACTGTTGGGTTTACCTGTGGTTCCGTAGGAATGTGTGGTGGACAACTGCCCTCTCGGTTGCTGTTTCGGAAAAGAGGAGAAATATATCTGCAAGCATCTCGCTACAACTGCAAACTCACAGAACCATGGAACGGTTTGGGTTGGAAAGGACCTTAAAGAAAACCCAATTTCCATTCCCTCTGCCATGGGTGGCGATATCTCACATTGGATCAGGTTGCTCAAAGCCTCATCCAACCTGGTCCTGAACACCTCCAGGGATGGGGCAGCCGTGACTTCTCTGGGCAACCTAGGCCAGGGTCTCACCACCCTCACAAGAAAAAGTTCTTCCTAATGTCACCTAAATGTCTCCTCTTTCAGGTTAAAACCATTCCCCCTCATTCTATCCCTGTGCTCCCTGATAGAGAGCCCCTCCCCAGCTTTCCTATAGCCCTCTTTAAGTACTGGAAGCTGCTCTAAGGTCTCCCTGGAGCTTCTCTTCTCCAGGTTGAACAATCCCACCTCTCTCAGCTTGTCCTCATATGAGAGGTGCTCCAGCCCTCAGATCATCTTTGTGGCCTCCTCTGGTTTCATTCTAACAGATCCACGTCCTTCCTGTGCTGGAGATTCCACAACTGAACACAGTACTCAAGAAATTTGGGAATGCAAGGTGTCCTGGTGCCACCCACCCAGTGAAGAACAGCAGCAGTGAATTCTTTCATGGTGGACAGTTAGGACACAGCAACTGCAAATGCTGTGGTTGGTGTCTGGAGGGGACCCATCACAGAGGACAATAACTTCAATCCCCTCTATTCCGCTTTCCCCATCTTCCAATAATTTGCATATTCAAAATAACGTTTTGCAAATCCAAGAGCTATGGTATCATCTATCAGCATCCTCTCTAAAAGGAAAACAGGAATAATGCTGGTAAAGCACAGAAGGGAAAGTTATTAACACCGCCCTCATTTTATCAACAACTAAGAATAAATCATGACTTGCTCAAGAATCCCCTCTCCAAAAAATCCCTCCCAAACCCGTGGCAGAGCAGACAGCAGATTCAAGGAGCATGACTTCCAGACTGAACTCTGTCAGCCAACATGATTTCTTCAAGCCAACTGGTATTTTTTGAGAAACCACTAATTGATATCTTTTTTTTTCCTTGGGATTGACAAAGCCACTTAGAAAATACATCATTTCTATTCTAGGCATATTTTAGGAAAAGTATCATTAAATTCCAGGGACGGACATCTGATTTTCATGTGAAATTCAAGAAGACTGAAGCCTTGTTCATTCAGAGAAGTGTAACAGGAATTACAGCATAGCCATGACTCTAGGATGATAGAATCCCTGAGCCCTTGGGCTGTCCCATCCTCTTTGCTTAGTACCAATGTTAGAGGGTTGTAGGTTAAAGGCAACAGCAATTTCAAACTGGTTTTGGTGAACTGATGGACCAAGTTTCCCCCCTTATTAACAGACTGCAGCAGGCCAGCCAGCATTTTCTGCAAAAGCTGCTCCAGTGAGAAAATAAACAGTCCTTGCCACGTTCAAAAAAACTGTTAAAGAGCTTGCTTTCAATTACATTTAGCAAGATACCACCTCAGCACTGAAAACAAGAAGAACATAAACTTACCAATGCATTACCAGGAGAAGCATCAGAAATAAAGTTCAGGTGTTACTCAGGAGTAAGCACCTCGGCTCCTTCCTGGCACAAAATAAATCCCACAGGCAGCAGGTACTAGAACCGTCTCTCCTCTGCTAGTCAAACCCCTACGCTCACAGGTGTCTTCTGAAACTGCCACCAACAAAAGAAACCACAGTAAGACTGCTTCCCTAATGCTTCATAACTGAGTCAGTAGGTCAACAATTCCTTGGGTTTAGAAGCCAGATCAATTCACTTCAACACCCCTTTCTTTTTTTTTTTCCTGATGGAGAAGCCAACTGTCTCCTGCCAGTGGCAGCCCATCGGCTTTCAGAGCAGAACCAAATCGCTCCAAACCACCACCTCCTTTTGGCGCAGACATCTATCCTGACGCAACTCCATTTTGTCTCTCAGGTCTGGGAAAAGCCACGAGAAAATACTTACGATTGAAAGAGAGTCAGGAAACTGCTCCTTGTGCACCTTGCGCGCTGCTGCCGCCTCTGAGCCCACGCTCCCGTTTCCCATCCCCGAGATGGAGCGGCATGAAGAAGAGCACTTCACGTAATACCAGACCTATCCCCAGGCTGCCTCGTTCCATGCAAGCACAGAATATCCTGCGTGTGCATTTCAGGCGCGCTGCTCGAACAAAGAAAGCTCTGAAGCTGCTATCCCTCTTCCCAATCCATGACTCAAAACGTCTGGTTGAAAATTGGTTTCGTAATAACCCTTTAGTACCACCTACTCATCACAGAGCGATTCTTGCAGCAAATGCACAGGAAATCACCACTGAGTGCCAATGGAGCTGCTATTCCAAGAACTAGCTCTTTCGGTTATTCCTTCATCATTTGGAAACTGCGATGCTTTTACTTTCCCTATCGCATTGGATATATTTTTTTTTTTAAGAAGAGCTCTTAACCATGATCCTGTAAAATGCTTTGTTGATAAATCACCAGCTGAAAACTTGCCCACTGTAAAAAATAAAAAGGAAGAATTTCACAATACTCATTCCAGAAAATACAGTAAGCCCTTTCTGGAAATAACTCACTGGACAAAAATCAAAAGGGCAGATTAATTTTTAGAGACAGTTTGCATCCTGCAGAGCACACAAAGACGGTGTAGGCAGCCACGTGCCTTTCTGACCACCAACAGCAGACCCCTGACTCACCCAACCACAAGATGAGTCGCTACGAATGATTTCCTCTTCTTCCACGCTCCCCCCGGCTGCTCTGCGCCACTGGCATATCCTGAGCCTAATCCTGACTTTGATGGGAATTCCAAAACTCATCTAGTAAGGCTGTGGCCACCAGCTAACGGTGCAGCCATCTGCTCGCTCCGGCTTTGAGTCACCTGTCAGCAATACAAAAGGAAATTACTCAGCAGCGAGCACGTGGAAGCCCGCGGCTCCGGTCTCCCGCGTACCCCTTACAGGAATACAAAATTCTGGAGCACTCGGATCACCCCAAAGGAAAAGCGTTATGTTCTGTAGCACTAACATTCAAAAAGAGAGGCAAAAAATAAGGAACACAACCACAGGCAGAGAGCATTTCGGCTGGGTTTCAATGCCAGCGTCAGGGAAGCTGCCATGGAAGGGGGGACAAAAAAAAAAAAAAAAAAAAAAAAAAAAAAAGACATTTCACAAACACTAGACCTTCACTGTGCGTGACAAGAAAAATAATTAAAACAACTGAGAGAACTAATCTGTGGCTGCTTAGGAAGTTAACTCTTCAAAGGAAGTGATTAATACAACAAAAGCAAAGTGTTATGTTTATCAAACAAATGAACTTAACACAGTGGAGTGCTAACTCATGGAAGAGAGGACCCAGTCCTACCACAGCCCTCCTGCAGACACAGGTTCACACGTGGCTGGGATCTCGTTATTAAGCAGTTATTCCTTCAAAGAAATACATCTTTTAAAAAACATGAAGCACTGCTTTGCAAAAATGCTATCAGAAAAGCAGCCACAACGCCCTGTGCCTCTTCACGAAATTCCCTTTATTTAACCGCTACTCAGGACAAAACTCACAGGGATTTTCCCGACAAGACCTGATTAACCACTGCAATATTGACAAATTCAGACCAGCAACAGTCAGTTTTTTGTTTTCATCATCAATTACGCAGCTCATGAATCCAGCTCTCCGAAACAAGACTCCCAACTTCTCCCAAAATAGCAGGCGAACAGAAGCCAGTCAGTATATACGACATTTCGAATCTTCAGGAATTTCACAAAAATTAATTAATACTAAAGATCTAATTGTCTAACCTGCTTCTGCATGCAGCCTGAGCCAGACCTGGTGACTCTCCAGTGGGGGAGGGAGGCACTTCTTGTTCCTGTTTCAGACTTGACTTTTTTTCCTGAGCAGGAGATGATCTAATCATTCAACATGTCAGTATATTGCTTTACCCGTTCTCATGTGTCTCCTTACATTAACATATTTTAACAAATCAGCTTATTAAGAAGGAGACAAGGAACAAAATGGCAAGTTGTCCCTAAAGATCAATCACAAAGGCAGGAGTCTTTCCACGTTTTGTCGTGTACCTATCCGAAACTCTAGCAGAGCACACGACCAACGATGCTGAATGCGAATTGGCAACAAAGCTCCCCAAACCCAACCCTCACACTGCTCAGAGGTACCTGTTCAAGACACGAGCCCGATCGGTGAGCTCTGCGAAGGAATAGTTCTGGGTCCTGCTCGATTAGGAAGGAAAAGCAACTCCCAAATGACAGTCCCTTTATTGTTCCTAAATGTGCTGATGCTCAGCTGCAGGCACCATCGGAGGAGGCTGATGGATCTCATGTATAATAATTGGGCATGGAGGATGAAAGCGAGGGATCAAATCATGTAAGGCTGCTACAGATCGACTTAAAATGGATCTGAAAAACCCTGAAATCCAAATATAACGTGTACAGCACCTGCATTTGCATACTTAGGATGCTGGCCGAAGTTTCCAAGCCTTTTTATCAAATGCCTTTCTTACAGCAAAGAGCTAATTCAACACCCAGCCCTTTCAGCGGATAAGGATTTGAGAGATGTTCTTGTGTTTTAAGCCTTATGTGGCATTAAAACAACAGGTTTGCTCATGAATCGGCTTGAGCAGGGTCCCTGCGGCATGTATTAAACCCATGAGTTCCTGGGAAACATTTCTCCAGCAAGTTTTGTGTATAATAGCAGGTTCTATCTATAAACCTGTTTACGACTATTTCTAAAGAGGAGCTCGTTCTGAAACAGCTCCTTTCTTGTGATCGAACATGCTGGATTAGTTCCCAGTTAAGGCTTATATAAGGCCTTCAAGGAAGTAGAAACTTATTTGGTACGAAATCAAGCCAGCATAGTAGTAGGTGCAACAGAATTATCCTGTTACACATTAAGTTTCACAAATAAAAGAGCTGCGTTGCAGCCATAAAATCAAATGCCGCATCCCACTAGTCAAATATTTCCTGCTATAAAATCAAAGCCTACTCAGACAAAGGGAAGACAACAGGTAAAAAAACATCTGCTTCTTTTTTTTTTTGGTATAAAAAACCATGCCGCTCGTAAAATAAAAAACATGTAGTAGCTGGAATGGCTCATCTTCATCACTTGCCCAAGTCTGACTTAATTTTAGTTAAAAAAATAAACCATCCCTACATTTTCAAAAGCATGACAGAAACTTCCTCAACGTTGCTATTTAACGAGTACTTTGTTGGTATTTTTTGTTCTTCTGAACCGACCACTCCACTGGCAGATACGTTCACTCTTGTCTAATAAATAACACAGCTTTCTGAACCACAGTCCACAGTATTGCTGCGTTATCTTACTCTCATGGCCTCTGCTAGGAGGGAGCACTCCTGGTTGTCACTGCGGGGACATTCCAGAAACGCTTCCGAGGACACAGCACACTTCTATGTGTACCAGGTTTGGGTCCCATGGCCTCACACAGCCCTCTGATATTGCCACAGCAAATCCTACACTTTCCTAGGACCAGCAGATACAATCAAACTACACCAAATTTGAACTTAGTCTTGAGTACCAGAAGCTGGATATGTGACCAGGTCTTAAAACCCAAGCTCTTGTACTCGGAATAAAACCACTGAATTGGTAGATGGAAGCATCATGTGCTTTAAAATTAAAAACAAACAAACAGACTCCCCACTAAATAAAAATGAAAGGTTGTGAATAATGTCTCAGGGTGGTCTTCACTCCACACAGAGGAGACTTGGTCTAAGCGCTACGTCGTGTTGGTGCAGAGAACCTGCCTGGGGTAAGAACATCCATGCCTTACGTGGGCTGGGAGGACAGCACGGCTCCCCGAGGGGGTGCAGTCAGGGGGCACACGGCCAGCCAGCTAGAAATACCCCCTTCAGTGTCATTTAGGTGTCTACAACCGAATAACTAAATCCATCTCCACCAGGTTAGTACAGACACTTTCCACCGTACACCATCGATAGCGTCAGGGTTTTTTCCCCCTTGGCCACGTCCCATTTTGTGCTACCACACAGAGGAAGTTCAAGGACTAAACCTGCTGCAAACTACATCTCCTCTTGCTCGTGATTAAAGTATTGTAGGATTGAACTTGTCTGTGCCTCAGCCTCACCTTACAGAGGGGCCCACAAGGCAGCACAGAGGTTCAGCACAAAGCACTACCCTAAAGTTCTCTTTGGGAAATATCGTCAGAGACGCTACTCACCCTTCTGCATCTTCCTTTTGCCAGGTCTCTTACCTGGGAAGTTGGAGACGTTCTGCTTTCTCCTCCTACCCTCCCAGCCTAGCAGTGCGCTGCGATTTTGATAGTACACATTTACGAGCTGAGCGGTGACCTCTCACCTCTCCTTCTGAATCATGCGGCTGCTCACAAAGACATAAAAGATTCAGAGGGAAAGAGTATGCAAGACTAGGCTGACCCTTACCCTACAGAGAAAAGGACTTCTCCGAGCATTTGGAAGTCGAGGTTTCGATTTCTTTTCTTAATCCTCTTTCTGCATTTTATCCAAACTGTACAAGCAGACCTCAAGTTAGGACAGCTACACTTCTCGCATTTAATACTTCTACGCCTTTTACATTCCCACTTAGCTTTCTGGCAATTCTTAGATGTTTAACTCTTCTTATTCCTCCTGCAAGCATCTTTTTTTATTATTTGAAGTTTGTAATTCCAGTCTGGGCAACTGCAGGGCATTTTAGATTTCCCCTCACTGCTCACGCACAAACAGCCCGCACAAACGAAGTCTGGAGCTGTAGGAGCCGACAGGAACGGCTGAATTCTGGCCCTGGCACAAAAAGAACAACTGAGGGGCACGTCAGGGAATACAGAACTGCTCTCCTGACTTACTCTGGTAGCTACAACAGATGGATCACATAATCCAATCCAAACAGCAAGCAAGTTTCTTGGTAATAAGAGAAAAGGACACGATGACCTCTAGGTAAAATCCCAAGAACAGCGAGCCCATATAAACATCAACCTGAGCAACTTTAATTCTGCGCCAGAGCTTAAACCGAAGATAACAGCAGAGACAAACACCCAAGACAGATTTAATTCAGACTATAATTCACTGCATACACGTGCCAAACTGCGGTATAAACCTCCTCATTGTAAGGCCTGTTCTTATCTTGGTGATGAATGGAGGTTTTTAGAAAGATTTTGGAGACTTTTGCAATTTTCGTGCAGCCGCCTTTAGCGAAGAGGAAGCTGGAAGAACTTCAGGTTACTCTCTCGGGGAGAACACGTCCTCATGCTGATCTGCAAACTCAGGGCTTCTTGTGGCAGGGCTCTGTTGACAAATTGTTGCGTGGCTACAGACAAGCACGTTTATTGTTACCTCCCCCCAGCAAGGGTGTTTTAACCTTAGATTTATTTTGTTTGCAAAGTTGATTCGGTACCTCAAAGCGAAGGCAACACCAGCACAAACTCTGTTTTCTTGGTATGAAGGTACAGAACGCTTCAGTTTAGCACATACTTTAAATAGACTAAAAAATTCCCCGTTCCTCCTCTGATTAACAATCCTTGAAAAGCTCAGCTCCCCAGCATTCAGAAAACCTGGCAGGGTAGCAGCAGTCATAAATATTAATTTTCTACCCAAAATTAGGCAGCGTTTCAGGGAGGTGGATTTTTTTTTTGGGGGGGGAATTTCCTTTACTTGGAGTGCTCTTTGTTTATACCACTAGGTGGCACGTTTGAAACTCCTGGCATCTCTTGTGAAACCACAGTGAAGTCTTTGCTCTGTATCACACCATGTTTATCCCACTAGCCTTACCTGGGATGGAAAAACACAGGAAAAATGATATCTCAAGAGCCAAAGACCTAAGATATGAGGACAATGGCATGTAGAAATGTGCCCGCACAGGGAGGCAATGTTATGTTAGCAAGCCAAAAGCAGGACTGCAGGGCATCCTCAGCTCCAGTGCTCCTATGATGCTGGCGTGGTCTTGGTTGACCATTGCTTCTTGCCTTGGGAAGGCAGAAACAAGAGGAAAATGGGAAAGGAGGGAAACAGTTCAACTTTTGGAGGCAAAATGCCACCTTTCACTGTGAGCTGAGCAATGCTCTGTTCTCTGGAGATCCCCAAGAGTTCAGAAGACACAAAACCCATTTCCAACCTCCCTAGTACAACACTAGCATGAAACAGAATCATAGAATGGTTTGGGCTGGAATGAACCTCAAAGCCTACTCAGTTCCAACCCCCCCTGCCATGGGCAGAGACACCTTCCACCGGACCAGGCTGCTCAAGGTCCCATCCAGCTGGCCTTGAGCAGTTCCAGAGAGGGGGCATCCAAACCGATGGGAAGGAGAGCATTCGGAGCACGAACAAACAACAGAGGAAGATTTAGCCAACCCCTGGCCCTGTGTTTTGCCGTTGCGAGATCTATCTTTTCCAAAAGGGTCAAGCACCTTGTGTCCTGTGGACTCAAGTCCTCCACGGCACATAAGCAAACTCACAGCAGCCCACCACCCACTGAGTCAGCTTCACGGGCAAGTCACCTCTTGTGCCGGATACGCTTCGGAGCGTACCTAGCCGTGCCTCGGTGCACTGGCCTTGGCACGGATGCCAGTGTTTGGCAGCACCGCTTCCTTTAGGCTTCTTGCTTGTTCTTGCTGCCAGGTCCTTAATGTAACTCAACCCAATTTAAAAGTACACTGGCAAAAGCAAGTATCTGCCCCAACCAACATTCCCTTGAAAAAGAACAAGTCGGTTCAGCACCAAGGTAACAATCGCGGGCACTCAGAGCTGGTACTTGTCATGGCATCGCACCCCTCATTCCCTGTGTGTGCAATTTCAATAGATGAGGATTAACAATCCACTATGAGCGCTTCAACACCTGACTCAATTCTTGGCACTGGCTCTCATGCCAATGGAAAAACAAATGTCAATTTTAACTGGAAGAGGAAAGAAATTTTCTTGATAGACCCCAAGGGCAATGTCAAAGTGAGCTCTGCTTGTCCAGATGGAAGAAGTATCTTGCCCCTTCCAGTTAAGAACAGCTCAGCCCCAGCACTGTGGGGAAAAAAAAAAGAAAATAAAAAGGGTTTCCTTTCCTTATGTAGGTTTCAGCTCTGTATAGATCACAAAATCATAGAAACGTAGAATCATAGAAACGTAGAATCATAGAATGGGTTGGGTTGGAAGGGACCTTAAAGATCATCCAGTTCCAACGCCCCTGCCATGGGCAGGGACATCCAACCAGACTCAGCTGCTCAAGACCCATCCAACCTGGCCTTGAATACTTCCAGGGATGGGGCATCCACAGCTTCTCTGGGTAACCTGTGCCTCAGCAAGAATAATTTCTTCCTACTATCTCAATGCTTCGAACTTGCGGGCAGAGAGACACTGAACTGCCCTCACCTTCATGAGCTTCTACGGAAGACCAAAATGCACAACTGAGGCAGCACAGGAAGGCTCGCAGCAGCACTACCCGTCCTAGATTGCTCTGGGGGAATTTTGCTCTTTCCCAATCCATCCATCTGGCACTACTAGCGTAATCAGAAATTCACGTTTACATACTATCAACCTGCTGGGCAAACATTCCTCAAAATCCACCAGAGTACGGCTCTGTGTTGATGTCTACAGACCCTGCCAACAGTCTGTAGACATCAACACACAGCAGTAGTATCCAGCAGAAATATTCCAGCAAAGCCTCTGTTTTCAATGCACAAACAACTCGCGAGAAACTAATTTCAAATGTAATGATGCAATAAACTCTCTTGAATCTCCCCGTTTCCCCTGAGCCTGCAACTTGGACGCAGCTCCCACTCCTACGAGGACATGCCAATGCAGAGATGTCAGCAATCGGGGGGGACCACAGTTTGAGATTGAAAAGCCGTGGAAAAGAATGGCTGTAAGCTGTCCCAAAAAGCAAGCTTCCACTGCATGATGCCGAACCTCTTCCAAATATGCATCTAGCATATATTTTGACTGCTCTGAAATGAGAGCTGCAAGTACTCTGACAGACAGGTTAATACCTCAGTGTAATTACAAATTCTGCTGCAAAATTTGGTAGGGAAACAAGTGGCAGTGTTCTATAAATTAAAATTCCTTAGAATTCTGTTCCAGATTTTTCTCCCAGGCTGATGAGGCCCCCAATACACTGTGTCTCAACTGAAGGTGAGGAGACTTGACAAGTGGGATCAACCTCACTTCTGTTTACATTCCTGCAGCACAGAAGTCTGAATCTGAGTCAGTCACAGGGAACCCCTTTATAGTCAGTGCAAAGAAACTGTCACTTGCGTGACATGATTCCACTGACTTAATCCAGACAGTTACTCGGGGTGTTTTCCCGCACAGAATGTAAGCTGGGAACCTTGCAGCCCTGTCAGATGAGTAACATTGGTATCAATTCTCAAACGCTGCCTTAAGCTAGTGTGAAAAGCAACATAAAAAACGGGAACGGTTCTGACAATGACTTATTGTGCGGAATTTATCTACCCATTTAAGTAGAAAAATATTAGGCAGATTTTTTTTTTTCCTGTGAGGGTGGTGAGGCCCTGGCACAGGTTGCCCAGGGAAGTCGTGGATGCCCCATCCCTGGAGATGTTTAAGGCCAGGCTGGATGAGGCTTTGAGCAATCTGATCCAGTGAGAAGTGTCCCTGCCCATGGTAGGGGGTTGTAACTAGATGATCTTTAATGTCCCTTCCAACCCAAACCGTTCTATTATTCATTCTATCAAGAGTGTTGCCTCTTACAGCTTTAGTTCACGAATTCTGCTGAAATTTGCAAATGATATTTTACCGTTCTGGCCTAGGACACAAGAGGTGGACGATGAATTTGAGCCAACGTGCAAAAGGGAAGTCATTCATCCATTTTCACTCTTAAATAATTTGAAAGCAAACATAGTAGCCTAAAGAGCAGAAAGTGGATTTCATCATACAACACCCTTCCACTTTAATAAAAGGATGTTTACGAGGAAGGAAGAATAATCTTATGGTTAAGGGCAAGATGTTCAAACTGTAATTTATCTCCCAGTTATGTGAATCAGTAAGTCTCCACCCAATGCCACACACAACGTGTTTACTGCCTCAGATTCCAACTTCTGGAGAGGACACAATCATGGGAGGAGACCTGCTTGGGAGCAAGACAACACAGACACTGCTGAAGCAGTTTCTCTAGAGCTTAGCATCAAGGGCTAAACTCTCCTCCCATGGAAAGGCTGACTGCAAAGCGGACGTGCCCCAAGAACTATTACAAGGATGCGGCTGCTAATGAGTAGAGTTGCAACTCGTGATGTCACGCTGGCTTCTGCAGCGCTGCTTCGTTTGATCTCTCTTATCTGCAAGCTCCTTGGCCAGCCAGCTTTTTTCTCAGCATAGGAAGAGTCAGCAACAAGGCTTTTTGGTAACCTCAACACCCCTGCAGATCTCCTCGGCAGGCAACCACAGGTATATAAACAGCTTTCTGAAGAAACTGGAGAGACCAGAAAGGATCACTTGTGCGGAAGTAACGTGAACTCTTACCACTCGAGCGCTTGTCCTGGGGCAGCAGTACGAGTCTGGCTATGTCTAGATGCATTTCATCTGAGCTGGACCTCCGCCTGCAAGAGGCAGCGATCCCGTAATGCAGCACTGCTCCCCACGACAAGACCCATCTCAGAGGCACCACAGTAAGTCTGAACACAGCAGAGGGGTTTTAATTTCAGAGTTCTCTGCTGCTGATGCAGAATGAGACCTCAAGAATCACACGGCTTTTAGCTCTCTTTTAATTATTTACCTCCCATCTATATAAACAGATCCACTCTGCTCTCGCCAACACGTGTAACTAAATTACTCTATGATGGTAGATTAGCAGCTTCCTCTGCAAAGCTGGCGGGATACCATTGGCTGCCAGGAAAAGGCAACGTCCTTGGTCAAAGAGCATCTAGCAATTAATATACTTCATTTAGCTGCCATCAGTGATGTCACCAAGAGCAAAGTACAACAACAGAACTGACAGCCAGGCGGGATGGAGCTTTTCTCAAGTATTGTTTGAGCGACAATCAAACAAACCCCTCATTGTTTATGTGCCCGTGGAAGCGGATGGCACACAAACAGCTACCTACGTGTTTCATAGCACATACGGGGAGATGCTTGGGCACATTTATCACTGGAAGAGAAGAACATATCCAACAGACTGCAAGCTGAATCATGTAAATTTCGGTAAAGAGAATCCCATTAAAGAAGCAAAATTAATGTTAAGTGTATCAGATGAAAGATTTCATTTCTAAAGCCAGTGCCTGAACAAAAATTCAAGCTACTTCACAGATATTCAGGTCATCCAGACAATTATTTTAAAATGGCAGAGAAAGACAGTCTGATGATCCATGCATGGAAAAAGGAGCCAGAAGCTCTGAATCATTCATAACAACACTTCACAGTTATATCATCTGCAGATCTCAAAGCTACTTTGCAAAATGGGTATGAATTGCCTGCACCCAACTGTGGCTCCTCAGCAGTTGGCTGGCATCGCACCATGGCACCAGGAGGCACCAGGAGAGCACCAGGAGGCCTGGAGAGCACCAGGGTGCTTTCCAAACAGCAGTCAGTAATTACAGCTCTTGTCGCTGTTTATCTGCCTACCTGCCTGAACATCTCATTTAGCATTTCCCGTGGCTGACAGCTACAGCCATAGCCAATTTCTCTGCACAAATGAAGGAGAAAGTGAAGTTTTCATTCAATTCTGATAATTTCTGGCAGAACTCCTTTTTTTTTTAGAGGTAAAGCTGCTCAAAAGCTGAGTTTTATTTCGACCTCCAGCACCGCATGAACTAGGTGGGCTCCTCAGAACCGGCTGAATCTGACTGATCTCTCATGCTGCTCTTCTAGTTAAGGTGACCCAGGCTCAGCTGAACCCATCCTTCACATTCCTGTATCCATGTGTCCCTGGTGCTGTTTTTTCCCTCAGCCTCATTTATACCAAAGCACCGAGATCTACTTTGCAAGAAAAGGAGGCCAATGCACTGAGAAAATAAGTGACGAGCTGAAACAACGGAACGACTCTCAAAGAAAACAGCAGGCTCCGCGTTGCCAGAGCACTGACTTTCCCCCGATGCAGCTACACCCAGTCTGAACATTCGAGGTCACACATGATTCCCATAAACCATCTATGCCCAAGCACCCCTGCGTAATGGCAACAGCTGTTTCCCAGGGCGGAGGAGGAGGTCTGAGGGGATATTTGCCCTTTAATTGCAAAACACCTTGTTAACCACACTGCATTGCTGTTACCCGTCACTATTTCTGCACTTACTTGCTACAGCTGCACGGTTAGAAATAGAAGCAGCTCTAGCAATGAGGAGGTACTCGTTTCTGCATTGCTTTAGCCAGACCCATTTTTGTCATATCTATGTGACAAATAACAAGGGTATGAGCTGCTGTGACTGCAAAGGATCAGAAGCACTGCACGCTGAAAGCTGAAGTAAATGTGACTGTAAAACTCACTGTCCAGCAGAAAAACACATTTCCTTGAACTGGAGACCTGGCAAAGACATATAATTAAAGGGAAAGAGAAAAAAAAAAAAAGTGGAGGGGTGAAGGTCAAGAAAAAAGCCACTACCAAAATCCTGGGTATTTCTGCCAGCTAAGAAATTTCAGGCACTAAAAGTTTAAGTCTTTTTGGTGCTTTTCACCCCTCAATCAGTTTTCTAGGTCTCAGAGGTCCAACACCAGAGAACAGTGGTGAGACAGTGGTACAGGTTATCCAGAGAAGTCATGGAATCCCCATCCCTGGATGTGTTCAAGGCCAGGCTGGATGAAGCTCTGAGCAGCCTGATGCACTGGAAGGTTTTCCTGCCCAAGGCAGAACGGGTGGTACTGGATGATCTTTAATGTCCCTTCCAACCCAAAGCATTCTATGATTCTATCATACATTAATGAAGCCTTGATTTGCAGCCTCTTTCTACTAACGACTACTACAATCATTGTAAGATTAAAACTTACATTCTCTCAGATACACCCTGTTACATCTGTTTGACCTCACAACTAAGTCATAATCCAGAGTTTTAGATACCCTCTTTCTTTCCACTCCAGCAATGGGATGACAGGAATGAGAAGCAAAATCCCTCTGCAGGCTGAGCCTGACAAAGATTTTATTAAAACTGTAAAATGACTGAGTTTGCCTAGGAAAATATGGACTAAACCCATTGGGATAAAAGAGATACTACCTTGCAAATCTGATTTTGGGAGCAGGGTCCTCATTTCTATACAAAACCTTCTATCTTGCCTCCTGACGTTTTCTGTCATGCACAAGTTGCCTTGCAAAGCATGTGTTTGAGATACTTCTCCCAGTAATGCAAACATCATATAACGAAGCTACAACAACTTCAAAGGAAGAGGCTGCTCACGGCGAAGCTGAAAAACATTTATTGTCAACCAAACAAATTTTTTTATGAACTTGCTCAAGCAGAATCATTTTTAATATCACCTTCTCCAGGCACGCCTTCAAAGAGAAGCGAAGCTGCTTCCCCTCGACACTAAGCTGCAGTGAAAACCATTTCCCGGTCAAGCCCATCTTGTGCCAAGACACTGCTTGGCCGAGTTGTAGTGCCAAGTAGTGCCGAGAACTGCAGCTCACAGCAAGGACCGATTCTAACGAACACAGCTTCCTGCTTTTCAAAGGGCTTATCTGGACTCTTCTTCTTTCAAATTTGCTGGATATTTTTAAGATTTGTCATAGGTTTCTGTCCTTCCAAGAAGCGACCCTCCACTGGCCTCAGCTGACACCCAAGAGTTACTCTCTCCTGTCCTCTTTAGCTCCCCTAGTTACCAAAAATTTTCAGTCTCCTGCTTCTTTCTCAAGCCCATCATCTCTGTCACATTATTTTCATTTCAAATATCATATAAATTCAGCAATAACGGTCCTTGGTCTAACTGGGAATACTCAGGCTTTTTTAAGTCATCAGTCCACTGTGTCTAAACACAAAGTCAAGAAATCAGCTTTTTAGAAGGCATATAAAATTCGGAGAGTTCCTTTATTATTCTTCTTTCAGTTCAGAGAAGAATTTAAAAAATAAATGTTACTAAAAATTAAGGTCCGAATGGACAGCAGCCTAATTTCTTGTGGATTACTGACATACCTGAACTGCTTTGCTACATTGGTTTAGTATTTGATAGTAATGGTTGGACTCAATGATCTGATGGGTCTTTTCCAACCTGGTGATTCTATGATTCTATGATAAGGACCAACCAAGAGATCTCTAATGCTTCCAGCAATTCCAACGCGGTCCAGCTGAGCACAGCATGGAACTAATCTCTGCTGAAAGGGAGACCTCGCGCGTCCTCCTGCCATTCACCCCCTGAGCCAACTCTAGCACTCAGTCTGCTCCATCCAACTGCACATGAAGGTGAAGATGAAGGTGGGGCAATCCCCTCCAGTGGCTTTCACCTCATCAAAGGGACTGTGATGATAAAGCCTAAGCAACCACAAAAGAGAAAGGAGATGAAGGGAACAGAGAAATACAGATGTGACCAGATGAGCTCATATGTGTCCGGAAGAGGGCACTGACACGAAGCAAGCTGGTCCTAAAACCACCAACCCACAGCAAAACACGCAACCCTGCCCAGGCAGAGTGCTCTGCCTCAACATCGCATTAAAAGGTTAAAAAAAGGCAACTAAAAATACGTAAAAGAATATTTTTTCCAACCATGTTCATTAGTGATACCTACTGATGATAAAAAACAGGCAGAATACGCACTCAAGCTCAAAATGGTCATTCAAACCCCAGCACCCCTGCACCACCAGGCTGCTTGAACTTCAGTGATGTGACTCCTGAAACAAGCAGTCACAATGCTGAAATAACTTAGTTCAAGACACATTTGCTGTGTGATGAAAATCAATACAGGGATGATCACTTATAAGTTCCTTGTCGGTGTGTCTGACCTTCCCTTTATCCCTCTGTATCCATCACCCAAATCCCACACCTGCTTTTGGGAAGTATTTATTACTTCTAACAACAAATATGACAGAACGGCTTTCATAACATGCCAGGAATTTTTCAGTGAGAATCACTAAACAATTACAATTTTAAAAAATCTTGTTTCCAGCAATAACACTAGGTAAACACCAGAGACGGCTGATCTGAGTAGGAGGCTAGAGTAGAGACATCCTAAAGTCCCTTCCAATATGAATTATATTATAAGAATTCTCACCTACAGGAAAGCTGGGGAGGGGCTCTTTATCAGGGACTGCAGGGATTGGACAAGGGGGAATGGTTATAAACTGAAAGAGGGGAGATTTAGATTAGATATTAGGAAGAAATTTATTACTGGGGGGTGATGAGGCACTGGCACAGGTTGCCTAGGGAAGCTGTGGATGCCCCATCCCTGGAGGTGTTCAAGGCCAGGTTGGATGGAGCTTTGAGCAGCTTGACCTAGTGGGAGGGTGGGTGCAACTGGGTGATCTTTAAGGCCCCTTCCAAACCAAACCGCTCTATGATTCTGTGATCCCGCAATGCAAGCATTTTGTTATAAAATCCATGCAGGCTTGTTCATGTTTTTTTGGGCCTCATAAAAAAAAACAACTCTAAAACATCTCTGCTGCCAAAAGGTACAAAATCGGGTGGCAGCAAAAAAAGGACCTAGCAACTTTCATTTATACTGGTAATGCCTCAAACTTGTCTATACTTCTCTGAAATTATTTTCATCTTGGGATCTGGAAACTCCCTATGCCCTACTTGTTCCATTTCACAATACCATTTACACACACACGTATATAGGCAAATTCACTCTGGCACTGTGAGTGACATCTTACTTATTTCCCCACGAATTCCTCTCTGAAAAGATTAAGGACACAGAGGAACAAGATGAGTGCTACTGAAGAAAGGTCACCCCAAAAAAGGCAGTATGTTCTTTATTTACAATCCACATTTCAGTGTTTAAGTATGAGGGAAAATTTGACTATGTACTTCCTCCTAACCGCAGTGCTCTTACTAACTCACTGTATTCCCCTGAGTTACACTCAGACTTTTGGTCAGCCCTAACTCTTTCACCCAACTTCAGTTTAGCCTCTGCTTCAGCCTCCGCCAGCCCACACACTTGCATGCACGATGTACAAGCTAACTTTAACAAGCTGACTCTGCTTTATGAATCTGCTTTATGTCTCCTAAAGCTGTCATTCCCTCGAAAATGAGTCCTCTTTCACACCCTTAACTCTACAAGTCTTTAAACTGAGCCCAGGGATTTCATTCCCAGCACCAGGAGCCAGTTGACCGCCTCATCCAGAACTCTCCACCAGTCCTTTGGTTTGTGTCATCTGCTCTCCACAGCAAGTAAAGGTTAAGGTTAACGAAGGCCTCTCCCACGTTTCAAGCGTCCAAAGAATGAGGATTCAGGACTTGGAAGGCATGCAAATGGAAGAGGAGAGGGTTAATTAGCACTGCACCACTATTTTGGGGATCCAGGTACTGCATTCTGCACAGAAGGATGGAATTTCACTCTGGAAGGAACAACAGTAAAATGCATTTTGTGTGATCCCTTTCTCTTCCAGAGTCAGCATAATCCACATTATTCTGCAGCCACGACAAAGGATTTGATAAGTACTTTGCATGGAAAAATTTCAGCTGGGCTTAGGTAGGATCTTCAGATTTAACATCGGGCAAATCCACTCAAATCACGCAAGTCAGAAATACAGGGGTAACTGAAAGATTATACAAACTTCCCGTACTAAACCCCACTGAATGCTCTTTTCATCGTAAAAAAGGACTGACAGCATATAAACAATTTATATAGGGAAATTCTACTGATTTTATTGTGATGTGCTATTTAGCATTTGCAGAGGATCAAATTATAAAACTTTTACTTAGTTTTCCATGAGTCACCCTGTGAATAACATGTTTTGGTTTACCTAACAGCAAGAACTCTTGGTAGGAGACTGTTTTACTAAATGTGGTCATCCAGGCCTACGATCACATTGCTGCTGGATGCAAATTCTGTACAGAAAAAGGAAATTTTGATCAGTGAACATCAAACAACTGTTCAATCTCATCTAGCTTTGAAGAAGTAACACGGTGAGTTAAGATTTTTGGCTACAACTGTCTTAAATGCTTGTCTCCCCAAACAATCTGGCAAGGTCTGGATCACAAGTGATACTTGAATACTACCTAAAAGGAAAAGCCAGGCAAACTTGTGGACCATGAAGCAGGACTAAGGAACTCTAACACAATACACCACAGTCAACTCTCAAAAAGGTCTGATAACAGGAAGCTGGGTAACCTGGTTAATGAAAAACCATCAATAACAATACTATTCTTTGCAAAGCCAGCTCCTGGCATCTTCGGGTGGTTTTATTAGCTTGGCAGCACAGAAAGGCGCAGATCCAGCCTGGGTCCCAAACCAACGTGATTACGTTCCTCTAACGCAGCACTTCAGCCTCGAGGGTTTGTGCAGAGCAGTTTGTGTCTTTGCAGAGCACTTTAAAAGCCTCCAGCATCAGGGTTGTTTAGTCCAGAGTCAATATCACTGTTCTGGTATTTGGCCACAGTAAAGTCACCACCCGAACAGTCTGCTTACGGACGTCACAGACCTGACTACAAACCAGCCTGCTTTAGCTCAAACAGCAGTAAACTCCTGGTGGTGTCCTGAGGGCTGGGGTTATTCCTGCCGTATCAGCGTTAGATCATCATGGAAACAGCGGTGTTCAAGGCAAAGATCATCTCAGAAAGAAATAATTCTTCCAGATAGCAAGAAACTGGCTGTTCAAAGAAGCAGGGAGGAAAGAGAAGAAAGAAAAAGCAGATGCTGATAGAGAAGAAAGAAGCCACCTCCATCATCAAGAGCAACGCACTCCAAGGACCGCAGGTCCTAGCACACAGTGCTACGTGAGTACAAAGTACGTAACCGCATGTACGCCAGACAAACAGCAGCAGCCCTAAAACAATCAGAGGTCAATTCCCATTCTCCTGAAGACACAATACAGGTAACATTTCCAGCGATGTGATCTCTTCCATGACCAGCTCTGTTCCAAACACCAGGGACTTGCATAACGTGAGACTGCTCAGAGCGACAAAACCTAAGCTGTTGACCAAGGCATAATATAAAACAATGTGTCATATCTGAAGTACCTACACAGGTGGAAAGTCAGTAAACAAAACAAAAATAAAATGCAAATGGTATGTAGCTAAAGCAAACTGTATGGTTCACTGCATACCCAGCAAGCCAAGAAGGAAGGGAAATTCCTTCTCAGGCTTTACGTGAACAATGAGTTTCCCTGAAAACTCCAGGAGGCTGTTCCCAGCTCCTCCACTGGCACTGTTAATAGGAAAAGTAAATGCTGGAAAGGTTGTTTCAGTTCATTACCGACCTCAGTAAAAATCTCAGCCCCGGTGAACTCCAGTGCGGATCAATGTGACCTCTGGCTGCAGAGCAGTATTGTTGTTACAGCCTGTACAGCACGTAGCGCTGCTTTTAAAAAGAAAATACAGCTGTCGATGTGCCACCATACTCAAATTGATGTTCCAGCCACCACACAGGCCGATCAAACCAAGTTCAACATCTTGCTGCTTAATCCCATGCTTAGGGTACCAACCAAACTCTCCTCAACTTTAACAGAGAGCATGAAAAAGATGCAAAGTGCAACCTAAGGTAAGGGGTAATGTCTTGAAAGTATTATCTTTACCAAGATACGATACATAAAAATCAGGCTGCAGCCACCCTTACCAATCAGAGCTGTGAACAGAACGCAGATTTTGGGGTCCGTCTGTCACCCTGTTAGTCAGCAAGCTGGGCATGCAAATGCCTCTGACCTACTTCATGAAAACATACTCAGAAATCCATCAAGAAGCTCTTTTAAAATCTTCTCAAAGCAGAGACACAGAGAATCCCAGCATCTAGCGGCTATTTTCAAAACCCTGTGGCTCTTGTGTCGCATTGTTTCTATTGCATTAAAAATGTCAGTAACGGTTAAAATGTGAAAAATAGGAAAGTCTCACCAATTCAAATGAAACCGCAAACCACTTTGTAAGACGATGGAATTCTACAAGTTAACAGACAAACGAACAAACACGCACACTAATAAAACTGCACAAGAAGAAACATGCCGGCTTCTATTTATTTTCATTTGCTGGGTTCTGCAGTTTAGGAAAAAAGGGCTCCAGCAGTTGAATTTTGTTAAAGCTGGAGGTAAAGTCTGGAAGCTTTCATTAAAGAATTCAAAATAATTTTCTTTTTCAAAATGACTTTGATTCCAAGCAGGGATGTGAATGGAAAAAGTTACAAAAGCATTGCAGAACCTGAAAATAGGGAAGACCGGAACAAACATGAAGTCATCTATGGATAATGCTCTCCAACTACAGATTCCTACGCTCAGTTTTTGGTAATTCTTTGATGTGTGCTGTGGTTAAAGAGAGAGTTGAAAGAAAGGACAGAAAAGAGGTAGGTTCTTTACCTGCAGGTATGTGCAACTCATTACTGTAGAATTTTAGTTCAGCTATAAAAGCCAGTCTAGAAAAACAGCACCAATTTTTACAGAAGTTTCCATCTCACGTCTTCACAGGGATTTTGAATCACTGAAGAATTTCTGATTCTTTGAAGAATTCCAAATACTAACCCTGTTTTACTGACAGCAGGCACAGGAAGCATCTACCAGGCATAACCTGGCAAGCCAAGGAGAAAGACTTGAGAAGAAAACTCCGTCTGCCCTTCTCATATCCACTTTTTTAGCATACATGGGGTGAGTCTTTCCTCCCTTAGTCCTTGGGTTGGTCGTATTTAGCTGATGTTAAGCACCGTCCTGCATGAAAACTCTTCCTGTGCTTCAATCAATCTAGTTTACTCAGCAGCAGTAGCTGGTGTACCGGCATGAGCTGCCATAGGAGTACAGTTTAACCACTAATTGTAACTGATCACATATAGATTATCAAATCTTTACAGTCACATGGAAGAATTTCCAGCTGTAGCAATTCTCAGTTCTTACAGAAGATGTTTAAAACAACAGCAGCAATGAATTAATCAAATTTCATACTGTGAAAAAAAGTACAGAGCAGTCGGTATTATTAATCCTGATTTTCCTGACAGGAAACTGCAGCACAGAAGAATGCAACAACATGCCCAAGAGGAAAAACAGGCAGAGAACTAACTTAAACTTAAAGGTTCTGATGTATATTTTCCCTACTCAATACAGTGGACTGCTGCTCTTGAAAGTTCTCAGGACTGACAAACGCAGCTTTCATCGAGCGCTTCAGGACAATCTACATTTTTAGAGGCAAACTGACCTATACTTCAATGCAGAATTAGAAGCCATACTCACACGGATCATTAAGCATCTACCAATATTTTTATAAACTAGGGCACATAACTAGCGGGTCCTTTTTTCCTGGTATCTCTTTAAAACTCGTTACTTTGCCCTTTCCCATAAAGCCACCGCTTCCTCTCGCCCCTTGCAGACACACACAGCCTGTCGGTAGATGCTGTGCAAGCAACAAGACCAAAGACTCACCAGGATTAATGCTTGGGGAATAGTTCTTGAGGAATCCAGAAATACACCCAAAAAGAGCTTTCTGGAAGAGTTCCAGAAGCGGGTATCTATGGTGGTATTAGCAAAATCTATAAGATTTCCGTTTGTTCTTCCTTCCTCCCCCCATGCAAAGACCTTGTAAAGGCATTAAGGAGAGTGAAATTACTTTGCGATATTTAAGAGGAATTTTTATCACTGCTGCTTCAGCCACCAGCCAAACAAAACTTTTCTTTCGCTATTAACATAGCACTCCCCTCATAACCATAACAACCCGCACTTGCAGCCAGGGACCAGGCACACTCTCCGTGTACTGTGAGAATGATCCTTGCAGAATTATACGCTGCCAGTCCTGCATTTTCAGTTCCTAGCAAAGTAACAATAAAAGTATCAGGAAGTCCTGTACTTACTAAAAATATCTTATCCTGCCAGAGAAAAGAGCAAAAAGAACTTGCTCATCAGTTCACAGTAACGTACTTTCCCCAACACTAAAAAGTGCTGGCAATGCCAACAGTACGGACAGATGTTCATCTTGGTGTATGTGGATGATTAAAACAACAACCTATTATAGATTAAATTTTGGCTGCAAATATGCTGATGTTTGCTGGAAGCAGCTTTTCAACCTCCCATGGAGAGAGCTGTGACTTTCACCTGCGTAACCTGGATCTGAATCTAAAACCCCGTGCCTCTACTGAAAAAAAATTTACTGGAAAAGGAGCTCGGCGAGATCGATAGAACCATGCCCATCAGGCAGCTGTATACACACTGAGAGCGGTTAAAATAACAGTTTATGATAAAAATATAAACACCTTTTCTGATGAAATTAAAGCACTATTAAAAGGGAAGAGACACGCAAAGAATTACCTCTGTTCTTGCTGAAAGATACGTGGTCAGAAGGAGACAAACTGCACGCTTCGAGCCGTTAATGAAAAGAAGAGCAAGCGAATGAATAGCTTTGAGATGAATCCAAACAGTTTTTGTTTCTCTGCTGCAGTTTCACCACTCCCACAGGGTAATTTCTACGTTCGCTTTATAACGAAAGCAAAGTACAGGTCAGAATAAGAAAGGGAGGAGACAAAAAACCTTCGTACTCTATTAGTCCAGGTTTGCAATTCTTGCTGTCTTGTTTTCAAATGGGTGAAATGGGGCTGGTGTGACAAAAGGGGATTTGGAGGGGGCGTTCTGCTTAATAAACCAGAAGCTTGGTTCATCTGCATTTTATATGATCTGATTGGTAAAAGCAGGAAGCAAGAAAACCTTTCAAGTGCATGATTTATGGAAAGATTATCACATGACTAAAAAGCACACAGCAAGAAGGGCCAAATTCAGCTTTCATTTACATCCATGTAGACGCCTTGTAACCGTTGCCTTTGACCAATTTATTCCATTCCAAACAATGAAGTACTTGGTCTCCACTAAGACATAAAACCATTTTAAAAATCAGAATTCAGCCTTTGCTTTTCAAACTGTTTCAGGTCTGCTCAAAGCAGGATTTCTGAACTGGACGAGAACCAGATGATCTATTTGTAGGGTATTTTAAAATACATTTCTGCTACTTCTCCTCTGCTTTCAAACAATCCAGCTACCCATTGCTGATCTACACTCTTATACACTTACAACACTCCTATCAATGCTTTGAAATCTATTCTAAGAACTTAAAAGGTGGGACAGTACGCAAGTGCACTGCAAACTCTCTTGCATTTCATAAAGGAAGTTAATGAAAGCATACACTCACTTTATTATTTGGGGAATAAAATATAAGGATGTATTATCCACCGAACTACGGAAATTTTTGTTTAAATAAGAACAAGCAATGGTACTGCACCGTTTTTTTCTCTGTTGCCAGCAACTAAGTCTACATTTCCATGAAAAGCTGGTAGATTAGATGAGTTACGGGTCATTTTTTCTGTGTCTCTCATGCATGTACTTTTATACCAAGAGGGGAAAGCGTTAGAAGTGAAAGAAAAACTGAAGAGGAATGTTTACTAGGACACTGCCTGAGTGCTACAGAAAAATGGAAAGCAACCAAGGGATAAGAAACTAAACCCAAACATTATGGAAGACAGTGAAACGCAACAGTCCTCGCAGAAGTGGCATTTTATTTCTCAGTGATGGCCTCAAAGCACTCGTGCCCCTTGAGCAGCTCACTCAGATGGCAAAAGGTTAAAAGCACTGAGGAAAGCCTGAATCATCTGACCTAAAAATGGAAAAGAGGAGAGAGAAAAAAAAAAAAAGACTATGTCGTACAAGTTCACTTTTAATATGATGCCCTCTTTTAAATACTGCAGGACTCTCTTCCCGTTTGACAAACATTTAGTAGAACAGATGTATTATGTGTGCTGTTAGTAAAACTATAGCGGTAATTCATTTAATTAAGCCAGAGTCAAAAACTTCACCCATATTTCACACACTGTAGCAGCAAACTACGAATTAATTCCATGTATTTTACACACGGATTTTTGTGATACTATCCCGCATTTCAGCAGCATTTTACTTTACTGGGATGTTTAAAAATGACATGCAGACCCAAATATTACATGGCATCTAAAAAACAAGTAATAAAATGTTAAAACCACAATTATCACAGAATTCTGTGTTGTCTGAGCAGTAAGGCAGAATCTGAATAAGTAAACAGCTGAGCAATAACATGTTGAAAATACAGCTGGTGGTCCATAAAGTGTTTTTTGATAGTCTTTAAATACCAGATCCTCAGGTATTTTCTTCAAAACTGTGAGATCTGTCTCCAGCATGTGGTAGAAAACCCAAGAAAGATTCAAAACAAGATAAAAATAGGTTTGGGTTTTTGAGTGGGTTTTTTTTTAGTGTTTTTTTTTTTAAAGTGACTGTTTATCATTCTGTCCAGGAAGTGGTTCTGTTTGAGAAATCCTGAACAAAACTGAGTGTTGATTTATAAACCTGTCTTTGCTGGAGTAACTCAAGCACCCTTAAGCATACGCAGTCAATAGGATATAGCACTTGTATACAAAACACCTTCTGGGAGACTTTGCATCCATAGAACAGTGGCTGGATTCCTGGTGAGTTAGCTGCTATCAGGATTGGGTTTATCTTACTCAGCTACAGGTGCAAAAAAAATACAGGCTTACTTTAAACTACGTTCTTGAGCAGCTGTCAAAAAGAGGCAACTGCCGACGGTGAATGTTGTCAAATTCCTTAGGAATAAAAATTTGCATGAACATCAGAGAGAGAAACAGCTTTGCAGGTCAGCGTGACAGTGAAGCAGACTTCTGAATTCCCTCAGGCAAAAGCTACTTTCTCCAACTGGAACCCAGAGTTTCCAAAAAAGAGATCTTAGCATAAAAAAAAAATCTCAAATTTGTTACTCTCGGTTTCTTGCTCAAAAGTTGTTGGCAGATTGGAGATGAAGAAGGGTAATGAAGTCACATACTCACATAGTGAGGAAGTAGACAGAAAAGGAGTAAAAAGAGTATGGAGTGAAAACTTGAGGAGTAAAATTAGAGAAGCAGTTCTGAAGAACAGAAGCTGTACACAAAGATGCTGAACAACGTGGCTGCGGATAAGGAGCAACTCATCTTTGTGCAACATTGTGTGTTACCAGCAGCAGCCAGGAGCCCTCAAAGAAACATAAAATCATAATCATAGAATCATTAGGTTGGAAGAAACCTTAAAGATCATCAACTCCAACCGTCTCTGTCTGCTACTAAACCATGTCCCCAAAAATCTCATCTATCCAGCTTTTAAACACCTCCAGGCATGGTGACTCAACCACCTCCTCAGCCAGTACTTGATAACCGCTTCTGTGAAGAAATTTTTCCTAATGTCCAATCTAAACTTCCCCTGATGCAGCTTGAGGCCCTTCCCTCTTGTTTTATCGCCTGCCACTTAGGAGAAGAGATCAACAACCACCTCTCTGTAATCTCCTTCTATGCAGTTCTAGATAGCAATAAGGTCTCCCCTCAGCCTCCTCTTCTCCAGGCTAAACAACCCCAGTTCCCTCAGCCACTCCTCATAAGACTTGTTCTCCAGCCCCTTCACCAGTCTTGTTGCTCTTCTCTGGACACGCTCCCTCGTTAGAGACGCACTGAGCTGTGCTTCAGGTCATCCCTGAGGAACCTGGGAGAACGTGTCACAAACCACAGTGCTGATACACAAGGTAACCAACCATCCCATTCTGCACAAATGCACTAATACACGGGACTTACTAAAAAAAACAGAATGGCTTGTACTGGAAGGGAACTTAAAGATCATTGAGTTCCAAACAACCTGCCTTGGGCCGGGACACCTCCCATTGGATCAGGTTGCTCAAAGCCGCACCCAACTTGGCCTTGAACACCTCCAGGGATGGGGCAGCCACGACTTCTCTGGGCAACCTGGGCCAGGGCCTCACCACCCTCACAGTAAAACATTTCTTCCTAATATTTAACTTAAATCTCCCCTCTTTCAGTTTAAAACTGTTCCCTCTCATCCTATCCCTGCACACTCTGACAAAGAGCCCTCTCCTGCATTCCTGTAGTTCCCTGTGTGTTTGGTGTTTCGTTTGTGTGTTTGGCGTCTTTTGTTCAGCACCTTTCAAGCACTGCACATTCCATAAAGCTCTGGCATAAATCAAACTAAAGGAAAAAAGCCCCAAGCAAGTGACAATTGCTGCTGGACTCCTGAATCCCAGCCTTCTACAATCATCATCTCATAAATCAAAACACTCTAGAAAAGATAATAAAGATCTGAATGATCGAAAAAACAGAGTGAAGACAACTCGGAGCTGTTTTGAGTTACAGGAAGAATTAAAAGCAGCCAGAGACCTACAAGGGATGGTGCGAATCAGTCAAGGCACCATCTATCTGATGCTGCTAACTGATCCTTGCACCACAAATCAGTATTGGCAAAGATCTTCTTTTTACTGCTACATCTGAATTCCAATCTTCATTTTCTCAGTCCCCACCAAATATCGGGGAAAAAGAGCAAATCTAAAAAATTCTTTCTAGGTTGATAACACAGGAATAGGAAAAAATAAACGCATGCCTGCCTACCAGTTCATTCAAGACATACGCCAGACAGGAGGTATTACTCATTTTTCTACGCACAATATTAGGATGTTGACTGCAGCCAGTCAAAGACTGGTGGTTAAGACTGGAACCATAAAACTCGTTTCCTGGTCAAAATTCACAATCGAAAGAGAGATTTTTCAGAGAGAGAGTTAAACATGGGACCGGAGGAGAAGAAACTGAGATTTGGAAGGCAATTGTGCCCCAAAGTTTAATTATCATGCAATTCTTCCAGAGGAAAGGGAGTGTTTCTGCATGACACAGCCAGCAAAACATGCAAGAGTCACATCCTGGTAAAGGGTTGCAGCTCTAGCATATTTGACCTCAGAGCACAGCTTTATGCACAGGAATCCTGGCCACGTGAAGATAAAGGGAAGGAATGCAAAGCAAAGGGGAAGAGATTTGTTTCCAGGAAGGTATTAGAAGGATACTGCCTTTCTTGTGGGACAGGACCTCTGTCTGGATCTCCAACACGCATCTTAGAGGATGAGCTGAGGAGGACTATGTCACGCTATTTTTCAGAGCCCAGGGACAACTCTAATCCTTTAGCCTAGAGAGAAGGAGGCTAAGGGGAGACTTTATTACTGTCTACAACTCCCTGAAAGAAGGTTATAGCAAGGTGGCCTCAAGTTGCACCAAGGGAGGTTCAGATTAGGCATCAGGAAAAATTTCTTCACTGAAAGGGTTATTAGGCACTGGAAGAAGCTGCCCAGGGAGGTGGTCGAGTCCCCATCCCTGGAGGTGTTTAAAAGACAGGCAGATGAAGTGTTCAGGGATCTGGTTTAGTAGCGGACACGTATGAATGGAGTCAGTGATCTGAAACGTCTTTTCCAAACAAGCAATTCTATGATTCTCATTTAAGTGGTGCTCTCAGGCTGAAGACCACAGTGAATGCTACCACCAAAGTTACTTATGATAACCATCTCTCAGGCCCTGGAAATCACCCTACCTCTTCCCCCAGGAACAGCAAATTAAAGATCATCCTTCTATAGCCTGGAGGACTACCCACTGCTTCTGGGGACTGAGTTACACCTGAACTGTGGTTCCTTTCATGCTTCTCCATCACTTCTGTCCACTCTGCTCCCCCTCCCACTGAGAGGGAATGCTATGAACTAAAATTAGTTTAATAAGCCATTTCTATGCATACTACTGTTTCAAATTATATACCCATCTCAGTGTCTTCAAATGACTCTGAGGATAGATTTGACTCACTTTGCAAAATCTGACTCATGCTTCTTGAGTATGGAAAAAACAGTTTGCAGAGTTAACTCCTGTAGGCTGTGAACTCTTCAATCTCACTGTAGTTTTATTCAGGCAACAGCCAGGTTTGCAGCCCTCTAGTTCCCTATGCATCTCGAGCACTGGAGCAGGAAACAGGGACAAAACAGCACAAACTGAGTTAAAATAGTTACCTTTTCCTAAGACGGAGCACATGGCATACATGCTTTTTTGAGGAAGAAGGTAAATATGTTTCAAAGAAAAGTAGGTTTTATTTTACTACAGAAAGTTACACACTCAAAGTCTAAAGGCAGGCAGGAAGACTAAGCAATCAAGTCAATATTAGATGTTTGCTTAGCCGGTTTCGCTTCTGGATACAAAGGCCAAACTTTCCCATTATGCAAGTTTTATAAGATCATACCTCCTCTGATTTCCAAGGAACTACTTACCTACTGCAAGTCTGGATGGGCTCCTGGGAATTTACACTATGTGTACACAAGAACCACCAAATCCGTTCAAACTAATAACAAGAGGGGAAAGGTCCCCTCGTTATTCTTTTTACTGGTGCTCTTGGTTGTCGCTGAGGTTCCCTTCTGCCAGGATTTACAGACGCAGTTTTCACTGTACAAATCCTGGAGCTCCAACAGCCAAGACAGAAGGATATAATGTCTCCTGCATTTTCAAATACAAACTTCTCTAGTCAATGGAATTCCATTTAAGACCGGCTCATTCAAAATGATACGGATGATTTGTCATGTCTGTGTAAACGCTGGATCCATTCTAAGGACATTCTCAAAGGCCACTACAACATGGGCTGCTTCTGAGAATCAAAGCTGCATTCAGGTTTCCTCTGAAAGCAGCAACTACTCAAGTGAACAAAGTATGATTATACTTGAAATTATTTTCCCTGAACTGCAAACTGGTGATTCATTGTAAACTCACAACCTCAAAACGCTTCATAATGCAAAGAACCTTCCAAGGAGACAGATTCATTTATTGAAGAGGACTAAGAGTGAAAACATGTTCAGAATTAGTCTGGTTGATCTGAAGTGTTTCCGTTGTGCCAGTGGATTTGAGGACAGTTACATCAGATGATAAAAAAGTCCAAAAAATGTCATAGAACGGTTTGGGTTGAAAGAGACCTTAAAGATCATCCACTTCCAACACCCCTTCCATGAGCAGGGATATCCCCTACTGGCCAAGCTGCTCAAAGCCCCATCCAACCTGGCCTTGAACACTTAAAGGAAGGGGCATCCATAGTTTCCCTGGGCAAACTGTGCACAGCCTCACCATCCTAATGGTGAAGAATTTCTTCCTCCTTCTAATTTAAAGCCATCCCCCCCCATTCTGTCACTACACGCCCTTGTAAAAAGTACCTCCCCAGCTTCAGGTACTGGAAGCTTGCTATAAGGTCTCCCTAGAGACTTCTCTTCTCCAAGCTGAACAAGCCCAATTCTCTCAGCTTGTCCTCATAGCAGAGGTTCTCTAGACCTCTGATCATCTTTGTAGCCTCCTGTGCATCTGTTCCAACAGTTCCATATCCTTCTTATCTTGGGGATTCCAGACCTGGACACAGTACTCCGGGTAGGGGTCAACGCTGTTCTGTTCAAGACCAGTACTATATCTTGAGAATCACCAGATCGGAAGAGACCCACCAGATCATCGAGTCCAACCATTCCCACCAATCTCTAAACCATGCACCTCAGTATCTCATCCACCTGCACCTTAAACACCTCCAGGGAAGGCAAGTTCAGCTTACTTCTAGCACTTCTATGGCCCAAGAAGGGAAGAGTGATCCAAAGAAGATTCCCGTGTCCAGTCCGCAAAGTCACACAGAACACTAGTTACTGGCCAAACCCCTTCATTAGCTCCCTGGTTACTGAGAGGGCTACTGAGAATATATAGCCAGATTCCTCTCCTGAGAACACAGCCAAATGTCAAGCAGCAAAGTCACTAGTTGCAATAAGGGTAATTTTAGTTAGACCTAAAGAAAAAAAAATCTCAATATGAAAACATGGGAAGACAGGAACAGAAAGGATATCATGACTCTGTTCTTAGGGATTTTCAATTAGTAAAGCTGTTCGCAGCTTGACCTAACTTCCAGATGAGTTTTCCTTTTAGCAGGAGGTCAAACTGGACTGCCAGAAGAGCCAAGCGCAGTTTAGCACTGGCATGATTCAATGAGACAATGCAGCCTGCTTCAAAAATGCACAGTAGACTGCCGTGCCCTACTGGCCAAAAAACTGTGAAACTGCAGCACAGCTCTGTGCCGACTGAGCACTGGGCACAGCAAGGAGGTGGAACACACGTTACGCAGCATCCTCCAGACCTAAAGGCTTCTGTTGCTTCCCCAAGGTTGTACTTTCCCACTGACTGCTACGACCTTAGCACTTTGCTGTGTCAAAAAAGTTGGGAGATCCAGATCCTACGTAGTTTAGATTCCCCTCAGGGTGAAACACTGTAAGAAAACAGAAAAAACCTCGCTGCAATTTCATCAGAAACAGTTGCTCTTATGCCAGACTTGTGGATGGGGAATGGATGGGGAATGCCCTGCCAGCTAAAGCACCTACCTGAACACGGCATGCATCAGGCAATCCTTCACACCATCTGAATAGCCTGCCAAGAGGATTTTCTTCCATAGAAACACCACCACTCTTCTCAAAAAATCATCTATAGCAATTACTGAAGTTAGTCAGTAATTTCCCAGAAGTCACACGTTGCAGTCACAAACCCGAGCCACTCAAAAAACTCCCCAAACCTCACCATTTTTACCCTGCTGAACACTGATTGCATGGAAATGTGCCGATTTTATCAAAATGCTCTATAAAAGGCAACAAGATTGGCCGGCAGGCCAGTCTGTCCAGCTTCCTGCCAGGCTGCCTGCCAGCCCTAGGGCGGGTACTCCAAGCTCCTTAATCCAAAAAATAAAAATCAGATATGAAAAGGCTCCCACAGGCCGGGGATTCTGCTTCCTGTAGCTCTCTAATTAAAATAAATCCTGCATAGGTGCGTGTGTCAGGAAGGACAGGGATGCCTCCACTATCACACAGCAACCGCTTCTCAACAACAGCCAAAGCTTAAGAGAATTTGTTGTATCTCAAAAGACAGATGCCATTGCTAACGGCACAGGAGGGGGAGGATGAAACATCTTTGCTCAAATCTGTGAGGGAGAAGAAAATAGCAAAGAAATACAAACAGCAAGATGACAAATTAGAGGTGGGGAATCCCAGTCTTGTCCCTTCTGCAGTAGGGGTGCAGCTACTGTAGTTAATTAAAATAAATTACAGCTAGCTTGTATACCTACCGCAGGGCTACTAACACCTCTGAGCTGCAACACAGCGCTGCGCAGTAGCCATCCCTCAGGAGTACACTCCCTCCGTTTCCAGACCTGGAATAAAGATGCTCTGTCACAGCACAGTTGCAGCAAGGCTGATGGATCAACACAGATTAAAAAGCCCCAGGATTCTTTCTTTTATACTGCCCAATTCCTGAGTTCCGTATGCAAGATCCTTGCCTAAACATCAGTAAAGTTAAAGGAGAATGCAAAGCTGCACATGAGTGGGTCAGGCTGCTTCTAAGCCAGGATGTATCAGCGGATATTTGCTTCGTCTAAGCATGGTGCTTTAATTCTATTGAACTAAGCTATTTCTGCAACACTTGTCCGGGCACAATTGATGCATTTTCCTCATTAACCACTGCATCCAGATAGAATCACAGACCAGTTTGGGTTGGAAGGGACCTCAAAGATCACCCAGTTCCAACCCTCATACGATGGGCAGGGACACCTCCCACTGCACCAGACTGTTCAAGTCTCCATCCAACCTGGCTTTGAACAACTCCAAAGGTGGGCAACCCGTTCCAGCGCCCCACAACTTCTCTGGGCAACCTGTTCCAGTGCCTCACCACCCTCATCAGGAAGAATTTCTTCCTAATGTCTGATCTAAATCTTCCCCCTTCCAATTTAAAGCCGCTCCCCCGCGCCCTATCACTGGCACAGGTTGCCCAGGTAAGTCATGGATGTCCCTTTCCTGGAGGTGGTCAAGGCCAGGTTGAATGAGGCTTTGAGCAACCTGATCCAGTAGGAGGTGTCCCTGCCCATGTCAGGGGGCTTGGAACTGGATGATCTTTAATGCACTTTCCAACCCAAACCATTCTGTGATCATCTCACAGATTATCTTCTCCTCTATACATATACCATACAAAAGAAACTCTGCATTTTAGAACCAAAGAAAGAGGGGGAAAAAAAGAAATTCCTAAATTTTAATCTAAATGCAAATTTGTTATTGTATGGGCACAATGAATACAGGTTTGAACTCATTCTTGATCTTACGAGAGAAAACACTGCTTGGAAACTGTAGGAAAATTAAAAGCGCTAAGATGCTATTAAGTGTATATATTTAAAGCGTTCCAATTTCCTGCATTAATATGATGTACAGTATATTTTATTTATTACCTGCTCAGCTGTATACACACTTTAGTGCTGGCAGAGATGAAATGAACAAAGATCAAAAATGCTGACAAACCCACGACCTACGTTACATTTTTGGAGGGCACTACAAGGATGAAGGAAATTTTTAAGAGCATCCCTTCAATAACAGATTTGCTTCTCTTACACATGCATTCCGTAGCTTAGACGCAGGCAGCTTTGCACTCACAAGAAGAGCAGTGGGTGGAAGGCCTGTTCAGAATTCAGATAGCTCAGAACAGCAGCACCTAGAGCCATCAGCGAGCTGTAAACAAGCTAGATTGGGTATCAGAAGTGGTACAGGAGCCATCTGCGCTGTACTTTTCTTAGATTAATAGATCTGGCTTTCTAATAACACTAAATAGACTGAGCAGGGACTATCGCACTGATACAGCATGTGGCACCTTTGACAGCCACAGAGCTTATGAAAACATCCTTGGGTTATGGTCCCTGCTCTGCTGTGTACCTGTTACAACACCTTTACACTCTAAGCGCTCTCCCTGAAGCTCATCTACCCATCACCAAAGTTAGAGAAACCAGCAGGACCAGGGAAATTATTGTGTCCCTGTATTCAGCATTGGTGAGGCAGCACCTTGAATCCTGTGTTTTAGTTTTGGGCCCCTCACTACAGGGAGGACATCGAGGGGCTGGAGCACGTCCAGAAAACAGCAACAAAGCTGCTGAAGGGGCTGAGGAATAACCCTTATGAGGAGCTGCTGAGGGAACTGGGGTTGTTTAACCTAGAGAAAGGAGGCTGAGGGGAGATCTTATCACTGTCCAGAACACCCTGAAAGGAGGTTGTAGAGAGGTGGGTGCTGGTGTCTTCTCCCAAGTGAAAAGCAATAGGATGAGAGGAAACGGCCTCAAGTTGTCCAGATTAGACATCAGGAAAAATTTCTTCACCAAAAGGTCTACTGGGCACTGGATAGCCTGCCCCAGAGAGGTGGTTAAGTCACCATCCCTGGGTAGATGAGGTGCTCAGGATCCAGTTTAGTAGTGGGCAGGTACAGTTGGACTCGATGGGACTTGATGATCTCAAAGGTCTTTTCCAACCAAATGATTCTATGATCTCTAAAATTTCTTACAGCAAGCTTTAAATTGGATCGTTGTTCACATGCACGGCAACATCAAGTAGTTTATTTTCAAAGCCATCTGGGTTATTTTACTCCTACATTACACTGAAGGGACTAATGCACACCTGAACTCTTAAACCAGACTGGAAATCTCTGTGATTATTTGTGACAAATCAGGATGTGAACTTCTTCTCTGCATCTTCTGTTCTACCTCGTTCTGTCCCTGGGGGGCTGGTTCTATATGGAGAAAACCACCTGCCTCAGAAAAGCTGAAGTCTGTTGCAGAGCTTGCCCCATCCATAATGATTATAGAACCCTGCAGACAGTGGAATATCAATGGAAGAAACCCAGAGGACCATCCACATGGACCGTCCATGCGGTAATCGCCCTGCTCCAAAGGACAATAGCTTTCCTCCTGGAAGGCTGGCAGAGCCTGAGCAGTCAGTCTTGTCCTCCCAGCCACTGAAGTATGAAGGATTTTTATCCAACAAAGGGCACATATCACGACGATGCAGCAACCAGGATAAAGGGGAAAAAGGGAAGAAGTCATTTCTTCTACAGAAGACATGACAAACATCAGTCTCACAGAAGAGGTGCTGAAAGGAGAGCATTTCAGGCATGTTCCTCACTTCGTGTCTGTAATGAGCTGATGTTTTAAAGAAGAAAATCCTTTTTTTTTTCCTTTTCATACAAAGTTACCTGTTTCCCCACTATCTTCATCAAGATTCAAAGCCCAAAGCAAACAAAACTGTACAACACAAATATGATTATTTAAGCCTGTAAGCTCAAGAAGGCTGAATCAGTGATTTCTGAGCTGGAAGTCAACAGGCTGTACTGTCTCCAAACCTCAGAGTAAATTCTAGAAGTGGTAGTTTACCTCTGCCCACCCCAGGCTGCCTTATCCACAAATGGGACTTGATGACTAAGGCTACTCACAAACAGTTGGTGGCTTTGCAAGTGAAAACACCTTGTGATGTAACAGTTTACAGCAACATCAGAGAACTTTTTTCTATTACATAACCTAAATAAAGCCTAATAATGATTTGTCAGTCTTGGAGTTTCATGTTATGAAAAAGTATTATTTACGCACATACATTTATATATTCAACATGTTTTTTCACCCAGCATTTCCACAGAAAAAGGTTTAAAAATATAAGTACCCCTTCCTCTGTCTGATGCTCACTCTTCCCAGCAGCAAGAAACAAACATGACTGCAGCTCACACAGGCAGAGAAAGTGTATTTAAATTCTGCATTCCCCTTACTTCATATGTCTGTGCGCAGATGTATTTGGCTGAGAGAATTGAGGAAGATATCACAGTGGGCACCACTACACGTTGGGATACTTAATTTTATCTCTGAATTTATATTTTCAGCTTGCAAACTGGCGAAAGATGAATTTCTAGGCAAGCTCTTCATCTCGGAAACCTAAAAAGATCTGAAGCCAAGTGCTGTTATCTTGCTTTTTGAGTCAGTAATTAGAAGAAGAAGAAAAAAATAGGAGAAGGTTTAGCTGCACGGTGCCTTCCAAAATGTCAAACATCAGAAGTGTTAAGAAAACTGCAGTTTCAGTGGATCAGAGACACGCTGGTTATCAGACAGAGCACAGGTGAGGGAGGCAGGAATATGTGCCATTTACCACTTAGCTTGGGAATGGATAAGCCAGTTCTTGTGAATGCAGATGCCTGTATTCCAGCTGACACATCACCTCTTTTCTTACAGTTGCAGGGAATTTAATTTAGCAGCTGTATTATTATGGGAAAGGGGGAAAAAGAAGCATGCCCTGCTCCCTGGGGCTTCCTGTACTCAGAATACGGCTGCAGCCAGCGAATCCAAAACTGAGAGCCCATTCTTTAGCCCAGCAAAATGCAGGCAGCAACACAACTCACGTCAGCACACAGCTCCACACAAGAGGAATGCTCCTACAAAGAGCACATCCAAATTTCTCAGTGTTTATGGGGCTGTCATAATTTTGTACACGAAGCCATTGCACCACAGATACAACTCATGAAATGGAAATGCAATAACCAGTCCTAGCACACACCTGTCTCTGCAAAGCGCTCATTAAAATTACAGGTACTTTCATATCTGACAAAAATTAAAAGTGCTCTTCTAAATCTAAGTTGTGTTTTTATGTTTCTAAGTCTTCTAGAAGACAGTACTGTCAAATGGAGAGTTTCTTTTTGAATACTGCCTGCCTGAGTTGATGGCTACTTTGCACACACCGAGTAACACTGACCTCTTTGTGGTTTGTCTCCTTTCATGCCATACATGCTAGAAGACAATCTCAGAAGAAAACAGAGACCTGAAAAGGAAAATGGCTTTCTTTACCTTTGCTGCACTCCTCTGCAAGTCCTCATCATTAGCTTCCCTAAGTTATAAGACTATATGGCAATACGCTCTCTGAAACCCATTTGCTCACGCACGTGCAAGGAGTGGGCATTCTCGTGAGGCCAGGTACTAGGCTTTTACTTCCTAATCATCAAAATATTTATACTGCTCTGTTTAAAATCTAAGGTAGATACGGTGTCCTTAATCCACACGAAGAGTGACAAACATAATCGATAAAGGGATGTTGTGGAGGTTATACGAGTTACTAGAACTTCAGCTGCCAATAAAACGCTTATCATCTCATCCATTTATTAGACCATCCCCCATCTTCAACCAACCAACAATTCATAGGATAGTTTTGTTGGAAAAGATCTTTGAGATCATCAAGTGCAACTGTACCTGTCTACTACTAAACCATATTCCTAAGAATTTCATCTACCCATCTTTTCAATATTTCCAGGGATGGGGACTCCACCAACTCCCTGGGTAGTCTCCACCAGTGCCTGAGAATCCTTTTGGTGAAGAGATTTTTCCTGATGTCTAATCTGAAGCTCCTCTGGCACAAGTTGAGGGCATTTCCTCTTGTTCTATTGCCTGTCATGTGGGAGAAGAGATCAACACCCACCTCACTACAACCTCCTTTCAGGCAGAATCATAGAATAACCAGGTTGGAAGAGACTCACTGGATCATCGAGTCCAACCATTCCTATCAAACACTAAACCATGTCCCTCAGCGCCTCGTCCACCCATGCCTTAAACACCTCCAGGGAAGGTGAGTCAACCATCTCCTTGGGCAGCCTGTTCCAGGTAGGAATTCTATTAAACAGACTATGGCAGCAAAGACTTCTAGCAACTCTAAAAACATCTGTGTGCATACACACACACAAAATGGTCCCCAATATTACCATTTCTTCTGTAAGACATTAACTGGAATGAATGTGCTGACATTGTGCAAGGCACTCAGGTGAAATCCCACAGAGCAGAAGTAGCCTTTGAGCCCACCTTTGAAGTGTAGCTGTTATTCTTCATCATCACCAGCAGGATCTGTATGTGTAACAGAAGCTATTTTTGACCATTTTTAGGCAGAAAATGAAGCCCTAAGGTCTAAGCCTTGCAGTGAAAGCATCTTATTAAAATGCATAGTTTAAATGGAAATATCTGTCTGGCAGGTGAGTTCAGTAAGAATACAAGGTTCTCTTCTATGAAACAAAGGTAAAAGCAAATTTAATACACAAATCTGGTATAAATCTTGGGGGAACTGAAGCCTCCTTTCCTGTCCTGAGGTATTTAAAGAAGATCAGAGATCTCAGATCCCAAAGCCTGAGTATTTCAAGTGAACAGCGTGGAGGAACTAACCCCAGAACTTACTGTTTCCCTTGGTGCAGAGCAACACATAAGATGATCCCAGTATCTGATGTCCCACTATGAAAACATCAAAGAAAGAAAGAAACAGTATTTAAGGAAGTCACAAATTTTATGATTAAGGGGGTTTGTCTCTCCCAGTATAACCTGCTGGTTTTACCTGGAGCTCCAACTGTGGGGAGTTTTGGCAAAAACATATCTCCTCACTCTTTGCACACGTGATGTTCCAGGCAAACTACCTCATGGATTACCTTAGAAAGCTAACACCCAGAACTCCTTACAGGCTCCTGGCAGAACTCCCTTCCTACTTGCTCCCAATAAGTAAGGACCAATTTTTACAGCCTTTCCAGTTGTCAGAAAGCCACACAGTTTCTGTAAAGTGTTGCCATCCTCCAGAGATCGACAGACCAGGCATCACACCTTAATCATCCTTGCACGCCTGACAATTAATGAAATTACAAGAACTGCACCATTTGTTTCAGATTGTTCTTGCATGGGGCCCTGCAGTTTCTGGAAGGTACTCAGATGACAAATGCAAAGGAAAACAAGCTGGCACTGCAACAGCCACGTACTTAGGCAGCGCATTGTTGCTATAGTTCACATACACCGTGAGAACCCAGCAATGAGGAATGGCACTCGCTGCACAGAAAAACAGGTGTTTAACAACCACCCTGGATGTATCTTGCCTTATTGTACCACCATTTATGCCAAAAATCCTACTGTGCGTGCTATCCGCTAGTCTCATGTGCAAACGGACAGAGAAATCAAGGAAGTCTTTGTTAGTTTGATTCATTTTTTGATATGAATTTTGAGGTGGACCTTTTTTTTTTTTTAAGTGGAGTTGCATCACACCACAGCACAGCTTTTATTCTTCACCAGGCTGAGCATTTCTCAACAGAGTTGAGCATTCCACTAATAGAAAACTTACTGTAAATTCTGTAAATTACCAAAAGAGCAATCAGAATGCAGGGAACGCTGGACAATAGCAGTTTGCCAGGACAAATACTGGCCATTTCACCGATTATCGCTTCCAGCACTGACTACATGTATTGCAGGAAAAAAAGTTGACCTGGTTAAGGGCTTTTCCATTTCTAACTATGATCTCTCAGGGAATGTGCTAAGGAGACAATCATCCTACTGAATCATTTCAAGAATTTTACAGCCAAGAAAATTTATTACCATAAAACAGGTTTTGGAAACAAGAATATCTGAGGAGACTCAATAGCTATTAAATGAGTGTGGAAAACATGACACTGAAGGAATTGCATATGCCTGACACATGTTCATCCCCCCCCCGTTTTTTTAAATAGAAACCATCTATAAAAAGCAAGTCTGTAGAATTACTTAAAACTTTTCAGACCAAAAAGAGGCACAGGTATAAATTAAACTGACATTCATATAAGTAATAAAAATTCATAAATAAAGCCAAAAAGGCTGACAAACTAATCATCAATCATTTTAAAACCTATGTGTTAAAAACACACTCATCCCTTAGTAAGTAAGCTGAGACACTCTTTTCAGACTTACAGATATTTTAAAGTTGAGTCAACAACACACAGAAAACCTCACACAATCTTTTAATGAGTCCACTTGCTAGCCAGTGTGAAACCGAATTCAGAATAATCTTAGGTTTCGTTATTACAATTGCAATGTAGATGTTGTTATCATGTAGTACATGCTCAGTTCAAGACAGTTAAAAGCAACTACCTTTAAAATTTGCCAGTGCCTACTACAAGTGAATAAGATGAGCTGTAAGGCTTGCCATCTAAAATACCACCGAAAAAACTCCTGCACTAAACCATAAACGCATACAGCACTCTCAAATAAATGGTTTTAATATATTTGAAAACACTCAGCCAAAAATACAGCAGCCTTATATTAGGTTAAAAGCTTTCCTTACACCGACTGATATTACAGAGAAAATCAACAAGCTCTGAAGCCCCAAAATCCCTTCCATTCCTTCTTGCATTCCTGTAGGTTGGTCTCATTCCTCAAGTTATATCAGGAACAGTCTAAGAAGAGATAAAACCTTTCCTTATAAAATTCTCCTCTCCACATCCTTGCACCATCACTGCTACAACAACCATAATAATGCAACTAGATCACACAAACTATTTTACCCCTTGACACAGTGATGAGAAATGATCCACCTAATGCAGTTCACCCTGAACCACATGGCTTGAAATCAGCTAACTCTGAACAGCTCTACAAACTGCTACCCTCAAAGTCAAACAAATGAGCAGAACTAATTGCCTTCTTAATTAAATGGATGTTTCATAGAACAATTGTCTTATAGAAGAAGGAAGTGAGCATTCTTCTCTGACTTACTTTTTGGATTGTCCTGGTTCACTTGTACAACTCGGTCATCATTTCTTCTTCTGCAATACAATAAAGAAAAGACAAATGCTGTTAAAAAAAGTATTTGCTTGAACTGAAGTTTCTCATTACGTTGTTAATAAGTGCTTAAAGCTTACTGTTCGCTTTTAGTCACCACTGGAAAATATTTCCATCATTCATTTCTGCTTCTTTTACTGCCAGAGTATTTCTGTTACATGAAACTGCTCTATCAAGATGAATCGTGGAGACAGCCTTGAGATTTGCGCATAACACTGAAGAATCAGATATAAATTCCAAATTCTATTGCCAAGTTTACCAAAGAGATTCCTCACAGTCATAGACAAATCAAAGAAATGCAAAGAAGGGTTTAATTGTTCAAATATAGCTATGCAGTGCCCTGGTAAACTCTGTGACTATTCCTTGTTGGCCTTCAGGTCCTACTCCAGAAAGGTGATGAATTTCATGAGTGGTTTGAGTTGGAAGGGACCTTAAAGATCATCCAGTTCCAACCCCCATGTGATGGGCAGAGACACCTCCCTCTGCACCAGACGGTTCAAGTCTCTATCCAAGCTGGCCTTGAGCACCTCCAAGGATGGAGCAGCCACAACTTCCCTGGACAATCTGTTCCAGTGCCTCACCACCCTCATTGGGAGGAACTTCTTCCTAATGCCTAATCTAAATCTTCCCCCTTCCAATTTAAACCCATTCTCCCTCCTCCTATCGCTATATGCCCTTGTAAGAACTCCCTCCCCATCTCTCCTCTAGCCCCTTCAGGTACTGGAAGGCCATTGTAAGGTCTCCCCAGAGCCTTCTCCAGGATGAACAACCCCAACTCTCTCCTTCTCCTCATAGCAAAGGTGCTTCAGCTCGTGGGTCCTATCTGCTTGTCCTCTGCTCCTGGCAGCCCAAGACACTGCAAAGGGCACTTGAATAAGAACAGGCCAACCACTACATACTGCTCTATGCTTTGGATTCACATCTATAGAAACAGACAAAGGGCAACCATTCCTTACTCAGAATTCCTTAACGTTTGTCAAGAATTTTGAAGATTACAACAAAAAAAAGCAAGCAACCAAAAAAACAACCCAAAAATCTACTAAGTAGAGTTAGAAGAGTATTGTCCTTAAAAAGATTTCTCTAATGCTACATTCTCTACTTAGCCACATAATTAGTAAACCTTTAGGAGAAGCAGTAAAAAATTCCTCATTTCCTCTCTATGCCAACTAGTGACCTGGAAATGCTCCTTGATGCCCCATGAAGAACTGGTATGCTCCAGATAATGGAATAACTAAATAGCAGAGGCCGTGTTGGAAAATGAGGTACAGAGACATCTCATCACTCGAGGTTAGCACTGTTCTTATTCTGCTGAAAACAGTAATTTGCAAAGAAAGTAGAGTAAGGAGAGAAATAAGAGATGGAAAGAAGAGGACACCAGTCAGAAAGAATCCTGACACTGGCTATGGTTTGCAGACAGGAGGGGATAACAAAGCAACAAGGAAATGCCAACATGGACTTGCCAAAATACTTAACTCCCCTTTCCAACAAGTTAGAGAGCCGTGAGATATGGAGAAGGGACTGTAATCATCATGATCACCTGCACGTTTTAGTTTACACACCATGTCACACAGTTTCCTCCTAAATCAATGGAAGAAGAATGGTCTTCATGCTGTCGAATTAGATGGAAAACTATATCCAAAGAGTTAAACTATTAATGGTTCACAACAGTGACCATACATAGATCTCAGTGTGTGGTATCCAACATCTAGCATCAGAAAAACCCAAGGCGTTCAGAAGGAAACAGAATATCTCATTAGTTCATCAGACAACTATGCATGAGAAGGGTTTTCTGAATCTTAATCAACCTAAGTTCTAAAATCTCAATACAAAATACATACAGATACCATTAGGGGGTATGAAATAATCTAACTCCTCTAAAAGGGACACTATTAAACTTCAAGCTATTTGATTTAGCAAAATAACAATAGAGTTTTATAAAGCACGTTTTTCGCTAATGACCTGGCCACTGTTTTTGTTATGCTTGCCTCTAAAATGCACAGCCAATATTTGTGGTTTTAAAAAAATGACATTTCTTTTCTCACAATGTTGTTGTGAAGGAAAAAAACAATCCAGGAAAAATTAAACTCAGAGTACAATCAAATATACAAAGGAAAACCGCACAAGTACAGATTTCATCATACTCCTCCAGATTTTAAGTAGATCAACATATTTTGGAGATGGGTGTGATTTTATGCTGGCTATGTCCCTTTTAAACTGGCAACTACATTCAATTCAGTGGCTGCTTCTTCCAAATTCTGAACTCTAGTTGAAAACAGATCTCACTCTGGAGTCCTACAGCTGAATATACTCTAGAAGAAAATTATTTCCTTTAATTAATTCCCAATTCATTTGCATGACAGTGTATCATTAGTATATACAAAAATACATGTATAATATCAATGGAAGAAAAATTCTGTCCAAACAGTTAAAGATACTCACATCCCAGCAGCAAGATGAGCTTGAAATTTAAAACACAAACCTGTTGTTTTGTTTCTTTAAAACAAAATTGAACCCACCCAGTCGAGAGAGAAGAATTTGTCCAGATACCAACTGATCTTAACAAAAAACAGCACAAAAGTTATTTCTGGCATACTAGGTAACTCCTAAGAGGAGATGCATGGACCACATAGTGTATACAAAAATATCTAACGTAACGCAACTTTAGAAGCTATTCAAGCATACAGAGAGGTCTTCCTACGTTAACAATTAATAACAAATAAAGGAAGAGGAAAGGAAACACATATTCACTTTCTAACTCCATCGTCAACCTTGTTGTCCTGGAAACAATTCTCCTACAAGAGAAGTACTCAACTACTAAAACATCTTCTGCTACTACTCCCACCTTCCTTCTCTGTAGTGCTCTCGCTGTTTAATAAATGGCCACTAACCAATCTTTCCCATAAAATGGCAAAAAAAAGAAATCTCTTGCTCTGAAAATAAAACATATCATTCCATTTAAGCATGTAGCACAGAGGAACATCATGTCTGTATGAAGACTTTGGAAAGGATCATAATTCTGTTCTTGTTATTGATGTTAGAAGGGCCAGTTAACTGAACCTTTAATTTTAGGGTATTCAGTGCTGCTAAAAGGTAACTGCACTTGACAGCACTGCATTTTTCCAAGGGAGCCGAGTGAGAAATCTCTGAGCATGGTCCATAAACACACAAAACCTCACAGCACACCCTGTCAGAACGGCTCGGCGTTTAGCCATCGGTGACAAAAGCCCCTTCTACTCTGCTCCTTCCCCCTCTACTCTGCTCTTTTGAGATCCCACCTGGAGTCCAGTGTCCAGTTCTGGAATACCCAACATAAGGAGGATATGGAGCTGTTGGAAGAGATCCAGAGGAGGCCAAGGAGATGATCAGAGGGTTGGAGATCCTCTGCTATGAGGACAGGCTGAGAGAGTTGGGGTTGTTCAGATTGGAGAAGGCAAGGCTCTGGGGGGACCTTATAGTGACCTTCCAGTACCTGAAGGGGGTGGAACTGGATGATATTTAAGGTCTTTTCCAACCCAAACCATTCTATAATTCTATATACTGACTGGAGCCCTGTAAAAAGGTTTTCTCCCTCTCTTGACACATGGTCTAGTCTCTGTCCTACCACAAGATTCTTCCTTCCACGTAACTCATCCAGAAAAAGAATCGAGGATGTAGCTCTACTCTCAGTGTAATTAACCTTCCCAAATACTCCACCAATAGCAGGAAATGTTTACTGCTCGAAACACCGTCATGGAAGTCAGCTTGAGTGTCCTGCTCACCTCATTTTACTAGAAGTGAAAAGGTGACCATCCTTGCCTGCAGGGAGCCATCGGCCCGTTGGAAAGCTTATCCCTGCATGCAGGACAGAATCTCTGAGTGTGACTGAAAGCCACGACATGTATGCCTCTGTATACACACACAACCGCATTCTTTTTTTCAGCTCTAAGGACACCATATAGATTGATTCCTAGGAAAACAAACAGGACAAATGCTTCTTCTGAAAGACAAATATAAGCCAGCAAACCTACAGGGTGAATCCAGCCTGCCTTGTTCAGGTGTTTAAATATTCCAGGTGGGAGTCCTTTCTTGCAGTTGTATCCCTCTGCAGGAGTGTAGAAAAAGTCATAAACCACATCCCAAAATGAACAAAAGAATCTTGATTTCTGGCTTTATGGTTAGTGTATGCGCTGGGAAGGGAACAGGACTGTCAAACTCTGCTTTTGGCAATGTGTTACTACACCGCAGACCACAAGCACAAAAAGAGCAGAACTTTCAATTGTCTCCCATTCCCAACAACAAGCCCTGCACACCAACCTGGAAAAACCCATCTCAGCCTCTGATTGTCACCCCATCCATCCAACCTGTTTTCAGTTAAAATGCCAGAGTCCATACTGCTTTCAAAAAGGAGTACCACGATGTACTCCATTTTCAGGTAAGAGCAGTTAATTAACAAAATTCTTCCCCCAGCAAGTCCAAAGAATGCTCAGTGGCTTATTCACTGCAGTTTGTCTTATTTCACCACTGTTTGGTAAGAGGGAGGCCTGCACCCTCCCTTGACTTCTTCTTAACTTCCAATGTACTTACAAGGCTTTTTCATATCACCTATTAATGCTGGTTATCTACCTTTTCGTACCTTAGATTTTGTATTAAAACTATCTGATATGCTTCTAGATTCTTTTTGAACCGTGTGTCCTTGTTTCCACTTACTTAACAGATGAACGTCACGCACAGCTCTTCTGCGCTCTGTATTTTTAGGGCAACAAAGGTGGTGAAGGGTCTAGGGAAGAAGTCTTCCAAGGAGCAGCTGGGGCTGTTTAGTCTGGAGAAAAAGAGGCTGAGAGGAGACCTACTTGCTATCTACAACTACCTGAAGGGAAGTTGTAGCGAGGTGGGTATTGGTCTCTTCTCCCAGGTAACAAGTAATAGGACAAGAGGAAAAGGTCTCAGGTGGCACCAGGGGAGATTTGGATCGGATATTAGGAAAAATATCTCTACTGAAAGAGTGCTGAAACATTGGAAGAAGCTGCTGAGGGAAGCGGTGGAGACACCATCCCTGGAGAAGTTCAAAAAGCCTGTAGATGTGGCACTATGGGACATGGTTTAATAGACACAGTAGTGCTGGGTTGATGGGTGGACTCGATACTCTTCGAGATCTTTTAAAACCTTTATGAACCTATGATTTTATTCTAGATTCTTTGTTAACTCTCAGGTCTGCATGTATTCCCTCACCACAAGAAGGATGTTGAGGCTCTGGAGCGAGTCCAGAGAAGAGCAACAAAGCTGGTGAAGGGGCTGGAGAACAGGCCTTATGAGGAGCGGCTGAGAGAGCTGGGGGTGTTTAGCCTGGAGAAGAGGAGGCTGAGGGGAGACCTCATTGCGCTCTACAACTCCCTGAGAGGAGGTTGTGGAGAGGAGGGTGCTGGGCTCTTCTCCCAAGTGACAGGGGACAGGACAAGAGGGAATGGCCTCAAGCTCCACCAGGGGAGGTTCAGGCTGGACATTAGGAAAAAATTTTTCACAGAAAGGGTCATTGGGCAGTGGAACAGGCTGCCCAGGGAGGGGGTTGAGTCACCTTCCTGGAGGTGTTTAAGGTGGACAAGGCGCTGAGGGGCATGGTTTAGTGTTTGATAGGAATGGTTGGACTCGATGATCCGATGGGTCTCTTCCAATCTGGTGATTCTACGAATTCGATGATTCTATCCTTTTACTGCTTTTAGTATCTGCTCAAGAGATCATAAGCTTATCTGAAAAACTGATTAAGTAGGACCTGTAGTTGCTACCAATAAACTACTGCTACTACCAGTGCTAAAATCTCAGCCTCACACAGCCTTGAACTGCCTCTGAAAAATGCCATGGAACATTTACCAGCAGAACCTGTCACACAAGAAGGATTATAATTCCTCATCTTCTCTGCTCAAGATCCAGTTCCCCAGGCAGCGTTTACTGCACAGGCTCAGTACTCATTGCGCGTATGTGTCATCGAGTAGGCAGTCAACATCTACAAAAGCCTGTCTTAACGCATCAAAAATTCAGAGGTTTTGAGCATCCTATCCCTCATACTGCATTCAACAAAATTCAACGGTGGAGACAGAGAGGAGGAAGATATTTGAAAACTTGGTACATCTATATAAATTTAAGAGTATGAAAACTGCGGTGCCATACAGTAGCAGCAGTGTTGCATGTGTTACGAATGCTGAATTCTGTCGAACTATTTCAGTAAATGTATTTCCTCCCCATCTCCCGCAGCACTAGAAATTCGCTGTGTATAATACAAATATCCTGCACCAGGACCAGGTCTACCAGCCATCTCAAGAGTGTTTAGAGCCTCCTTCTGCTCTGGTACAGAACATCAGTCTATGTCAGGCTGGAAAAATGTTTGTTCTTCACATTTTTTCTTCTTATTTCAGGCAAAAATTCCAAACCATAGCAAAGTTTTTGCCGTCTGCTGCCACTGAATATCAGTTGCTGCACAAAAAACACAGAAAAAGGCTTAAGTCATGGTTCTAAAACTACTTCTTTTTTTTTATCTACAATTTTTAGTTTTCTTTGGAGCCAAGTATGTCATAGGTGGGAAATTAAGGCACAAAGAGATGCAACCACTACCACAAAGCAGGGCAACCACAGAAGAAAACACCTGAAGCTTGCAGAAGAGCGTGAAAACATAATAACGCTGTTCTACCCTACATTAAAATACTAAAAAAAACCCCACAAACAAAACCACCACACAACAAAAAACCTCTCTTGGTAATTATATTCTTATCCAGTAATGCTACAAAATACCTAATAAAGCTGACGTGAAGAACTTCTAAAACATTTAGTAATTACTCGAGGCTATTTTTAATTTTACTGATTCGCTGTAGTGTCCATTACCACAAGAAATTATACAAGTTTTTCCGAAGAGATATTTCCAGTGAAGTCAGAGGGGATTCACCAAGGCCAGGATCATCATATAAATAGAAATCAGAAAATAGTATTTCCATAAGAAACCACTCAGGTTTATTGGATTAACAGGCACTTACAAGTGACTCACACTGGCACAGCCTCTAGTAATCCCATCTATTTTGTGATAAACACAAATTCAAAGGAAATCTTAAATTTAGTAAATCACCTCTGTGGATTCTCACATGATTGGTTTTATTATATGAAATCACATTAGCTGTTCTCTCCAAATGTGAGGACAAATAAATTGAAAACTGAATTTTAGTAACTTTTTTTTATACCATGAGAGCAGTACGTTCTTAACAGTAGTAGCTGCCATGCTGAGCACAATTACAGCAGGATAACAGAGCCCTGCATCAAAGTGCTGTGCAGAACACAGCAGTTTTCCTGCCTCAAGATCCCACATGGCATGTGCTGTGCCAAAAGGAGTGGGAATAAGAAAAGCCTTTAAGCCATCTCACTACGTTTTCCTCAGGAAAACTAAGGTAGATTGTTAGCTCTATGATGGCAATCATCATGATTTCTTCTGCCTGTACAGTTGTTTTCACTTCCAATTTGGCATCTCTTGGTGAAATATACTCATCCTAGGGGATGTTACTGAATCTTAACATTCACTGAGGTGTTCTGGCACAGACAACACAAGTATCAATGCTTTACTGAAATCCTGAAGGATGCATTCACAGCTCTCGCACCTCCTGTCGAACAGGGCAGCAAGCAGGAGGCTGAGACAGGTATGAGGCTTATTTCTATAAAAACTCTTTCACAGCAATTAAGTAATTTCTTCTTTGACACAATACCTCTCAATATTGCCATAAAGAACAAGTCCTTTTAAAAAAAGCATTATTAAATATTCCATATGAAAAGAAAGTTGCAAATACAAGCAAAGGCGACACGGGCCAGAGTGTGGCATCATGCATTAGAGACCTGGAATTGGACTGTGTTCTTTAACTCAAATCACTGTAAAACCTGTCATCAAACATTATCCTGTAAGGATACTTGAAAGTCGCCTATCTTCTGCTATCCTTAAAGCAAAGACAGGGCTGTAAATCACCAAACACACACACAAAAACTCATTCGTTAGAACCAGCTTCCCAGTAGGGAGGCCAATGGAAGCTTTCCAAAGACAGACTTCAAGGCTGAGGTGACTGCTACTTAGAGAACTGCTGCCGAGCTCTCTCCTGTTAAACAGAACAAAGACCACAGGACATTAAAAGTACATCATAAGCAAGAGGCTCGCTAATTTTTTTATGCAAGTTCTTTATGCACATCCAACTTTTAATAGATTTCCACTAACAGCTACTCTACAATCCTAAAAAGCAGCACGTTACAGCGTTGGGGTAACTAAATAAGAGTGATCTACGTTGAATCTAAAAAGTGAAAACTAGGCATATTGCTTTCATCACTGTAAAGATACTCCTTCAGAGAGCCCCGGCACAGCACAGGATTTAACAAAGCTCACCACATCCTGCATCTCCCGTGAATCTGGTGGTGACCACCTACGGCCTCGCCCGAGGACATTCAGAAAGGTCAAAGAAGTTGATTACATGGAACAGTTTTGATGCACTCCAGCCTTCTCCTATGGAAGATCAAACGGAAAAGAATGTGGATCTTAGCATGAAGGAGAGCGTAACACATGACAACTGAAATGCTAAAGTACAAGGGGGAAATGCACGATTTCATTAGTGTGAAAGACGAGGTTAAGAAATCCCATTTTCTGTTGCAATCTATTGGGTTTTGAAAGTGCGACCTCCCTGTCCTTGTGCCTTTTTCAGATTTGTTTTTGGAGAAATCCTAGCCTCTAGATTACAGTAAAATGCTACAAAATTTTCAAATCTCTGGATTTTGTGCTAACCCTAATTTGTAATCATTCTGGCCTTGCAACCGTGGTGTGAAATTTACTGAGCTAGACAGCTGGGAAGGGGTGGGTGTGAAGAGTGGGGGTGGTGTTGGGTTTTTTTTATTATTATTGCACTTCTGGTATTCAGCCCTTCCACTCTACAAAATGCATATTCGGAAGTCTGGAGGGATGTCAAAGATGCTTTTAATTACAAATCACAGAATCATCAAATGGTTTGGGTTGGAAAGGACCTTAAAGATCATCCAGTTTCAACTCCCTTGACATGGGCAGGGACACCTCCCACCAGACCAGGCTGCTCAAGGTTCCATCCAACCTGGCCTTGAAGACCTCCAGGGATGGAGCCGACACAGCTTCTCTGGGTAACCTGTGCCAGTGTCTCAGCACCATCACCGTGAAGAATTTCTTCCTAATGTCTAATTTAAATCTTCTCCCTTCCAATTTATAGCCAGCCCCTTCATCCTATCACTTCATACCCTTGTAAGAAGTCTTGCCCCAGCTTTCCTGCAGGTCCCGTTCAGGTACCAGAATGTTGCTCTAAGGTCTCCCCGGAGCCTTCTCTTCCCCAGACTGAAGAAGCTCATCTCTCTCAGCCTGTCCTCATAGCAGAGGTGCTCCAGCCCCGTGATCACCTTCAGAGCCCTCCTCTGGACCCATTCTACCAGTTCCAAAAGATATTCAGTCAGATTCTGTAAGTATTTGCACCCCCACTTGCAATGAAGAAATTCACACCCCTTTAAATTTAACTTTGTGGCCAAGACATCTGCATTTCTACCCTGTACCCCTGAACAAGATAAAAAGTTGGGTTGCTCATTTTCATCAGTATAAGGTCCTCCATAACAATTGTTACCTCTTTAAAACCCTTTAAAAGATACCTACTGAGAAATGTTTTATAATGAAACCTACAAAGAAAATTCCCTGAGCTCACACTGCTCTTAAAAAATTAAACCTTAACTGAAGTTCTAGGAAAGTGTCATCATTTTTCACCTAAGTATGGCAAGTTTTGACTGAAGCCTCAACCCTACTTACCAATGCCTAAATTTCATATTTCGTTTCCTATCCCAAACCAGTCATAACAGCAAGATGCTTTTGTTCTGCAGTTTTCACATCTAAGTCAAATCTAACACTAAGCAGAATTCTGGATGTAAGAACTTGGCTGTGGACTGAAATAAGAAAAACAACACCAATATAACCTATAAAATTTAGTCTGCTTTTACTACCTAAATGGTTATCACAGGCCCTCATCACACAAATGCATGTGGTCATGTTTTATTGGTTCACATGCTCTCAATAGACGTTGTATTGTCAAAATACGTGGTGTGCAAATGTATTTAACCTACCTATAATCATTCTGTAACACAAGTACACAACAAAGTCAAATACACTATCAATGTCTTATGCCACAATTTGTAATTTTGGGAGCTTTTTTTTTCTTCCCCATCTTCTATTCTTATCAATACGTTAAAGGCCACTACCCCACACACGTATCAAGAACTGTGAGAAGCAACACTAGGCTGTTTTATGGATAATCTCTCAAAGTAATGTGTTCAAAGGCATGCAATGTCACTATACTTTCAGCCTCATTAATATACTCTTTAGACAGGTACAAGTTGTCTCAGTGAGAAAACATTATCTTGTGCGTGTCCCATTGAAGATTAATCTGTTCAACACCTGATGATTCACTCACCCACATATTAAAAGTCCACATGAAAATGACTCATTCCATCCGTAAGAACAATCACCTGGGATATCAACGTCCTGTCATCCTTTCCAGAGGTGGTAACTGCTCTCTTACGCAAAGCAAGCAGATGGCAGGCTTTCGTATTACGGCATGGGTGACACAAAGGAACAACAGATAAGGGCCCTGGTAATTCTATAAACCATCTAGATAACATTAAAAATACTTGATAGTAAGTTTGTAGATAAGCAAGGTACTGGCAGAGGAAGTAACGCTCCACACTGACTTGGCGGTTGAAGACAGCTGATTTTAATCCTAGCAAACCAGTCATCTATGTTCTTAGAAGGAACACAGGCTACTCCTCCGTGACTCTGATACTTTCTACCCAGAAAATCTCTGAAGCAATGATACTGAATCATCCCAGTAGGGACAGTCAGTGCAGGGCAAAGGAACGTCAAGAACTTGTCCGATGACATCATCTTTCACAGTTTCTGAAACAAATCAAGCTAAATTCTAAGCTGGAACTTCATGTCCAGTTCCAATATCCACACTGCAAAGACGCTGAAGGACTGGCAAGCATTCAAAGGCAGAACTCAGAGAAGAGTCGGTCAGGATGAGATACAGACTTCACGACACCAGGTCAAAGGCCTCCTTTATTAAGGAGGAGAAGAGTACACGACCTTGTTTTTAAAGGTACTTTGCAAATATGACAAATGACAAACAACCCTGTGATCCTTGCAGAGAAAGGCACAGTAAGAGACTGAAACTGGAAGCCAAACAAGCTCAAATTTTACTTTTTAGCAACAGGATTGTTAAATCTTTACCACTTCTTGGTGTGTAAAGACTGGGGAGCAGTAGCACTATAAGAGCTACATCTGTGGAAAAATTCTCATCTTCTTATATGCAAAGCCTGACCAGATTACAGGCCTGTTAGAGACAAAACTAAAAATTTATTAAAAGCTAGCTCTGAAATGCTAAAAATAGTATTGAAGTTAGTTTCAGAGTTCTGTTTTATTGTTACCGCTATGTAATTCTGATTCATGTTTGTTGTCTGAAGGTAAACAGAGCTGTGAATGTCCTCTCCCTTGAAGCGTTCAAGGCCAGGTTGGAGGGGACACTGAGCAGCCTGGTCCAGCGGGAAGTGTCCCTACCCATAGCAGGGGGGTTGGAACTGGATGGGCTTTGAGGTCCAACCCAAACCATTCTACGATTCTACAACAGAAGCATTTTAAAGATGCGTTTTCCACTCAGTAAACTTATCTGCAAAAACACAAGCATGGAAAATAACCTGAGCTGCTATCTTTCACCTCGTTACTTCAAAGAGTAACATGGAAGCGAAAGAAAGAAGAAAGAAAAAAATCAGGGCCTTAATTTAGGGGAGAAATAGATGGTAACTTATATCGTGTATTACTAGAGTATGATGAGAATTTATGTAAAATGAAGACATTAGTTCAGCCAATAATCAGTTAACAGACATGAATAAAGACGCGCTTGTTGCTTTCGTAAAGAAGCTCCCTCTTTCCAGCCCTATTATCATGCAAACACATTTTATTGCAATCCCTTCTGACCAGAACCTGAATTTTTGACTGAAGTTGAGACAGTACTTGGAGGAATTAAAGCTGAATTTAAAGCGTACACACAGTTAAGTAATTTCATAAAAGAGACAACTTTTGGAAGCACACACTGCCTCTGCAGCTTGTGCCAGCGCGCACCGAGCCCACCAGTAACACTCTGCATGGAGCACACTTAGAGGGATGAGGAACAAAAAGAACAAACAGATCAACACCACAAATCCGTCCTGGTAAGTGGATAACACTAGAGAAAATACTGTAGGCAAGGAAGATTGTTCCTTGACACAAAAAAAAAGAAGAAAAAGGAAATGGAACTGAACTTTGAAGCCAAGAAACAAGAAAATCAAAATGAAAGGCAAACACTGGTTTATATTCAACCCCTGATCTGTACTGAGAAGTATTAACAGGATGTCCAATGGTATTTAATGAAAACTCAAAAGCTGTTCTTCATGAACTGAAGACAAAGTCATTTCTTGTATGTAGGTATTCAATTTTAAATATTTACTAGTTTTTATTTTATGCTAGATCCTAAATCTTCAGGTGGAAGTGAAGGGCTGGAGGGCAAGGCTTATGAGAAGTTGCTGAGGGAACTTGGGTTGTTTAGCCTGGAGAAAAAGGAGACTGAGGAGAAACCTTATCCTTGTCTATAACTACCTGGAAGGAGGTTGTAGCGAGGTGGGTGCTGGTCTCTTCTCCCTAGTGACAGGCGATAAGACAACAGGGAATGGCCTCAAGTTGCACCAGGGGAGGTTTAGATTAGACATCAGAAAAAACTTCTTCACTGAAATGGTTCTCACCAAGCTGGGTGGAAGTGTGGATCTGCTGGAGGGTCGGGAGGCTCCAAAGGGATCTGAACAGGCTGGACTGCTGGGCTGAGACCAACGGCATGAGGTTTAACAAGGCCAAATGCCGGGTCCTGCACTTGGGGCACAACAACCCTAAGCAGAGATACAAACTAGGAGAAACCTGGCTGGAAAGCTGCCAGGAGGAGAAGGACCTGGGGGTGTTGGTTGACAGCCGACTGAACATGAGCCAACAGTGGCCCAGGTGGCCAAGAAGGCCAATGGCATCTTGGCTTGTATCAGAAACGGCGTGACCAGCAGGTCCAGGGAGGTTATTCTCCCCCTGTACTCAGCACTAGTGAGACCGCACCTCGAGTCCTGTGTTCAGTTCTGGGCCCCTCACCACAAGAAGGGTGTTGAGGCTCTGGAGCGAGTCCAGAGAAGAGCAACAAAGCTGGTGAAGGGGCTGGAGAACAGGCCTTATGAGGAACGACTGAGAGAGCTGGGGGTGTTCAGCCTGGAGAAGAGGAGGCTGAGGGGAGACCTTATTACTCTCTACAACTACCTGAAGGGAGGTTGTGGAGAGGAGGGAGCTGGCCTCTTCTCCCAAGTGACAGGGGACAGGACAAGAGGGAATGGCCTCAAGCTCCGCCAGGGGAGATTTAGGCTTGAGATTAGGAAAAAATTCTTCACGGAGAGGGTGGTTAGGCATTGGAACGGTCTGCCCAGGGAGGTGGTTGAGTCACGGTCCCTGGAGGTGTTTAAGGTTAGGGTAGACGAGGTGCTTAGGAGCATGACTTAGGGATTGGTGGGAATGGTTGGACTCGACGATCCAGTGGGTCTCTTCCAACCTGGTAATTCTGTGATTCTGTGTGTGTGATTCAGGCACTGGCAGAGGCTGCCCAGGGAGGTGGTTGTGTCACCATCCCTGGAGCTGTTTAAAAGATGGGTGGATGAAGTGTTCAGTTTAGTAGTGGACAGGTACGGTCGGGACTTGATGATCTCAAAGGTCTTTTCCAACAAAATGATTCTATGATTCAAAACCTTTTCTATAAAATGAGATTCTGCCTTCTGTGATACTAGGACAGCTCAGAAGTGCCTGGAATTCACTTCACCGCCCTTGCTACAGGGATATTAAATCACACCCCTTCAAAACTGTCAGTCTTCCCTACAGCACACAGCAAGTAAATTACACAGTACTGGACAAGGCACTATATGTTGCCCATTTTAGTCGCTTCTAATTTTGTATTTCAAAAAATAAAATCAAATTAACCAGAATAAGGCAAAACTGACTCATTTTTAATTCTGAGTCATCCTGAATCTGTGGATTCCCGTGTCAGACTCTCTGTATGCTGAAGAAGGTATCAGAATACGGCAATTTCTAAGCAACTTAAGAAACACTAAATTCACAAAGCAGGCAACAGTAACTTGCCACCATTTTCATTTCACAGTAGACGAAATTTTAAAAGCCCTTTCTAGTGAAAATAGTGAGAGTTTTGAACAAACAGAGCGGGTAAGATAAGCCACACTGTTTCACATGAGATAAACTCAAGGCAAGTCCCTTCCTGGCTTGTCCCAGCAGAACCACAGACCTTGAACTGGGAGAAACAAAAGTCCTCCTGACAGAAGTAAGAGATTAGGGCAAACTCCTTCACACAGGCCTGAGCTGCGGGCTGTACGTATACCAACAGACAAACCACATCCTAAATATGTACCAGTGCTGCTCCTGGTGCAAGGAGCTAAATTACTTACCTTATCCTTACCCACACGTCCATTTAATTCAGTTTTAGTATTCTGCAAAACCAAATACATTGGTTTTATGTAGTAATTGCCAGTATGTCATTTACTCCATGGGACTGGAGTTTTAACTCCTTACGGATGCAATCCTAACGAAATAAATGGATTCCTGGAGCATAGAATATTAGTACTGCTGGGGAAATTATCACAAAAGTATTTAGCACAGCATTTCTGAATCTTGTAATTTTATGAGAAGACTCAAACTGCTCAGCATTTTTCCTAAAATTCTTGTTCCCAGAATTACCAGGTTATGTAAGAATCTCAGATGCCAATAATGAAACATTTTCTGGTCGCCAAGGTAGCATAGAAATGCCCCAAATTTGTTTGACATTCTTCCCTCTTCTGAAAAGCCCCAAAAGGCACATAAGAAGAATGCAACATGTTATTTATAAAGCCCCATTAATCATTAATTATTGAAACTAGTGGCATAATTGTGCCTGAATAGTTGGTCAGGAATGTTGTCGACAGTTTCCATGCATTCTTGTCAGGTCTTCTTTACTGAGAGAAAAAAAAACACACTCTTTCTCCTCAGTTTTCCAGCCTTTTCAAGATTACAAGTACCTGATGTCATTACTAAAATAAATATCTATGGTTTTAATGGAACACAAGAATTAAATTCAGACGTTTCCTTCTGAGATCACTGCATCAACCACTATCAGATCAGCACACAGAATCAAATCACAGAATCATAGAATCACCAGGTTGAAAAAGGCCTCTTGGATCGTTGAGTCCAACTACTCCTATCTGCCCCTAAACCCTGTCCCTGAGCACCTCATCCACCTATCTTTTAAACCCCCCCAGGGATGGTGACTCAACCACCTCCCTGGGCAGCCTCTGCCAGTGCCCCATGACCCTTTCTGTGAAAAATTTCTTTCTGATATCTAGTCAGAAAATAAGCAGGAGCATTTCCCTATGAAGGACAGCAACACGCAGCACTGTGGAAGTTATTGCTTTAAGTTCAAGATGTCCCTGGCCATAAACAACTTTTAGGAGAAAAGTAGCTGGAAGACTTTAACATTTGTCCTTAGCAAATATCTCCATAAAACATAAAGGGTAATCATCTTAACTATCTGTTCACAATTAAGGAACACGCTTTATATGGTCCACAGATTTTGTTCAAATAACCAAGGAGATTTTAAAACATTAATACATGCATTAAAAAGTTTAAATCCTATGCAACACTTAAACACTTGTGTCACAGTGTTACTGAAAGGAAACAGCAGAAGAAAAGACCCCTGTAAACCTATGGCAACAATTCTGAACACTACAAGACAAGCCAGATGTCTAATTCAGCGTCCCAACTTCTTGAATTGCTTACAGAATTTGCTTTAGGTGAAACACTGAGCACCAAGTCACTGCTGTATTAGGGCAAAAACATTGGAGAAGGCCCCATTTCTGGCACTAAGGTAAGTGTCATTGCATAATCTGCATCCATACAGCTGAGCTGTCTTTGCCTTAAGCACAGTATCACCCACATCCCCACCAGGAGCAGAATCAGCCTTCTGCTGACTTCGCACTCTGCGTTGCGTTGGCCAAGCAGAGTCAATAAGCGTGCTAAGGATTAACAGTGTGGATGTCCACGGGGCACTTCAAACCCATCAAACCCCGCTTACTTTACTAACACAGGTTGCTAGTCGGTCACCAACAATCTAGAACCTAACGAAAATGATAACTGACTGAAGAAAGGCCAATTCTGCCATGAAGTCCAAGATGACACCTGCCGTGGGCCAAGCTGCACACTTGCAGCCTCTAAACCTCAGCAAAGCGTTTCCTGCACTAGCAGCTTCATTGTCTACTCACCTAATACTTTACCAAGCACTGGAACTGCAGAAGTTTCTTTTCCTCTCATTCTCAGCCACTACATCCCTACTTCAGACCCAAAATGCTTTGCATAGGCATGTGGTACAACTAAACTTCAGTCCTTTGTAGAGTTAAAAAGGGCTTCACAATGGATCCCTCTGCAGAATTAGAGCCCCGAACTGCAGTTCCTCTCATTTATGTTTTATTACAGTTTGTGTGCTGGTATTACAGAAGTATTCAGCAGCGTGTGTTTTTTTATATTGGAAGAGAATTTTCTTCCTGAAAATCTGCTTGTGTACCAAAGCAAACTTTTTTTTTTTTTTCTCAAGTGAGCTACACCAAAGTCCTTAGGATGCTCTTGCTCCTCTACCAACACAAATACCTCTCGACAATCAGCCCCAACTTTCCTTTGCACAATTACTGTTATTCTGCTTTTTATGGCAGAACACCAAGAAATCACAAATAGGAAGGAAGCCCAAGTTCTCTGTTTAGAACAACAATGATAAAAAGAAGAGCAGATCTTACTGTTTGCTGGTTGAAATCAGTGGAGCAATTAAGAAGATAAATCTCGTCTCATTTTAGCTCTCTGAAAATCAGATTATACAGATGAGACTAATGTCAATCCAGTTGGATTAGATGAATGCCACCTTTCAAAATGCAAGTTCAGTGAGATGAAACCCTCAACTTCAGGGGAACCAGAGCTCTGAAGATCTGCAGAGATGGCTTATGCATTACAAATCCAAGAAGGAGTTACTGTAAACAAGACATGTTGTATCACTGCAAACACCTCATCGGAACATGAAATCCTGTGTCAAGTGTCTAAAATAGAATATATTAGAAGCACCATTCCTGAAATAAGCTTAGGACCCTACCAAAGGTGAAAATAGACCATTTGAATGAAACAATACCCTCTAAATAAACACAAATCTGATTATTCACCAATTACTGAGTAGTCCTGCCTCATATTTAAGATAGTGTGAAGTAAACGTCTTTTTTTTTCCCAGGCCTTGGTAACAACAACAACGAATCCTTGTTAATGATTTCAAGGGGTTTTCTGCCTAAACAGGGGCTATGGGGGCATTTCTTTGAGAATCATGAGAAGTGCTCAACAACTGAACTACAAGTTAGTAGATCCCAAAGAAACTACAACAGTCCCCTGCTAATTGTATATGAACTCTCGTTTCACCACCCTGAACCCAAATAGTCCGTACAGCCCTCATACGTGGAACAGACAACTCCTCGAGTGAGCATTGTCCCAAACTGCAACATTTTTTGTGTTAACTTTTAATTCTTGGCAGGTATTAACTAAAAATACCCTTCAACTCTGTCCTGATTCCATTCTGGAGCATTTGTATTCAGTCTAAGTTTGCTTGATGGGAACAAATTCTCAGCATGCTCTCAGCATCCTCCAGAAAATATTCTCTTTCCCCAAATTAACATAAAGACGAGAGACCAGTGAATGTCACTGTTGAAGTGAACACCTGCTTTCAGCCCCAGCCTTGGCGTCATTTGGTGGGCAGAAGAGCAATTCAAACCTGCTAGAAACTCAGATCAGCTACCATTCAGCTGAAATAAAACCCAGCACTACATTACATGATCTACATAGTTCTTAGACCAGTCTGCATTTTCACAGAGCCCAAGATTGAGGAAGCTCCAGGCAGAGCAAAAAGGAACAGAAAAAGTTCACTAACCTCAGCCCGAAGGTCGCTTACAAGTCTGTATTTGTGCGCTTACACAGTATTGTCCATTCACCCACACAAACCTGAGCCTGAGCATGCATTCTCATAATGTTGAAGGTAAAGCACCACAAAATTTCCAGCGAGTCAGATCAGTCATTTGAATGAAAAATCAGTAACAACTAACATGCTAAAAGATACACTAAAAAGGGGTTTCTTGGGGTTTTTATGAATAATTCCAGACTGACACAAACTCATCTTAAAAAATCACAACCAGCTCAACTGATACCCTGCACTGACCATACGGAGCAATAAGAAAGTGGTAATACACAAATTAAATCTGACCTTTAAGTACAGATTCATCTCACCCAGTTTCTTCTGTTGAAAGTGTTGGGGTTTTCCTTGTTCATTTAAGCTCCTTCTACAATCACTGTGGAGAAAAGGCACTTATGAAAAGCTGATCCCACCCTGTCACAGCTATCTTACACCAGTGGAAGAACTGTTCTCTGGCAATCCTTGTCTCTTCACAACTTTAAAGAAAGTATTTGGTTTGCAGAGGGCTATGGTTAAGGACCACAAAAATCCTAGTTTCCGCAGAGCACTGGCTGGTCATCAACGGCCGTGATGGCTGCGGGCAGCACTGCCATCTCAAACCCCTGCCACAGAATTCAAACTTAGGAGAAGTATCAGTATTACTACCTTCTCTAGACCTCCCAGAGACACTGCTGTGTCAACACTGACATGGAATATATATTGCTAGAAATGTAAGCAACGTCTGTTTACATCCCTGTGTTGCAGACTTCTCACTTATTTATTCACAGGCAAAAGTACCAACCACTCAAGTCACATCAGGCTTATCCTCCCAATCATCACCTTTACATTATCTTTATGTTTAATTTTGAATTCCATTCTCATTTTACCCTACAAAACTACACCTTCATTTCACCCCAACAAGCACTGCAAGCCTTCTCCTTGCTTTTCACCCTGCCAGTGATCCAACCGTTCTTTCTTAACCACCACGATGATTGAAAAGAATTCTCTGCATATGAAAATACCCACCAGTTCGGAAGACTGCAAGGGCAGGGAGGGATTCAATTCACACAGTTTGAAGTGTCTACAATGGCTCTGTAAGCACTCTGGGTGCCTAACTCCCCACCACCACCAACTACAGCCACTGGAGTGCTATGGACTCAGAGGAATGCAAACAGCAATTCTTTTGATCACATGGAGATGCTTACAGGAGGGAGAACCAAACTGTTCTTTCAACTTCACTAGTTGGGGGAGCACCTGTCATTAAACATCAGCCTGCTGTCATTTTGGAATGTGTAGAATATTCCAGCAGGATGTGCGCCACCACCCCATACAGAGAAATTTTCCAGTAGGAACCCACACCACATCGCTTGACTGACTTGAGTATCTCAAAGTGCACTGAAGTTCATGAATGTCAAGCAGTCTTCAACAAAAGCAGAGTAAGGAAAAAATACACAAAACCAAGTTTAGCAAGATAGAGAGGCTTCCCAATTCCAGGTGAAGCGGAAGACGCATCGTACACCGGGATGTATCAACTGCTGCATTGCTAGCTGATTGAGGAAAGTGACTGTCCCACTCTGCTCTGTACTGGTCTGGCCCCACCTTGAGTACTGTGTGCAGTTTTGGGATTTCAAGCTACTGGAGAGTGTCCAGAGGAGGGCATAAAGTTGGTGAAGGGCTTAGAGAGGAAGTTATATGAGGAACGGTTGGAGTCACTTGGTCTGTTCAGCCTGGAGAAGAGGAGATTGAGAGGAGACCTCATCGTGGTCTAGAGTTTCCTCACAAGGGGAGGAGGAGGTGCAGGTGCTGATGTCTTCTCTCTGGTGACCAATGATAGGACCTGAGGGACTGGCAGGGAGATGCGCCAGAGGAGGTCTAGGTTGGATATTAGGAAAAGGTTTTTCACCCAGAGCGTGGTGGAACAGCTCCCCAGCAAAGTACTCACAGCACCAAGCCTAACAATATCCAAGAAGCATTTGGCCAACACCCAGAGACACACAGTGAGAATGTTTGGGATGTCCTGTGCAGGGACAGGAGTTGGACTCAATGATCCTTGTAGGCCTCTTCCAACTTAGACATTCTGCAGTTCTATGACAAAGTCACAGCGCCATGAAGGTAGCTGACAGTTATCAGCGACAATCACCACCTCTTGAGATTAAGGTGGCTGAACTGTACGATTTAGGAGAGACAGAAAAGTTCTCAGCATCGTCAACGTAACACAAACACCGCATTTTTAAGACACCATTAGTTATCACTTCTTCAACAACTCTGAAAACCCACAACAGAAGCAAGAGTTGACCCAGTCCTTAACTGTGTACAGAATCTTCACTGCTGAAGAGTGACTGTATTACCAACTATGATGCACCCAGGGTCAGTAACCAAAGCATCTGTTTTCCCTCTTTTCAGTTAAGCAACTGGAAAAAGTCTCCTTGAGCAGGAGAGTTGGACCAGATGACCTTCACTAGGTCCTTTCTAATCTCAAGCATTCTGTGATTAAGAAAAAAGCAAGCTTCTTTGAATAAAACTAAAAAGACAGGCAAGAATGTGAATGGTGTTAGGGGCTGACAGCTTGCTAAAGACCCCATATTGCACAGAGAAGAACAGGGTAAGTGTAACTTAAAAAACATAAAGCAAACATGCAAAAGCTTGCCCTTCAGAAACTGAAATCATATTAGAGTGTCAGGAAACAAACAGCAAATTAAGTGCAAATTTATTGTATTTCAAGTTAAAGAAATTCTCAGAATTGATGTGCTAGAGAAAATTTTATCAGCCACACCAGAAGCATAAAGCTTATGAGAAAGTCTGCTGGGCCAACAGGTCATAAAAATGAAAGAGGCATGCTCAGTGAGACAACGCTATAGGAAGGGGGGAAATCTTAAAAATTACTGCTTTGCCATATAAAAACTCAAATGAGTTCACTGTTTAGTACATAAAAGTTTAGGGAACTTCAAGCACTGGAGTGGATAAGGAAAGACAATCTTGTCTGGCCAGCTGAGAGCTGTTAGCTGACAAAGCCTACTGGTCATAAACCAGCCAGCAGCACCTGTACTCAGCCAGATTTCTAAGGAAACCAAAATACTCAAAATGCCAACTGATGGACTGTGATATGCAGGTCACACACACAAGGGCTCTGAAGGAGTTCTGATTAGTTGGATATTGGGAGACCCTGAAAAAATAACAACTTGTCTAAAGGCTTTTAAAGAAAACTCAACAGTTGTGCAGTAAGGAGGAAGGTTTTACTAATCAACAGTTAATTAACATGCTAAGAACATATTAATTTATACACAAAAAAGTGTAGTCCTATAAAGATCTGTTGTTAGACCTCTCTCACTTGACAATAAATTACACTGAAAAGGATAACAGATCTGTGACCTCACATTGTAAAGATAAGCACATCAAAGCAGTTATTCTCAGTCCTGTCTTCCAACTGGTTATTACACAGTGTGACTGGTGGAGAAAAATGGAAGATTAAAGTCAAGCAGATTAATGTAAGGCCCTGAACTTGAAAAAAAACCAGCTAACTTAAACACAGAAAGCGATGGTTCTAAATTAGTTTTTTCTGATTAAAGAAGACCTTGAAGTCACTGCAGATAGCTACATGAAAATACGGTTTTCACAGGGGTCAATAACAAGAGCAGTAAAAAGGCAATCATAATTTCAGGAGTAATTAGGAAGGGAACAGGAACCATAATAGGGATCAGCAGCATGAAACCGCAACACAGCACTCGTCTCCAGCACGTTCGGTTCCCTCATGTTAGAAAGGGGGTAACACATCAGTGTACAGAGCAGTGAAGGTTAAGACCTGGGGAGCAGCTCGTACGTTAGGAGAAACGAGTTCAAGCAAGATTCCGCAGCCTGGATAAGAAAGGGCTGAAGAGAGATCGGAGAATACAGAAACACTGCAAGAGCATCATTTTAAAGCAAGAAGCTTTCTTGCAAGATGAACACATCAGGGACAAGGAAATGGGTTCACACTGGACAAATTCATGGAAGCAAACATGGAGTTGTGATACAGCCTGTGGCTCAGGACTCCAGAAGTGCCGGCTGCTGGAAGCACGTGTGACTATGCTGAGGGAAGTAGAACCTCTCCTGCTACGCTTTCCTAAGTTGTGGCTACAAGGCTACCATCAGAAAATGATTTTATGCCACAGATCCCTTTGATCGGAACCCAGTGTTCTTATTAGTGCGTCGGCCCTTTGCCATGTTAACTTTAGAAAACAAAAATAAGTAACAGTCCTATCACTAAGGTAATTTTCTTCATCTTATCATGTAAAACCAGTGCATACTTATGACTGATGAGCTTTATTCAGGTATTTAATTCCCCTTATTCAACGCTGTTTCCTATACTGGTTTATGACTCTCTGCATTTTCAGTGTTTGTTCCAACCAAGTTGCTTTCGACAATAAAAATCAGAAAGCGACAAACACTGTGCTCTGAACATAGTGAGTCTGGTCCTTTTAAACATTAGGGCAATCATTCTTAACCACCCAAAAAGGTGAATACCTTCCCCGACACATCATTTTCAAAGGTGAAAATATAAACGTGCCGCTGATGAAGAAGGACACCTTATTTTACAGATTAAATTAACCCTTTCAACAGAAATTTTTACAATGACCCCACATTTACAATTGTACCAAAACAAGACAGGGAAACTACTACAAATTCAGCTGTGCCACGTGTGAATGTGGCTATGCCCATTTCTGCCGTTGGCAGGACTTGGTGCAATTTCAGCACTTCCCTCCACTGCGATCTGTGCTGGGATCCGTTCCCAGTACTGTTCAATGAATTCATAAATGACATGAAAAGGGCTCAACAGTGAGATGACAACATCTGCGGATGATACCAAGTTATTCGCAGTAGCATAGACAGTGAAGTAAATAAGTAGGGAAAACTGAAAAAGGACTGCGGGCAGATTACTGACAGGACAATTGTGTACAGCAGTGGAATTCAGCAGGGCCATTCATACAGAATCTGAATGAAATCAAGTGTGAAGTAGCATAAGTGGGACTGGGGAAAGTGAAGTTAGAACCAACAGGATCTGAACTAACTCAACACTGGGACCAAGCCGAGGTCTAGAAAATTACGATTGTCATGGGGACAGGAGACAAGGATTAATTATTTACATGTCTATCAGTACAAGAAATGGATTTTAAATGGGAGTTCAGGTTCAAAACTTAAAATAATATGGTTCCTCGCTCATTAGGCTGCCATGTTAGTTAAGCTGTAGAACCAGAGAGTATTACACCCCCTAATACTTCCAGGCTTGAAAGGAAGGTTTAAAAAATTATGAAGTCCAGTAAACATTGTAAAAAAAGAGACATCCAGCTTATTACAGAATCACAGAATGACCAGGTTGGAAGAGACCCACTGGATCGTCGAGTCCAACCATTCTCACCAGTCCCTAAATCATGCTCCTAAGCACCTCGTCTACCCTAACCTTAAACACCTCCAGGGACGGTGACTCAACCACCTCCCTGGGCAGACCGTTCCAATGCCTAACCACCCTCTCCGTGAAGAATTTTTTCCTAATCTCAAGCCTAAATCTCCCCTGGCGGAGCTTGAGGCCATTCCCTCTCGTCCTGTCCCCTGTCACTTGGCAGAAAAGGCCAGCACCCTCCTCTCCACAACCTCCCTTCAGGTAGTTGTAGAGAGTAATAAGGTCTCCCCTCAGCCTCCTCTTCTCCAGGCTAAACAACTCCAGCTCTCTCAGTCGCTCCTCATAAGGCCTGTTCTCCAGCCCCTTCACCAGCTTTGTTGCTCTTCTCTGGACTCGCTCCAGAGCCTCAACATCCTTCTTGTGGTGAGGGGCCCAGAACTGAACACAGTACTCGAGGTGCGGTCTCACTAGTGCCGAGTACAGGGGGAGAATAACCTCCCTGGACCTGCTGGTCACGCCGTTCCTGATACAAGCCAAGATGCCATTGGCCTTTTTGGCCACCTGGGCACACTGCTGGCTCATGTTCAGTTGGTTGTCAACCAACACCCCCAGGTCCTTCTCCTCCTGGCAGCTTTCCAGCCAGGTCTCTCCTAGTCTGTACCTCTGCTTAGGGTTGTTGTGCCCCAAGTGCAGGACCCGGCATTTGGCCTTGTTAAACCTCATGCCGTTGGTCTCAGCCCAGCAGTGCAGCCTGTTCAGATCCCTTTGGAGCCTCCCGACCCTCCAGCAGATCCACACTTCCTCCCAGCTTGGTGTCATCTGCAAACTTGCTAAGGAAGCACTCAATGCCTTCATCCAGGTCGTTGATAAAGACATTAAACAGGACTGGACCCAGGACTGAGTCCTGGGGAACCCCACTTGTAACTGGCCTCCAGCTGGATTTAACTCCATTTACCACCAACCTCTGGGCCCGGTCATTCAACCAGTTTTTCACCCAGGAGAGTGTGCACCCGTCCAGGCCAGAGGCCGACAGTTTCCGAAGCAGAATGCTGTGAGAAACTGTATCAAAGGCTTTACTTAAGTCCCAGTACTACAGGTCTGGAGATTCGAAAGTGTGCAGAAGGATCCTATACTCTCATTCTGCTTCTCTCCTCCTCATTTACTCACCTTCAGCTATTGTTGGAGACAAAATACCACTCTAGATGGGTGTATAAGAAGAGGTGCTTTCGCAGTCTTACATTCACCACCACTTCATTAAGTCATTCTTTCTAGCACAGGCATAATGTCCTCCAACAATGTCAAGTGTTAACACCTCTTCTATGACTGTTAAAACTACCCAAACATTCACTGGGGACAGCAATTTAAAGCCACATTTCACTTCTCTAACAAACGTGCTTCTGTAATTCTGAAGTCTTATTTTATAATTTTATGTTATATGGACTCGACGATCCAGTGGGTCTCTTCCAGCCTGGTTATTCTGTGATTCTGTGATGTGCCATCCCTGTAAACATTCAAAGTCAGGTTGGATGGGGCTCTGATTGAGTTGAAGACGTCCCTGCTCGCTGCAGGAGGGTTCAACTAGATGACCTTCATGGTCCCTTCCAATCCAAACATTCTACAGCTCTGTAATAGCAGGAAAAGCTACACAGCCTAACATAAGCAATTCAAATCACAAAGGGGTGAAACAACTTTACTGCTGTTAAGAGTCCTCTGTCAGACAGTTCGTCGATTCCAAAGAAAGCTGAACTGTTCCTAGAATGACAACAAAGTGAACAAACCATTTTGTTCTACTCTGGACTTTTTGCATAATTTTCCAGGGAAGGTCCTCAAACTACGCTGACAAAGCACATCCAAAACACACCAACAGTAATTGCTAGCAGGGAGAAAGGGTTCTCATGACTAAGCATAAGGTCTATCATCTAGCAGTTAATTCTATTCACAAAAGCATTAAAATTGTATTTGATTTGATCCCCATAAATCATTCATTCACCTAAGTACAGCAAAAATAGTGCTCATGTTCTGAAAGGGGGCCGTGATTGCCGTCACTGTAACTGCTCTTACAGCAGTGCTAGCCACTCAGAAAGTTACGCATGATACACTGGAATACAATGCATTTAACAGAGTTTTACACTTTTATACTGGTGCTGACAGGCAAAAATAGCATCCTGTAGTGATGTACGTGGAAAATGTTCAGTATCACTTTTGGGCAGGTGATTTTATCTCTCTGCTGACGTCCAAGAAGCCAGAAAGCAAAGAGACAGTCCTGAAGATACACAATTTTACATAGCGTTTCAGCAATTGATGTTGCCAGAAATTATTCTTGTTCTTTGGGAAGATGAAAATCTTTCCTACAACATCTTAATGAGACACCTGATGTTTCTGCCCACTCTAATATACCCTAAAATCTACAGAGATGTAGGGATCAAGTCTCCAAACTAAAGCCTAGGCAACAGGGTCCATTCCTTACTGGAGTTCATTTTTTCAAGAACAAGAATGTGACTTGTAGTCACTCGCATTTCCTCTACAGCGTTATTTCTCTTGCTAGAAGGAAAAACTCCCACTGAAAAAGATCAATTTGAAAAATTACCTGGATTACCAAATAACAAGAAAAAGGCGTTATCTATTCTAGTAAACTTCCCTATTTCACTTAAGAAAATTAATGACATTTTAATACCACTACGTTGTCCTTGACTCTTTTGATACAGCTGTTCTGACAGTATAGAAACAGGGGGGAAATGAGATCACTGTACCAAAATAATCTTTAACAGAATTACCATATCACTATTTCCCATATTTTTTTCCTTTCAAAAGGACATCAAATTACTCCCACACAAAGCATACTATAGATCTTCTGTTACAGAAAGAGGAGTACAAAGAAAATTTTATTTTCTATGGGCCACATAGCATTTATTCTTAATAGCCAAGGCTGCAAAAATGACTTCTATGTTGGCATGTGCTGGATCACTTTAAGAAGTAAAAATTATTGAACAACTCGCTGGTCCTAAGTTTCTACTCCCCTTCAGTCCCATAAGACTTCTCAGGGATAAAGATTATTAAAACATAAGCTATATAGAGAACACTGGAAATCAATTCTCCCTAACCACTGCATTTTCTTTCACATAGCCCAGCTGCCTAAATTTAGCTTGCATGTTTTTATTTCTGTTAGAAACTATGCTAACAAACTCCATGGGGCTCTCCAGTATCCTTGATACCCAACCACAGGCTTGTATAGGAAGTCTGGAAAAATTGCCAGGGTCAAGTGTCCAAGCTGGGAAAAGAAGGATAAGTAAGTGGGCTGTACCAGTAATCAAGTGCAACCCTACTCAGCAGGGGAACCTCTGTATTGGGAATTAAATACGGAGGAAAAAAGTGTACCTGAGTTTCATGCATAAACACAACTAATTACAAAATGTAACCTTCTACAGTGTTAGGCTAAATCAGTGGTCCAGGCTGAACCATCAACAGAAAGAGAGAGGTTCTTTTCTAGAAGCACCTTCTTAAGAGGCAAGTCACCCCCTTTTCACCACCTGCTTCAACAGTGCCTGGAAATCTAAGTTTCATGAGAAGACCCTCACCCGTAGTTTTTCTATTCTGTCTCAGGTCAGTGTGTTTTCTAAGGGTGTCCAAGATGAAACTTCTCCTCTGCATATGCTCCAAGGAATCATAGAATCATAGAATAACCAGGTTGGAAGAGACCCACCAGATCATCGAGTCCAACCATTCCTATCAAACACTAAAACGTGCCCCTTAGCACCTCGTCCGCGCTATTTCATGTTACTGCTACCCAGCTATTACATTTAGTCTTACACTAATACACATACACTTCCTCACAACTATCCACTTCCATCTCTGAGACTTACTTCTTCTTGGGAAGCAAAACATTTCGATCCACACCCTTCCTGACTACTCTTACTCTGCTTGAACTGTGTCTCAGTCCTGTACCATCTTCACTGAGCTTGGTGCAGATACTCTGCCAGCACGGTCCTTTCAAATGTGAAAACAGTATTTGCCTCAAAAACATCTTCCTCTGCTCCATTCCAAAAACAACTGAATAGCCTGAAGAATTATTTCAAAAAGAAAATCAATTTGGCAGTTAAGTCGTGGTAATAATGAACCAATGAGCTGGAAATCAAGCACTAAGGCTGAAAATCGCAGTTGAACTCACTATATACCTACAAATACCAACTCCTGAAATTCTCTACCAGCTGTAAAAGGCAACTGGGTAGATTCTACTTGTATTCTCTCAAATCACAAAGCTGCCATCACACAATTCTTATTTCTTCTTGGACACACCGTATCTAAAAACAATGATCCTCTTGTGCTGTGGAAGGGACGGAATGTGGAATCCCATCCACATCCCAATAGAATCCCACAAACATTTTGGCAGTAAAAATTTATTATGTAAAGCCCAGATGGCATCCCAAATATTTCTACTTCAAAATTTAGAGACTTTTTTTTTTATGCTTAAAATAAACTATACAAAAGCATCATGCCTAAAATTAACTATGCAAGAGCATCAAGCTAGGTAACCAGATTTAACTGAGCAGCTACTTGGACAATGGGAAGAATGCAAATGTGGCTTTTCCCATTTAACTTCATTGTCAGAAATGAATAATATTTTTCTTTTCAAATATATCTGAATGATTGGCAGAGAAGAAATATATAACAATCAGATACATCCTGTAATATATTATACTTTCAGAAGAACATTTCCAGTTATCTAGAGCCTAACAGCTTTAATGAAGTTTTGCAGCAGCATTTCAAACTTTTAGAATCAAATTAGCTATTTTTGTTATTCTCAATTATTCTAACAGAGTTCTTTTGCTTACCTGTTGGTTTCTCCACTATGCAATTTCAGTTCTGAATCTGGGAATGTGGTCTTCAAAATGGTTTTAGCTGCTGCTTCACCGAAGAAGGTAACCCTGATTGTCAGCTCAGTTTTAACACTAACCTAATGACTGAAAACCCTTTAAGCTATGGGATAAAGACCTATCCTCGATTCTGACTGTCATTTTGCAGTGAGCCCACTCCTACATTCCTTTTATATCTATCACTTCATCAAATGCCAAAGAAATCTCAGTGTACTTGGCATGAAGGCTCCGCTTCCTATATTTATGCTTCCACTAATGTATGCTCCAGTTTAGTCCTTACCAGCTTAAAATCATCTATGCGGAAAGACGGCGTGAAGTGCAGAACAGTTCATGTAACTGTATTACTGATATGAAATACTATTTACCCACACTACCTTTCCATCATCTTTTTTCTTTCAGATTTTCTGTTTAAACACACCAAAAAAATAGCATTGCAGGATCCATGGTAATGACCTTAAATGAATAGTACACAGTCTTATCAGGATTGATGCTGCTACTCAAACTTTCAATACCTTCAGAAAATAAATCAGTACTTTTTAATTGTACTACCTTAACTTTGCTGGCAGAAATGCATTTGATTCTTCGAGACAGATGAAAATGGAGTGCTCTCCCCAGGCAAGAATTCTTTCCATCTTCCACGCTACCACTTCATCCTTTTTAATTATTCCACAGGTGGTTGCCTTGGAAACTGCCAAGTAGCTCTTGGATTCGAGGGATCCAGCATGAGGAAGTAACAAGCCTTTGTAGCCTCAGCATTTGAATCTGCGCTGGCTGCAGCCACAGGGTTGTGAAAACCTGAAAGAGATAGTTAAAATCAACAGAGCTGAATTATGTGGCTCAGTTCATACAAAAATAAAACACAATCAATGCCGATAGCCCCTTAAAAGCAGATACAAACTAGGCTTCAGAGCAATATGGCTTATGCAGCTTTCCAGCACGACGCTGAATTTCACCTTCAGGAGAACAGCACTAAAATGTTGATGCCGAAGGAGCTCCCGAGTTCAGCTTTCGAGATAAAGCAGCATGAGATTCTCCTCAGCTTCAAAAGAAACCTTCTCAAGTGTCTGGTCAAACTGCCTGAAAATCAGCGCTATTGTTTTTCTCTGAATAAAAATAGAGTAACTATAAATAGCCTTCATCGCAAACGCTGAATCACTGTTTTGTATCACACAGCTAATTGCTTCAAACTTCATTTAGTCTTTAAAAATAGGAAAGCTTTGTTTGCTTAAAACACAATTAACACCTAGGAAAGCATCTCATTCTGCATTCATGCCATTTGCCTAGCAGTACAGATATTTTCCATGCACGCTCCGATTTCTTAAAAGCTGACCATTTCCAAAACTGACCATTTAATTCTGCTTTCTGTCACTGGTCAAAGTGATAGATTTCAGTTTTTAAAAAATATTTTCTTTTCTTATGTTCAATTTATTAGCAAAACCAGGCTTAACAGGAAGCCTTAGAAAAATCATTTTCCCTAAAACCATCAATCATGCAAATAGTCATCAAGTCTGTCTCATGACAGACAGGGAGAATCTACTGGTGGTGCTCAGCCTGAAGAAAAGGCTCTGCAGATACCTTAAAGCAGCCTTCCAGTACCTGAAAGGGCTACAAGAAAGACTTTTTATAAGGGCATAGAGTGACAGGACATGGGGGAATGGCTTTAAATTGGAAGAAGGGAGATTTAGATTAGACATTAGGAAAAAATGAGGGTGCTGAGGCAGTGACACAGGCTGCCCAAGAAAGTTATCGAAGCCCCATCCTGGGAAGTGTTCAAAGACAGGTTGAATGGAGCCTTAAGGAGCCTGATCCAGTGGGAGGAGCCCCTACCCATAGCAGAGGGCTGGGCTTCCAATCCCAAACCATTCTATGATTCTGTTAATACATCCAAGCTAAAAATAATTTCTCAAGACCTCACTCAAATATTACGTGGGGGCAAAAATAATTGTGCTTTTCAACCATCAACTTGAACACGGTCTCATCTCAGCTTAGAATAATATTTCTTAATCAAAATAAGGACCATTAGAAGCTACATATTTTTGACAACAAGAAACACGTCAATTTATTCTGGTAGCATAGAATGCTGGAGTCCTGGAACTGATAAATTCTTCAAAGGCACTCTGAGCTGCTGCTTGGTTGTGGAAAAGCTTCTTTTGCAGAAAGTTGTCAAGATGCTCGAAAATGCAATTAGTGGGAGAGAGACGTGGTGAGGAAGCTGAGTGAGGTGGAGTTTCATGGCCCAGTTCGTGCAGCTTCTGCAGTCTCATTTGTGAGATGTGCAGTGCCCATAAAGAAGAACTGATGTTCTTCAATTGACCAGTGCTGGACGTAAACGGTGCAGTTCTGGGTGCATTTTGATTATTTCCTGGCAATACTTCTCTGTGGTGATAGTTTCAACAGGATTCAAAGAAGTTACTGTGGACGGACTCGATCCGGTGGATCTCTTCCAACCTTGTTATTCTATAATTCTATGATGTTACGTACGCTCGCAGCCCAGAAGATCAACCGTATCCTGGGCTACTTCAAAAGAAGTGTGGCCAGCAGGTCAAGGGAGGGGATTCTGCTCCTCTATTCCTCTCTTGTGAGAACTCGTCAGTAGTACTGTGTCCAGTTCTGGAATCTTCAACATAAGAAGGATATGGAACTGTTGGAATAGGTCAGGAGGAGGGCTACAAAGATGATCAGAGGGCTGGAGCATCTCCTTTATGAGGACAGGCTGAGAGAGTTGGGGTTATTCAGCCAGGAGAAGAGAAGGCTCCAAGGAGAACTTATAGTGACCTTTCAGTACTCAAAGTGACTACAAGAAGGCTTGTAGTGATAGGACCAGGTGCAATAGGTATAAACTGGAGAGGGGCAGATTTAGACTAGACATAAGGAGGAATTTCTTCACCATGAGGGTGGTGAGGCACTGGCGCTGGTTGCCCAGGGAAGCTGCGGATGCTCCATCCCTGGAGGTGTTCAAGGCCAGGCTGGATGGGACCTTGGGCAGCCTGATCTAGTGGAATGTCCCTGCCCATGGCAGAGGAGTTGGAACTAGATGATCTTTAAAATCTCCTCCAACCCAAACTGTTCAATGATTCCACTTGCTGCCCACCAAACAGGGACCACAACCTTCTTCTGATGCAGCTTCAGTTCGGGGAAGTGTTCTGGTGCTTCACTTTGCTCCAGCCACCATGCGGAGCACCAATAGTCATTGTATAGAATTCATTTTTCATCACACATCACAAAGCCATAAAAAGAAGCGCAGAGCACATGGTTTGGTTTCTGTCACAGCAGGACATCCATGACCCTCCTCATCGCCAACGCTCCCGTTTCTATTACCAAAGTTTTGGAACCAATATTGACCTGTATGTTCATCAATATTTCCCTTGGCTGACCATCACTAGCCACTGCTTTACATTCCCTTTTGAACTCACACAATAAAATCACCCAAATTTGCTTTTTTCTTCATCTTTGTGGAAGTGTATTATAAAAAAGAATAAACAGTAAAAATAACACCATTAACATAAATAAGTAGAGCAATTTTTGTGCTATAAAATAGGAACTACATGAACAGAGCTAAATACAAGTTTAATCCAAAATAAGTATCACAGTTTACAAGAGAAAAACGGCAACTACTTTTGCACCAACCTAATAGACACACATTTTGATTTGCAATATTGACAAACTGCCTGGCAGGGCCTCAAGTAAGATGGCACCATGGAGGTGGATTTGCCTGCACCATGACCTAACGAGAAATCTAAAAGCCACAGGATAAGGCTGTTAATTCTAGAGCTGTTTCACTAGAATAAATTGGAGTAAATATGCGTTTGGCTTTTTTTCACAGGAAATAATTTAACGTGAGGTAAAAGAAATTAAAGGATTTACGAACAATCTCCTCTGTGCCCACTTTGTCCTTCCAGGGCTGGTCCTCTCTTTCAGGCTTGCTTTCAGCCCAGCAAGCCTGTACATTTCTGACTTGTGGAAAACACCACACAGCCTCCTTGGATCCCAAGAGAAAGAAACTGTTCTCCCTACCCATTTAACTGTCCATCCTCCCTCCTCTACTCCTCCCATTCTTCCCTTCCAGTACTCTGCTCCTGACAGGCACTTTCCAAGTCACAGCAAATCTCAGAACCACTTAAAACTCATCTTTTAATTTACTGAATAACCAAATTGTAATGCCGCCTTCCCTCTTCATTGCCTTCTTCAATCACTTGCTTGACTGAAAATTATAACAGGAGACAATTTTCCTTCTCTCCCTTCTTCCCCCCTCATCCAATCCTACCAAGGACAAAATATGTTTAAGCAATCCTACATAGGTTCTGTAGTTTCTGTTTGCTTCCTCCTGTCCATGGTCACGTAACTTGCCCCTTTCTGAGCAAGGTTCCTGAAAGATCAGCTGAAAACAACAGTTATTTTCTTTCCCTCGTTCCCCAGCAGAATCGAGACTTGCTTAATTACTTCCAGATGCAACTTAGGATGAACGCAGATTTTCTCAACTTTCCTGTCCCACTAGCCCAAGATACATTTGCTACATCAACCCCCTGTGAGAGACAACCTGTCTCCCTCTCAGTCCATCAGGTCTGGCTTAAGTTTCCATCTGGTAGGCATGCCAAAACACTGTGGAATACTGAGAGCATTTTCTATGTTGCTCCTCTTCACCATTACAGATATAATCTCCTGCATGTCCTCTTAATGCAGAAGAAAGCCCTTTTCCCCAGTTCTCAAGTGCATCTGACAGACTTGTCTCTTCAAAATGATCCTTTCATCGCAAACAGCTATGTTTCTTTTAAGGAAATGAAGATTTTTCTTCCTTGCATCAGGTATCTTGACGCTACTTTCAAGCGCATATCAGCCTGTAATCATCATCATGCTTTGTTGCTTCTCATTGGGCAAACAGAAGGGCTTTATCCAGTGTCCACTCAGGAGTGCTCATCCATCATTGTTCCAGATTGAATATGGTACACGACTAATTTCCCAGTGTTATTTCCTTTTCACCAACTGAGATGTTTCCAAAACTAGGGCATGCACTTCAACAAGCACTAATGCCTCCCATTTTCATTTGCCTTATTCTCACAACAGTCATCATCCTGGGCTTATTTCTAAGTTGTGTTGTAAAGCCTCTTCTACCTCGACTTAAATTCTACTCCCTTCTAAAGACATCTCTCAATAGGCTGACTTCCAGAGTCCTCAAGTCCTCAGCTGTAGTAGGCAATGGAGCTCTCACACTTTTTCCCTATCCTCATCATCTCATAGCAAGTAAATAATTTCAATGGCTGCAAGAAAGGTCTTGCTAGCTTTTTTTTTAATATATATATGCTTTGGAAACTTTCTGAAGAGGTATTTATGTTAAAAATATTCATTTTAACATACACTCTCCAGATACTCTGTTTCTGTAAGCAACCCTAGCTGTGCAGTGCCTTATCTTTGCTACGTTCCTCTTGCTCAAGCTTCACAATCTCAGTTCAGTCTCCACCTGTCTACGGATCTGACTTGGTTCTTGGACTCCAGGACTGCCTTGCTGCTCCCTTTAGGTAAAAATCACACATCAGAGCCACAAGATTAATCCAACTGTCTGATTTTACAGAGCCTAGAAGAAATCACATTCATCCCTCTCAGGCACGACAAAAACACCTAGGTCGACAGAGAGGTTCACTAACTCAGATTTTGGCCAAGCCTTTGAAGAAGGATGTCACACTCTCTGCAGCTCCTTTCTGGACTTCAGGCAATGTTTCCATGCTACTAACTCTTCAAAATCTAAATAGAAAGCAATATTCTGTCTCTAGAGAACGCATGCCTTCACCCACTTCCAGCTTCAGCACCCAAGCCCAGGGTTGCCTTCAGATTCACATCTTACCTCTAACACCACTATTACGAGTCCCTGAGTCACCAAGTGCTTGGAGGAGCTGCCTGCACTCCTCTCCAGAGCAAGCATCAAAGCACTAGAAGCACTGTGAGCTCCAGAGCTCGGTGATACTAGAAAAATCACTGAGTCACAAAACGCTGAACTCTAGAATAGAAAAAACTAAAACCAAGACGAATAAAAAACTTAAGCAACTCCCCTGGTACACTGTGGTTTTGGAGATCTTTCAAGGCTTGTTCTTAACCCATTAACAACCTAATTTTGCATAATCCCTACATATCCCTAAGGAAAGTCTTTCTTTCTGTGCTTGACCATTTACCGAGATCATTTGTTTCCTACTCCTTATCTTCCACTCCTGATGCAGGCTCCTTTCTGATCAATCTCTACTCTATGTCCTAAGCCACCCCTTGGAAATATGCTCAGATGCTCTCTGGGAATGTAGAAACTCCCTCCTACCACAGATTTGCACCTGATGGAGAATTCAGCAACCTGGACAGAAGAAGGGAACCTTCCTCCCGTTGTAGTCAGCAAGGATGCAAGCAATGCAAACACCGTTCATGATGCTACATTGGGTTTTTTGAAAAGGACCAAGGAAAGTCAGATTGCCAAAATCTTAATTAACAAGATCTGAGTTCCCAGTTCCCTTTTTCCTCTGTGGAAACTCCTTTTTAGTTTAGGTCAGTAAGGTATGTTGAATTCCAACCATATGTCATAGTGCAAAATTCCTTGTCACCAATACCTGAATTAATATGTTTGAAAATTTAATGACCATTCATTTTATAATTGTGGTTTCTCAAGATTATAATTTCTCTTCTCTTAAAGAAAGTCCTCAAAATTCATAGGCACAGAACTGGTGTCCAGCCACAACCACTTTCCCTAGCTGATCAGAAAGCTGATGTTTTCTTGGTAATTTACTTGTGCCATTTGAAGAAGGCACAAAGAAAGCTTTTACCAAGTAAAAGATTTCATTTTAATTTTATGCTTTGAATGTTTTAAAATACATCTGCTCTTGATGGGATTTCTGATAGAGGAGAGGCAGCGTAGGAAGACCGAGTGTCACTGCCCTCTTGGGAAAATAAAGTTAAAGCTTCCCACTGAAGCCAAAGGGAGTTGTGTAAGGTTCCAGAAACAATTCCTCATTTGACATTTTTCCTTAAATAATCTATTTCAGCACTGTTTACTGATCATCACTTCTTACAACCCTTATTTTCCACCTGAAAACAAGTTAAATGGTATTTTAGTAAGCTGTGTCAAACCTGGATGCCTTTTTTGAGAAAGCTTGCCAATAATTTTTTTATGGTTTACTGTTTGAAATATAATCAGGGGAAAATAGCAGCAATCTTCTAAACACTTTTATGGCTGGCAAGAATCCCATCTTTTCACATAGATTTCTGAATAAAGACAAGGTAAGTATTTGTCCTTTACTGTGGTGTCTTTTTGAATGTTTACTTGCAAGTGTTTGGTAAATAAAAAGGCATCTTTCTCTTCCATCATTTTTAAGTAGAAGCATCTAAATCAGACTGCAAAACCTTCTTTAAACTATTCCACCTCCAGTGAAGATCATCACAACTTTTCGGTAAGCTAATAAATATCAGCACAATGAATACTGAAATGAAGACAAGAAAAGAACAGAAAATACACCCTTCTCTGTCTTCAATAAAAACCTAAAGTGAGAGTTTTTAATGAGAAATTTGGGAATTTCATCTATAAAAATCACAACTGGCCAGAAAAATTTCACCCAAAAAAGTTTTCTACAGATTCAACAGGAAAAAACATACAAAGTAGACATAGAATCATAAGGTTGGAAAAAAACCTTGAGAACATCCACTCCAACTGCACCAGGCCACTACTAAATCATGTCCCCAGGTACTTCATTTACCCACTTCTTGAACATCTCCAGGGATGGTGACTCGACCACCTCCCTGGGCAGCCTGTTCTAGGTGCAACAAGAAGATCCAACACCATCTGCTTGTCTCTTGGCAGCTCAGGTTTTACTGCCTATGGGAACACTCAGGACACTGAACACTTTGCCTGGGGCATGACTGCTCAAAAAATGAGAACGTAACAAAGCTGGGAGGCTCATTCAAGTCGAAGCAAAAGACAATCAAAGAAGCGGTGCAGCAGTAGAGCATCCATAGGACAACTGCAGCTGAGCAGCTTTAAGGAGCTTCATTTAAGACTGCCCAAAATCAGGTGGTCACTTTAAAGCAGTTTGAGTTGAATGTACACTGGCAATCGTTCAGATCTCACCTGAAGTGGTTTCCTAACTCTCTGCCTACGTGATAACGACAACTCCGACGAAATAGGCTGTCAGAAGCTCCTAAGTAAAAATGGAAGAATAAAGAACATGGTCCTCTCGTAAAACGTGCCTCTACAACTGTATTTATGAGTTCCCCATGTGCAAAATGACATCCGTACCAGCCACAAGCTGTGAGCTGAACTCTTAATGAAATAATACATTATCAGATTATTCAAAACCAGATCCATCTCAAAAGGAGAGGGAATGCTTCTCAGTCTTAAGTAAAAGCAGGTTTTGCATGGTGCTGCCAAGAGAGACGTGGAATCAATATGCTGAGTAGTAAGAAATAGTGATTATGTTTCATCTGTTCAGCACTGTTGTTTAAACAATGCTGGAATCTTTAGGGAAGAAAATATAGCACAATTTCTTCAGAGCTCAACCTCTTTCCTTCTGTATCTCAGAAAGCCGCACCCTTCCTCACACCACAGCGGCAGACGAGATCACCAGTGTGCAATGCGCATCTCAGCCTCTCAGATCTGTAAAGGCTGATAATATCAAGTCTGACAGAGCATTCAAAACAGGAGCCCTGGCACGAGATTGGCTACCAAATGTAGCCGATAAGATAAACAAACATTTGCTAGAGAGAAAACAGTATTTTATGTACCATCAAGTTTACCTGGTTTGGTATTAGATATTGTTCAACAGCTAGGACTTAAGACATCCCATCACTTAACACCTATCAATCTGCATCATTAAGAGGGACTATATTTTGAAGAAATGTTTACTAAACACAGTCCTCAGACACTGGAAACTTCCACTTTCAACCTGTTAACACCAAGACAGATTTGCTTCATACAGTTGAAAGCTTTTTTCCCTTGAATATTAGTTAGTTGCCAATGACTACACAGAAACAAAAAAATTATCTACAAAATAGATGTTACTACCTTGACAACACTTCCTTCTGAACAGCTTTTGCTACATCAAGTAACTACATTTTTTTATGCCAGTGTTCTGATGTATGCTTGGTTGTGAAGCGATGATGTTAACACCGTGTGGACCAACCCACAGATACAGCCGCTGCTGGCAGCAAGAGCAGCACAAGCCACCACAAGCACGTGATTATTTCTAGCAGAAAATAGCCAAAAAGTAACAGCTCAAAGTAATTCCATGGTTCCACCACTTGCTCTTGGACAGCCACCAAAACGGGCAGCATCACCCATTTCTCATCCCTAATTGTTCATTCCCATCCCTGTTCCACCTCCTCGTTTGCAACAGCACCCTTCATACAGCTGTATTATGAACTAGATCTCAGTACTTGCACTGGCCAAATCCAGTTTTGCTGCTGATGCTGCTGGTTCTGCAGAGGGTTCCCTGTACAGCTGCAGAAAGATCAGGCCAGGAGCGGGGGACAGCACTCTGGCCACACCAGCTGGTGGCATGGAAGCAAGAACAAGTCGACGGGGGGAAGCTGACTGCTTGTTTCAGCAGCTTCGTCAGTTTATGCCAGTTTCAAATTCCCATGAAACTGCAGAAATCTAGAAACCAGATATATTCAAGTTAGAAATGCAGTAAAACACGCTGAGAAAGAAAGTGCAGACTGTTTAACCAATCAAACAAATTACTAAGAGTGATGCTGAAATTTTCATTTCTAAGTAACTCTGAAGTAAGACAGTATGCCTTTTTAAGAAAGATTTTCAACAAATGCCAGTTAATTTTTAAGTCAAACATGACCTACTGAAGCTCACAACACAGAGTAACAGTTACACGTAATGACCTGCAATAACCTAAATGTCAAGACTAAATTATCTAACAGTTCCTTCTGCCTCCTATCTTTCAAACGTGTATATATATATTTCAGTTCTCTCCTTAGTTGCATCAGATCAGCATGCTTTACCAGTTGGAAGTAACAGTCAAATTTAATGATATTCCTCCTTGGAATGTGTCCAGGGGTTGAATCTGATTTCTTCATGTAGAAACAAGCAGCTCTAACATTTGATCTGGAATTCATACCTTGTTAGAAGGGAAGGAGCAGCAGTCTCACTTGTTCCTGCTACCAAGCTGGCGATGAGGGAAAAGGAGTCGTGCTGTGCTAGAACTGGTTACTGACCTCGTCAAAACTCCCTACTATGAATGTGGTGAATAATAATTTTGCCTGCCACAAGCAGACAGCCTCAGTGAGTAGAAATCTTCATGTTCAGAAGCACTAAGCAGGAGAGTCATATCGGGTATCTTGGCTTTCGGCATCTTGCTTTTTTTCCCTTTTTTTTAATAAAATCATAGAATCACCATGTTGGAAAAGACCCATCGGATCATTGAGTCCAACCATTCCTATCAAATACCAAACCATGCCCCTCAGCACCTCATCCACCCATCCCTTAAACACCTCCAGGTAAGGTGACTCAACCTTTTTGCTTCAGTAGGTTATGGGCAAAGGAAGATTCTTTCTCTGTGCCTCAGTACTGTATCAGGTTTTATCCTTTGCAAAATAAAAAAAAAAACACACACCTATAAATTTACAAGACGTGTAGCACTTGGCAGCATTTCAGAACTGCTGAGTGACTAAGATGAGCTCATTTAAATCAATTTTAAATTGAAGTATTGTTTCACATATTTAAGCCTATCCATTTTGCAAGGAAATGAAAGAAGGAGGGAAGGAGATGATGCAGCGCAGGGCTTGAAGAGTGTGGCCTGCTGCCATTGCCCACATGCACTTATTCTCTTTGTCGGCCTCTGTCATATACACACACCTCCTCCGGAAAAAAACCCAATCTACTCAAGGCAAGTAGGAGCATTTTTCTAGTGCTGCCAACTTCTGCCAAAGTTCTATTTTCATTTTAAAATAAAGATTATGTTCACTTAATCACAGGATAGTTAACTTACACAGAGAAGGAGAAATGGAGCAAGCAGGTTCACAGCAGGGAATCAGTATTCTTTTAATCTCTCCTGTTTTGTGTGCCTCTCAGCAGAGTGCAATTAATCACCCAAACTGGCAAACCGCACTTTTAAATCCAACATGCAGAGACAGAATATGGATTGGAGAAGCATGGTCAGGCAGTGGGGAGAACAGTCATCAATACAAAGGATGTGAAAGAAGTGCTGGGAGATAGAGGATCACCACTAATCACATATAACTGCTGCATGGCTCTATATATCCTGAAAACCAAGTGTAAGCACGCGCTGGAAATGAGGACACCGCACTTAAACACCTTAATCATCACAAGTCTTTAAAGTCCTGTTACACTTTCTACAAATTCACATCCTCTGCTGTAGGTTTGCTCTTTCAAGTGGCTCAGCTGTGGGACTTGAGACACAAGCTCCTTAGAAGAATGAGCTGCCTGTAGCTTAGACTGGAGGTAGAAACAGCACAGCAAGTAAATCCAATGCTACACGAGACTCCTTATCTTAGTGTTCGTATTGTCCAATAATATTAACTAGGTTTAATGAAGAAAAAAAGTCTGTCAGTGTTGTTTCTAATAACCCAAAATAAGAAAATACATTTCACACTTTTAGAAAATGGACATCTGAAATTATCAACCTCCAGTAAATGTATGGAAAATATTAGGAGACACCAGCACTGAAGGAAAACAGAGGAATAATTTTTCTACTGTTTAGTTCCAACAGTGACTGCCAGACAGTTTAAGAACAAGCTTGAGCTAGCTGGGGGACAGGTGGCAGTGTGCTCACATAACAGGCAATTCAGCAAGGGCTAATTTGTTAGGCTGAGAAACAGGACAAATTAAACCATTTTGAGCTTGTGCTGATTTGATTATATCATCAACACACGCTAAAACTGGCTCAGGAATCAAAGCAGGGTGCTGCAGACATCACTGGTACTGCAGAGCAAGCACACGAAAGAGGCCAGAGGCATAAATCAACTGATACCCAGTAGAGAACTATGTAGGTACTAATCAAATAGTTTACCCCTAAACGTCAATATCGAAGGAGGAAATTTCTGTAAATGGATGTATTTAAGAAAAAAAATAATAGAAAATTCCTCTTCTGTTTTGAAAGCCAGACCCAAACTGTTCACTGTAAAAGAATCAATGCTGACAACGTACTGATGGAACAGGAATTCTGCACTGCAACTCATCTCTGCACAGTGGTGTTTATGATCCAAGTAACACAAAGGTCAAGAATGAATGTACTCAGAAAACAAAAGACACCCACTCTTACACACTGGAGTAATATGTTTAATCATTTAGTCATAAAGAAGTTAATTTGCCCCCTTGAATGACTGAAAATACATTGAATTACTTCAGTCTTCTCTTTGCTACATGATAATTACAGGTCTGAATCAGTTCCACAAGGGAAATTCATTTCTAACCACAACTAAGGCATGAGTACTGCAAGATCTATGCATGGAAATATAAGGAATTACATTAATTTAAATAAAACAATTAAATTACTGTTAAAAGTAGTAGCTGCAAGCCCAGAGACATTTATGAGTTCCAGCAAAAACTATCATTGTTTAAAAAAATTTGTAGAGAAATTCTATGCAAAATCATCTGATTTGAAACAAATCACACCCTTATATAAGCACCAAAATAAATTATATCAGCTATTATATGAATATTAAACTAATCCAAATTTCCTTTATATAAGTTGCCAAGAGAATACTCTTTCTTTTCATCCTTTGTGATTCCCATTAAAAAATGGCATCAAAAGCTGTCTCTGCTAGAACAGGGACAGTCTTAAGTGTGACCAGTAATTTACAATCAGCAAAGCGCATTTTATATCCCTACAAACTGAGACATCAAAAATATTTTTAAATGGAAGTATAAAAATTTTTAAACAACTCACAGTAGTCATGACAACCCCATTCCGTTTCCTTCTGCTCATCCGTGTCATCAATACGATACCAAAAATAATCCACAGTAATTAAACTATCGGCAAGAAACATTTACTTGCGCAGAAAATATGGCAGAAAATAAGTCTGGAAGAACCAACACTGATCACTGAGGAGAAATACCAGCACATGTCGGACACACCATGCACCGAGGAAGCATCAGCTTCCTGGGAACAACCCTTTGCGCAGGTCTCACCATCACACCAACAGAACACAGGAGGACTACAAAGACCATCAAAGGACTGGAGCACCTTCCATACCAGGACAGGCTGAGAGAGATGGGCTTGTTCAGCCTGGAGAAAAAAAGGCTCCGAGGAAATCTTACAGTGACCTTCCAGCACCTGAAAGGAGCCGACGAGAAAGCTGGAGAGGGACTACTCAGAAAGGCTTGTAGTAATAGGACGAGGGGGAACGGGTATAAACTGGAGAAGAGTAGATTTAGGCTATACATTAGGAAGAATTTCTTCACCATGAGTGGTGAGGCACTGGAACAGGTTTCCCAGGGAAGATGTGGCTGCCCCACCCCTGGAGGTGTTCAAGACAGGTTGGATGAGGCCTTGGGTAACCTGATCTAGTCGCTGGGGGAGTTCGAACTAGATGATCTTTGAGGTCCCTTCCAAGCCTAATCATTCTATGATTCTATGAACTACAGCAATGGTGCCTCCTGCCTTTTCCCAGCAGCACATTTTGCACTGTACAGCTGCACAAACGCCTCTCAACCATCCACCAAAGGTCTTGGGAGTCTGAGCAGGTCCCTCCTGACTAGATGCCAGTCAATGTTACACTGATTTACAAAAAGGGCACGAGGGAGGACCCAGGAAACTACAGCCCTCTTAGTCTAAGTTCAATTACAGGAAAAAATTATGGAGAGGATTATACTGGGTTCCACTGGAAGGCACTTAAAGAAAAATGGAATCTGTGGGCACAGGCAACACAGGTTCACCAAAGACAAGTCCTCTTTTAAGTAATTTGAAATCCTCCTACGCTAAGTTCTCAGTGGATGAAAGGAAGGCAGGGGATGTATTTTTTTTTCTCAATTTTAGTAAGGCTTTTGCTACTGTCCCTCACACCATCCCTCTGGAGAAGTTGACCAGCTGTGGGATAATGGGTTCCTGGTATGCTGGATGAAGAAGTGGCTGAAGAGCAGAGCTCAAAGGGTTGAAGTAAACAGGGCTACATAGGGTGACCACACTCAGGGTTCCATTCTCCAGATCAATGATCTGGATGCAGGAGCTGAATGCATCATTACCACGTCTGATGATGATTCCAAACGGAAAGCTCCTGTTGACTCTCTTGAAGAACAAGAGGCCTTGCAAAGGGATCTAGATAGATGGGAGCATTGGGCTATGATTAATGGAATGAAACTTAACAAGACTAAATGCCATGCAGAAAGCAATCTGGGGTGCTTGTTGACAGCAGGCTCAACAGAGTCAGCAGTGAGGGCAAGTGCACCCTGGAGGCATCAAATACAGCATAACCACCAAGTCAAGAGGTGATCATCCTGCCGCATTCAGTATCTGGACAGCCTCATCCTGAACACCATGTGCAGTTCTGGGCTCCACAATTTCAGAAGGGTGTGAAGGTCCTTGAATGCATCCAGAAGAGGGCAATGAAGCTGGTGAAAGGGCTGGAAGGCATGTCCTGTGAGGAGCCACTAAGGACTTGTGTTTCTCTAGTTTGTAGAAAAAGAGGCTGAGGGGTGGTTTCATGGTTCTCTACTGCCTCGGGAGGAGGGGAAGCAGAGATTTGTACTTCTGCTATCAAGAATGCACAAGCTCAGAATATTAATTAAAAGACAGGTTGACCCCAGTTTTATCAGTCAAGGAAATGACACTGAAGATAAAGACATTCTAACCTCCTAGTCCGACCACAGACTCTCTGTGCTGAAAAGACGGTATTTCATTGTTCCATGAGAGAACTGAACCATTGCATTGGATTTTATTTCCTGAAACTGCCGGGCCTTTTATGCCTATCCAGGAAACAACGGGCAGGGAAGAACCTTAGGCAGAAAAAATAAGTAATGAAATGCAGGTAGGAAAGTACAATTTCTCTTACGCACAGCACACAGCAGCTTGCCTCATTTAATCTTTACATCCGTGACAGCTCGGTGACCTATGACCAGCAAAATTGTTCAGACAGCGTAATGGGATGTCAAAAGTTCAATACCAAGCTATCTGCAACTTCTCACACTACAGTAAGTGTGTGTGTCAGCTTAAAGCATTCTGAAATTATAAGGCCCATCTTTACAAGTAGGGAATTATCTTCTAGATCAATCTAATCCAGAATTTTACCTTTTCATTTTGTGACCTTTTGATTTTTTCTTCTTTTAATTAACCTATCTTGTTACCCATATAATACAATGTGCAAGATTAAAGAAGATTAAAGCACCTAATACCACTCTGGTAAACGTTATGATCAGTTTCCAAAGGGTTTATTCAGCATTTGGTTAAAAAAAAAAAAAAAAAAAGCAAACCAAAAGAACAAGCAGCCAAAGAGCTAAAAAAACTCAAATGCAAATCAACTCCAAAATTTTCTTAACCAAACAAGTATGAAAATTATGTATTACCGAATATTTCAGACATGAAAATACAGAAAAGATCCTGTGCTGTTTTAACATGCAGTTCGCTGACTTTGATCTGGTGTCAGCAAGGGGGTTGACTTAAGTACACACTATCAAGTCTGATCACTGCACTCCCTTCAAAACTTCCTAGCTTGTCATGCCTGTGAGTGATTCAACCGCCTCAAGTATTCTGCAGAAGAGAAAAATACCCGGAACAATACCAGGAACAACAGCCTTCCTTTCCTGTTTGGGTACATTTATGTCAGTCACCTTCCTCTTAATTTCAAGACATCTTTTGAATTATGGAGAGATAATTCCAACAAAACTTATCAGTACTGCAGTAAGAAGCAAGCTGTGCAAGCATCGCCCCTACTGCCCAACAGCTCTGAGATAACCAATAATAAATGGAGTCTGAAAACTCAGCTCACCAGTTTAGACTGTTTCTCTTGGAAAAAACACACTTTACCAACCTTCATACACTGAACAAACCCCAGTTCCTATCTTCACACATGCATTTACTCTACTTCTACACAAGGATCTGTTCTACTTACAACATACAAAGATCAATTCTCTGGTCTTTTCCGTGTTCTCTCTCTTTTCTGCCACTGTTTCAATTTAAAACTGAGCAATGTGTCAAGACTTAAACTCAAGAAAATGATACCAGCTAATGCAAATTAACCGAACCAAACGAAGGCCCTGGAAATGGCTTCTGGAGATTCTGACTGCCAAATGCTGTGTGCTTTTCCACTGTTCAGTTCACAGCTGTTAAGACTAGTCACATGAATAGATAGGAAAGCTTTCTTTAATCCCATGTTGGTTCAATTATCTTTCGTCTTCAAAAAAACCAACACCACTATACTACAGCATCTAAACATTTGCCACTAGACACTTAAAAACTAAGTACAAAAATACTCTTCTGCACCCCAAGGTGCTCTATGCAACTCCTGTATTCTGGATCTGTATCAAGATTGAGCATCAATTGATTCAGGTAAGGCTTGTGTCCTAGGGCAGAATGATTTCTGCTCCAGCTCTCAGAACTAATTAAATCACCACCATGTAGACATGGAAGACACTAGTGTTGAAACAGCTTTCCTGATATGACAAATCTTTCTGGTCCAAGTAAAGGATTATGTTCTAACATTGACAACAACAAAATAATAGTTCATTGGCACTGGATTGGATTAGGGTTGCAACTAGATGATCTTTAAGGTCCCTTCCAACCCAAACTATCCTGTGATTCCCAAACTCATCCATTATCCCTATACTGCTAATAGCACTTGCAGCACTTTAAGATCAGAAAATCCATTTAGCAACAAAACCCTTTTCTAGTTAAAAAGGCTACAGAGGTAAAAAAAAAAAAAAGCCCAAAAGAAGGATTTCATGTGAAGTATGAGGAAAAATTATCAACTACTGAATACAGCAATATGAAGACAGATTTACTTCTGGAAAAGACACCAAAATAACCCTTTAATCCTTCGTTATGACTAAAATAAACTGTAGCATTTCTACTTTATCCTTAAAATCTTTGAAAAAGATAAGTGAAGACTATTTCTTCAAAATTTTGTTAGAATTACACAGAACTAGTTTTTTACTTTTAGGGTTATACTACAGAAATTGGAAACGAGAGAAGCTACATCAAATCCTACACCACTTTACCATGATTCACTTCTGCTCACTTTTACTACATAAATGACTCTGACTTCAGCAACATACTGCTGCAAAAAAAATGTGTTTACCATCAGTGCTGACAGAGTTCTGTAGTTCTACAAAGTGGCAAACAAGTACCAAATCTAACTAATTACTCACTGAAACAACAGCATAAAAATTCTTCTGTTTGTGGAGACAAAGAAAGTCTGACACTTTTTTTTTTTAATTCTAATTTGGTCTTCCGATTAGAAAAAGAATGTTTCGACCTCAGTATATTCTGGAAATAAACCTGCAGCTATTCTGGAAAAGCATTTCAGTTTTGACAAACAGCTGAGAAAAGCTGATACAGAACAACTCTCTATTCAGCACATCTGAACCTCCTCAGCCCATGCCTAATTTCAGCCATGAATCCTTTTCTCCAGTTCATATTTTATGGCTCTGAAGCTGAAGGAAGGAGGCTGCTTCATACGTGATTTGCTCTTTGTAGCACCTCATAGGCTGCAAAACGCAAGTCTAGCAAATCTGTTGTAACGGAGTCCAAACGCTGCAAAAAATTAGGATTTCACGTATGACTGCACTCCTAGTGGTAAATGCACAGAGCATCCCTGATCCCAACAGCAGCGCTGCCATCTGCACTGCTCCCTTTCAGAGTGCCTGCCCATCAGATGATTGCCTGCTCTAACCTCCTGCCTTTCTCCATCTTCCTCTGCCCTCATCCTTCCCCCAAGTCTGCATCAGCTGCCAATCTGCAAGTCTCACAGCCGAATTCATGAGACATTATTTAATTTGATTTTACTCACAAAACAAGATCTCACTATTGATCTGTTTTGGTAACTCAAAATCTGAATCATTACCTTAATGCAATGCCTTGAATGAGTTCCAGAGGACTCACTTCCAGCCAAAGGTTAAAAAATTCTACATTGTATAACAAAAACATAATCAAATAAATCTGTATAATTCAGTGCAATGTAGTAATTAATTTTGTAATTTAAAGAGACTGAATAATAAATAAATAACTTTACTACTATCACAGTGCTGCATTTTAAGAACATTGCAAGTATTCTGTGATACTGTAATTACTGTGTTAATACTCTGATAGTACCAACAGCCGTTCTCTACTGTGGACGAGAGTTATACCTCAGCATTTATTCATTCTGAAAGCAGCTTGTCTCATTTTGTTTTAGTCCAGCACAACTCTTCAGTACACAGCTTTTCATCCAACTTTTCAGGAAAAAAAAATGAAGGAATTAAAACCAAAACATGTTTTGAACACTGCACAATTAATCACCACAGTCTCATCCTCATTCTTCCCATGGAACTTAAGAAGTCTCTCCTCTGGGTAATAGCAGGGGTCTCTCTACCTGTTACACTCAGAACTTTTCAAAATCGCAATTACATCATTTACAGCAACAGTGCAGATGCCTAATGGCATGAGAAATAGTGTCAGTCTTCCTGCTCACGCTTCAATCATGGATTAAGATTATTCCAGGCTATTTTTAGGACGAGTGATTAGCAGGTCTTCTAAAAAAATCACAAAGGCAGACTGAGAAGCCTCAGTCCTTAAAGTTTATGTAGCAAAAAAGAACTTGTGAGTCAGGCCCTATTCCAGATTCGTGCAAAGTTCTGCAAAATATTAAAAATAAAAAAAAAAAAAATCCCTGAAGAGTCCCTAGCAGCAACATTTCACAAAAAAATGTTGCCTTGACAACTTTTTATTCTTCAAAATTTTAATTAAATGAGATGCCAAGTCTTGTCCACAGGGTCAGCACATTTACTCAGCTGACAGAGTCTGGAACCAGGCTGGGTCCTCATCTTTCAACAATTAAGAGCCTCATGCAGAACAACAAGGTTTTGTTACAAAGCAGAGCCTGATTTGCACAGAATAAAGTCAAAAGAACTGAGAGAATACAAATGGATGGACAGAAACCATAGTTTCCAAGAAAACTGAAGAGCAAGTTTTGCTGTAAGGATGAAAGCAACACAGTGAGTACCAGCAAACGTGTGAAAAATCAAACTGTGTGAGACACAGATAATCAGGGGAAGGCGAATGAGTGCCTTTAAACACAGAAATTTCAATAAATCAGCTATACAACGAATCCAGACCACAAGTTTTATCAAAAGAAGATTCAGTGGTTTTCAGTCTAACAAAACTACATAAACAAGCTTCAATACTGAGGAAAATATCTCCCAGCAAAACAAGTTTATGAACCTAGGTTTATATAAACCCATACCAAATCATAAATAGTATTTATTTTTATTTTAATTCATAACAGTATCTCATTCAACCTTCCCCAGATCTATAGGGTAAAACACTTAATAAGTTTTCAAAAATGACTTAAAACTGGGTTGAGCTCTTTTTTTGTCATCCCAGGGATTGTTAGTCTGGAAGAGTCAAACGATGCATTTTCACTTTTATGCAGTACGAACTCCTACATAAGTCACAATGAATTTTACATGCTGAAACCCTGTAAGATTATATTCTATACAACAGTAACACATCACACTTATTAATAATCTGTCTTAGTTTCTCTTTCTCTCCATCTGGTGTTATTTTCATGCATCCTTCATCAACTTTAAGCTTGAAACCACTTTTCATTTTCTCATGTCATTTTATTTAAAGCATATGTTTCAGTTATCATCTTTGTCTCCATGTGTGATATCAATAGCGATTCTATACGGAGAGAGTCAGATTCAGAAATCTTTATTAGGTAACAGCTTGCCTCAGCAACACGCGTAGTCTACAAACTATTTAAATCAATTAGACTCGTTTCCATATTACTCAACCCGATAAGATTCTGATACAGAGCATCTGTAAGTAAACACATATAGACAACCAGAAGAAAAGCTATTTGCAAACACTAAGAGATGACAAACAGATTGAACACAAAGCAAGAAGACAGCAAATGCCATCTGAAATCCCAGCCAGGGACACATCTCAGTGTCCTGCCCAGCAGAAGCCACCATTAACATTTCAGAAAAAGGTGTAGGGAATTCCTGCAATACAAAATTGTAAAACAAACAATAAAAAAGGGCTTACTCCTACTTCAATGTCATCTATTAGTGGCTGGCGTATGCCCTCGAGAATACGCGTTCTTCTGATTCACTGACAAAGTAATCACCATCAGATTTCCAAATGCTGTCATACTTAGTTTTGGTCCATTACACAAGAGAGGGGTTTTTTTAAATTTCAAGTAAAATAAAATATCTTAATTAACAGCTTATCATATAGCAACCTTTCAACACATAGTTTTCTAGTACCAAACCAGTTAATACTGAAAGGAAAACAATTAGTTCCCCAATACCACGGTCTGTGTGTCCTCCTAGTGATAACTATCTGAAACTGCAGTAATAGACTCAAGAGCTTCTCTGTCGAACTCTATTTACTTCCTTCAGTTTTCATTTTATTTAGGCAGATTGCAGCTGTCAAACCATATGCTGCTCACCTTTACTCACATACAATCCTCACAAGCTCAACATTAAGTAAGCATTTGGGAACACAATAAAGCTGTAAAGATAGCAAGTAACTACTGCATGTCAAATGTAAAACAATAAAGCATCTTAAGCCTTTTGCAAAACACTTCCAACGTTTAAGTTTCTACACAACATAGAAAAGTAAAAGATTCCAACACATTTTTCAGGTAAGTCTACATGCCAAATTTTCATGCAAAGATAAGACATTTTAAATATGAATAAACGTGCAGTGTTCTTTCAATGCAACAATTACCTACGATTCATGAATTTCAACTGCAAGTCCATTCCTACAAAGCAGCTGTACTACAACTCTGTAGTCCACAGACTTTAGGTCACTTAATCTAAATCCTTTCTATCACAGGTCACTGCATTTCCTCCTCGCGCTCTATCAGAAGAGCTTTGCCTGACAGGTTTCTCACCTATCAGGCGTCTAGACCATGTACCAGGCAGAGAATCAGTGAAAACTGATTCAATGAGATAGTCCCAGATTATATCAGCAGGTAAGCAACAATATCAAGCTACAGGTGAATACAAAAAAAAAAAAAAAAACCAATCATCAGCAGTTCTACCAGACCGAAATGAAAGGGAAATTCACCTGGACGTAAAATCATGCAAATTGGTGCGACCAGCTACTTAGTTACCTCTAAAAAAGATGCTGAGACACCAGCAGCTCAGTGCTCAGTTTAATCCCGTACCTCGAGCTGTAGACACACACTACAGACATCAGCAAGGCAAGCATGACAGCAAAGAGCACTGCCCAGCTTAGGGTTTGTTACCCCCAAAATCCCAAAGCTGCCAGTGCTGCTAAGTGGTAACGTGTATCACAGAATCATAGAATAGCTTGGGTTGGAAGGGACCTCAAAGAACATCCAGTTCCAATCCCTCTACCATGGGCTATAAGATCTCGGAGCCTTCTCTTCTCCAGGCCAAACAAGCCCAACTCTCTCACCCTGTCCTCGTATGGGAGGTGCTCCAGCCCCCTGATCATCTTGGTAGCCTCCTCTGGACCGGTTCCAACAGTTCTATATCTTTCTTATCTGTATCAGTTATTAATGTTTCAGAACAACTGAAGGGATCACAGCACACGAAGTTAAAATACAAAAACACATGGTGACAGTGGTGACACTGCAGCAAAAGCACTACAATACTGGGAAAAGGACATGTAAGCTTCATATTAAAGACACCTGAGCTGAACCTGTCATTGTCCAGTTAGAACCTGATCCCAAACAAATTCCCAGTTCCCAGTAATTCCATAGGTAGTCTTCACATTCAGATTCACAAGCAGAGACAGACTTTTAAATCATAAACACCAGAAGCAACACCACACTGATGAGGATGTTGGTTCCACAGACCTAGGTTTGGAACTTGGACAAGAAAAATGAGGAAAAAAACCCAAAAGATCAACAGAAGAGTGAACACAGGCACCTCAAGTAAGCTTAAAACCTGCATTCTCCATACAAAGTTGATAAAAGCAACAAAGCTGAGGGCTGAACTGCAGTTTTTGAAAGCTGCAAACTGACTCCTGCAAGGGCAGAAGAGTTTTGAGACATTTAAGGGTTATAACAGACAAGCTATTGACAAATACCAATTACCAATACAATTACCATGGAAATTTATAGGAGGGCTGCCAACTATAGGTTGATAGGCAGTGCATCTTTCTGGAGACAGAGAGAATGACTTCATAGCTATTCTAAAAGAGTAAATGGGCCAGCTAAAACCAACTATAAAGCTGTAAGTTTAAGAACTGTTTGTATTTTCAAGAATTTCACGTTGTTTTTATTTCTGTGAAGTCAAGCCAGTTACAATATATCTTCCATGGTCCAATGAAATGCACTTACTCATTTCAAATCAGGTTATTATTAGCCCCCAAAAATTATGTTTATCTTCAAGCTTCAAACTGACAACATGGTTTATAAACATTCATTTTTCCAACAGAAGTTCTGTATCTCTTCATATACTGGAAAATTTATGCAACCAAGCACTCCTTTACCAAAGCTGTTCTAGTCAGTCATTAGTTTGCTAGGTCAAGTATTACCCTTAACTGGTATTTTAGCCAATTAATATGAAGAAAAGCTCAAGAAGACCCCAAACAACTCAACCCAAAAATATCACCCATGCATTTTAGGATTATATGGTGATTTAAAAAATACGTAAATTTTTTTTCAGTTATTTCAGTTCATCCAACTTGATTAAAATAAACTTTAAAAAAGACATAACTTTTGAACTACCTAAGAATTCTAATTTTCCTTTCAGAAGTGCTCTTCACCTTGCTTGGTTCCCACAAACCTGCTACAGTTTTATTGATTTATATTGTTCTATTGTGACTACGTGTTCTGTAAAATGCAGATATATTTTGGTTGAAGTGATCTCCTATATTATAAATAATGTTATACAACTTGAATATATGTCCTATGTTAAATCAAATGAGTAATAGAGTATGGCTGCTTGTCTCCTTTTTCACACACATGCAAATATGTTTCCTTCTTCTTACTGCCAAATCCTTGAAGTCCTACAAAATCTGATGGCTATTTCTAACAATTGTGAGTTTAGAAGCCACTGACTCAGGGACAACTTTGTATCCAAAAAACCCAAGAAATGAATAAATTAATTTTAAGTATCATTGCAAGAAAAGACTTGCCTTTTGCGTATTTGGAACGCAACAGGAAAACAAGAACACAACATAGTTTTGCTGATGCTGGTTTTAGCTCATTATTTGAAACATAATTGGATTATTTGAGAATGTATGACTCACAGTTCACTGGTGCCTGAGACTGTCAATACTTCCTACGTGTCAGACTGCGTTTAAGTTGTCTCCATGCTGCCACCAACTACACTGGGGTTTGTGAACTGCATTTCACTGCAGCCCCTCCTGCCGTACAGCCCGTGCTCTCTGCAGCGCTACCCTCCATCACGAGGTAACACCATTCTGGTACATTAGCTCTGGCATAGAAATAAAAGCGAGGTGGATGGACAGTGAGAAGGAAGAAAAGAGAAAACAAAACACAGTGGAGTTTTTCTAAGAAATACATTTTTAGATTTACCACGTAAAACAAGTTTTTTCAGGAAGTGGCTCATACCGGAAGCCAATGACCTCACAGCTTCTTATAAATACCACAATTACAAAGTGAAAGAGAACAGTATTTCTTGCTACCACTTTCTTTTATCGTTCACATGCCAACTATTATCTCAATGCTTCCCAATTATGAAAGCCAGACTCTAGGCAAAAAGAATAGGGATTCACAGGTCTAAAACATACATTGACGCAACACACTTGCCATTCCAAGCTGTGAAACACCATTAAAACTCTGTAATACCATAACCCTTCAATGATATTTTAATTTTGAATCTTAAGTTTATTGTGCAGAGCCGTAACAGTCACCCCTCACATTTAAGCAAATCATCAATCATTCATGTTCTCCAACAGCTGTCCCCAGGCCTTTCCTTCCATGTCCAAAACTATCTGTCCCTATTTCTTGTCCATCTCGTCTCCACTGTTATAACGCTTGTTAAAGTTATTTTCTTGTACAGCTTAAATGAGATTTTTCTATGTAGACTCCTGCCAAGCGCCTTACCAAGGACAGGGGAAACACTAGCTTTTGAAAAAGCAGGTCTTACCAGAGAAGTTGTCAGGTTACTCCAACATAATTTACTTTTGGTACGCTAATTGTATTGTATTTTCTTTATCAAGTACACAATGCCTCATTCTCCAAGACTTCAGAAGTCTACTGACTAAGAGAATAGATCCGTCCAAGCATTTGCTGGGAGCTCATCGGTTCACATGGACTTTAGTGCTTTAGCATCACTCAGTTTTGCATCTGCCTCAGTTTCTGCACCACCACATCCATCAACCTATCTGCCTTTTCCTTACAAAGGACAGAACCCATGTTAAAATGCTGTCACCTGCACTGATGGCTGTTTCCCCCTTGTTTTTCAGTTGAAAAACTAAAGAATCTCTTGATATTTATTTATCACTGTTTGACACGTCTTAATGTGGCATGTAGGTTCTGTTTCTCATTCTTCCACTGCAGCTCAGTCCTTTCTCCATTCTTTATATTGTTCCCTTTTTAATGTACTTACCCACACATCTGCATCTGAAGCCCACACAGTTTCTACCTAACTAACATGAATATCAGCTCTTATCCCACTAAATGAGAGAAATTCCCACCGTTTGCTACAAACATGTACATTCACTAGTTTACTTCAATGAGTTCAGTAGCTCAGTGAGCTGAAATACCTCCAGTAAGAACTGGACCTCAACACCTTTTTCGAAGTCCACCAATACGTTCTGGGACATGTTTTAAATCTTGGTAAAAGAAGATATACCAAATTCCAATTTTTTTTCCACCCACACACTGCACTACTTCTCTAAATACCTCTATATACGACTGTTCATATTCTTTGTTGACGGATGGGTGTAGATGCTTAGAATTATAAATTTATTAGCCAGGTTTGGGGAGTACTGCATCCAGTTCTGGGGCTCCCAAGGTAAGGAGGACATGGAACTGTTGGCGCAAGTCCACAAGAGGCAACCAAGATAATCAGAGAGCTGGAGCACCTCCCATACAAGGACAGGCTGAGAGAGTTGAGGTTGTTGAGCCTCGAGTAGAGAAGACTCTGGGGAGACTTTACAGCAGCCTTCCAGTACCTAGAGGGGGCTAGAGGAAAGCTGGGGAGGTGATTTTTGTAAGGGTATGGAATGATCGGACAAGGAGTAAGGGCTTTAAACTGAAAGAGGACAGGTTTAGATTAGATATTAAGAAGAAATTCTTCACTTGGAGGGCGGTGAAGCATTGGAACAGGTTGTCCAGAGAGTTGTGGATGCCTCATTCCTGGAAATGTTCAAGGCCAGGCTAGACAGGGCTTTGAGCTACCTGATCCACTGGGAGGTGTCCCTGCCCATGGCAAGAGGATTGAAACTGGATGATCTTTAAGGTCCCTTCCAACCTAAACCATTCCATGATTCTATGATTAGTTTGGGTGGGGTCTTTTTTCATTAGTAATCCCGATGTTGTGTCGATGTTTGATGATAAAACTGAGTCAGGAAAGGAGAACCAGTATTCTATACAAAAAAGAGCTGAATAACTTCACAGACTTGAATAACAGAAGTGGGATGAATTTGAAAGGCACATGCACAGCGTGAGTATAATACATATTCCCACCAGGTAAATAGTTCCTTAATTTGGAAACTATTAAGGAGAAAAAGCCTAGCCCATTACAAAGTGGCTGTGGGTCATCTGAGTGACATTATGTATGAAATATAGCAATTGTGACTCAAATTTATAGCTGCCTGGAAACTTCATTGATTATTATGTGTGCTCTGTTTAAGAAAGATGGATTCACAGTCAAGCATGGGAGGCACTTTCAGGTAGCAGAAATGGCAAGAGATGGTAACCTCTATCTTTCAACTGAGAATTCAATGCTTGTCACAACACATAGACCTGGTGTGAGTCTAAAAGGAAAAAAATATAATAGAAGAAAGAGAGCATTGTCTGATCACTAGCAGTGGTCTTAGATTAAGAACTACAATTTATCAGCCGAGGCCAGTGACAACAGCCAAAGGATCCCCTCCAGACCACGAAACAGCAGAAACATGCGAAGGAGCAGCACTGGGATAAACAGGGAGAAAGTGGTTGCATGTTCCTGCTGCCTCCCACCAACAACAGATGCCTGCCTGCACGAGCTCCTGCTTTGCTATTCTCTGCTCCATCGGGTCTACGTTAAACGGTGCAAGAATCAGCTGAATGAAGCAGAGAAGCTGCACCTGCAGCCTCCACACTGGTCTCAGCTGGTAAATGAGAAAACAGCACCAGTTCCAAAATGAAAGCAGGACCATGAATTTTCCGAGGCAGGAAATGGAGGCTGACTTAGGCAGTCATTGCGTGCAACCCCAGCTGTGGAGCAGCAGCTAACAACAGCAAGTTGATTAAGAATGCTTTCTTAAACCATGTTTCTGCCTTGACGAACATTTCCAACTGCACTACACATCAAAGCCCAGCACAGCAAGCTAACTCACCACAGACTTCAGATGTTCTGGAGGATATTACGAGATGCTAAGGGACACTGTGTCCCATGTCGGTTTAACAGTGTGCGCAGCAGGCAAATTAAGGTGCAAAGTCAGCTCAGATCTGAGTCAAGTATGCAGAGCAGACAGTTCAGGATGATCAGAAGAATGGAAAAATCAATACTGTGAACACAAACTAGAAGGTCTGTTTGCTTATTTGAGGAGGTATGACCAAGTATCACTCCTGGTCATAAAAGCATTTAAGCAACAAATATGAGCAAAGAACTGCTTAAGGCAAAAACTACAATTATCATTAAAAAAGGGGATATGAAATGGCCCTTCGAAATGCTGGGCTGCAATTCAAAGACTTTCAAGACCTGGATGCTCTGATTGTTAGAATCTTTCTTCTAAATCTAACTATGGAAGTAAGAATCTTGTTCTTGAGAGAGTGTTTGATTATTTTAAAGCACAAGTTATATAACGATTATCCAACATCAGGCTTCTTATACCAAGTTACAAGACTAGAATCCTAGGAAGCCGTTTCCAGGTCAATATTCTCACTGGAAGTTGCCAGCAATTCTGCAGTAGTATCAAACAGCATCCACTGTATCACAGACCAGGAACTCAAGGTACCTTAAACTTATCACATACAAAAGAAATAATGAACAAAACTACCCCAACTGGAAATTCTGCCATTTAAAATGACCTCTTCACCAATAAAACAATGGACCATCTGCAACATGATCCTTCAAAGAGCATCAGTTTCATCTTGTTCTCAACAAAAACAGATATTCTCATTTTCTGAACATAAACAAGAAATGCCTTACAGAGAACAGGAGAATGTATTTAATATAAGAAAGGGAAACAATCATGGTCTATTAATGGAATACCTCAGTGACAAGAAGCATACATGGGTAATGATTCTTCATGGGGCTTTTTTCAAGCTATGTGGAGTCTCAATTATTCAGTAATAACATCTGCTATGCTAGTTCACTTGTTATTCGATCAGTCTAAGCATACACCACTGCTACTGATCAAGTCAGAGCACCTCGAGCAGTTAAATCCCAAACATACTATAAGCAACACTTGAACAACTGAAGTAAGTTTTCAGATTCACACATGCAGTACGACAACACAACCCCACTGAAGTCCTAATTGCCCTCTCCCTGGAGGTGTTCAAGGCCAGGCTGGATAAGCACCCTGGTCTAGTGAGAAGCGTCCCGGCTCATGGCAGGAAGGCTGGAACTGGATGATATTTACGGTTCCTTCCAACTCAAACCATTCTATGATTCTATAATTCTGATTTAGACTAGTGCAGAAGTAACAAGATAACTGGTGATGTTACGGGCACATGGCCTAAAAGGTTTACTTAGAAGCTTGTGGTCCTGGAGGAATTTCTACATCAGTATTAAGTCAAACCTAAATGCCTCAAATAATGATAACTAAAGAGCAGAACAAATCCTTTACGAGAAAATAACTATAGTTACAAATTCATGGTTATGAGTCATATAAAAAGAAAAAATATTTCCAGTATGTGAGCCAGATGACTGCTGGACCACATCAGTTCATGGTAAAACACACGGACAGATTTCTAAACATCTGAAGACAAGCTCTTCCAAAGCCATTACCCTGGACTAACACATTAATCCAGAGGTAGCACAACATATCTTACCATGAAATATAAGTTTCAGATTCCTGCTATATTCCTGAACTAGCCTCTGCACCAGAGCATCAGGCATTTGACATCTCTTAAGTTAATTCCTCCACCTATTCAATGGTTCTTTCAAGAAAAGGCACCAACCCTTCTGTAATCTCAGAGTCGGGTCAAACGCTAGTGCTTGCAAGAAAGGGCAATAAGCAAATGAACAGGAAACATGGTCAACAGTCAGGATTATGGAAGATCCAAGCAGAAATTCAACATGAAAGAAGACAGGCTAGCAAATGCAAGAGCTTTGGATACTGCTGTCTTGTAACATAGCTGCGTATGGGATGGCAAACCTTCTGACGTGGATACACTGCTATCTTTTGCACCCAAGAAGTAGGTAATGTAATAAACTCCTTATAAAATTCAATCGATAGGTGTCTTTAAGTTAGCAAAAGCACATGATATGTATTAGGAGAACAAATTAGTAATAACTGTATGAAATATAGAAATACGAATATGAATAGCTATGATTTGATTTTTGTGTATATAATAAACATTTTTATTTACAATTTTATATTAAGCTTTGCTGGAAAGAGAATCTCACCTATTCTGGTCTCCCCATGTTGGTCATCTGTCTCTTCTCCACAGCCTCTGAGTTTTAACCGTATCTAGTACAGGTTTCTGTGCTTCTATGCCTTCAGTTTTCTTTCAGGAACTGCTGCCTCCAGCACTATAGGGGTGGCCTCCGTGAGGAGCTGCTAGAGGCTTCCACTATGCTTGACAGAGCCAATACCAACTGGCTCTAAGATGGACCCACCACTAGCCAAGGCCAAGCCACTGAGTGATGTTGGTCTGGGATAACAGATTTAAGAAGAGGAAAAAAACAAACAAAACAATTGCACTGCAGCTGCAGCTGGAGAGAGGAGAGTGTGCCAGAGAAACAACCCTGCAGACAACAATGTCAGTGAAGGAGGGGCAGGAGGTACTCCAGGTGCTCCAGGTGCTGGAGCAGAGACTCCCCTGCAGCCCGTGGTGAAGACCATGGGGAGACAGGCTGTCCTGCTGCAGCCCACGGAGAATAACGGTGGAGCAGTTATCTACCTGTGGCCTGTGGGGGAGCCCATGCCAGAGCAGGTGGACGCCCAAAGGATGCTGCGATCCCACAGAGAGCTCGTACTGGAGCAAGCTCCTGGCAGGACCCGTGGCCCCATGAAGAGGACAGTCCACGCTAGAGCAAGTTTGCTGGCAGGACTTGTTTGTTCCTCAAGGAATGCACCCCATGAAAGGGACCAGCCTGCGGGAAGGACTCACATTAGAGAAGTAAAGAGTGTGAGGAGCCCATCCCCTGAGGAGGAAGAGGCAGCAGAGATAGTGTGCGATAAACTGACTGCAACTCCCATCCTCTGTGGCACTGGGTAGGAGCAGGTAGAGAAAACTGAGAAAAAGCTAAGCTTGGGAAGAAAGCAGGGCTGGGGAGAAGGCATTTCTAAGAACTGGTTTTATTTCTCATTATCCTATTCTGATTTGATTGGTAATAAATTAATTTCTCTAAGTCAAGCCTGTTTTGCTCCTGACAGTAACTGGCGAGTGATCTCTGCCCTTATCTCAACCCACAAGCCTTCTGATGTATTTTCTCTCTCTTAATCCTGCTGAGAAGGAGGAGTAAGAGAGCACCTTTGCTGGGCACCTGGCATCCATTCAGGCTCAACCCACTGCATCACTACCCACAGGAGATGAGGAACTCGGCAGCAGAATTGCAAATACAAACAACTTAAATCCAGAGCTATCAGTGAAGCTGGTTAACATAATGAAGTACTTAAATATGCTCTTATAAACCACAGGAGGAACTAATCAGTAGATGATACTATTAATATATATTTTATTTAACAGAACCCTTGAGAGGCACAGAATGTAGAAGCGGAGGGGTCAACTGAGTGCCAATTAGCTGAAAAAAACCACATCTTTACAATTTCCATCCATTTTAAACTTAAATAATGCAGAGAATATCACATTCCTAAGTCAGTTCTGCAAGAGATGCTGGCACAAAGACAGGGTACTTGCTTTTAAGACTGAGAAGTCCTATCCATCCAGTGCATGCAGTGGCTACACTGGGAAAACACAAGCCTCAACCACAAGATGTGAAGTTACTTAATTACAAGCCCTGGTCTACAGAAAAAACAGGCATGAAACCTTTCTGTTACGGACTACATAGTAACATTCCATGGGAAGATTTCCTTAAACACTGCTAAGAGGGTAAGAGGGATTTCGCATTCATCTTGATGCACTGAGCTCCTGGTGGCAGTGTGAGGCAGCAAGAACAGAAAACACATGCTATGACTGAAAGCTAATCTTCAAGTTTGACTGCAACTAAACTTGGTTGTGCTAACAGAAGAGGATACCACGTAAAGCTCACCACTCACAGCATGGATAAAGAGGATGGGGAGGACCTACTGCTGCTCTTCCTTGCTTGAATTTTTACTCTCTTGTAGATTATTTTCTTTAAACTTCCAGAACCACCAAACCACAAAGATAACATGGCATTTGGTGACAAGCCAAAGTCTTCTTTGCTGCAGGAAAGGCAGATAAACAACTGACGAAAATGGAGGAGTCATGAATGCCACCTGCAGGAAGAGGATGGACTTAATTCACCCCCAGTTTTGTTTCCTGCAAGACAGCAGTGAACCAAAGACCTAATCTTGCGAGGATACTGCCAGCAGGCACTACCATAAAAAACAAAGTGAGCAAGAAGTGAGCCACCTCCTTCAAAAATTTAATGCACTTCTACTTATGTTGCCAAAAAGCACAACAAACAGTTAACAACATTGGCTAAGGTGTTTGCAAGAAGATTTCTGGATCAAATATGAAAATTAAGTATGCAGAGCACAATTTATCTAGGATAAACTTTGCAAGTCAGAAGAGACATCAGTTTATAAGGTAACATTAGAGGTATGAAGTAATTAATGTTGACATAGCTACCGAAGAGACTGTATCTGGAAGTCTCAGAGCTGACTTCCAGTTTTAATCTAGTCAGGAAGATTTTTCTAAAGCAGCAGAACAAGAAAAAAAAAATACAGTCTTTGCCTATTAGAAATTGTACACACATCACAAACCTGTTCTCTAAACTAGACCTCATATAATTCAGGTAACTACAATTTTTTCATGGTAACTGAACTTGTAAGAAACTGCTAGAAGACACATTATTACTTTATCAGCCCACAACATCTGGAACAGAATTAAACCTGTTCTTGATAATAAGAGCACTTTGTAATTTCCAAGGAAAACATCAACGGAAGTGATGAATATAACCAGATATATCCTACAGAGGCTGCAATCAGAATAACATTAGACATGACAAATTGTATATATAATATTCAATTGATCCAGCAACAAGGAGAATAATCTTACATCAACCTGTTCAAAAGCAACTTCACTCACAGGAACACGCAGTTTGCTTTACAGGAAAAGACTAGAAGGGCTTGTTTTTTAAACCAGTGGTCTTTAAACTACAGGAGCATGCAATACATCGTTAAGAGGGAAAAGGGCAAGAAAAAAGTTAAGAACTGCTGGTTTAGAACAAACTAAGGTCTATAAATGCACATAACTGCTATCTGCAGATGCAGCATGTGCAAAACAAGGGAGAGAAGAGAGGAATTTACATTGAAGGACCCTATTTGTTCAAACTAATGTCAGCTCGCTATGAAGCACAGTTACACTAAAACTGAAATCTGGATTTTCTACAGATCAGTGAATGCAAAAAGTGCAACAGCTTTTTGACAGGACCAAGGAGGGTTTCAATTTGGAGCCTAAACTGAAAACTGCTGTAGGAATCATACTGCAACAGTGGAGGACTGGATCCTGCCATACAGGCTGCCTTCCGAGAAGTTATCTTTCCATATTTCTGTAACTGGAAGTGGTCCCAAAGATCCCTCTCTCCCACCACAACACTAGGGGCCAGGACTAACCTACCATACGTTTCTACCAGCATTGCCCCCTCCCATGTTATGCAATTTTAGTCTCCAGTACAAGTTATCACTGCTTATATGTGACATTCATTACCAAGGTAATACTGCTTTCCACTAATTCGGCTTTATTCAGTAAGTAACATTTCAACTCACAATTCATGGTTAATTCTCCCCAGTCACCACCACTGACTTTTTTTCCCCTCCACAATTCAGCAAGGACTTCTTTATGAATGTCAGCAATTCCATTAACATTGTGAGAACAGAGGTTCCCACTGAACTCCCACTGCCAACAGCACAGCCAAACTCTGCCTTTGTTAACTCCTTTTAACCTCAACACCAATAACATAAAAACTGCAGTTTCTTGAAAAGTAAAACTGAAGCTTTTTCCTAAGCCACCAAAAAAACCAATCAAAATCACCCCCCAAAAAACCCTAACAAACCAAATACCTATAAAACACTCAAACAGTTGTGCTGTGCTACAGGCTTATCAAAACAGCAGATCATTCAGTGTTAGTGAAACCAGGTGTATTAAGGTGGTCCAAACTCATTCCTGTCCCACATTCTGTAAACACCACAAAAAAGCAAAGGGTATTTTACATTTAAAATGCCGATTTCCAGGTCAATATTATTTTATGGGTATTATTCAAAACTGACAAGTCTAACAATTCAGAAATTAAAGCTGTAGAATTTTCTTTTTTACAGGAAAGGCACACAATTGTTTGTCAAAGCTATCAGAATTAGTCGTGGTCCCAAGACAGTAATCTCTTGAGAAGCAGCAGGTCCCGTAGTGCTGGATGCAGCAATCTGCTTTCTGGTTATACAAAGAACTACAGATGCCCATGGACAGAGCTAAGAAGGGAGCAGGAGGAATCAGACAATCTGGCTTGAACAGAAGCTCTAGAGAAAGACGGTGTCTCCGAAAGACACACTGGAGAGCTGAGCAATCGCCAAGCACATGAAGGTTAACAAGGGCAAGTGTTGTGGTTTTGCTCCTGAGACACAGAAACCCTGGATGTGCATACAGACTGGGGAGCAAGAATCTGGAGAGCAGCTCTGTAGAATGAGGTGCAGGGGCTTTGGTCAACAGCAAGTTGAACAGGAGCCAAGAGCATGCCCTGGCAGCCAAGAGGGTCAAATGTCTCCTGGGGTGCATCAAACATGGCATTGCCAGTCAGCTGAGGGAAGCTCCACTCCGCACTGGTGCAGCCCCACCTCAAGTACTGTGTGCAGTTTTGGGCACCGCAGAATAAAAAATAGATATTAAGCTACTGGAGAGTGTCTAGAGGAGGCCACAAAGTTGGTTAAGAGTTTAGAGGGTAGGTCATATGAGGGTGCAGCTGAAGTCACTTGGTCTGTTCAGCCTGGAGGAGATTGAGAGGAGACCTCATCACAGTCTACAGCTTCTCCACAAGGGAAGGAGGAAGAGCAGGCAGGGAGATGTGCCAGGGGAGGTTTAGGTTGGATATTAGAAAACGTTCTTCACTCAGAGCACTGAAACAGGCTCCCCAGGGAAGCAGTCATGGTGTCAAGCCTGACAAAATTCAGGAAGCATTTAGATAATGCACTCAGACACGTTGGGGAGAATGTTTGGGTTGTCCTATGCAGGGATAGAAACGCAGAATCACTAGGCTGGAAAAGACCTTTGAGATCATCAAGCCCAATCGTACCTGTACACTACTACATCATATCCCTCAGCACTTCATCCATCCATCTTTAAAACACTCCCAGGAATGGGAACTCAACCACTTCCCCAGGCAGCCTGTGCCCAATAATCTATTCAGTGAAGAAGTTTTTCCTAATGTCCAATCTAACCTTCCCTGGCATAATTTGAGGCCATTCCCTGTCATCCTATCACCTGTCACTTGGATGAAAAGACGAACACCCACCTCGCTGCAACCTCCTTTCAGGCAGTCGTAAAGAGTGATAAGGTCCCCCTCAGCCTCCTTTTCTCCAGGCTAAACAACCCCAGGTCCCTCAGCTGTCCCTCATAAGTCGTCTTCTCCAGCCCCTTCACCAGCTTGGTTGCTCTTCCCTGGACGCCATATGTCTCTCCTGTTCTTTTTACCCTGCGATTCTGTGATACTTTCACATGAAAAGCAAGAAGACTGCTCTTCATGTGTACTTCCACAGGACGTGGAATACTAGGTTCTCTTGTTCTCCAGCCCCTTCACCAGTTGCATTCCCCTTCTCTGGACACAGTCCAGTCCCTCAATGTCCTTCTTATAATGAGGAGCCTAAAACTGAACACAGGATTTGAGGTGTGACCTCATCAATGCTGAGTCCAGGGGCACAATCGCATCCCTGGTCCTGCTGGCCACTGTTTCTGATACAAGCTAAGATGCCACCGGCCATCTGGGCACACTACTGACTCCTATCCAGCCGACTGTCAGCCGAAAGGAGCTGGACATGATGATCCTTGCGGGTCCCTTCCAGTCACCCTGTGACTCGAGCTCCCAGGGAGGATGGAGCATCCTTCCCCCCTGCTGTTCCCGAGTCCGGCCGGCAGGGGGCGCCGCGCCCGGTACCGCGGGGCTCGGTTCTCTCTCCATGGGATAAACAGCCCATCCCGAGCGCTCCAGCATCCCGGGCACCGCCGGGAACTCACAGAAACCAGAGCATCAGCATCTCCCAAGAACCGCAGATACAGATGGGAACGGAGAAACAGCTGTCATTATGCTAAATAAGGCGGGAGGGGACGGGGGGAAGAAGGGAGGCAGGTACTATAAACACCAAACTGCATAACTCGTGATGATACAGCGACCACACCTTGATCAAAACCATTCACAGAGCTTTCTGTTTGCAGAACACATCCAGGCAACAGTATTTCTTCCCACTAAATTGTATTTCCCTCCCCCCTAAAAACTCATATTCCCCCCCCCCAAAAAAGCTCGTATTCCCCCCCCCCCAAAAAAGCTCGTATTTTCTCACCCCAAACATTATTTCCTTCCTTCCCCGCAATGACTTCCCTCCTTCCCCCCAAACACTTATTTCCTTCCTTCCCCCTCAAAACGCTCCTTATTTCCTTCCTTACCCCCCCAAACATTCATTTCCTTCCCCCTTATTTCCTTCCCCCAAACACTTATTTCCTTCCTTCCCCCTCAAACACTCCTTATTTCCTTCCCTCCCCCTCCAACGACGCCTTATTTCTTTCCCCCCTTAAACGCAAAACGCTGTGACCAAGATGGTGCATCTTCTCCCTCCCTGGAGATTTGCTGGGCAGCAAGGAATTGCCTCAATTTCAACTCTCCGACACAAAGATACGTTGAACTTCAAACACAGGTCATCTGGATGACCAGGATCCTGCCCCTGGTAAACTCCTCATTGATAGAAAACAGTGAACAACATGAAACAGAAAATACTTGTTTTTTTCCTGAATAGACTAAAATTTGAACATCAGTTCAATTCCACCTCATTTCTTCTGCATGCTATAATTTATGCAGCCAGTATCTGCCTTCATTTTACAACTCTATTTTTGCAGAAGCTCCTACAGTAGCTCCCACTGTTGTGCTAAAATTCAGTATCTTGAATATAATATAGGTATTAGTCAAAACAGCACATTTTCTTGGTATTCCATACACAATGTTACTAAATAAATACAAAAGCCATCTTTCTTTAATGAAAACATAAATGCTATCAAAATCATACCCAGTGACAACACAGACAAAAAAGAATTACCTCAGATTCAGGGTATTTTTTCCAGACAGATCCAAACTCACTCTGTACCAGGAGAAGTTCTGCAAATAACATTCAACCTGAGCTACTAAGTGCTATAAAAAAACCCAAGGATTACTCTGGGCTCCAGTAGCTGCCTTCAAAGGGTTACACTTTGGTGTGGCATCCAGGCAAACCAGCACAAGAAACATGTAGATTTTGTGATAACAGAGAAGGATGCTTACCAGGTTTCCCTCTCCCCATTCTGTTCAACCCCTCATCCCACCGTGGCAACTCACTGCTGCTTCTGAAAATTTGTCAGGGGACACACAGCAAAAAAAAAAAAAAAAAAAAAAAAATCCCTGTATTGTTATAGCAAGCCAACTTCATAAGTCTTCTGTGACGAGGAGACTAATGCACAGCTTTCTTTACATGTAAGCACATCCTAGGCTTGGTAGCAAGACAGTAAGAATGTGAAATATCAGACAGAAAAATATTATGAGTGCTTCAGTATCTTTGTATTTACCCACTGTGCCCACTTTATGTAACTGCACAACTTACGTTCTCTAATAGAACCTATTGCTTGTGCAAGCAAGACCTGTGAAGTGTTTATAAAATCGTAGCCTACAAATCCTGTTAAGAATGCCCTTTAAACCATTTGGTTCTCAATTTCTTTTTGTTTATGTTTATATTTAAGTAACAGATTTCTAGCCTAACAAGAGTCAAAAAAGCCCCTTCACTGTCAGCAGTGCCTCATTAACGCTTCATAACGTAATAATTAAGAAAAAGAGACAGTTCTCAAGTAACACTGGAATTCAGCTTGCTGTGAAACCCAGTTCGGGAGCAGGACCACCTCCCCTCGTCCACAAAACTTCCCACATGTTTATACTACAGCCTTCCTGAAATAAATGACCCTCAACAGCAAAACTCCAACGCCTATGTTGATTAAAACTATTAATTACAAGCATATTATTACTATTATCACTTTTTTATTGTCCTGCCAGATACATCACTGCATTTAAAAAACTTGTTAAACAATTTCAGCCTGACTGCTTTACTACCGTAATTAATATTTCTGCTACATAGATGTCAATCTTGCAGAGGTCTCCCAACTTTCCTGTGTGGAGAAGCCCGACACTGGGGACATTTACAGATTCCTTGAGAAGCTCAGAGTACTTCGAGAAAGTTCACTACTTTATGCAAACATTCAGAACAGGAACTTACAAAAGGGTGAAACCTCTGACCTTGGTGACGGTAAAACAGAGAACAAACCCCTCCGATACCCAGCCCTGCTGTTAGCAATGTCACAGCTGCTGGCTGAGATGCGGTATCTGGAAGGACTGAAAAAAGATTATTAATTACAAGCATATGATTACTATTATCACTTTTTTATTGTCCTGCCAGATACATCACTGCATTTAAAAACCTTGTTAAACATTTTCAGCCTGACTGCTTTACTACCGTAATTAATGTTTCTGCTATATAGATGTCAATCTTGCAGAGGTCTCCCAACTTTCCTGTGTGGAGAAGCCCAACACTGGGGACATTTACAGATTCCTTGAGAAGCTCAGAGTACTTCGAGAAAGTTCACTACTTTATGCAAACGCTCAGAAAAGGAACTTACAAAAGGGTGAAACCTCTGACCTTGGTGACGGTAAAACACAGAACAAACCCCTCCAATACCCAGTCCTGCTGTTAGCAATGTCACAGCTGCTGGCTGAGATGCAGTATCTCGAAGGACTGAAAAAAAAATGCTGGATTTTATACTCCATTTTCACAAAATCCAAAACCAGAAGAAAAGTATCATTTATGCTTAAATTCCTGATGAACAGTTGCAGCCCCATTAATTCCATCTCCAGTCACTTAGAAAGCCCCAAGTCGGCATCCAAAATTATCAAACTGACTTGGAAGAACTGCTGGGGAGAGATTATTTTTTTAACTCTATATTTCAGTGTTCATGTTTGCAAGTACTTTTAGCCTTTATGTCATGGCATTTTCAAGCTCATATTCTGGTACTACTGATAATTCCAGGAGCAAGATCTTTATGGGAAAAAACCAGCATGCAAATACAGCGTGATCATCTACAGCCAGCCATACAATAACTGAGAGGACAAAAAAAAAATATTACTTCATGTTTTCATTTTTAAATAGAAAAGAAATATAGTAAACACAGGTAAAAAACATCTAGCCTAGATTAAAGAGATCATCTTAATTTTAGCCATAAAATAGGCTACCGTCAGCACAAACGTTCTCAAAATAAGTTCACAATTTCCCTTTTTATTAAAACAGGAAAAAAAGGTTTCACTACTTCCTACTGCTAAACCAATACAAACACTAGTTTAGATATTTTCTGAGATGCAGTTACAAACAGTAAAATAGTGACTTTTTATGCCACTGAAATTTGGCAAAGCATTAGACCCTAAAATGGAACTTGGAGTACCTTTCTAAGAGTTAAAACAGTGTTATTTACACAAAAAAAGTGGACTGAACTGACACAATACCTATTTTTCATAACCCTTTTTTCATATACATTGTATTTGTCACCAAAACAGCTCTGTAGAACATAGTGTACAGCACAAATGTGCCTTGTCATGAATTGACAGCAACTGAGAAGAACTAAGTTATAAAACGAATTATTTTTTCCTCTAACCAACCGAGAAGATAAATTATCTTAGTTATATTAAAGAGAAATGGGATATGGGATCCAAAGGGCTCATTTTATGTTAACTGCATCTCACTAACAAAAACAGAGAAGGCAATTTCCTGGAGCATCCATTCCATGTATACTCAAAAAATCAGAGACGCTGGCAAACGCTGTTACTGCGCATCTTCCAGTATTCTCAAGCCTCTAACAAACCAATGGCTCCCTATTTAATTTCCTATTTTAAGGTTTCTTTTTTCCCCAAAAAAATACAAAGACAAGCAAATATGCCTGTACCAATCAAGTCTGCTACCCAGGCTGAATAAACATATTTCTGTAAGTAACACATCCCAAATAACTCCTGTAACCCACATAACACATCAGCTCTCCACAGTGTATGCCCAGTACGTCCCATTACCACCCCAGTCCTTTCAGCATCACAGGAGCCCACACCCATTTCAGAGCCATTACCCTCCCTGTTATTTTAAGGCCGTATTTCCTTCTCATCAACAACAATCAGTACCTGGAAACTCTCATAATTTTATATGCAAAAAAACCATACTGATAAAGTTACGATGGAACAGAAGTGAAAGCACATGAAGCAGCACAAACCACCCCCGATCCATTTACTGGACTAGACCAGCATAAAACTGCGAACCTTATCTTTCCATCCTCCTTCTCATGTTCTCTATTTATAGGGCATTAAAATCCTAGTACTATGAACAGAAGATTTGTTTCTAGTGCAACTCCCAAGCAATTTTAAATATCTACGCACAGTCCTCACCATTAGTTATAAAACCATCTCTCCTCTTCCTGACCTATTCTCGTTCATCTGCTGTTATTTAACTCTTTAAGGCTATTTCAGAGTCACGATGTTATTAATGGTTATGTAATTCTTAAAACTATGCTGCATTTTAAATTTTTGAACAGTGCAATAGGAACATAACAAAACACAGATCCAGTTTGCTCTTCCTCCCCTCCTCCACCTTTTCTAGACCAAAATATCTCAGTGATCTAGAATAGCAGTCTCCCGGATTTTTTTTATTTTTTCTTCTCAGCTCGTCAGCCCCAGAACATTTAGCAGTGCAGAAATCTGTCTAATGAACACAAGTCTACGGAAAACAGATGCCATTTCCTCCCTTGCTTCCTACTGACCCCAGGTACGTTGTTTACAGACGGCCGGGGTCCAATGCCTGCAAGCTGAAAGCCACTGATCTAGAACTGCGTATCCTCTTACTGTTTGTTTTGCTACCTGAGAAGTTACATTAAAATGGCATTACGATCCTCAACTCTAAACTGACTAGCCTTTCTTCATATAGAACCATTCCTCCAGAGCTTTCCATAAAATCCTATTTCCAGAAATGAAGAATTGCCGAAAACAGAACAGCGTCATTTAAGATACCTCAGTTTGCCACAGATCCAGATGCGGCACGAGTCCTTCACGCTAAAGACTGCCCAACCTACCTATAAATAGGCTCAAGGCTTCAGGCTCAGGAGACCGATAGCTAAACACAATCCTCACAGCGTTCCCTGTGTTACCTACATAAAGAGGCATACCTTAACAACGCCGGGCTAGGCAGATACGTAGCTACTGCTGTGGCTTATGAAGGATAACAGGGAGTAAGGAGATAAAAAAAACCCCAATAATCGCTGGGCATAAACAACTCTCTTCCGGAAAGAAAAACCTCCCTCTCTGGAGGCCAGCGCTAGCCGCAGATGGGCAGTCACAGCTTGGCCACAGGTAGACGTGCTGGCCAGGCAAGAGCCTTCAGGAGATTCAATGAGGCAGGACCCAAATGGCAGCTCCCTTCAGCAGCACAGTGGGCAAGAACCTCCGAAAAGGGGGTCTGAGACACCTCCCCTTGGGCTGGAGGCCCCTGCGAGAACCCCCCGATGTGCCTGATCCCAGCCCCACTGCCACCCTCACCCCATGGTGAGTGGGTCCCAGCCACCTCCCCACAGGCTGGGGGTCCAGCCTTTGTCAGAGCCCCATGACGGGACCATTCCCAGCTCCAACACTGCCCTCACCCCATGGTGAGGGGGTCCTGGCCACCTTCCCTCAGGCTGCAGGGTTCCACCAGTGAGGGTTGGGGGCCCGATCCCAGACCTACGCCACCCTCGCTTCTCAGTGAGAGGGTCCTGGCCACCTCCTTGGGCTGAGGGTCCAGTCCCTTGCCAGAGCCCCATGATGTGCCCATTCTCAGCCCCACTGCTACCACTCCTGCACCACGACAAGAAGGTTCTGACCACCTCCTCTCGGGATGGGGTCCCTGCCAGAGCTCCACTATGCATCCACTCCCATCCTAACCACGACAAGAAGGTCCTGACCACCTCCTCTCTGGCTGGGGGTGTGGTCCCTGACAGAGCCCCACGATGTGCTCGTTTCCAGCACCACTGCCACCACCTTTGCACCATGACGAGAAGGTCCTGACCACCTCCTCTCAGGCTGGAGGTCCCTGCCAGAACTCCATGATGTCTCTATTCCCAGCACCACTGCTGCCATCCTTGCACCATGACGAGAAGGTCCCGACCATCTCCTCTTGGGCTCACAGAGCTCCACAATGTGCCCATTCCCGGCTCAATGCCACCACCCTGGCACCATGACGAGAGGATCCTGAACACCTTCTCTTAAGCTGAATCTCTCTGCCAGAGCTCCATGACAGTCCATGATAGAAGGTCCTGACCACCTCTCCTCAAGCTGAGGGTCCCACTCCCTCAGGCTGGTGTCCCATCCCCATCAGAGGCCCCCTGATGTGCCTGGCCCCAGCCTCACAGCAAGAGGCTCCTAACCACCTCTCCTCATTCTGGGGGTCCAGTCCCTGCCAGAGCTCCACAACGTGGCCATTCCCAGTCCCACCGCTGCCATCCTTGCACCACGACGAGAAGGTACTAACCACCTTCTCTCGGGCTCGCAGAGCTCCACAATGTGCCCAGCCCCAGCCTCGCTGCTGCCATCCTTGCACCACGACGAGAAGGTCCTAACCACCTTCTCTCGGGCCCGCAAAGGTCCACAATGTGCCCAGCCCCAGCCTCGCTGCTGCCATCCTTGCACCATGACGAGAAGGTCCTAACCACCTTCTCTCGGGCCCGCAAAGGTCCACAATGTGCCCAGCCCCAGCCTCGCTGCTGCCATCCTTGCACCATGACGAGAAGGTCCTAACCACCTTCTCTCGGGCTCGCAGAGCTCCGCACTGTGTCCAGCCCCAGCCCCGCTGCTGCCACCCTTGCACCACGACGAGAAGGTCCTAACCACCTTCTCTCAGGCTCACAGAGCTCCACAGTGTGTCCAGCCCCAGCCCCGCTGCTGCCATCCTTGCACCATGATGAGAAGGTCCTAACCACCTTCTCTCGGGCTCGCAGAGCTCCACAATGTGCCCAGCCCCAGCCTCAATGCCACCACCCTTGCACCACGACAACAAGGTCTTGATCACAGCCCTGCCAGAGCCCCATGACAGTCTCCCCTTCAGCCTTGCAGTGAGAAGGTCCTAACCACCTCTCCTCAAGCTGCGGGGTGGTCCCACTCCCTGTCAGAGCCCCCCCTGATGCGCCTGGCCCCAGCCTCACAGCGAGAGGCTCCCGTCAGTCTGGGGGCTCAGCCCTTGCCAGAGCTCCACGATGTGCCCATTCCCAAGTCCCCTTGGTTCCGGGAGGGGTGTCTCACTCCCCGGTTCTGCATCCCGGCCCCCTGCCAGCCGCCAGCCGCCCCCCCCCCACTTCTTCCCCGCCCTCTCCCCGGGCCGAGGCGGCGCGAGGCGAGGCCGCGTGACCGCGCGAGCCTCCGGCACGTGGCCCCGGCCATAGCAAACAGGCGGGTGGGCAGGCGCGCGCGCGCGGCCAAGGGCGGGCGGGCTGCTGGGGGGGAAAGGCTTGAGGGGGGGGGGGGGGGGGAGAGAGAGAGAGAGACACAGGGGGAGGGCAGCGATTGGCCCAGCGGGGCGCGGTGGGCGTGGCCAGCGCCGTCCCACCGCCTCGCCTGCTGCAGTGCCGAGGAGGCGCCAGGCGGGGGGGCCGCTGCCGCTGCTGCTGCCGCGCGCGCTCGTCGAATAAAGGGAAAGGAGGAAAGGAGGGGGGGGGAGAAGAGCAGGTCGGGTTTCGCGCGCGCGCGCCTCCCGCGCAAGTTGCGCCACGCGGGGCTCGCGCCCCCCCCCCCCCCAAAAAAAATAAAAATAATTAAAGCATCTCGCAAGGGATGGATGGAGGGATGAAGAAGGAAGGGATGTCCCATTCCGCCGTAGCCACCGAAGCGAGCACCCTCTTCTCTCTCTCACTCACCCACCTGTAGGGCCGCCTCCCCCACCCAGCGAGCGCTTGGGGAGGGGAAAGAAAGGAGGGGGGGATTTTAGGAAGGGGGGGGGGATAAGTTCTAAATATACCCAGCACCGCCCGTGTCACGGAGCGGGGCTGGCGAGCAAAGCCCAGCCTTCCCCCCATCACACCCCCCCCCTCCTCCCGCATCTTGTTTTCTCCATACGCACTTGCAAATGTGGAGCTGCCCCCCCCCCTCAGTATTTATTGGGGGGGGGGTGTTATTTTTGCTTCATTCGGGATACGCACGCAGCGAGGAATTATAAACGGCGCAGTCAAATCCTTACCCCCCCCCCCCCCAGCTCCGCTGTCACTCGGCTCCTTCCCCTATGTCGCCCCCTCCTCCATGTCGCGACACCTGTGTTCCCCCCCCCCCCAAGACGCCCCACTTGCCGTGTCCTACGAGGGGGTGTTGGGATGAGAAGGTGGGGGAGGAGGGACATAGCGGGTTTTCCTTCTTCCCACGGTGGCTTCTCCCTCCCCGCCAGCAAAAAGCGAAGCTGCCGGCCGGGGGGGGGGGGGGGGGGGGTTGCTCCTCGCTTTGCATCCAGGTGCGGGGGGCGCATCCCCGGGTGGGATGCGAGGAAACAAGCGAGGGAGGGAGGGAAAGACGAAGGGGAGGCGGTGGGAGCCGGGATGGAGCGAACCAAGCTTCCCTCCTCGCTTCCCCCCGACTCCCCTTTTTCTACCACCCCCACCCCACCCCCCCCGCTCGTGTTTACCTCAACTTTGAATTTTATCTGCGCAACATGAGCTGGAATGCGGACATGGAGGGCGGGAGGGCGCGCACACACCCCGCTGCTCCGCGGGGACACCCGGGGGGGGTGCTCCCCTCCCAGCCCATCCATCGCATCGCATGGCATTGCACCCCCACCTCCCCCCTATCCCAACACACACCCCTCATTTTCCTTTCCTCCTTTATCCCACACCCCCCCCCCCCAAAAAAAAAAAAAAAGGGAAAAAACCCTGCACCGCGCATCGCACCGGTCCCGCCGGTAACTCTCACCTCCGACAGGCTGCTTAGAGCTGCTGCTGCTGCTTCTCCTCCTCTTCCTCCCCGCCCCTCAGCCCCAGCTTTGGGGCGCTGAGACAGGTGCAGGCGCGGGGCTGGGCGGGACGGGGCAGGGCAGGATGGGGAGGAGGAGAAAAAGGGGGGGGGGGGGGGGGCAGAGCTGCCCCGCCACCTCCCAGCCGCCCCGGGCTCCCCTAATGCTTCCCTCCCCACGATGTTGTTTCATTATATCATGTCCATCATGTGACACCCGCAGGCTTCTCTCGATGGAAACTTAAAGGGGACTTTTCATGTGACGACGCTGACACCACCGGGAAACCCGGACGGCGCCGGGGTGGGGGGGGGGGGCAGCAAACCAGCACCCCCTGCCCTCCCCCGGGGGGCTGCCCTGTGCACCCCCCTCGCCTCTGAGCAGGTAGCTGGGCTTGCTTATTCGGCTGCCACTCGCCTCCTTCCCCGACATCTTCGATCCCGTCCCCCCCATCGCACCCAGCACCGCCAGCCCCCTGCCCCAGTCCCACCAGTAACTCACCTCCCTTCTGAGCTATTCACTTCTCTTCTGCGCTACTCACCTCCCTTCTGCGCTACTCACCTCTCTTCTGAAGTACTCTCCTCCCTTCTAAAGAAGTTTCTCTGCGTGCTTGTTCGGCTGTCACTTGGCTCCTTCCCTTAAGTCGCACCCATGTCGCACCCAGCACCACAAGCCCCCCCCCCAGCCCCAGTCCTACCAGTAACTCGCCTCCCTTCTGAGCTATTCACATCTCTTCTGAGCTCCTCACCTCCTTTCTGAGCTATTCACCTCCCTTCTGAACCACTCACCTCCCTTCTAAGTAAGTGGCTGTGCGTGCTTGTTTGTCTGTCACTTGGCTCCTTATCCTACATCGCGTCCCTCTTCCACCCTCTGTTGCGCCCTGCACCCCCCTAGCCCCTGCCCCAGTCCTGCCAGTAACTTGCCTCCCTTCTGAGCTATTCACCTCCCTCCTAAACAAGTAGCTGGGCTTGCTTGTTTGGCGGCCGCTCGCCTCCTTCCCTGACATGTTTGATTCCGTCCCCTACATCGCACACTGCACGGCCAGCCCCCTACCCCAGTCCCACCAGTAACTCACCTCCCTTCTGAGCTATTCACCTCCCTCCTAAACAACTTTCTCTGCGTGCTTGTTCGGCTGTCACTTGGCTCCTTCCCTTAAGTTGCCCCCATGTCGCACCCAGCACCACAAGCCCCCCCCGCCCCAGTCCTACCAGTAACTCACCTCCCTTCTGAGCTATTCACTTCTCTTCTGAGCTACTCACCTCACTTCTGAGCTATTCACCTCCTTTCTGAACCACTCACCTCCCTTCTAAGTAAGTTGCTGTGCTTGCTTGTTCGGCTGTCACTTGGCTCCTTCCCTTAAGTCGTGCCCATGTCGCACCCAGCATCACAAGCCCCCCTCCCCAGTCCCACCAGTAACTCACCTCCCTTCTAAGCTACTCACCGCCTTTCTAAGCAAGTTACTTTGCTTGCTTGTTAGGCTGTCACTTGGCTCCTTCACTTATGTCTCCCCCGTGTCGCACACTGCACCCTCGGCCCCCTGCCCCAGTCCCACCAGTAACTCGCCTCCCTTCCGAACTACTCAGCTCTCTTCTAAGCAAGTTGCTGCACTTGCTGTCACTTGTCTCCTTCCCTTAAGTTGCTCCCATGTCACACAGCGCACCGCCAGCCCCCTGCCTCAGTCCCACCAGTAACTCACCTCCCTTCTAAGCAAGTTGCTGTGCTTGCTTGTTCACCTGTCACTTGGCTCCTTACCCTACGTCATGTCCCCCCTCCTCCTTCCCATGTTGTGCCCTGCACCCCCTTAGACCCTGCCCCAGTCCCACCAGTAACTCACCTCCCTTCTAAGCTACTCATCTCCTCCCTAAGCTACTCGCTTCCCTTCTAAGCAAGTTGCTGCCTTGCTTGTTCAGCTGTCACTTGACTTCTTCCTTCTGTGTCCCCCAGTTTGCACACCTCAGGCCCCCAGCCTCCCCGCCCCAGTTCCACCAGTAACTTCTAAGTTACTCACCTCCCTTCTAAGCAAGCTGCTGTGCTTGCTTGTTCCATCACTATTATTATGAATTAAGGATGATTTGGGATGCCCCCCGACTTTGCAGCGGGAAGAAAAACACTTGCTGCGCTCCCAGCCAGGCGCCTTGCAGAGTAGGAATGGGAGAGGGTGCGGGATGCAGGTGGAATAGATGAGGGTCTGCAATGCTGGAAGAAGCAGCAAAGGGGGGGGGAGAGGGGGGGGGCGCGGGGAGAAAGGAAACAAACCAAGAAAAAAAACCAACAGAACAACCCAGAGGAGAAAAAAAACCCACTTGATTGTGTTAGATTCGAGAAGGCGTGAGTGATGCTGTGTGGGGTTGATGGCAGTGGTTGCTAACGCGGTGTTTAGCTGTACCTGGTGGATAGGGAAACGATTTAGCGGTCCGACAGGTAACACCGTTGGTTTTCTAAAGCAGGTCGTTAACAGGGAGATGCTGGAAGGAGCCGTTTTTTGAGGGATGCACGCTTCCCACTTCAACAGCACAAGCTGTGTGTACCAACACAGCCGCCCTCATGGAAGAGAAAATGAAAGATGAAGATGTTTTCCACGCTTGTCCGGTCACTTCCCGCTGGTCCCCCGGCCGCTGTTCTGCCTCCAGTGCTGAACCAGGGTTTATTCCCATCCCTCCTCCTCCTCCTGCCCCCAGGATTCGAGATGGGGGAGCTAAAGCCCACTCTGCTCTGTGGTCCTACCGTCAAACTGGGTTTGATGGTGAAAGGGTTTTCTTTGTGAAAGGCTCTTTCTAGAGCTCCCCAAATTCCACTCCCCAAATCCCACTCCCTAAATTCTGTTCCTAAGCTGGTGGCATCACATCAATCAAATACAAGGTTCAAGGAGCTAGCTTGTAGGGTAGGTGGATTTGCTGTTAGAAACTGAAGGAGGAAAAGTGTGTTGCATTCCTTCTTTCCTTCTGCTGGAAATCTCAGCCCCTTGGTAGATTAAAGCACGACTCACAGATGCAATAAGTTTTTATGTTTGGAATTTAATTTCTTCAGTGTCCCACCGAGTGGCATAAACAACCTTTTTACTGTCTGTGGGGTTGACACTGATGCCCGTCACATGTGCTGTCAGCCACAGAAGGGGAGCAGAGTCACCCAGTCAGACAGCATAGGCCTGATCCTGGCAAATGTGGAATCATAGAATGGTTTGGATTGTAAGGGACCTTGAAGATTGTCCAGTTCCAACCCTTCTGCAATGGGCAAGGACACCTCCCGCTGGATCAGGTTGCTCAAAATCCCATCCAACTTGGCCTCACACATTTCCAGGGATGGAGCATCTCTCATATGAGGAGAGGCTGAGTGAGCTCAGCCTGTTTAGCCTGAAGAAAAGACTGAGAGGGGACCTTATAGATACTTATATATATATAAAGGGCAGGTGTCAAAAGGATGGGGCCAGACTCTCCTCAGTGGTGCCCAACGATAGGGCAAGAGGCAGTGGGTACAAACTGGAGCACAGGGAGCTCCACCTTAACATGAGGAAAAACTTCCTCATTGTGAGGGTGATGGAACGCTGGAACAGGCTGCCCAGGGAGTTTGTGGAATCTCCTTCTCCAGAGATATTCAAAACCTGTCTGGATGCGTTCCTGTACAGCATGCTGGAGGTGAATCTGCTTTAGCAGGGGGATTGAACTAAATAATCTCCAGAGGTCACTTCCAATCCCAAATATTCTGCGATCTACAATTTCTCTAGGCAACCTGTTCTGGTGCTTCACCACCTTCATAGTGAAGAATTTCTTTCTTTTATCTAATCTAAAACTGCTCTCTTTCAGTTTAAAACCATTCCTCCTTGTCCTATCACTACATGACCTTGTATAAAGTCCCTCTCCATCTTTCCTGTAGCCCCCTTCAGGTACTGGAAGGCTGCCATAAGGTATCCTCCAAGCCTTCCCTTCTCCAGACTGAACAACCCCAATGCTCCTAGCCTTGCTCCATAGAAGAGGTGTTCCATCCCTCTGATCTTTTTTTGTGACCCTCCTCATTACCCATTCCAATAGCTCCATGTCTTTCCTGTGCCGAGGACTCCAGAGCTGGACGCAGCATTTCAGGTGGGGTCTTACGAGAGCAGAGTAGAGGGGCAGAATCCTTCTCATCCACCAGCACCCCCAAGACCTTTCCCTCAGGGCTGCTCTCAGTCTGTTCTCTACTCAACCTGTAATTGTGCTCATGTTGCCCCAACCTGTGTGCAGGACTTTGCATTTGGCCTTGTGTCAATGGAAGACTGGAGGGAGATTAGCTGTCGTCATCAACAACTCATTATCCATTGATACTTTTGGAGTTGAAGTACCTGTGCTCTACCCCGCTTACTTCCGAGTGCTCATGCAATAAGCTGTGTATGTGTATAGAACAGATCCGTGTTTCAGATACTTCTACTATTGTTTTTCAAATTTTTCAGAAGTTTCATAGAAATTATTAATGATTTTAGCTGAAAAGAGTTAACCGAGTGAGGAATAGTTAATCCTTCTTTTCTTCCTTCTGCTCAGAATCTTTCCTCTACCCACTCTACACTTCATCTTTGTTTATCTTTCCCATTCAGTTACGGGGGGATTTCTACCTCTGGGTTCCTTCCTGACGTTTTATCCAGGTTGTCCCACTGCCGTGGAGTCTAGCTCCAGCGCGTCTGGCATCCTATCTTCCTGGGCCTTATTTTGCTACCTCACCCAGCCTCTTTTTATTCCATATTCCCTTCTTCAGATCATCCTTAAAGGAGAAAGCGGCTGGAGCTGGGATATGAAGTAGACTTCTAGGAGCACTGCCAGAACCGATCTGTTTTACTCTGCTGCTGCCGCTGCTGCTGTTGCTGTTCTGCTGTGTCATGGGAAGAGACTTACCGAGCCACACCAATCCTTGGAAACGGCACCTCAGGCAGAGCTGCTTGCTGCAAACCCGAGGCATGTTTTCCAAAGTTGAAGGGTAAGTTTGCCTGGCGCAGGATTTAGGCTGCAAGGAGAAGGCATCGCTCCATTCCCAGGCTCTGACAGGGAGGTCGGTGCATGGTGTTGGGAGATTTGCAGGAGGCAGAGTGGTGGTGGCAGCAGTGACAGCGCATCATCACACAGCTTTATTTCATTTTGTCAAGCCAAGATGCTTTAAATTACAGCTGAGCAGAAAAGCAAAACAACACATTTCTGTAAAAAGGGTGCTTTTTCCCCAATTTGTTTTGAATTCTTGCAATGAAGTCTTGCACTAAGAAAGAGCAGAGTTTCTGCTGCCTCTTAAAAAATGTTGTTAGTTATAAAATCTTTACAATCTTGGCTCCTTCCACCTGAGCCCATTTCCTTCAAAAACTTCATTTCAAAAATGTGAGGTCTGAAGATGACTCTCTCTCCCCTCCCAAGTTTATGTTCCTTGGAAAGGCTTGACGAAGCCTAAGGCAATGTCTGCCTGTGGATGAAAAAGGTTTGAATAAACACCGACGTGCACATACACGTGCGTATACATGCGCACGCACAGTATTTAAAGCATCCCATTGAAGTGCACATATAGGAAAATCCTTCATCATGTAATAGGCTTTAATATCTGCCTTAAAATTAATCCCTAACTAATGGGCTCTGTGTTGTGGCAGATCACAGGAGGTTCAATAGCTAGAGTTCCTGTGCAGGTTTTTAAAACTGCCAAATAAAATTCCCCATTTGCTGTTGCATTAATTTGTGTTGTGTTTTCACAAAGCTACATGGGAAATGCTTATCTTGCGAAAGCGAGTATGAAAACTTTATAGAGCTCCAGACCTATTTTTCCTCAATAAAAAAAGTCCCTTTTCATGAAGGCAGGACAGTATCTGTTGCTATTCCACAAGGAAATACTTAAAGGGCCCAGCAGAATTCTTCAGTTCCTCTGTTAGAGATAACTCTCCTGGGTTCTGTTAGAGATTGAGCTTTGGAGGTGGTTCTGCTTACTTGTTAACATTGTCTTTGCTTCATTTTCGATCATTTTTGTCACTGAAACTGAATCTTCTTGTTTCACTTCTTTTTAAATTGTTTCACTCTTTGGTTCCCATGTGTTAGAAAGTGCTGTTTCATTTAGGCTCGCGACAGAAGAGAAGGAAGCTTGATTTCAGAAAGCAATTTGCAGTAATATATTTTTTTCACCACTCATACGAAAGCATTACTACTCAAACAGATCTAGGTATAAACAATGCTGACAGGCCGTCAAAACCAAAACTAAATTGTGAAATTGAGGCAAATAGCCTAGAGAAACTGAAATGTTCTGGTTTCTAAAGCACTGGCTGCTGTCAAAAATAGGGTAAGATAAAGCTTTGTTTACGTGTGGAGCAGAGTGTTTGTTGATTGAGTTTCTAAGGTGATGTAGCAGGAAATACTGATCTTAGGAAAAATGACATGAACAAAGCATGAAACTATAATTCAGGAGCTATTTGTCAACTGGTAATAGGGAAAAAAAAAAGCATATTTAAAAAGCAATAAGAGGTTTTCATTGAACTTTTTCTCTCTCTTGCTGGAAAATATAAAGACAGTTTCTCACCTGCTCTACTCTGGTGTATAACTATTTGTAAGAGCAGAGCTAAATCATTTATCAGAAGGAATGTTTCTGTCGGATGCAAATACCTGCACTGGTTGCTGTTTCTACGTCATGCCATGGACGAGATTGATGCTTGAGCAAGGGTATAATGTACCTGCATTTTCTCTAGATTGGTGCCAAGCCTTGCTGAGTCATATTCCCTGTTCCAATTCTGCAGTCGGCTGCTTGCTTTTCCCTGTTATTTGTGTGGGTCGTAAGCTCAGCAACAGATGAGAATAAATGCTTATATTCCTCTAGGCTGCCTCCCTAAGGAAATAAAGGATCTGCTGTGCTGCTTTTCTGTTCACATATGTGTCCATCCACCTCTCCCAAAAGATTCTGCACCCGTTAATGAATTTCAGATGAATTTGGGAGAAAGCAGATGTTTCAAAGACTGTTATGTTCCTGCAAATTGCACATGGGAAGGAAAGAGAGATCCAGATCAGAAATTGAAGCAAAACTCAGCTATAACATGTCAGGGCTGCCAGCCACCTTCCAGCCACCCAGCCCCTACGTACCAGGCAGTTAATCTATATGTAGCTACATCAAGCGGCAGCATTCCCATATCCTGCCTAGTGTAGTTTTCAGGGGCAGACAGGAGATATCATGGAGAAGCAGAGGAATCAGGATAGTTCAAGGAACGAGTTGTTTTCAAAGCAAAACGATCTATCTATTGTGTCATTCCCAAAACAAACCATGGTTGAGGAGCCAGGTCAGGCTGGTCTTAGAGCTAGCGTAGCTTGTCAGTCTAGTGCTCTGTTGATCTTGGCACTAAAGCTAAAAGGCAAAGATACCCTATCCACACCTCACTCTAACATGGGCAATAGATGCATTGCCACTGAGATGCCACCATCCCCAAGTGAATAGCAGTCTCAGCCGCAGTGAGGTCAGGACCAGAGGACAAGGCCAGGTTCATTCTTACCTGAGAGCAAAGCCTTCATCTGTAAGTCCTTTCTCTGCCAGTTGTGCCTCACTTAGAATCACAGAATCATAGAATCACCAGGTTGGAAGAGACCCACTGGATCATTGAGTCCAACCATTCCTATCAAACACTAAATCATGTCCCTCAGCAGCTCGTCCACCCGTCCCTTAAACACCTCCAGGGAAGGTGAAACAACCACCTCCCTGGGCAGCCTGTTCCAGTGCCTAATGACCCTTGTCATGAAAATTTTTTTCCTAATGTCCAGCCTAAACCTCCCCTGGCAGAGCTTGAGGCCATTCCCTGTGATCCTATCCCTTGTCACTTGGGAGATGAGCCCAGCTCCCTCCTCTCTACAATCTCCTTTCAGGTAGTTATAGAGAGCAATGAGGTCTCCCCTCAGCCTCCTCTTCTCCAGGCTAAACACCCCCAGCTCTCTCAGCCGCTCCTCATAAGGCCTGTTCTCCAGCCCCTTCACCAGCTTCTTTGCTCTTCTCTGGACTCGCTCCAGAGCCTCAACATCCTTCTTGTGGTGAGGGGCCCAGAACTGAACACAGGATTCAAGGAGCGGTCTCACCGGTGCTGAGTACAGAAGGAGAATAACCTCCCTGGACCTGCTGGTCACGCCGTTTCTGATACAAGCCAAGATGCCACTGGCATCCTGGACCAGCCACTGCAGGACAGATATCCTAATGCTGTGCGTAACATATACTCTTATCTCAAGTGCAATGAGTTTGATGCAGCAAACACTTTCAGAGTGACAAACTGCAAGCTAAAAAAAGCCATGCCTTCATATGCATAAACTGGATGTACAAAATATGCATTGTGTGTCACCTCCCTTATGTCCCATATTTGTTCCTGCAGCAATGACAAATGGTGTATGTTCTGACAATACCAGGCTGTCTGAATGGACTCCTGCAAAGATAGCAGGAATCTGGCACTGATACCTTTTGAAACTAAGGCATTAGTTTTTCTACTATGAGATGCCACGTATGGACCTTGTCTGGAAGGAAGATGTTTACATATAAGTTAAGATTCATTAATGTCTGATGATTAATCTATAAAATTGGAGCCAGCCTCCCTATCAAGGAGCCCAATATTATCTCTGTTACAGCTACTAGACACCAACTAAGATCAAGGGCCTCATTTTCCTGGACACTGTGTAGTCATACCTGAGGAGATAACCTCTGCCTTGAAGGGCTTACAAAGAAAAAAGGCAAAAGAGTGAGCAGTATAACTCTCAGGCAGAGCAAACACGGTGACATTTTGCAAATGTCAAGTTAATACCATGATCTGGAAGTGAAAGGGGGTGGATGGGTCAACAGGGATGGGAGATGCTCAGGGTTGGGGGTGAGATGAAAGAAAAGCCATAGCCAAAGTTGCGAGATATGAGATGGAGGGAAAGAGTACGCAGAGCATTATATGGCCAATTGGCACATCAAGGATAAAAACCAGGGTGGGGAAGAGTCTCATGACCCAGCCCACAGCTCACAGTATAACCAGGTCCTCCATATAGCCTATTCCCCAAAGCCACAGAGCCCGGAGAGGGAGGATGGAGAAGGCAGAGGTTGGACAGCATGGTTCCTCCTACATGCTTGTTCCGCGCAGGCAGCTGGGGGTGTGATAACCCTGTTTTGGGGTTTGTTTCTCTCTGTGGCTCGGCCTCGGCAGCTGTGTTTGTTGCAGCTGAGCCTCAGGGCTGGAGTGAGACATAGTTCAGCGCTCTAAGTCCAGGGCAGCACATAATTGAATATTAACAGGAACAGCTTCGGGAGCTACTAGGACTCAGGAAGTCACAATTCCTTCTCTGCTGCTCCTTCGTCTTAGTGGGAGGTGATTGCTGGAGGCCTTAATGGATGTGAGACATAATATGCTTCCCTCACATTAGCTCCAGCTTGCAAACCAAGGCTTTAACCACATCCTACCCTCTCTGATCGTTTCCTCATGCACCTTTTCAAAAACATGTGAAATGCACTAGCTACAGCCACCCCAGTGTCCCGCAGGCCACCAAACAAAGAGGTGCAGAGGCTGTATGAACTTTGATTTTACACATGATTTCTGCAGTAAACAAAGGGGTTCTCACCTTTAAGGTTTATCAAAATCCACCAAATATAAATTATTGAACTCTTTGTCCCCTTTTCATACTTTTGGCAATAGGGATTATTTGCTGAATAAGGATGCTATAAACATCATAAAAGGTCCATAAAAAAGTTGAAAACCTTTAGTATCACACTTCTGGCAAATATTCAAGGTAAAGTAAAGCAACAATTTCATAGATACTGGTGACTCTCCGTGCTGTCAAGACCACTTAGAGCTGACCAGCACTGAGTTGCTCCCTCTCCAAAAGAAAGAACAGACATGGTTTCTTCTCCAAAACCACACTGCAGATCTGCTGCGGGGACTTAAGAGAAAGATGGGAACAGACTTTTCAACAGGTCCTATAGCAATAGGACAAGGGATAATGGTTTTAAAGTAAGAGATGGTGTATTCAGACTAGATATAAGGAAGAAATTTTTAACAATGAGGCTGATGGAACACTGGAACAGGTTGCCCATGGAGGTGGTAGAAGCCTCATCCCTGGAAACATCCAAGGTAACATTGGATGGAGCTGTGAGAAACATGACCTCATTGAAGGTGTCCTTGCTAATTGCAAGGGATTTAGACTAGATGACCTTTAAGTGTCCCTTCCAAGCCATGATTCGATGATTTTCTCTGTTATAGATTAAAGAACTCAGTCTACAATCATGCTACTTGTATCGAATAACCAAAGTGTTTTGTGAGAAGAAGGATGTCCATAGAAATCTGTTCATGCCATCTAATCATTCAGAACTTGATACTAGTCTAAGAAGGGAGAAGGTAACAGCTTCAAGAGCACCAGAAAATTCATGAAAACTCTAAGGGCTATGGTGACAACAGTCAAAATTTAAATTTCCTCCTCCTCTCCTTATTTTTCTCTCCCCTTCCATTTTGAAACTCATGATGTTCTCAATCTTGTTGTATCACTTTCCTTCAGGTTCACTAGCACTTGTTCATTCTGAGATCCTTTTATTTTTCAAAGAGCTCTTCCTCAATCTCATTTCTACATTAGGCGATATACAATAGACTCTGCATGAGACTGTTACTGGTTTTGTTTGATTTCTCTCTTACTTTATCCCTACCCAGAGAAATCCAGCAGATATTGATTCATAATCTTCCTAGTGTCCAGAGGAAGTATAATCCTTCCAGACAGCCTACAAACTCACTCCTTTTTCCTCATCACCTGCCCTGCTTGAACAACCATCCTGGCAAACTTTATCCATATAGTACTCCTTTATTTGCAAATTAGGAGTTCCTTCTTAGGGAAAACTGAGAGATGCTCCATTTCCCTTCACGCTAAGTGTGTTTTTGCGCAACTGTTTTGCACTCTAGCACATCCAGTAATTTTTCTAGCCCTTGGAAATGAGGTCTGCAGCACCATATTCATTCTTCTGTCAAGCACATGCTGTCTGTGAGAGATCTACAGAAAAGGAAGCTCTACGTTCTGCTTATATGGAGCTACATTGGTACATTAGAAAAGAAAACTGGGAGGCTGTTCAACACAGTGGAGGAAGGATTGATTTTCTTATTGGTCAGGGAAAGCTCCTTGCTTCATTTGGTATCGATGGTTTCTTCCTGGTTTAAGGTAATTCATTAACACCAACAGTGTGTTTGAAGCTGTGCTAAAGCACAAATACAAGATTTGCATCAATATTTTGTTGGGCACAAGGCAGATAGAAGAGTTGGCACACCTAGAGGAGACAATCATGGAAAAGGGGAGCTGGAGAGAGATTGCATATCCTCCTCAGTGCCCTGAGCAGCATCCAGCCATCCCTGGGAGAGGCCAATCAGCTTCCAGTGAGGAAGACTTAGGATTTAATTTAAAAATTTTCATTTTAATTACAAAAAAACTTGCTTGGAATTAGAAAGCTTTTAGGTTTGATTTGTGGCTTTTTCTTCTTTCCCAAATATCCAGTAACAATGTTCCTTGCAGAAAATCAAGTCAATTTGGTTATGTTGTACCTAGAACAATTGTCAATATCCTTTTTTATAAGCCTCTTCTGCCTTGTAAGATAGTTTCCATCTTCTACTGCTGTCTTTTCCCTTCTGGAAAAAGTTAAGAAAATCCATCAGCCTGTCCTCCAAGTTTGTTGAACCATTTATAATCCTTGTTGCTTTCCTCTAGCCCCTCTACATTTTGTCTCCAATGTTCCTGATGTTTCACCGATTACAATCCCATTTAGACATCCCAGAATAAGATTTGCCTTTTTCTGCAGCAGCTGTTGTACAGTTTCTCATTCACAGCTCCTTTTCTTTTGAATGGCTGCTTGGCCAGTAATTTGCATTGCCACATTTTGTTGCTTTTGAACTTACTGAACCAAATCTCTTTATTTTTAACAGAATCCCTGTGTTGGAAAATCCTTGATTTTATACCTTTACTCCAGTTTCCCAGCAGCGTTTTGGAACACATCCTCTGGAGTAATTATATATTCTTTATTTTGTCATCCAAATAGCTAATGAAAATACTAGAACTAGGTCCAGGAATGAACCTGGTGGGACCCTAGTTGGAAAGCCCACTAAATTCAGAAGAAATGAATTAATAATTCTTGTGTGAGTACAGTTTTTTTCTGTCACATATGTCTTAAGATGATTTCACAGAGATCATCATTTCCAGTCAGCTTACAGGAATGTCACATGAAATGGTGTTAAAAACCAAGCTTATTTCAAAATATATGACATATACCTTCTCTCCCTTATTCTACAACAAAGTTGTTGGCTTTAAAGACAGAAATTAGGTGGTAACATCACTTATTTATGACAAATCCAGCCTGGTCGATTGTATGTTTTTCTGTCATCAGTCAAGTGCTTAATAACTGATAGCTTAACAGTTTATTGTGTTATTTTTCTGCATTTTGTGATAAAATGACTGCTGTAGAATTCCCTAAGTCTTTCTTCTCCCTCTTTAAAGACAGGTACTGTGTTTGCCCTTCTCCCCTCCTCTGGGATCTCCCTCGTTCTCTGTGAGCTCTCCCAGATAATTACTAATGAGTCAGAGATTGCTCTGGCTAGTGCCTGAAGTGCTCTGGAGGTAACTTCATCTAGTCCCGCTGACTTGAATTTGTCTAACTTCTTTGAATTACTTTAACCATTTCTTTTGCTATTTTGGATTGTCTTATCCCCTTGGTAAAAGTAGTTCTGACAAATATCAGTTCATCATCTTTTCTTTATCTTTTCTTTCTTTTTTTTTTTTTGTTTCCATGGGTAAAGCAAAAGAAATATTGAATGGTCCAGTCTTTTCTCTGTTGTTATTTCTGTTCTCTCATTTGCCATTTATTCAGTTATGTATAATTTCCGTTGCCTTCTTCTCATTTCTGATGTCTTTACAGAGCATTCTTCTATCACCTTCTGTATCCCTTCCTAATTGAAACTCACTCTGTCCCTGGTCTTTCTCATTTCGTTCCTCCATAGACATGCTATTCCTTTACAGACATAATTTTCCTAGTCTTGTTTCCAGTCTTTGTACAGCTTAATGCTAATTCTCCTTATTCTGCTTCCTTCACTCCTTCCTTTCTTCAGAGGAAGACGCTCCATCAGTTTTTTTATCTCTTTCAACTTAATTAACCTCCATCCTCCTATTCTCAGCAATCTCCTCCCCATTAGCCAGAGTCTAATCTCAGAGAGCTACAGTTTCTCCTGCTACAGGAACTTTGCTCCATCTTTTGAACTTTCATTGCCAGCTTCCTCCAAGTGCAGTTTAAACCCCTTCTGCTGGGTTTGGAAAGGAGTTATTGTGCCATGGTTTGTGCTCATTTGCGAGATAGGAAACCATTATTTATTTTGCTCTGTTTTTGCAGATCTAATTAATAATCAAGTTGTCTCTTAAACCCATCCTCACCTCTGCAAAATGCCAGTCCTTGCCCTGACTTGCCCTTCTCAGCCAGAAGGATGAAAGAGGACATTTCCCATCCCCTCATCTCCTTCCCTCTTGTTCCCAGTGCCTAGATTGAAAGAGTAGCTAGGAGGCTTTATTTAAAAATATTTTAGGGTGATAGATTAATATGATGTTTCCTGTAAGCATCACAGAGGTCACCTGCATGCTGAAGCATCCCCCTCCAGCTCAGCAGGAGACTGAGCAGGCATTTAGGAAAGGCAATTACGAGGTCTGAATGTGCTGTTCATCGAAACATCCCTTTATGCTTTGACGTTTCTAGCATCCAGCACACAGATGTCATTTTTTTTCCACCAAAGATTGTGTTGGTATCTTTTAGCAAATCAGACAACAAACCCAGGCCCATGTGAAATGTGTTAAATTAAGTTCCCAGCTCTTCAGGTCACTGTTCTTCATAAAATGATTACATCTCTAAACAAGGAAGAACACGAACCTGCAAGGTCGCATGAACAGCAGACCTGCAATTCCACCTACGTCCACCTACCTCTTCTTTCTCCTTAATTACACACAGATGACTCTTGCTCAAGGCTTGCCTTAGGCTCTCCAGCCTCTCTAGTACTCTCCACTGAGTAGGTGCGAGGACTTAGGTAGCTTTAAAGCTGCATGAATATAGCTGTCAAGCTCCATTTCAGCAGAGGGCTGGATATACGTAGTTCTCAGTATCTGAGTAGTCTGTTCCTCATCACTGGGGCTACTGGTGAAGCTGAGCATTTTGCCACATTGGAGCCAGCATGTACGTTCAGTACTGAGCCCACGGAGGACACTTGGTGGGACCCTGAAGAGTCGAGGTTATTCAGGCTTAAGATAAGGCTTATTTCTGTCTTCCTTTAACTACCCATAAGAGATTATTGAAAAGACACCACAAGACTTCATGGCCTCAAGCTCCGCCAGGGGAAGTTCAGGCTTGACATCAGAAAAAAAAATTTCATGGGAAGGATCATTAGGCACTGGCAGAGGCTGCCCAGGGAGGTGGTTGAGTCACCTTCCCTGGAGGGGTTTAGAAGACGGATGGATGAGGTGCTGAGGGGCATGGCTTAGTGATTGATAGGAATTGTTGGACTCGATGATCCTGGGGATCTTTTCCAACCTAGTGATTCTGTGATTTTTCTTGGAAGGGCACAGTGATAGAACAAAAGGTGATCAACCCAAGTTGCACCAAAGAACATTACAACTAGATATTGGGGGAAAATTATAATGAAGATGGCCAACTATTTGAACAGGAATCCAGTGAGCTTTTGGGATCTCCATCCTTACAAAACTCAACAGGGCAAAGCTCTGAGAAATCTAACTGAAAGACAAAACTAGCCCTGCTCTAAGAGGGGAGTCCAGAGATCCCTGGAGGTCTCTCCCTCCTGAGATTGTTCTGTGATGCTGGGATCCTGTGTGAATGAGTCTGAGGTGGCTGGATTGCTGTCCTGCTCATTCCAGCTGATTGCCAACAAAATTGCTGGACTACCCTAATGTATTGGTTCTGTGTGCATAAATTTGTAAGAATATTTTGTGCAGAATCCAGAAGGCTGTATTTCATACAATAGGAAAAAGCCAGGTAATTACAAATTCATTGGTTTAACACTGATCCCAAACAATATCAAAGAAAATCTGATATAGGCTATGATTAGTAATGAATTAAAGGATGTTAACCTGATTGATATGCCTGAGCAGTTTTATGGAAAGCCTGTCATGTCAAACAAATGAATGTTTTTTTAATGAGAATGTAAGTTTGGTTAATAAAGATAAGGTTGTTACAAATTATTTAGATTTCTGCAAGTTATTGAACAGTTCCTGAACACAGTCCCAATTAAAGAAAAACGGTACAAAAGCTAATCTGGTATACTAAATGGATTAAAAACTATTTCAGCAAGAGATCTTATAATGTAATTTGAAATTCAATTATGCTAGAGGTATTGAAGGCTTCCATTTATTTATTTTGGACCTTGTATTGTTCAGTGTCTTTAGGACTGACCCAGAGGAAATGATAAAAATCATCACCAATAAAATTGCAGATGACGTGAAAGTCAAGTCGTTCCAGTCCCATGGTAGGAGAGCAGCAAGGAAATAAGATGAATATAAATACAACAAAGTGCGGAGTCACGGCTGTTCAAAGTATAGATCATGTTTGAAAGACAGAAGACAACGTCTCAGAACGTGGGAGCAATGAAACAGCCCGCAAAATTGCAACATGCTTAGAATAAGAGAGAAATTTGCAGCAACCTCAACTCAACAAACAACAGAGAAAGCTTTTTTTTTTTTTTGGAAAAAGACTCTGTGAAACTCTTGAAAATGGAGAAGAGATTGAGTTGCCACCTGAGCTGGCAATGAAAGAGGAGGCACAAATCACCATCGTGCAGGGATTTATAGCAATAGGAAGGTAGGATATCGCTGCTGCCCACCTACTCTGCACCTTGCGGGCACTTGGGACGGTCGTTCACTGCCACGGCAGGGACCCAGAATGCCCGATAGCTGCTGCAGAAGGGAGAAAGCCTCCCCGGCATGCTTCATATTTCTCTTCATCATCCCCTTCTCTCGGTCGCTGGCACTCCGCATCAACAACTGGTTTGTTGGTATATGGGAGACTGCAGCCTCCTTCGGCTGTCACATCCTGAACCTCCGCCAGATTTATGTTGCAAGAACTCATGGCAGTGTTTTTAACCCAGAGTGTATTTGGCCCCTAGTGTTCTCCATGACACAGAATAAACATTAGGGAGGAGATTCAGGCTTCAATGAGAAATGCTTTCCCATGATACGTTTTCATTTTGGCATGTACACTGTTTATGATGAAAGGATCCTAAAATAATTGTATTAGATGAACCGTCTGTTCTTCTTGCTTTGAGGCCAGTACAGCATGACATTTCAGAGATAAAATGTTGTGGAACAGTCTCTGACTTATAGCCCAATGGAACTTTTCCGCAGCCATTCTTCTTTCTCTTTTTATTTGCTTGAGGTTTATAACCTGAAAACGTCAAGCTTGCATCATAGTGTTGCCAAAAGATTGTCCTGTGCTAAACCTTAAATTATCAGCAAATTTAGTTCTTCCTCAGAAGGCTGATTTGCAAGCAGTCAGCTCCCCAGTGGAAAAGAACTCCTCCCTCCAATTCAGAGGAATTCCAGGATTCACAAGAAATACTACATTTCCAAGACGAGACTGTGTTTGTCCTTAGGAGAACTTAATTCTGCGGGCAAGTTCAAGTGAGTCTACAAGACCTTAAATCAAAGGAGACCAATGCCAGATCAGTTGCTGAGTAACTGATACCAATCATCACATCCTGACCGGCTGGATGAATGACAGCAATGATTTATCAGGGTAGCCTCTGAAGTCTTCTGCATTTTCCTTCTGTGCAGTTCACTTGTGACTGCAATCTGAACAAGGGGAAATTATTTCTGTTGCAGATAGATGGGTTTATACCATGTTCTTTGGACAAAGGTATTGTTATGGAAATGGAATCATTATGCACATTGCTTAGATAAATGCAATTACAGGAAAGTGAAGAGAGAGCCTTGCCAAATGCTTTGAGAGTCACGGGTGGAAAGGTCCAGCCAAAAGCCACATCATTCACATTGGGCCAGATTTGCCTGGCTCCTTTGAGAAGTGCTCTCTATCTGGAAACAGGAGGGGAAAAGGTTTAGTGGATCCTTGCTGCTGTTCTCCTTTACAGACTCTGCTTTGTGGGAAGAGATAGGATTCCATCATGCTGCTCTTGGTGGAGCGACATAGTGCACCTTGAAGGAATTCAAGACCACGTCTCCGCCTCCACCAAACCACTCAGGAAATGTCTCTTTTGCATGTCCCTGCATCTCCTTTTGCTGCAGACAGTGACCAAGCAGGGCACGAGCTGAGCCTTTACCAGCACAACTATTTATGTTGCACTCATTTGAGATAGTTCCTTCATAGTTGAGATTTTTGAAAGCCACTGAGAGCTGTGATGAATGGAGGATGATGGAAACTGCAGCCTAAAATATGACAAGCCCTGCCCCCAAGAGCTTGAGATTGGCATTTCTGCCCTGCATCTTAGTAAAGAAACAGGACAAACTGAGCAAGGCATTTTTGTTGGATCATTTATTTATTGTTCTGTGCAAAGCACAGGGTGTAACTATCACCAGTCATTTTTGGTTATTGAGCTAGCACCAGACATCACTGTGTTACTATTACAGCAAAACATATTAGCTAATTGTGAATTTACTTTTAGCCACGGTGACTGCACGGCTTTCCTGTTTTTGCGCAATGCTGCGGGATGTCAGACAGATCCCACAGCCACAAAGTTCTCCTGGGTGGAGGCTTGCTTATTGCCAACAGCCCCATGGGTGTGTGGAGACACACAGAGGCATCACTGGAGGTCGTCAGTTGGACCGGTTAGTCTGAGCCAACAGCTACATCTACACTAGTGACTCAGTGGGACCAGGGCACAGGGTCAAGTGCTGCTCACACTGTTAAATTTTCAGTATCATCTCTGGTATAGTTTTGGACAAAGATCTCCCAGACTATATCTGGACACAGTCCTGAGCTTAAAAAACCTGTTGGGTGATTTGACCTTAAGGTCTCTGTTTTGAAGAATAGAAGAGTTTATTCTGGCGGCCAGTTAAACTCGGGGGCAGTGAACACAGCCAATACGGCTGTTACTCAGTTCTTCTTCCACAGTAGTTGCTGTCAAGAAGCGTTACCCAGGTCTATTCCAGTCCTTTGATTTGTCAGAGGTTTTAACGCAAAGAAGGTATCTGCTCTTACGAGGAGCAGCTGAGGGAACTGGGGTTGTTTAGCCTTGAGAAGAGGAGGCTAAGGGGAGACCTTATTGGTCTTTACAACTACCTGGAAGGAGGTTGCAGAGAAGTGGATGTTGGTCTCTTCTCCCAAATGATAGGTGATAGGACAAGAGGGAATGGGCCTTAAACTATATCAGGGGAAGTTTAGACTGGACGTTGGGAAAAAGTTCTTCACAGAAAGGGTGATTAAGCACTGGCAGAGGCTGCCCAGGGAGGTGGTTGAGTCCCCATCCCTGGAGGTGTTAAAAAGCTGGGTAGATGCTGTGCTTGGGGACATGATTTGGTGGTAGACAGGTATTGCCGGAGTTGATCTCAAAGGTCTTTTACAACCTAATAATTCTATGATTTCCCAGTGGCTTAATGCTTCTTAGCTAATTTTCCCCAATATACATGGATATACATTAACCAGTCCTAAAGACATCTTGTTCTTTGATTTGTCCTCTTTTTTTACTTCTTGGCATCTCCTTTTCTGCTCTCATATGACTTTCCAGATAAGCAGGGGTTGCCAGCACTGAGAAAGAGATACTAGAAAACGCTCAGTATTTAGGGTTGTTGCAAAGCATAGCACCTGGCAACACAGTCAGCATGTATAAGCCATGACTGAGACATCACCCAGGGTATTTGCCTTCTCTTTCTTGGGTGTGGTTTGTGTAGTTTGTATGAGAAGATCCTAAAATGTCCTTTAGGTACCAGGTCTAGGTGTTACAGTCATATGCTCTGAAGAGATGCCTGCCTCTCTCCATCCACCGTTGGGAATGCGGCTCAGCCTTGGACGCTCTGGTGGCTAAAACCAACAGTAGCAGTGCCCACACTGAGAAACCAGCTCCCTCATTCCTAGGTCTGGGATGAAAAGCAAGCCCTGGCCATGTCCTAAATCCATATCCAAGAAAGACCATCCTATGCTCCAGCTTGTGCTCTGTGCAAAGATCATCAAAGCCACAGAATGCTGACTTTTTGCTGGTTTAATACAAAAAGACAATGAGCTTTTTTTGCTGATGCTGTTATAGAATCACAGAATCATAGAATCACCGGGTTGGAAGAGACCCACTGGATCATTGAGTCCAACCATTCCTATCAAACACTAAACCATGTCTCTCAGCAGCTCGTCCACCCGTCCCTTAAACACCTTCAGGGAAGGTGAATCAACCACCTCCCTGGGCAGCCTGTTCCAGTGCCTAATGACCCTTGTCATGAAAATTTTTTTCCTAATGTCCAGCCTAAACCTCCCCTGGCAGAGCTTGAGGCCATTCCCTCTCGTCTTGTCCCCTGTTACTTGGGAGATGAGCCCAGCTCCCTCCTCTCTACAACCTCCCCTCAGGTAGTTATAGAGAGCAATGAGGTCTCCCCTCAGCCTCCTCTTCTCCAGGCTAAACACCCCCAGCTCTCTCAGCCGCTCCTCATAAGGCCTGTTCTCCAGCCCCTTCCCCAGCTTCGTTTCTCTTCTCTGGACTCGCTCCAGACCCTCAACATCCCTCTCGTGGAGAGGGGCCCAGAACTGAACACAGGATTCAAGGTGCGGTCTCACCAGTGCCGAGTACAAAGGGAGAATAACCTCCCTGGCCCTGCTGGTCACGCCGTTTCTGATACAAGCCAAGATGCCATTGGCCTTCTTGGCCACCTGGGCCACTGCTGGCTCATGTTCAGTCGCTGTCAACCAGCACCCCCAGGTCCTTCTCCCCCAGGCAAAATGTTTAAGCACAGGCCCAGCCTAATTCTTGGACAACATTCCCAGATTTATTACATGCAACGAGCAAGCACAGAACGAGTATTTTAGTGACAATCTCTGAATTGGAAGCAGGCACAAAGAAATTATTTCCCTTCTCCACAACATCCTAATTGCTCCTTTTGTTCTCGAATGAGCTGCAAGATCACCAGTTTCCTAGGAGGTTTCTTTACTGTGTCTCATACATTAAAAAAAAATGTCCTATTTGCTCTAATGCCTTTTCCTGTTTGCACTTTGAATTGTCCTTGTTTTTCAATATCCAGATTATACCCGACTTTACAAGCCTTAAAGTTTACAATTTCAAATGGTTTTAAGTGATTTTAACAACTTTCTTTCAGTAGGCATCTGCAGATGTTTTTTAAGGTTTTTTTTCTGTCATGCTACTAATTTTTTAGTACTATTGAGTCGTATACTTTAATAAAGACTGAAGTAGCTAAAAGACAGTCCACTTACAAATGAAAATCAGCTGCAATTTTAATGTTATGTAATACACCTTTATGGGAAAAATCTCGTAGAACTGGGTGAGGGAAAAAAGCAGTGGGAGTCAATAAAAATGTAACTCCATTTTATGGGAGTTATTTTAAAACGCTGTAGAGTTAAACAGAGAATAATTTAATTTTTACAGAGTTTTTAATAACTTCTAAAATTCTATTACATTGATTTAATATCATCCAAGAGCTCAACAGAAAGGTATAATTTCCTGCTAAATTCTATAGCATCGTACCGTAGGTTTGCATCCTAAAAATACTTTTATGCCCAAGAGAGTATCTTCTCTGAGCAGGAGACTGCCTCCCCCCAGCTGCATCTCTCTGCGAGATGCTTTCGCTTCAGACCCTTCTGCTTGCATTTTGTTTCTAATATTTCATCTCTACGGGATAAAAAGGAGGAAAAGAAGAGGTTGCCTATTTCTTTTCCAGTTACTTTGCTTAATAAACGCAGCGTCTTCCTCTGTTTGCCCAAATGCCTGCTTTTGGGAGCCCCATATCATGTCATAAACGCTGCTTGTTTGAACAAACAGAGATTTATTTACAGTGTTGAAAGGACTTTTTGTGCTCCCTGCCTCATTTGCAACGTTATTACTGATTGATTTCTGCTCTACCTATTACTGATGTGCCAGCAATATTCCAAAGTAAGGTTGGGTCAACGTCAAATAAAATTTGTTGCCTTTCAGTGAGCCTTTTTCAGTACCGTTTACTCAATATTGTTCCTCTACCCAGCTACTGCTCCAATAAACCAAAACAACTTGCTGTTGCCTGAAATGAAGAATAATTGGAAACACCACGCCTGCTTCTTTCAGCGCAAGTAACGATTTGGTCATGTAGGGCTCTTCTAACACTCCTGAATGCTGAACTGCTAAAATCTTGGCTCCTGTTAGACGGTAATAGTCAAACTTACAAACTCCTGGCAGCATTTACCTCCATGCTGCACAGAGATGGAGTGGTCAGGCTAAAATAAGACATGGGATTTGAATTACCGCATGCAAAAAGCCGACAGGCAGAGCTGCAGCATCCTACTTGAGTGCTTCCTAGACTAGGATTTGCTTGGCTAGTGGCAATTAATGGTGCCTTCAAAACTTTCTCTGGGAAATGTCTCTAGAAATAACACTGGAGTTGCCTTTTGTTTGCTGTGTCCATGCAGACCCCTGGTGATGTCCTCCAGGATCGCAGCGTGACTTCCAGGATGCTTCTCCAGCATGAACTGCGGATGGAGAGTAACACTAACATTTTGCCTGGGGCAATGAAGCTCATACTTGGGACCCTGGAGGACACACAGGATTCCAGAGGTAAAGCTGGGACAGATCCCACCAGGGCTGGGTTGCAACCTTCTGCTCCAAAAACTTGAGTCCACACCCCAAGAGAAGATTTCAGGACCTCACCTCGTTTGTATCTAAGGCAGGGGATTTCCTTGCTTGGATGCAGACCCAGCACAAAGAACACTAGTGTTGTCTCCTTCCCCAGCAGCTGGCCGTGACTCATCCCTTGGTTTTCCCTCCTAGCCATGACTTATATTTGCAGGGTGATGCACTTCTGATGCCATCTTCTTCTTAGCTTTGACCATCCAGACGGGTGCCCATGACACATCCAATGGCACAAATCTCTCCATTCTGTCTCTTTTGCCTCTGAGCTCTCTTTCACAGTCTCTGTATCTCAGGAGCACTGGGTCAGCAGTTCTCTTTCACTTAGGAAAAGTTATTTGGGGCCTTAAATGTAAATATCTCCTGCCTTTTCAAGAAAACGTGGGCACGACATGCTGTTCAGGTAATGGCTCTCCCTTCCTTGTCCAGTTGAGAGGGTGCAGGGCACTCTCAGCATCCTTTGGTTTGAGGGGATTTTCAACCAACTTTTTCTGAGTTTCAATGGGGAACCATCTGGAAATGGGATTTTTTTTCACACACAGTTCAGCTCAGCCCATTGGCAGTGAAGGTTGCCCAGAGAGGTTGTAGATGCCCCATCCCTGGAGGTGTTCAAGGAAAGCCAAGTTGGATGGAGCCTTGGGCATCCTGATCTAGTGGGACGTGTCTCTGCCCATCACAGCAGGGTTAGAACTGGATGATCTTTAAGGTCCCTTCCAACCCAAACTATTCTGTCATTCTATGATCTATGAAGCATTTCCAGAGAGAATCCCCCAGCACAGACTGAGTCCTGGTTTCACTGCTTTTTCAAGGATATGAAACCAAGTTCCAGAAGGAACACAGTGATTTGTATGATGAAAGGGTCTAAAAACCCCCACAGTGTTCATACTTTGCTCTTGGACCACAAAATGTAGAATGGAAGAACCTGTGAGTGATCCAGAGGGCTAGAGGGACCCCCATGTGAAAATGGTACAAGATTGGAATCCCTTCCAGCCCAGACATCTCCACTAGGCTAAACTACACCTGTGCCTGAGGCAGAAAATAATAAACACCAGAACCTCCAGGAAAAAGCACTGCCTATTCGTTATTGATATTCAATGACCACAAAAGGTGTTTAGATACTGTAGTGATAGATGAAGCACAAAGATGGAGAGAGAGATACAGGACACCATCAACAAGCTTTACATCTGATGGCACAGTGCAGGTTGGAAGCATAAATCTGCTTCTTGCCTCCAAAGTGTGGCAGATATTCAGCCAATAAAGCAAATATTGAGGTTATTTTGACTCTTTCAATAGACAAGCACAATGAAAATAGGAGTGAGTTGAACTGCCCAACAGCCCTGGGAGTAAACCAGGTGTTTCTGTGCCCTTTTTATGGATAACACAGAAGGAGAAGTTGGAGACGGACACACAACCTAGCAAAGCCAGCAGGGATTCTCAGAGGAGCCATCCTGGCTCTGCTGAAATAAATGGAAATCCTGCCACCAGCTTTGCTGGGATTTCAGCCCAGGACTTTTGGAGGCTTTCTGCATACTTTTCTTGCTGTCTCTGCATAAAAATGTGAAGCTCTAAGAGGCATCAGATTGCATCATTGTTTGGGTGTTGCACGAACAAAAAGCCCTGTGCCATGCATCTCCTGTGCTACTGGAGTAATTTTTGCCATCCTGTATGGCACATCTCTTGGTTTGCTTTATGAGTAGAACTGGCTGGCATTAAGGCATTTTCTATCGTATCAATCATATCATATCAGTCCCTGGAGGTCGAAAGTGCTACCATGAGAGCGGTAGGACCCATCTGGAAAATGTGTTATGGCCCATAAAACACTGTCCTTCTGGTGTGAAGGGTTAAACTGAATTACCGGCTATCTCTTCATTATTTAGAGTGGTTAATTGAAGGATTAGTTTGATGCACAGGCAGCCTCTACTGTACTGGGTGGTGCCTCCAATAAGGCAAGACACGTCCTGCCTGTACGGGGCAGGGAGAAAGTCCTCTTACCTTCCTCCTGAAGGATGCAGAGGAATTGCACCTCGGTGGCTGTGTATCCAAAGCATGCTGGAAGAAAAGGTCCAGCCAAGAAGAAAGTTTGAGAGAACACGACCTTCTGAAGTCCATGGGCAGCCCATTTCTTTCCTACCTCACCTGTAAGATGCCGCTGTTACATCTAACATCTCGGGGAATCACTGTGCTGCTCAGGTTATGGCACCAGATTTTATAGAAAAAGAAACTGAGGCTCACACAGGGAGACAATTGTGCAGATTTGCTACCGTTCAACACGTTGGACACAGGAAGAACAGAGCATGTCATCTCCACTTGGCTGTGATATCTCACACCATCTCCTTCCCCTGCCTCTCTCCATAAGTTCCCCCCTCACACCAGGCAAGAAGGATCCTCTTTGCACTTCCCAAAGCACCTGCCCTCTCACAAGTCTCCTTTCCAAGCTGTGAGGAGGCTAAAATCCCACTTTGTAAGATGGACCTGGTGATGTCCCCACCTTCTGAGCTATCCAGTTCTTCACCCAGTGGGAGAGTTCTGAGGGGAAGGTGCTTTTTGAGGCAGATCACTTGGAAGGGCAGCCTCCCTCCTCAGCCTGTGCTCAGATCGGAGGTGGCACAGCTCATCCCCTGCTGAGCTGAGCAGTCACGAGGCATCATCTGGCTGGCAGCAAGGCTGGGGCTGGCAGAACCGGTTGGGGTGTCACAACTCCAACCACAGGCTGCAAACCCCAAAGGTAGCCGCCAGTGTGGTCGGCATCCTTCATCCCAACCGCAGCGGCGCAGCGTGTTGCCAAACACCTGCTGGCGATGAAATGTCTGCAGCAGCCGCTGGCAGAAGCAGCTGGCAGGATCCCGGAAAATATTATGGCTGAAGTCATAGGAGCAGGAGCTGGTGAAAAGAAAAACATCCAAACCCTGAAATCTCCCAGTTGTCATTAGATGCACATGAACGATGGGTCAGGGAGACAGATGGAGTCATGCACACGAGGCGCATTCCTTCATGAGTCAGGTCCTTGTCAGAGGCATGTGACCAGGAGCAGGAAAATGCTAAAAAGCCCAAAGTATTGGAGCAAATCCCGAAAGTGAATGGTTCACGGTTGGCTCAGAGGAGGCACTGCTGTCTCTGCGTGGCTCGTTCTTCTGATGCAGAACACTCCTTTGTGGGGGAGATGGGCAGATGAGTTCCCCAGCCTGGGGAGGGGTGCAGGGAGTTCAAACTTGGAGCATGGTGCATGAAATCATCTGGTTGGACCTTTCTGAGATGATCTAAAGTGTTTCCATATTTTACCTGGTGTGGGGGCCCACAGACATGCCCAGCAGAAGCATGTTCTCCAGCCCATGAAAGCATCACACCAGGAAGCACCCACTGCTGTCTTTGCCACTCATTCCATCAGGTTTCTCACTATGTTCTTGAATCTCTTCTCTGTTTTGAGCTTGACTTTGATCTTGCTGTGACTGATTTGATGTTTAAAGAGCCCATGAAAGCCTAGTATTCCACATCCTGTGGAAGTAAACATGAAGAGCAATCTTCTGCCTTGCTTCTGATCAGCTAAAAAGCCAGAGCTTTCTTCACCCAGTCAAGTAAGGCTGGAGAAGAAGAGGCTGAGGGGAAACCTTGTTGCCCTCTCCAGCTTCCCGAAGGGAGGTTACAGGGAGGCTGGTGTTGGTCTCTTCTCCTGCATAACAACTGATAGGACAAGAAAAAATATCCTCAAGTTGTTCCAGGGACACTTAGATTGGATATTAGGAAAAATTAGTTCACCAGAAGGGTTATCAAGCACTGGAGGAGGCTGTCCAGGGAAGTAGTTGAGTCATTCTCCTTGGAGATGTTTAAAAGATTTGTAGATGTGGTACTTAGGGACATGGTCTAGTAATGAACTTGGCAGTATTAGTTTTATGGTCGAACTTGATGATCTTAAAGGTCTTTTCCAACCTGAACAATTCTATGACACTATCACTTGCTACTTGGGAGAAGAGACCTTGCTGCAACCTCCTTTTGGGTAGTTGTAGAGAGTGGTAGAGGTCTCCCCTGAGCCTCCTTTTCTCCAGGCTTTAAAACCCCAATTTTCTCAGCCACTCCTTAAGATTTGTGATCCAGACCTTTCACCAGCTTCATTGCTCTTCTCTGGACGTGGTGTTTCTCTTCTCTTCTTTTTATTCTGTGATTCAGTGATCCTGTCACAATTATGAACTGGACAGAATCATAGAACCACTAGGAAAAAACCTTTGAGATCATCAAGCCCAACCATACCTGTCCACTACTAAACCATATTCCTAAGCACTTAATATACTCATCTTTTAAACATCTCCAGGAGTGGGGACTCCACCACCATTCTGGGCAGCTGGTTCCAGTGCCTGAGAACCCTTCTGGTGAAGAAATTTTTCCCAACGTCCAATCTGAACCTCCCCTGGTGCAACTTGAGGCCATTAAAGAGCTGCCCACCGTGCACAGAGGAGCATGTGCTTCTTACAGAAGGCTTATATCAGCCATTTTAACTGATTGTTGTAGTTTAACCTCAGCCAGCAGCTAAGCATGTGCAGCTGCTTGCTCACTTATCCCTGCCTGCCCCCCTGTCTAGGTGGGAAACTGAAAAACTCATGGGCTGAGATAAACATAGTTTAATAGGATGGCAAAGGAAGATATGATGATGATGATGATGATGATGATGATGATGATGATGATGATGATGATGATAACAACTACAACGACAGCAAAATGGGTTATGCACAGTGCATTTTCTCATTATCCACTGATCACAGAATCACAGAATGACCAGGTTGGAAGAGACCCACTGGATCGTCGAGTCCAACCATTCCCACCAATCCCTAAGTCATGCTCCTAAGCACCTCATCTACCCTAACCTTAAACACCTCCAGGGACGGTGACTCAACCACCTCCCTGGGCAGACCGTTCCAATGCCTAACCACCCTCTCTGTGAAGAATTTCTTCCTAATCTCAAGCCTAAATCTCCCCTGGTGGAGCTTGAGGCCATTCCCTCTTGTCCTGCCCCCGTCACTTGGGAGAAGAGGCCAGCTCCCTCCTCTCCACAACCTCCCTTCAGGTAGTTGTAGAGAGTAATAAGGTCTCCCCTCAGCCTCCTCTTCTCCAGGCTGATCTATGTCCCATCCGTCCTCGAGCAGCTATTGCAGCATCCAGCCAACTCCCTCTGGTTTATATAGTGCTCGTGATGTCATACGGTATGGAATATCTCTTTGGCCAGTTTGGATCAGCTGTCCTGGCTATGTTCCCTCTCAGCTTGTTGTGCACCTGCTCACTAGCATAGTATGGGAAACTGAAAAGTCCTTGACTTAGTATAAGCACTAGTTAGCAAGAACTAAAACATTGGTGTGTTATCAACATTATTCTCAGACTAAAGCCAAAACACGGCTACTGGGAAGAAAATTAACTCTGTCCCAGATGAAATCAGGACACCGATCTCACACTGGGACATCATATTGTGTTCCATGTCTTCTGAATGATTTCCACAGCTAAACTTTGCAGAGTATAATCCTACAGTACACAGGTATGACCTTCTGTCATAGGATCATAGAATCATAGGATAACCAGGTTGGAAAAGACCCATCAAATCATCGAGTCCAACTATTCCTATCAAACACTAAACCATGCCCCTCAGCACCTCGTCCACCCGTCCCTTAAACACCTCCAGGGAAGGTGAATCAAACACCTCCCTGGGCAGACTCTGCCAGTGCCCAATGACCCTTTCCATGAAAAGTTTTTTCCTAATGTTCAGCCTAAACCTCCCCTGGTGGAGCTTGAGGCCATTCCCTCTCGTCCTGTCCCCTGTCCCTTGGGAGGAAAGCCCAGCACCCTCCTCTCCACAATCTCCTTTCAGGTAGTTGTAGAGAGCAATGAGGTCTCCCCTCAGCCTCCTCTTCTCCAGGCTAAACACCCCCAGCTCTCTCAGTCGTTCCTCACAAGGCCTGTTCTCCAGCCCCTTCCCCAGCTTCGTTGCTCTTCTCTGGACTCGCTCCAGAGCCTCAACATCCTTCTGGTGGTGAGGGGCCCAGAACTGAACACAAGATTCAAGGAGCAGTCTCACCAGTGCCGAGTGTCCTTCTCCGTAGGTGGAGAACTTTCCATCGGCAAGTGTTTGAATGAGCACAGTTTGCATGGGGAGGCTGAATCGGACCATTCATCCACCCTTGTGTCATCTGAAAGAGGCACATCACTGCAGTGCCTTTTTGTTTACCACCAGACCTCCTTGTGATCCCTGTGACATCTCACCTTCAGAGCTGCTTTTGGTGCTAATCCTCAGCTAAGGCTGGTCTTTGAGGTCTGCCGGGCAGCCAGTTTTTGATCTATTTTACAAACGGTTCTTTGATAACTTAGAGTGCCAGTTTTTTAATGGAAATGCATCACCAACAAGTACGTATGGAGTATGGGGTATGAGGACAGAAGTCTGAGCATATTGTATGGTCATAATTGCCTCTATCAAACAAATCTGTAATCTTACTCAAGAACGATAAGCCAGTCTTACTTGAAAATACTGTTATTCTATCAAAACTGACTTGACTGACGTTGATTACATTCTTGTCATTTAATTCCATATGGATTGAATTCTATGTCAGTGCTTCCACAGTTTTGCATAGGATCTGTTGTCCTGCCTGTGGTTACCTGTGCTGTCCTGCTTGCCTTTTTATCAATGCACTGTTCTTCTCTTGGCCTTCAGGAGCACCTCCATACGCCACGATTTGCAGTAATATTAACACGAGCAGTCCAGAAGCCTGTGAGTAAGGTCTTAAGGACCCCTTGATGCAAATTTCCTAGCTGACTGATCTAAAAATATTTGTCTGTAGTAGATATCCAATATCCTCCTTAGTTCTACCAACAGTTGAGATTCATTTCACCTAATTTTGGCTGCTGAAAAGTCAGGTGTTTGGTGTAAGCCAAGTGTCTAGCCTCCCCCTCTCTAGTCAATGGAGGGAAGCGCTTTTAGAAAGCAACTCATCCCACCCATCTCTGGAGCGACTGAATCACCCTCCAGAAGAGCTGTCTCTTCCCATCAGCTGCTTAGAAAGGCAAAATAGCTCACAGGATCAGAATCTAATGCTTGATAGCCTTCTTCCCTTTCAATAATGATTTAACATCTCCGTTGTACGGACTCCTTTGCTCCTTATGTAACTTAAATACCTCTTATCTTCCTGGCTGTGCTCAGATCAACCACCACCGTATTTCCTCTCACAGCTACAGTTTCCCTAATTATTCACTACGTGGCATCTTCTACCTGGTACCTGTATCCTTTCTTTCCCATGGTTTTTTATTCTTTATGTGCTGCTTTTTATTCATTATATACTGCTTTTAATTTCTTCTTGCTGCTTTAATCTCGCTGTTCACCCAAGATGACCACCACACTGAACACTGAAGGTTTTTGGACATCCCCAAAAAAACCTCTTCTTCGGAACCTTCCCATTTCTATCAAGGGGGTTTCATTCAATTCATTTTTATCCCACTTCTCTCAACAGCTTTGGGAAACCTACTGTGCTACCAGCTGCCACATCTCTCTTTTGAGTCTGTTCTCTCATACCAAATGCTGTCGCAGGTGATGTTCACAAGTCTGTGAACAGCCACCGGCTTTCAGTCCACAGATAAATATCATTTTATCTGTCATAATCAGGTTTGAATCAGTTGGCTCATATTTGGTGCAAGACCATTTGTGTCAAAAATGATCTCCTTTAATTTTTAGAAGGCTTGCAAATGTTTTTTTTTTTTTTCTTCTGGCTGCCTGAAACTCGTCGCGCACCTGACTCATGCTGACGTTCCTCTTAACAACAGCTGTGTTTTCTGAAACATACTCTGTTCTGTAACACCACGTTGATTCTCAGATGCTACAAATACTTGCTCCTGGGCTTGATTATAATCAGCCTGGCTCGTTTTTAAAGCCTGCAGGATTATGATGGGCTGACCTTGGCTGGATGCCTGGTGCCCACCAAGCTGCTGTAACACTCACCTCCTCAGTAGGGCAGGGAAGGGAGAAAATAAGATGGAAAAATCTCATGGGTCAAGTTAAAGGCAGTTTAATGAAACAAAGTAAGGCCACGAGCTGGCAAAGGGGAACAAAAGATTATTCTCTACTTCTCAGTGATGTCCAGCCACTTCCTAGGAAGCAAGGCTTCAGTATACCTAAGGGGTGCTCCAGAAGACAAATGCCATAATAAAAACATAAGAAAAACATCATTTAAAAAAAAAAAACAACAAAACCCCTCCCCTTTTCTCTTAGCTTTTATTTCTGGGCAGCTATCATCTGGTATGGAATATCCCTTTGCTCAGCTGTCCTAGCTATGTCTGCTCCCAAGCTCTTGTTGGAGAAACAGCCTTGATGCTGTGGAGCACTGCTCAACAGTGGCAAAACACCGATGTGTTCTCAACACCTTTCTAGCTGCCAATAAAAAGCGCAGCACTATGAGGGCTGCTCTGGGGAAAATGAACAACCCTATTCAGTGCTACAGACTAGGAGAAGTCTAGCTGGAGAGCTCCCTGGAGGAGAAGGACCTGGGGGTGTTGGTTGACAGCAACTGAACATGAGCCAGCAGTGGCCCAGGTAGCCCAGAAGGCCAATGGCATCTTGGCTTGTATCAGAAACGGCGTGACCAGCAGGTCCAGGGAGGTTCTTCTCCCTCTGGACTCGGCACTGGTGAGACCGCACCTCGAGTACTGTGTTCAGTTCTGGGCCCCTCACCACAAGAAGGTTGTTGAGGCTCTGGGTCTCTTCCAACCTGGTTATTCTATGATTCTATGATTAACTGTCTTAGCCAGGCCCTATACAAGGATATAGAAGGCATATGGGCCAACATGCCTCAAGTCTAAGCCCTTAGACATGTTTTCACCAATTACTCACAATGAAAACTTGAGACCGCTTTTTCTCTCTCTGTACCCCTATCATTATAAGGGAAATACGAACCCTGTTTTGCAAAAAGTTCTGAATTTCCTGGACACAAGAAGATGCAAAAGTACAGACAGTTACTACTGCAGAGTCATGATCAGAAGAGATGTTTTCGGCTTGGAGAACGTTCAGATCTAGTTCCCCCTTGAAATAAACTGTCTCACATGATTACCTCTGTAATGAGCCGCGACCCACAAAAAACAAGCCGTAACTACCAGAGTTCAGGAGAAGCGTTAGTACAAGAGAGCTCCCGTGAATGCCCTGAAGCAGACTGACTAACACAGATAAGACATGCCCTTAAAAAAATCAGGCATTAGGTCCAAATCTGAATTCTCCCAGGACTCATATGTATTCTTTTCTCCTCCCTCTCTCCCCACTTCTTTTGCCAAAGTAGATGAGCTGGCTACCATTAATGGCATCATCCCGAACAGCTCTCATTTAGCAGCACTGAGACTTGTTAAAGAAATCACTGTGTAATGGCATTACGTTGCACTTTTATACAGTCCCTTTCAGCTGGGAACTCCAAAACTATCTACAAAGAGAAAAATTAAGCCCCATCGTGTGCTTCCTGGTAGGAGCTATCACCCACCTTTACCAACCACCACGCTGAGGCTCGGTCTGCTTAGCTCACTCCATGCTGCAAACCTAAGGCAGAGCCAGGAGATGAAAGCTGAGACTGGTTCCCCTGCCTTTCTGACTGCTTCACACAACCCAACTGGAAGTGGACAACAGAGCTTTAACGTTCAGTTCGAGGGTAGTGATGGAAAGCAGCTACAAAGCTGGGGGGACAGTATAATTCCTTCCTGCTCTGGCAAATTCATAGAATCATAGAATCATAGATTCTTTCTTCCTGTCTCCTCACACTCTAGTGCAATAGGAGGAATAAAAAATCATAGAATCATGAATCATAGAATAACCAGGTTGGAAGAGACCCACCGGATCATCGAGTCCAACCATTCCTATCAAACACTAAACCATGTCCCTCAGCACCTTGTCCACCCATCCCTTAAACCCCTCCAGGGAAGGTGAATCAAACACCTCCCTGGGCAGCCTCTGCCAGGGACCAATGACACTTTCTATGAAAATTTCTTTCCTAATGTCCAGCCTAAACCTCCCCTGGTGGAGCTTGAGGCCATTCCCTCTCGTCCTGTCCCCTGTTCCTTGGGAGGAAAGCCCAGCACCCTCCTCTCCACGACCTCCTCTCAGGTAGTTATAGAGAGCAATGAGGTCTCCCCTCAGCCTCCTCTTCTCCAGGCTAAACACCCCCAGCTCTCTCAGCTGCTCCTCATAAGGCCTGTTCTCCAGCCCCTTCACCAGCTTCGTTGCTCTTCTCTGGACTCGCTCCAGAGCCTCAACATCCTTCTTTTGGTGAGGGGCCCAGAACTGAATAGAGTATTCAAGGTGCGGTCTCACCAGATCCATGGGTTGAGATGAGCTTTCTACATGCACGTCTTGCTTGTAGGAAGTCAACTGTGCAATGGATTGAGGGCTGGAGAGCTCTGGTGAAAGCAAAGGTTCTCATGCTCCCCTGGGTCCCACCTCTGCACATCAAACCTACCGGGATGAGGGAGAAGCATCCAACCAAGTCCTGACCCCCGAGTTCCTGCTCAGGACATCAGGCTCCTTTCCTTCCACCGAGCACCAGAGGAAATGCTCGTGCCTCACGCAGGAAACGATGCAGCTGAGCAAATCCTCCCTGTCCCTCCCTTAAATTATTTAATGTCCTGCAGAAGCAGATGACCCCTGCTAAGCAGACTGTCAGGAGAGCAGCAGCCTTTGATGCAGTAATTGGAAATTTCCATTCTTTGCTTGCAGCCTTGAAAAACAGAAGAGTCTAATGTACTGGGAAATCTCCATGCTGAGCTAGGAAATTTCCATGATGGAAATTTTTAATACATTCTCCGGCTTTAAACTATTCAGGTTGATGAGGCTTGGGGTTTTTATTTTGTGTTTTCTGTTGTGTTTGGGGGTTGTGGTTTGGTTTGTTTCTCTCTGTTCATCTGCTCTGCAATTTGCTTAAAAGAATCGATGAATGGCTGTAGGAAGGGTTGGAAAATCAGCCAGACCAAAGGAAAGTGATGCATTTGTAGGAGAAACACGTGCAGGACTAGCAAGGCACCTGTAACACTCCTCGCAGAGGCAGAGATAACAGAAACCTGTATTTTAATGAGATGATAGCTGCCAGCGACGTGGCAGAGGACGGCAATGACTCCGCAAGAAGCTCTGCAGCGCAGCTTTCAAAGGCTGGAGCTTTAGATGCACTTTCCATAAAAACCCCAGGAGCCCAGAGGGTGAATGTGCCTTTGCCAACTCAAATACTTTGCAAACCACACAAAAAGCAGGTAAATAGTGGAGAAACAGCTCTTAAGAGGTACCTCTGTGAGCCTTTGGTCACACAGTTCTTGCTGGTGCTTTGAACAGAGAGTTCTCACGGACAGAAAATATAGGAGAGAATTGTCAGCTGTGCTGTAAAAAAGTATGATGAGGAGCTTGTAGGAACGAGGGTGGGAGGACAGCAAAGGAAGCACACTGGAAGCAGAGCTACCGCCTCTCCTGAGTGTAGTACTGAGACGCTGCACGGGCTCCTGATTGGCTTCTGCAAACCTTTCCTGGGCTTCAGCCTCTAAGGCTCTGCCAGAATCAGACCCAGCTCCCTGCACGTGCCTGGTGCTGTCACAGGCAGATGGTGGACCTGCTCCTGCCAATGTCTAGCATCAAAATTCAATGTGGCCTTCAGGTTTCAAATCAACAACGTGTAAACAAAGCCCTGCCAAAACCTAAGATCCTTTGGCATGCGAAACCCCCTCCATCCCGTGGGACAAAACAGAAGTGGTTGATTTTATTCCTTATCACCCACTGGACCAGGCTGCAGGATGCAGACTTATATAAATAAGCAGAAATAAGGGACTTACGACGGAGCCGTTGCAGCTTTATTTTGTTCACCAGCTGCTTGTGAGTGGCAGGGATGAGGAGGAAGGGAGACAGCCTGACCCGCACCAGGGGCTCCGTCTGTGGTCCAGAGTTTACTTGTACAGTTGATGCATAGACACAAGCACCTCCACAAAAGTAGCCTAACCTTCTTGGCTGGCTTTTTTCTAATCACTGATTTGTAGAATCATAGAATGGTTTGAGTTCGTAGAATCATAGAATGGTTTGAGTTCATAGAATCTTAGAATCACCAGGTTGGAAGAGACCCACCGAATCATCGAGTCCAACAATTCCTATCACTCACTAACCCATGCCCCTCAGCACCTCGTCCACCTGTGCCTTAAACACCTCCAGGGAAGGTGAATCAACCACCTCCCTGGGCAGCCTCTGCCAGTGCCCAATGACCCTTTCTGTGAAAATTTTTTTCCTGATGTCCAGCCTAAACCTCCCCTGGCGGAGCTTGAGGCCATTTGAGTTGGAAGGGACCTTAAACATCTTCCAGTTTCAACTCCTCTGCCATGGGCAGGGGCACCTCCCACTAGATCAGAAGGTGTTTCCGACTTTCGACCATGTGTCCCCAAGTGCATTCAGGATGATTCATCCAGTAACCAGTGTGTAGGAGCTGAAAGGAGACACTGTACTGGGATGAATGGGCAGGGGACTAATCTGTTTTTCATGTCCAAGCACGCAAAACCAAGAAGCAGACTCGTAGCACAGCAGGTAATGTCACCTCTCTTACAGCTAGAAAAACATGTCACACCAAAGTATCAAAGCCCTCACTTTACTGTGCTCCTACAGGGCCTTTTAAGCTAGGACAAGATGCTGGTCAGATGGCTGTGGGTAAGAAGAGATAAGACCTCAGAAGGTCCTGAGAAGGACCAGTCCTTTTGCCATTGTGTCAACTCATGAGGGCATCCTGAAGATCCCCTTTGCTTGTCCACCACTTAAGCCCTAAATACAAATTAACCAAGACACCAACCCTAGTTATGTCTAACAGGGAAAGAGCTGAATTGCTGAGCATCTGCCTGGGACATGTTGACTATAGACGACAAAATCAGAGCTGTACCCTGACCTGTATTTGCAATTATATAGAAGTCCATACCGCTAGGACTTGCAAAGCAGATATCACACCTAACCAGCCATAAGTAAAATTACTGAGCTTGGAGTCTGGCTGTACAACACTAGTGGGTGGATCCAAGCCTCACAGACTACAGAAGTGGGTGACTTTGGCTAGACAGATGGCTTTGTCACTGAAATCTCATATTCGTTTATCTGTCCTTAAATCTGAGTCCATCTGCTGTCTCCTGTGTTAAACACGGAAGGGAAAAGCCTCTGTTGAAGTAAAGTCAGTCCTTTTCCTCTGGATTTGGACAGGTCCTTGCACAGATGAGCCCTGGTACATTCCTACAGTCCCCAGGTACAGGAAGAATAGGAACAATGTGCTGCTTCCCTCTGGGTTTGATTGTCCAACCAAGATAGGGGCCTTACAGAAAAACCCACAAAAACTCTGCTCGGCTCTCAGTTCTCTGCTAATGATAGCGCCTTTTATTTTCAAGGATTTCTTTATTATTTCCTTTTCACCGCTGCTGCCAGAGTCACTTGAGTCATTTCCTCTATCCTGGAGGCGAGCCAAGCTCAGGATCACATCTCCAAAATCACAACCATGACTTTGAGTGGGAGATGGGCCAGAGCCCAGGACCTGGTGTCCTGGAGCCCGGCACGTGGCTCGGCCACTGCCACACAATCGGGACACTCGGGGCATGATTTCAGGCTGCTCGCTCGCCGGGTTTCTCCACTTTGCAAACTCAGCCTGACCTTACGGTGCAATTCACTGCTGGTTGGCTGAACTCAAGCCAAGTTTCCTATGAAATGGGGCTCACACCTGAACTTCTCAGGCCTGAAGTGTCGTTCAGCTGGAGCAGGGAATAATCCTCAGGCTGGCTAATTGCTCCTCCTCGCACGATGCAGATGGAGAGGGCGGGGGGGGGGGGTGGGGATCGCTGCTATATAGGGCGTAGCAAGCGGTCTGACTTTTGGACCTCTTCCTCAGTGGTTTTATTCCTGAAAATGATTTATTAGGATGGTCTGTTTTATTTAATACGCCATGGAAGCGCTCTATGGGTCACAAAAGTAAAAGCTAATGAAGGACTTTCAGCAAATGGTGCCAAAAGTATTTTGCCCGTATTCCTCTCCATGTTCCAAGAGATTTGCTAGGTTTGAGTGGTTTATTTTTTTCAGTTCATTAAGAGTTTTACTGGTCTAGGTCAAGTTTTAGTGGCATATAGAAACTATATGTCAAATTTACAGCCAGAATACTCAAAGCCAAGGGATTTACATCAAGGCTGAAGCTGTTTAAATAATCAGTCAGTCAAGGAGCAGCCATTCTTTCCTACCAGCCAAAACAAACCCATCCAACTGGGATCAGCTCCAGAGTGGTGGTGGTGGTGCCTGGTCCATGCAGAGTTAAGCCACTGAACTGAGTGATTGCGAATGCTGAACACCATCCGAAACTGTGATTTCTTCATGTATATTTCATGAGCATAATAAGGAGCTACATTTGTTAAAGAAGCTGGTGCTTATGAATGATGCACTTTATCGCTCTGCTCTGGTTATCTTAGCATGTCTCCCAAACACTGGAAGGTTACCCATATTATGCATTCGGCAGGATTTGTTCCAACCATTTTCCAGAGTAAATGTTCACTATTCCCTCTTAGCTTGGCTTCCCAAGGAAGCAAAGTTTATGCACGAGTGCATGTTTGAGTTCATGCTCATGTACCTGCCTTTCCAACACTTCTTGCAGCTAGTGAACCTGTTGGGCATCTGGCTGGATTTGGTAGAGAGATGGAGAAATCAGAAGTGCAGAATTGCTGGAAGTTTAATGAAAGCAAACGAGCAGGCAAAGGGGCGCAGCAAGGAAGAGAAAAATTGCAGATTGACCGCAAGTCCCCTAGGAATCCAGATAGAAATGAAGTCTTATGGAGCCATAGAATCATAGATCACTAGGTTGGAAAAGACCTTTGAGATCATCCAGTCCAGCTGTACTTGTCCATTACTAAATCACATCTCTAAGCATCTCATCTACCCATCTTTTAAACACTTCCAGGGATGGGTACTCAGCCGCTCCACCCTGGGCAGCCTCTGCCAGTGCCTGAGAACCTTTTCAGTGAAGAAATTTTTCCTCATGTCCAATCTGAACTTGCCCTGGTGCAACTTGAGGCTATGCAAGGCACCAGTGCTTCCAAACACAAGATGCATCCTTATCAGGAACTTTCTTTGTTGCTTTAAGAACTACAGGATTTTTTAGTTTTTAGTTGTTATTTTAAAGGAATAGGTTTCTTGTGGTGCAGCATCAGAAGAAAAACACAGTTAGAGGCACAATTACCAGGTGGAGCTGAGCAGAAAGCACTGCCTCCTGTTGTGATGCTGTGTGGTACTGAGCAACAGAGAAAGAAAATATTAAACAGAAAGAGGCTGTGATTGGCTCGTGGCCTGAGAACAGGCCTGGGAGTCTGGAAATCCCTGGATCAAATCGTGTTCCTGATAACAACTCTTTTTATTGCCTACAGGCACTTGGGGTTTTTGCCTACCTTAGCTAAAAGGGGAGGGGATAATAGAGCCTGTCTCATAGGATCATTCCTGTCCAGCAATATATAATCACTCGATGTGCTCAGGGGATGAAATGTACCCCACAGTGAAATAAAAGGCACCAGCCATCACTCCTGAAGGCATTCAAAGCTTCTCCCTACCTTTGACAGCTGCCATGCTACAGCAGAGATTGTTCTGCTCAGCCCCAGCTTCAGAATCCAAATTTAGAATGTGTCCTATGACAGGAATCATTTACATGACAAAATCTGCCTTTCTCCAGATTCTTCCTCTAATTAACTCCTGCCTCCCTCGCAGGCAAAGCAGTTCTCGTGCTGGTGGAGAGTTGCAGGAAACCCGCTGCGGGAAAAGCAGCGAGTCCATCAGGGATGCTCTCCTGAACCCACCAGATGTAGTTGGGTGCTGAACATCAAAGGCCACCAGGATGTATTTGTGTGCTGGTCATCTTGGGGTGAACCCAGGCAGACAGAAAGGGGGTGAGGGCTCCTCATCCTCCTGCACTGGCTGCAATCCTGCAGTTGAGCTGCTGGTATGACTGGAGCTCAGGAAACAGGGCAGAGCACTGCCCTTGGGACCATTTTTAGGGCAGATATGGATGTTTTTGTGAAGTTGCATGGTTGTAGGTGCCTGAACAAGAACGGCTGTTGGTGAATATTACGCATCTCCTGGATCTCCACTGAGCATCTGGAAAGGAAAGAAGAGGAGGATGAGGGGAGACCTCATTGCTCTCTACAACTACCTGAAAGGAGGTTGTGGAGAGGAGGGAGCTGGGCTCTTCTCCCAAGGGACAGGGGACAGGATGAGAGGGAATGGCCTCAAGCTCTGCCAGGGGAGGTTCAGGCTAGACATTACGAAAAAAATTTTCACAGAAAGGGTCATTGGTCACTGGAAGAGGCTACCCAGGGAGGTGGTTGAGTCACCTTCTCTGGAGGTGTTTAAGGGACGGGTGGATGAGGCGCTGAGGGGCATGGTTTAGTGTTTAATAGGAATGGTTGGACTCGATGATCCGATGGGTCTTTTCCAACCTGGTGATTCTATGATTCTATGCTCAGCAGCATTTGAAATCCTCCAATGGACATGCTGAGCTGCTAATGTGCCTGGCAGCTTAGGGATCAAAGCTCCGTGGTCACACATATAAACATGAATGTGCCCCTTGCTGATGAATATCAGAAATTCCCCATACCCTTTAACCTATTCTAGGAAAAAAACCCTCCTCATGTATTGATTCTGGAGTCATTCGGGATGATTCCGAGTTACTTACAGAAGAGTATTGTTTCAAAGACTTCCTTCTTGAATACCTGCCTTCTTCCCTGCTGGGAAGTTCTGTACGTATAACTGGCAGAGGAGCTTCTTCCTCCCATGGGAGAAACGTGTGCGGAGCCTTCACTGTACTCCCCACCTCTGCAGCTCCTGGGACGATCAGACTTCACTTCAGATGTTCCACACAGCAAAGATCCCTCTGCTAAGGCACCCAGTGCTCTCCCAAAGCACACTCAATGGCTGCTCTGTGTCTACATGGCTAGGATGACATGCTCTGCGTGCTGGTGCTGTTCAGTTACGTGCCGTGGAGACTCAGAGCACAGAGAAAGGGTGGCCACGATCATAAGTAAAACACAAAAGGCAGGAAGGGCGGCACTGGGAGCTCTAAGTGCTAAAGCTCCTCTGGCTCCAAAAAGTCTCCGTGAGATGGGCCAGTATTTGTCATCCACTGGTGGCACCTGGCCATCCCTGCTATGTCTGAGCGGGATTTGATATTGCCCTTATTCCTCCAGACAGGGGCACATAAGCAGCTGAAGAAAGAAGAGCAAGGAAGCTCCAGGAACCACAACACCATTTGCCAGTGATGCAGTTGGAAATGTTTATCCTGGGATGCAGCTCTTCCTTCGGCCCCATGCCAGAGCAAATTGTGTTTCAGAAGAGTCACGGACTCCATGCCCTCAGATCTATCACTAGCTCCAGAAGTGATGCTCCCATGCTCTTCGTGAAGACCACATGCTCTTCCCTGACATTCGTCCAGGCAGTGACATGAATCCTTCTCCCTCCTCTTCATCCGTCTCACCACAAACTTCGCACTGAGAGCCGTGCACAGTATTGCAGTGGGGAGAGGACACGTGGGCCGTGATGACCAGCAGCAACATCTGGAGCATATTTCACGGAGACAACAGCTGTATCATAGAAGCCCCAGGTTAGAAAAGACCCACTGGATCATTGAGTCCAACCATTCCTATCAAACACTAAACCATGCCCCTCAGCACCTCATCTGCCCGTGCCTTAAACACCTCCAAGGAAGGTGACTCAACCCCCTCTCTGAGCAGCCTGTTCCAGTGCCCAATAACACTTTCCGTGAAAATTTTTTCTTAATGTCCAGCCTAAATCTCCCTTGGTGCAGCTTGAGACCATTCCCTCTCGTCCTGTCCCCTGTCACTTGAGAGAAGAGGCCAGCTCCCTCCTCTCCACAACCTCCTTTCAGGTAGTTATAGAGAGCATTGAAGTCTCCTCTCAGCCTCCTCCAGGCTAAGCAACCCCAGCTCTTTCAGCCGTTCCTCATAAGGCCTGTTCTCCAGACCCTTCACCAGCTTCGTTGCTCTTCTCTGGACTCGCTCCAGAGCCTCAACATCCTTCTTGTGGTGAGTAGTGTTCTTATCCCCTTGATAAACGAGATGCTGGACCCCTGGAGGCTCAGCCACTCTACCCATGGTGCAAGCAGGTCTCTCCTGCCCACCAGCAACCACGCAGCTACCTGCACTTTCATTGACATCAAGCTCCTGCCAAAAGCAACCTGTTCTCCTGAGTAGGAGCACATTGGATTCCCGCCTGTGCAGGAAAAGAGGTCATTTCACTCAGCCCATTCCACCACAGTGACCACAATTCCAGGTCTGTCTCTGTGTTGGATGCCAACCACGTGATGCTCTTAACCTTGGTACTTGTAGTTTATTAAGGTTCTTGGAAACTGGCAAAATGGCTTTCGGAGGAAGAAAAAAAAAAAACTTCTCAAAATCCCAATCAGTGAGGAAATTCCCTCAGTGGATCATGGCTGAAAACAAACATGTTTTTGTGCTTCCATAAAAAATCAGCAAGACTAACGGGGCCATTGTTTGTGTAAAGGGAATTTCCACAGTTCAGGGAACAGCTTGGAAGCTGACGCAGCGGCTGCCCTCGGGAGAGCAGGAGATGGGAACCAGCATCAGGAAAAATCACAGCAGCTTAAAAATCTCAGGATTTCATAAAATGATCACACAGATTTGGGTGCTGTTTTGTTGGGTTTTTTTTCTTTTTATGCCTGCTTTCAAAAACTCTTCTGTAAGGACCACGAATATTGTTGCCCTCAATAAACGCTCCTTCTCTCAGAGCCACGTGACTCCAGGCACCCTCTCATCAAAGGTGGCACGAAATATCACAAGATTTCTAATAAAATTACATGAACTATCAATGCCAAAACCTACCATGTGAGACAAGCACAAAACTCAGTTTTGGCCTGATTTTTAAAAGCTGGGCTGGGCTGCACATTAGGACAACCCAGTATTCATAGAATCATGGAATGGTTTGGGTTGGAAGGGACCTTAAATCCATCCAGTTCCAACCTCTGCCATGGACAGGGACACCTCCTACTGGATCAGGTTGCTCAAACCCCCATCCAACCTGGCCCTGAACATCTCCAGGGATGACTTTTCTGGGCAACCTGGGCCAGGGCTTCAACACCCTTACAGTAAAAAAATTCTTCCTAATATCTAATCTATCTCCCTTCTTTATGCTTAAAACCATTCCCCCTCATCCTATCCCTGCGCTCCCTGACAAAGAGCATCTCCCCAGCTTTCCTCTAGCCCCCTTAAGTACTGGAAGGCTCCAGGGATGGAGACTCAAGCACCTCTCTGGGCAGCCTGTTCCCGTGCCTGATGATCCTTTCTGTGAAAAATCTTTTTCTGATATCCAGTCTGAACCTCCCCTGGAGGAGCTTGAGGCCATTCCCCCTTATCCTGTCCCCTGTCACTTGGGAGAAGAGGCCAGCACCCTCCTCTCTACAACCTCCTTTCAGGTAGTTGTACACAGTGGTAGGGCAGATGTTTTGTGCTGTCAACCCAAGAATGAACCCATTCCTTACTTCCAGACTGTGGCAAGACAGAGCAACTGTCCCTTCAAGCACCTGCCCTATCCCACCAAAAATTTGTCACAAGTTCATCCGTGATGGCAGGACTATTGTGACCCTCCCCAGGGCCTCCTGTGCCACCCTATGCCAAGCCACTGCTCCAGTTCCAGGGTGGCCACACAGAGCTTACTCAGAGGGAATGAGGTAACGTCCCTGTCAGCAGTGACGCCATCGCCTTCCCCGCAAAGAGCCTTCTTACCGCCCTCTCAGTCATGTTTCCCTGGCAGGCAGCCCAGCCAAGGGATACACACAGTAATCTCCCACATGGTATCGGACAGGGCAACCAGCTGAGGCTGGAATATCTCCCTGCGGCATTTAGGGTGAGAGCATCCATCCGCATGGGCAGATGAAGGCCAGCAAGACAAGGCAGAGATACGAAGGCCAAAGAAATCTCGCCCTCCTTGATGAACAAGACAGGAAAACTGGTAGCAATGGATGAGGAGAAGGCTGAGGTAGCCAACAACTTTTTTTTTTTTTTGCCTCAGTCTTGATGGGCAGTCCCTCTTCCCAAACCTCCTGAATGGATGGACCACAAGGAAGAGTGGTCAACAAGACACCAGAGCGTGTCCAGAGAAGAGCAATAAAGCTGGGGAAGGGGCTGGAGAACAAGTCTTATGAGGAGCAGCTGAGAGAGCTGGGGTTGTTTAGCCTGGAGAAGAGGAGGCTGAGGGGAGACCTCATTGCTCTCTCCAACTACCTGAAAGGAGGTTGTGGAGAAGAGGGAGCTGGGCTTTTCTCCCAAGTGACAGGGGACAGGACAAGATGGAATGGCCTCAAGCTCCTCCAAGGGAGGTTTAGGCTGAACATTAGGAAAAAATTTTTCACAGAAAGTGTCATTGGGCACTGGCAGAGGCTGCCCAGGGAGATGGTTGATTCACCTTCCCTGGAGGTGTTTAAGGCACGGGTGGACAAGGTGCTGAGAGACATGGTTTAGTGTTTGACAGGAATGGTTGGACTCGATGATTCGATGGGTCTTTTCCTACCTGGTGATTCTATGATTCTATGAAATGCAAGCCGGGAAGACCCTGGCTTAAAATATCTATGCAACCTGCAGCAATCCACCTTGGGTTGATGAGTCCTGATAGCCCTTAATTAAGCGGTCCCATGCTATTTTTTGCACTGAGCTGCTGCTTCGTTCAGTGCTCAGGATGCCCCCTGCTCAGTTAATGAGCAGCTAATCATCAGTGTTGTTCTCTGGCTGCTTGCTGCCAAACCCCGCAGAGCTGGCCGATGAACCTGACAGCTCCGACAGCGCAGGGATAGCCCTGCTCTGTCTCCAGGTGGAGGGAGAGCACCTGGTGTGCTTAAAGTCTGCTGGGAGTTCAGCTGCTCTCATGAAACACATTTCAAGTGCATGCTGGCCAATGGCCACGTTTGAAAATGTTTGCCTTCTGGCAGATATTCACAGAAATTTGAAGGACAAGCCTACTCCAAAGCTCGGATCCGTTTTCTTAAAAGGGAGACATATCATACATTTTCGTACCCCTGCTTTTAGAAACAGCTGAATGATTTTGGCTGAAGGTTAAACAGAAGTGGTACAAATCAGCATAAAAATCTCCTGCCTGAATTTTTTAGAGCTCACAACATTAAAAGCAAGATGATGCATCTTCTGATGGGAAGCTTTGTGTGATTTACTAACCCATCCTGAGGTTCTACCTAGAAGTGAAAACCCATGCATCTCCATCACTCAATAGCATTAACTGCTCCAAAGCAGAAAGCAGCTTAGCTCAGTTTACTGCCAAAAAGTGCGGGGAACACTTCAAAAGATCCAATTTCCAGATTAGACTCGAGGATGTTTCCCTTGTTCTTCCCCAAAAGCTCTTTTAAACAAACAACTCATCAAAGTTACCAGAAAACCATAGCATTCATGATTTCTTAGGGTCTCTGAAGAGTTCAGGGAATGAAAATAACTGCAGAAATACCAATAAATCATAGCCTCAGCCTGATGAGATGAAGTATAATGAGGAAATGCTGAAATTAGAAATACTTACTATAAGTACAGAAATGCTTTGTGTCTTTCTGTACCCCTTACAATCCCACTAGTGTAGAGTTCAGAGGGCAAGGCTTTCATTAAGACATTAGCTAAGAAAAAGAAAACAGAATTAAAAGGGCAACTGATGTATTATAGTTTGTCTGAATAAAGCCATTAGATCCTGCTGTGTCATCGATGACCTGATAATACAAACCATCGTCTTTGCAGAGTTCCCCACACATTGGATATGGTCCATCAGAGTCCCGCTGGGCTCCCTCATTCAACACAACCCCGTACCTCCCAGATGTGATGTGAAAATGCAGAACCAACATCACTGCAATACAGAAGGTCCCTTGGTCTTCTTGAGAGATGCCAGTAGAACATCTGCCAACAAACTCGTCTTTTTTGTAATCCCCCACTGCATCGTGGAGGTGGTTGAGTCCCTATCCCTGCAGGTATTTAAAAGAAGGGTAGATAAAGTGGATAGGGATATAATTTAGTAGTGTACAGGAACGGTTGGGTTTGATGACCTCAAATGTCTTTTCCAACCTAGTGATTCTGTGATCCTATGATCATGTTCACTGTGCCAGAGGTAAAAACTAAAGCCCCGAAGGATATTCAAGATCCTTAAGAGGCATTCAGGGCAAAACATAAATGGAGCCATGAGCTATGAGCCAGGACAGAACTGGCTTGTGTACTTTCTGATTTATGGTACCATTCCAACAGATGTTTGAATTGGACATTGTGATAATGATTATGTGGAAGTAGTTCCCCAAGCAATGAAAAGTTGTTGTAGAGATCGGCTTGCTTAATTTTCAGGTTGGCATCAAAAATAACAGACCCAGATGCACCTGTGTCTCTCCATTCAAAGGAATCTAAAGGGAGCCGTGGGTGATGAGCACAATTGATGCCTGTTGTTCACACCAAAGTTAGGGGAGATGAGTGCTGCCCCTTTGTCTGTGGTCTTGTGTAGTTCTCTTGGGGTAGAGGAAGGACATTTTTTCCTCATTGCGCAAAGGAAAAGGTCAATTGTCGGGCTGCAGTGGATGCTGACCAACCACGTCACTGACTGCTCCTGCGCCAGGCTTCGCCCCTCTTGTCTTTGCCAAAACTCAGACACTGCTGACTTGCAAAGACTGCCCAGAACGATCCTGTTTCATTGCCAGTTGGGTCACGTCTGGACACTGAACCTTGTCCCGGACTAGTTGCAAAGACAGGGCAGGAATAAAATCCTCCCTCTTGGTGCGACTCCATTGCCTTGGGAGAACTGAGAAGTTGCCTTCAAGAGACTACAAGGGAAGAGGCCACCAGGGGCGAGGGGCACTGGCTCTGCAATACAGGAGGTGTCTGGAAAACTGGCATTGGCTGTGCTGTGCCATTGGCTCGAGAAGAGCTGACACATCACTCTGGAGCCACTGTCGGCAGCGGAGCAACCTTCACCGACCTTGGCTCTGCGGATGATGTGGCTCCTGTTGGTTAGTCAGCACAACACCTGGAATCTCCGCTTGGATGCTTTGAGGCAAAAGCCGCCAAACTTGGTCTCTCTTTCTCCTGGATGAAAACCAAAGCTGAAAACCTGGCAGCGGGACAAGTCACGCAGAATATCCAAGTGAATAGCTGCTCTGTTGAGGGAGTTGAAGAATGTATTTATCACAGTGCGGAGCAGAGCTCTCCAGGCAGGTGTTTGCTGGGTGTGCTGTAAAGCAATGTCCTTGATGGGCTTGCTGAGGAGAGTATGGGGATAATACAAGCTGTAACTTGACATGAAATCCAGCAGTAGCAGACCTGCATCCAACTGTGCTACTACACACCTCCAAGAGAGAGATGCTACTGAAGTGACTCACAGGTGCTCCAGGTATTTCACGTCAGTCGCCAACATCATTCTTCTGCTGTGCTGGAATATGATTGGTTAATTGTGTGAAGTCAAGCGTGTTTCAGGATTTGAAATAAGGCAGCATTATGCACACGTTAGAGCAATGATTGACACTCTCGCACATGTGGCATGTTTGGGTGAACCCACACAGTAAACAACACCTTAAAATCCATCACTAACATCTGGCCAGGCCAGAACCATCCTAGCAGAGAAACTGTGCTCAACCCTGCTTGTGCTGAATTCCAGAAAAAGGGAGGTCACCAAGCCTCCACTGGAGGCACTGGAACAGGCTGCCCAGGGAGGTGGTTGGGTAACCTTCCCTGGAGGTGTTTAAGGGATGGGTGGACGAGGTGCTGAGGGACATGATTTACTGATTGATAGGAATGGTTGGACTCGATGGTCCGTTGGGTCTTTTCCAACCTGGTGATTCTGTGATTCTATGATTCTATGATTCTATGTCCATAACCTTAGTTCCCTCATGGTTTGACTCCATAATGCACCAGGGTAGCTTGTTTTCTATCCCAGGGATGGCTGGCGATGTAACACTCTCCTCTATGTGCCCCTCCTCCTTGCTACTCCCTCAGGCTGGCCACAGTCTGTGCCCTCCTCTGCCCACTTTCCCCATCTCTCAGAGCCATTTCTAGGGAGGGAACACTGTATCCCACCTGATGCTGAAGCTTTCCCACCTTGTGAGCTGTGGCTAAGGCCACTTGTCTCTTGTTGCCTTGGTTTTCCATGTGCAAAATAGGTCTTGGTATTTTCTTACCCTTGCAGAGCAGCGTGAGGATAAGAGCATTAAAAGCTTGGATGTTGTTCAGGTCCTAGAGTACTGGAAGCCACCAAAGTGACTTAAATGGGTGGTTTAAAGCCAGTTAAAGCAAAATCTTTGCTCTGAACATGGATATAGGAAAGATATAACAGGTCACGCAGCCCTTGTCCCTGCCAGTGTTGTGTTGTTCTGTGCATTTACTGGTCTTCATCCTTGTCAAAGTGTATGTACTGCAAGAAACTTCCGATACTTTCCCCAGGAGAAAATTCAGCATTTAACCTAAACAAACACTTTCTTCATTTTGCCCCTTTATTCACATTTATCCCCTTGGCAATCCATCACAAAGCTTGTTTCTGAGTTAATAACAGGGGAGTTACGGCTGCAAGGAGATAATGTCACGTTAAAGGGATGACTCTGCTAATACCTCTGTTTGGCCTGGGAGCATCGTGTGGGTAAATTAAATGCTCCCAGGTGCCTGAGCTGATGCAGAATGGATTCCCTGCATGAGGTCCTCTCTTTTCTCACGTCTCTGCTTGGCCACAGCATGCATGCAGGGTTTTCATCCATCACTGGACAAGGCCAATCTCCTCTGCATCAAGCTTGAAGGTAGGAAAAGTGTGATAAAAGTGTGCAAAAGGTAAATGTTTGTTGTAATGCTCATTGCCTGGGGGCCTATGGTGAAAATACGCTACTAAAAGTTGAGCCCTCACCTCAGCTGGGTCCCTTGGGTGTATATCGCTCTTAACATGTTTATTCTCATTTGCCTTCTCATCTCATTTTTACTCTGACTGTACAGACACAAACCCATTTGTATTTCACGTCTTTACAAGTGGTGTTTTATTCAAAGCTTTTATAAGGTGTTTTTTGTTCGTGGTGTCCCTAGGGCCCTTCTGGCTTTGGCAGCTGAGATGATGCTCTCCCAGCATCACAAGCTGCCGAGGACTTTGCTGCATTGCTTGTTTGGCAGAAGATCCTTTGCTTTTGCTTTAATGACGTGCATCTCAGGCCGATAGATGAAAGTTAAAAGGAAGTTTTGGTAGCTTTTAACTCTTGTAAAATTCATCAGCTCCTCAGCACCACCCTGGGAAGGTATCAGCTCAAGATGCACAAGAATATACACAGAGACCAAACTTCTCATTGCAAGGAAATCTTTCTCCAAGCCCCACTTGCACATGTGTTTCTGCCAGTTTAAGCCCTGGATAGGTTAGTTACCAAAATAACCTAATCATTGCAATCTTTGGCTGTCAGATGGGCTTTTATCGCAGTCACGGGGGGCACAGGACCAGAGGTGGTGGTGGATTTGAGCTTGGTTTAACATGGCTTGCTCCATGCTGTAGGCTGGATTCCCCTATGCACAGCTTGTCAATGTTGAAGGGATGCTCAGAAGATTTTTGGTGCGAGGAACCTAGTTCTGTTCTTGCAGCTCCCTTTCAGCCATCTTTCTCTTTTGTAAATCTCCATCAGTTGTGGGCTTATTTCATTTGAATCAAAATCTTTCCATTTCAGGCAGGACCTCTTTGTGCAGCCTTAGAAACGCTGATGCTTTTATTATCAGAAAGCATTATTTTGAGTCACTCTCCTTGAGAAGGACTTCTGAGAGAAACCTGTGGCAGTCTTTAACTACTAAAATGAAAATAATTTTGAAAAACAATTTGACTTGTCACCGTTTTTACTGTACTCAATGATGACTCGATCCTTTCGCCTCTATTTGACCCACCCCTTCCCTTACATCTTGTGAGACATTTCCATCAGCTCTGGTGACAACAGCAGGTTCAACTCCTGGCAATGACAGCATCAGGGGCTGAATGAGGCTGTAGATCTCTCTGAAGTGGCTTTTCTTACCCAGCCAATGCAGCTGTGGCATTTTGGGAAGCCTAAAATTTATTCCACCGCTGCACATTTACCTCTGAAATTACTTTCTTCAGCTCTAAATCCAATTCAACCACGGAACGTCTCCTGCTTTCACTAATAACTGCCCTTTTCCAAGTCCAACCTGATTTAAGAATATTTTGAGTTGGAAGGGACCTTAAAGATCATCGAGTTCCAACCCCTCTGTGATGGGCAGGGACACGTCCCACTAGATCAGGCTGCCCAAGGTCCCTTCCCACCTGACCTTAAACACCTCCAGAGATGGGGCAGCCACAACTTCCCTGGGCAACCTGTTCCAGGGCCTCATCACTCTCATGGTGAAGAAATTCTTCCTTATTTCTAGTCTAAATCTGCCCCTCTCCGGTTTATACCCATTACCCCGACTCCAATCACTACAAGCCTTTATAAAAAGTCCCTCCCCATCTTTCTTGTAGGCTCCTTGTCTGTGGCCACACAAGCTGAGTAGAAACACATCCCATGGACCAGCATGGCTATATGCTTTGTTTCTCCATCTGAAGTGATATCCAGTCTGTCGGTCGATTTGATGCTGACTCCTGCTGTTTAAGGCTGCCTCATTGAGCTGGGGCTGTGTTTCTTTGCTGGGTAATTTTTGCAGTGGGTTCCTGCTGAACAGTGTGCTGTCTCTTATCAATCTGTCCTGAGTGCTGCACACAAAGGGGAGGAGAGATCCTGGAGTATCACTAGTGCTCCAGCTCTGAGCATTCACAATTACTGGTACAACAGCCCAACTCAGTGAAGAAGACAAACTTGGCAATCTGCTCTGTCATCCAAAGATTCTCTCACTGTCCTGCCCAGCATTTTATTGTCATTTCTGACAATTCCTAAAAGGAGGTTGTGGATAGGAGGGAGATGATCTCTTCTCCCAAGTAACGAGGGGGAGGATCACAGGGAATGGCCTCAAGCTCCACCAGGGGAGGTTTAGGCTGGACATTAGGAAAATAAATTTCATGGAAAGGGTCATTGGGCACTGGAACAGGCTGCTCAGGGAGTTGGTTGATTCACCTTCCCTGGAGGTGTTTAAAGGACAGGTGGACGAGGTGCTGAGGGACATGGTTTAGTATTTGGTAAGTATGGTTGGACCTGATGATCCGATGGGTCTTTTCCAACCTGGTGATTCTATGATTCTATGATTCTATGATTTGTAAAGAAGCAGCAACGCAAAGGAACTAGCCTGTAGCGCTACACAGAATGAGGACAAGGCAATGCCCCTTGTCACAAGTACTCAGGACCTTCCTGTCCCCTGAGTGGTCTTAACTAACCACTGACCAGGATGGAGGATTTGCATCCACATCCCACTGTTTATAATCTGTCCTACAGGTTTTGGTGGACAGGGGGGTGGTGAGCTGGCCGGGCTACCTCTAACAGCAGGGCTGGTGTGGGTGTGCAAAACTAGTATTCAATTAATTAAGGCTTGCAAACTACATAGAAGAATTGCACATCTGCAAGCACAGTCAATTTAATATTTGGATGACATCCCGCTTCCCTTGGAATAATCCCATCCCACATTACAACAAAATACAAGTAACTTCACACTGTTAGGAACTGGTTTCTTGCCTCATCCCCTTAGGGACAGTGAGATTAGCACCTAGATACAAAGCAGGCAAACAGGGTCCAGATGTTGGATCCACCATATCCTACCTGCTCTGGAAGCACCAATTCTCGGATGCTGTGCCCGAGCTCCTGAACTCCAAGGGGGTTGGTGGAGCCAGCTCAGGAAAACCTGGGCTGTGTTGTGGTTCTCTTGAGAGAAGAGGAGCTGGAGCAGGTTGGGATCTGCTACATCTCTCTCTTCACTCCTCTGCTGCCCATTTTCCAGTGCAGCTTCCAAAAAGTAATTAATTAAAGGACAGCGTGAGGATTTGGGGGACAATAGCCAAGCCTGCTTCCCAACATGGAGGTGCAAGGATGGATATGGAAAAGGAGCAAAGAGATAGTCTCTTTGTCCTCTATCAAAGTCTATGCTGCCTCTGGTTTTCATCCCCTCACCTCTGCTTGTGCCTGGGGAGCCAGCCCTCAGCTGTGGAAATTAAAGGTAGCTGAAGAGAAATAAAGGGGCTGCGGGAGAGAGTGAGCATCCTGCCCACTGCGCCCTCAAACCAAGCTGCCTCCTTGTCTACCCCTTGCTTGGAAGCAAAGCTCCAGCTCCCCGATAGGTCTCCCAGTACCAACAGATAGTGCTGCTTATAAAGCTGCACGGAGGAGACTATGAAGTTGGGGAAGAAATATGTGGGAAAAATAGAACATGTGTTTTCTGTCCTCCAGCCCCCATCTCCAACTCTGCCTCACTTCTTCCTTGTTTCCATGCCCCTGCTTTTTATGCTCCCACCATCACCATAACCATCCAGTGCTGCACAGCATCTCCACTCTGTACGGAGAACAGCTGCTAGAACCCTTAGCGTGGGTGAAGAGACATAGAATCATAGAATCATAGAATCATAGAATCGCCAGGTTGGGAGAGACCCACCGGATCATTGAGTCCAACCATTCCCATCAATCACCAAACCATGCCCCTCAGCACCTTGTCCACCTGTCCCTTAGACACCTCCAGGGAAGGTGACTCAACCACCTCCCTGGGCAGCCTCTTCCAGTGCCCAATGATCTTTTCCGTGAAATTTTTTTTCCTAATGTCCAGCCTAAACCTCCCCTGGCAGAGATTGAGGCCATTCCCTCTCGTCCTGTCCCCATGTTACCTGGGAGAAGAGGCCAGCTCCCTCCTCTCCACAACCTCCTTTCAGGTAGTTGTAGAGAGCAATGAGGTCTCTCCTCTTCTCCAGGTTAAACAACTCCAGGTCCCTCAGGCTTGTTCTCCAGTCCCTTCCCCAGCTTCGTTGCTCTTCTCTGGACTCGCTCCAGAGCCTCAACATCCTTCTTGTGGTGAGGGGCCCAGAACTGAACACAGGATTCAAGGAGTGGTCTCACCAGTGCCAAGTACATCATCTGCTCTGCTACAGCATCCCCAGTATCTTCATGTGGCAGGTCCCGTGGGGCTGCTGAGGGATAGTAGTGTCCATTGTGATCGCCAGAGCTATGTCTGCCTAGCTCCTGCATCCGTGTTTCTGAGCTCCTTTAGCCCTGCATGCAGTGACGCCTTGTTGCATCCCTCCTTTCCCCACCCATGCCTCAGTTTCCTTTATGACCTCCTGCCCTGCTTTCTCTGAAAGCCACTTCATCCCTCTCCATCTCCCTTTCTCTCAGTTTCTCAGGGAGGAGAGGAATTCTTCTTTCAGTTTAGTGGTCCAGGTGGAATCTCGGCTGGCCTAGGCTGAACGCAGAAGTGAAGGGAAGAAGAGCACATCCAAAAATGAAGCCCCAGGATCACTAGCAGAACCCTAAAAGCTCCACACCTGCCCTGTGCCGTGTGTGCCCATGCTGTGCTCTCTATAGGCTCCCAAGTTGGAGCTGCTTCTGGAATATACAGACTAGGGCAAGAGAAGATCTTTTCCTCTCTTTTGCTCACCCTTGACATAGGGATTTCCTAGCAGAAGATTTGGGCAGCCACCAAGGCAGTCAGTATTCCTGATGAGAAGGAAAGTGATGGATTTTCAGCTCTCATTTTCAGGATTTGGAGTAGGATCCACATTTTCACAGTATTTCTCTTCCTTGGGCCAAGTAGTAACAAGAACATTGGAAACAGAACGATGTTTCCTAGTAACTAATTAGTCCCATTTTTTGAGTTCTGACCATACTCTGCCCCTTCTCAGCAGTGCTGGTTGGCAAAGGAGGTAAAAGAAGGGCCATTTTGCTTTGTTTGCAAATGGCATTTTATTTGGGTCACCAGATAAATGTGCTTTATCCAAGAGAGGTGCTGTTAGGGCTGCAGAAGGGCTGGCTGCCTGCCGGAGGGAGCAGACAGGTACAACTGCCGCGTGCTTAAACATTCACAGCCACTGCTGCAACTCCCATGAACCCAGCCTGTGAAAAAGCCAGGGCAGACCTGGGATCACATCTGAGCCACAGACATTCCTTTGCCTCTCTGCCCCAACAGCACCGGCCGCCTTTGGTTACGCCTCATCCTCTGCCTTTTGCATCCCACCAACCCCGCTTCTTGCAGCGAGGATTTTTATTTTTCAGCCTAACCTTTGTCTCATTGAGCCAGTGAGTCATCTCACTCATTAGCTGAACTTTGAATATCTCTTTATCCGCTGGATCCCTTTCAAGCTCGTTCCCTGGCAGCGGAAGCGCCTGCTCGCCTTCGCTCTGCTCTGGATTGCAGAAGAACCGCCTGCGTTGCTCTTGCAACAGCATCTGTCTCCCCAGCTAGGGCACAGTAATAAAATCAGAGGGGAGAAGGGATGGTTTTCAGCTTGTGTGCTTTCCCATGCCCTGAGGGTTAATTGCTAGGAGGCAGCCCTGACCATTTAGGAAGCCCCTGAGATTTTCGGATGATACTCGGACCCTGCTCTTCTACCCATCATCTCTGTTATTGCTTTAGTTTGTGTTTGCAAAGCGACAAGGATGCTCTACAGCTGCTCTTGAAGCTGGTTTCGTTCATTGCTGGCTGCTACCATGAGTACCTGTCTCCTTGTGGTCCTCTCCAGGAGGTCCAAGCTCTTCATTGGCCTTATGAGGAGCGGCTGAGAGAGCTGGGGTTGTTCAGCCTGGACAAGAGGAGGCTGAGGGGAGATCTCATTGCTCTCTACAACTACCTGAAAGGAGGTTGTAGAGAGGAGGGAGCTGGGCTCTTCTCCCAAGTGACAGGGGACAGGATGAGAGGGAATGGCCTCAAGCTCCACCAGGGGAGGTTCAGGCTGGACATCAGGAAAATAAATTCACAGAAAGTGTCATTGGGCACTGGAACAGGCTGCCGAAGGAGGTGCTTGTGCCACCTTCCCTGGAGGTGTTTAAGAGACGGGTGGACAAGGCACTGAGGGACATGGTTTAGTTTCGATAGAAATGGTTGGACTTGTTGATCCGGTGGTTCTCTTCCAACCTGGTGATTCTATGATTCTATGATTCTATGATTAGTTACTTACTCTACTTCCCCCCTTTGCTCCATGCAGACCTCCCAGTGAAAGCAGGGATGGCCACATGGTGAGGAGAGCAACTTCTGTTTCTTGTGGCTGAGTGGACAACCCCAAGGGAAGAGCAGGAAAGGGTATGTGTAAAAGGACACAAGTGGGTGAAAGGGGTTTAAAGCAAGTTGGAACCATGTGGGTGACCTCAAGCCACTCCTCCTGACATGCACCCGGCTGCTTCAGTGTGGGTGAAGACTTGAGGAGTCTATCCCCTGATCAAATGAGAGCCGAGGGTTCTCAGTCAGAGGGAGAAACCCCTTGCCTGCTGCTCTGCTGAAGGTGAATAGGAGATGACTTTATCTCCTCGAGAAGACCAGCAGCCTCCTCCATGTCCCTGCTGCCTTTCAGGTGGCTAATTTTGCCACCAATTGCTTTTTTTTTTCCTGGTCTCATCAGTTGGTAGTGCTAATTACCTTTCCAAATTGCTGGGCATGTGATCAAGAGCATCTCCTTCAGTGTCTCAGCTCTCCTGTGCCTGCTTGCGTGCACACTGGTAATTTGTGTCTCTCCAAGCCAGGGAGATGGAGAGCTCTCCCCCACGAGGAGCAGATGATTCACATCCCTAGAAAAAGGAATCAATAAAGCATGACTAAGGCAGCCCTACATCAGGATGGTGATTAGAGACTGTCTCCGCACCTTTGTCCGGAGTGGCAATTCACTGATTGTCTTTACGATTTCTGTCTTGCAGGGTCTTTGCCAGGCTTCCAGCAGCCCTTCTTTTTATTTATTAATTTATTCATTTATTTGCGATTCCAGCATTTCACAGGATTTGGATTTGCTGCCTTGAGCTTTCTGGGGATGAGAAGTTGTGCCAAACTACAAATTTCTTGGCGATCCAGAGAGAACGATAATTCACACTGCCCTCAACCAGCCCAAACAGAGAGATGGGTGTTATTAATCACTGCTGTGGGGCCGCTTGGGGATTGCTTGCCCATGAAAACCTTTTGGGACTGAAGACTTCTTGAGAGCTTTTGATTTATGTACTCGCCACCAAATGTGCCGAACACACAGACAAGATAAGTGCACACTGGACATGAAATTAATTACCTACTAACTGCAGCCAGTCATTCACAAGAAGGTAAATTAATGCTTGGCCACCAGGCAGAGGGTACTTTGCACGTTTTGCAGCCTGGCTCCAAGAGTATGTGCACACTCAGGTACTCCACAACCTGGAGATCAGCTGTGGTTTAATGCTATTCATGGTATCATAGAATCATAGAATACTAGGTGAGAAGGAACCTCAAAGATCATTGAGTTCAACATTTCTCGGCAAGAGCACAGTCTAGACAAGGTGGTCCAGCTCCCCATCCAGCTGAATCTTAAAAGTGTCCAGTGTTGGGGAATCCACCCCTTCCCTGGTCGAAGGAAGCAGCCTGGTCTAGTGGGAGGTGTCCCTGCCCATGGCAGTGGCTTGGAACTGAATGATCTTTAAGATCCCTTCCAACTCAAGCCATTCTATGATTCTGTGGTTATTCCAATGACTGATCCCTCAGCGCTTCTTCAATTTACCACATGCTGAAGCCGTCTAGGACCGACATGTGGACTCAGGGATGTACCTGGTCACCAAACCACCTCCACTCCTAATGGCTCCAGGAGCATTTCTCCAGCAGCTGTGCTGTCCAAGCATGGCCTGGGTTTTCCTTTGCAAGATTATTCTGTGTTCCCCAGCTCAGATCGGCACAGGGCTCCTTGGCTTGAAGGTGAGGGATTTGAGGCTATTAAATAGGGAAGAGCAGCCTTAGTGACAGGTAATGCGAAGATGAAGCTTGAGGCCACCAGTTGGATCAGGAGGCATCAGGGAAAATGGTTTCTGTGACGAGGGGTTGCTTGGATGAACCTCCATAAGGAGAAGATCCTGGAGGGGGGCACAAAGACAGCACCCATCACCTGATGGCATTTCTTGGACAGCTGGGGCTTCACAAATGCCATGGTGAGAGGAGATCCTGTCTCCGAGCAGCCCTCAAAGCCTGCAGAGGTGATGATTGGGAAGCGGAAAGCCAGGAAGGAAAAGGCACTTCCCCACAGCCTCACTGGGAGGGTGCAGAGCATAATTCCTGGCACAGAGGTCGCAGTTTCCACAAGAGTCCCCGAGGCTCATCCTGACTTCCCTAACCAATAGGAACTAAAATACCTCTCTAATCTACCTACTCGTAAAGCTCATTATCCCTGCGGTACCCAAGTGATGCCTAACAGGAGAAAGCACCACTGGGTTGGATGAGGACAGGAGAACTGGGATATGCTGTAGCCTTTAGGCAATGCCTCATCCCATCCCCAATCCAGCACGGTCCCGTCTACCTGAAAATGCTCCTTCAGCATCCCAAAAGGGTAGATTTCTCCCTGCAGCCCTTTCAGATTTGATTAAAATTCTCCATCTACTTATCCTTCTTACCAATGGTGACATTTTTATTACCTCCATCAATGGTGCGTGGGGCTGCCTCCAGGGGGCAAGCCAGGATGTCTAAATTAGCCATAGGGAACCTGTGTAGGTAACTTCAGTCTGTTCAGGAGCAACCAGGTATCCCCATTAGAGATGGCATCTCCTCTCTCTCTCTGCAAAGTCTGCTGAAGCCCCTGGCTCCATGATCTGCCCTAGGTGAAAGCATCTTGTTATCTGGGCATCTCCAACTGTGTCAATAAGCAAGTAGAGAAGGTACCAGCAGTGCCGAAGCACATTGCTGATGGAGACCTAATGCCATGAGGTTTAACAAATGCCGGGTCCTGCACTTGGGGCACAACCACCCTGTGCAGCTACAGACTAGGAGAAGTCTGGCTGGAAAGCTGCCTGGAGGAGAGGGACCTGGGGGTGTTGGTTGACAGCAACTGAACATGAGCCAGCAGTGGCTCAAGTGGCCAAGAAGGGCAATGACATCTTGGCTTGGATCAGAAACGGCGTGACCAGCAGGGCCAGGGAGGTTCTTCTCCCTCTGTACTCAGCACTGGTGAGACCGCTCCTCAAATCCTGTGTTCAGTTCTGGGCCCCTCACCACAAGGAGCGAGTCCAGAGAAGAGCAACAAAGCTGGTGAACAAGCTGGAGAACAGGCCTCATGAGGAACGGCTGAGTTTATCCTGGAGAAGAGCAGGCTGAGGAGAGACCTCATTGCTCTCTACAACTACCTAAAAGGAAGTTGTGAGACGAGGGTGCTGGCCTCTTCTCCCAAGTGACAGGTGACAGGATGAGAGGGAATGGCCTCAAGCTCCACCAGGGGAGGTTTAGGCTGGACATTAGGAAAGAAATTTTCATGGAAAGGGTCACTGGGCACTGGAACAGGCTTCCCAGGGAGGTGGTTGATTCACCTTCCCTGGGGGTGTTTAAGGGAAGGGTGGACGAGGTGCTGAGGGGCATGGTTTAGTGTTTGATAGGAATGGTTGGACTCGATGACCTGGTGGGTCTTTTCCAACCTGGTTATTCTATGATTCTATGATTTGGTATCCTTGATCCCCTTGCTTCTTCTCTCACTTCCTCCCTCCAGTTTCACAGATGCTCTTCCAAAAAAAAATGGAAAACAGAAGTCAGATCCTGGCCATGTGTCACAGGTGTGGGAGCACTGCTGTGCCTAGTATTTGCTTTCCTGAGTAGGGACATGCTTCATTTCAGAGCCTCTGGTCATGGCTCCAGGTCCTGTTGGGGATGGTGATGCCATGGGCATGGTGAACGTGGTGATATTGCAGGCAACGGTCCTCATTGGGGATGTAGTGTAGCAGGCAAGGGTCCCACTGGTGACAGTGACGCTGTAGGTGAGGGTCTTTGCTGGGGATAGTGTTGTTGTGGGTCAAGGGTCTTTGAGGGGGATGGTGATGCAGTAGGTGAGGGTCCCACTGGGGACCCCTCTGGACCTGCCAATACCACTTGCAGCATGGAAGAAGGTCTTCATCTCAGCCCGCCTGCAAGGCTCCTGGTCTGTTCCCAAACCCCAGTCAGATGACAGGGTTATTTACTAAGGCTGGCAGGAAGGAAAGGCCATAAATTCCCCAGATATAACGGCTGAGTCAGAGACTGAAGTGGCCGCTGCCAATTCCAACGTAGCCTGGAAGAGCAGCTTAGAGGGAGGGAACGGGGTCAGCTGTGGCTTATGCTGTGCCTCTCCAATCCAGGAGGTCCCCTGGAGGCTAGAAGGGATGAGGAGGTGTTAGACAGCAGGTCCCACTGGCTCCCAGCAGTCCCACAGCTGCTTTCCCCAGGCAGGCCACCCTCCGTTTGCTTCCCATGCTGGGATGCAGCAGTTTTCTTTGGTCTCCTCCTCCACTCAAGGTTCACAGTTTGGTTGAAAGACCTTGCAGACAGTTTGCCCTTCCACCCTGGGGATCCCTGCTTCTCTGGCAGGAAAGCAAAAGGCTCAAACTTTGGGACCGAACACTATGTATTATCTTCCGCTGGGTTTTTGCAAATCCTTGGGTTTTTTTAAAAAGAAAATAATTGCATGTTCCTAAAATTAGCCCTGACGTGTTGCAAACGCAAACCCAACACATTTCATTAAGAAAAAAAAAAACACGCCATAAGGAGACATTTGGATCCATTTGCATGCGTTTCTTTTTCCTCTGTTTGTTTGGTTCTTTGGGAGAAAATTCTCCAGCAAGCTTCAAGCAGCCATGAAACAAGGAAGGTAAATATTGTCTTTCCAGAAGGGTTTACCCTGTGCCATCTGCTCTTGCCTCTCACAGAGACCTGTCCCATGCCATTGCACTTCTGGTCCCCTTAGCAGTCACTGCATTTATGCTTTCTGCTCTCTCCAGCTTTCTTCCTTCTCCAGCAAACATTTCAAGGGTTCACTAGACCTCCTGGGAAGGACTTCGACTGGGTAGTGATGGAGAGTTCTACAGTTTCTGACCCTCACTCCCCTGTTAAGCCTTCACAAATGCTCTGAGAATTGTACAATGCACCATTTGAGGAGAGAACCCTGACACATCTCTAGACCTCTTGGGTGTTGCCGTTGTATTCACTGCTCATCTTCATGCCTCCTTTTCCTGTGTTTCTCAGACACCAGCACCACGGGGCTGAAGCCCCAGGACAAGTGTTGATGCCCCAAGCGGGTCATCTACCGTGGGCAGACACAGCCAGGAGAGAGCGCAGGGTGCTGGCACCTGCTGTAGAAACTGCAGGTGAAAACAGCACATCTCCTGCCATCTCCACCTCTTCACCCTTTACCTCCACCTTCCCTCCCTAGCAGATCCCAAGAAGGCTGATGGAGGGTCTCCGTTTCCCATTGCCCTCATTAAGGGTAATGTCCTTCCCGTCGCTGGCCTGATTTCCTTGCACCACTGACCTTTACCTTTGAGGAAAGACAAAAAGTCATGAAATCAGCCCCAGCAACTGTCTGTGTCCTTCCAGCCTGCTGAGAGAAGACACGAACGCTCCCAGGTCCCTGTCCTCCACCACTCCCTCTTCTGATGGCCAGGAGTGCTCGGCTCAGTGCTCCAGGGATGTGGTTCATGCTGCTTGAGCAATTCACGGCTGCTGCTCAAGACCTCACGCATGGAAAGATCTTGAGCAAGAGTCGTGAACAGCAAAAGTAGCGTAAAGAGAAGGCGGTCAGGGAGCATTTTAGGTGCCACAGGAGCATGTAGACAAGCACAGACCTGGGAGGTTTTTATGGAACCAGTTTGATACGCACTAGTGTGTTGGAGCACTGAAGGTGACGCAGACATGGGACGCATGTTTGAAAGCACAAAGCTGTTCTTGGTTGGTCTTCTGGGCTGCTCATCTGCACCAGCCTTTCAAGGGGTTTTCATTGCAAGTGGGGAAAGGAGGCACGGAGCATCCCTGAAGAAGGCGGCTGTGTGCACTGCGCTGCCATCTTTGCACCAGAAACGTATCTCTAAATACCAATCCAGGAGCACGGGGTCTGCAGAGACACCTGTGAAAGATGCCTGTGAGTGTATTCGGAGGGTTAAAAAGAGACACTGAGGGGGCTAAGCAGTAAGTAATGAAGATGTCACTCAACAAGATGAGATCTTTCAGTGTATTCAACGCCACTTCCTGTTGGATGGAAATTTCCAGGTGTTTGGAACAAAAGCGGATTTAAACCAGGGAAAACTCTTCACTGTCTACCAAACTGCTTCAAATTTATCATCTGTGTGTCTCCTTTTATACTAGAAGACATCGACCTTCTAGATCATTAGCAGAGATATTAATGAAACTCGATCTTTAGCTCTTGTTCCACCCTGATAAATATGCCTTGCTCAATGTAGCACTCTCTTGTTTAGGATTACTTACTGCATTTCAATGTGTTTTCAGTTTGTACAAACCACATTTGAGACCAGTGCCTTTTCTTCCCTAATATTTTTTTATTTCCTAAGACAAAGCAGCAAAATACATTAGTCAAAATAAAAACACATGTTCATAAAGGCTGTGCTGTCTTTATCCCCTGGCCTTGCCATTCGCTAATAGCATTCCTCTTTGCATCAAAAAGGGCTGGAAAAGAAGAAAAGCTGGCAGTTTTCTGTGCCCATCGTCCCTCAAGTCTGACTCTTCCCTAATGGTAATTGTATTGAGCATCTGGCTTCTGCAAAGTTTCTCCACATTGACGCTATCATGTGGACAGAACCAAGCTCTAAATATTTCATCATGTTTTTTTCTTAAATATTCATACTATTATTTTTATAGGCTGGTGACTGACAGAATTATATTCTCTCCTTTTTTGTTTTATATTGCCTCAGCATTTCCTTTCTTCTGCCTCTCAGGATCACATTGTCCAAACATTTTAAAATATAGCCACTCAAGAATCAATATGTTCATTGACTAATCCCATTATTAGCAGCTGAGAATGAAAACCAGATGATGTTTGCAACCTACACAGACTGATTTCTTGAATATAACATTTCTCAAGAACCCGATTTCCCTCTTTACTGTTCTCCTTTCTCACTGCACTCAGAAGGCAGGATATCACAGAAGGCTCAGAGTATTGATCCTTTTGGCTTGTCAGTAGCATCATTTCCCTTCTCACTCATCTTCCTGCTACATTTTGGGGTGTAAAAGGACTTCTTAAGCCTTCGAAGATGTCTGACTAGTTTTGCTGCCTGGTTTGCTGTCCTTCCCCTAGGAGTCTCAAAAGGCTCCAGCTTGGTTACCTCCCTCCGTTCTCCAGCCACAGGCAGATGTTCACCCCACAGAGGACTGTGCCAGCTGGAAATGTCACTGTGCCCCAGCTAATTGTTACCATCCTCAGCTGGGAAGGACAATCTGCACCACTCTGTCAATGGCAAGTATCATCCTGACCCCAAATCCACTGCATCCGCTCCAATGAGTGATGCTGCCTCGTGCTAAATGGGCTGGAGCAGTGGACGGGTGGGGAGAAGAGGCTCAAAGGGGAGCATGTCCAGTGGCACAGCTGGATCCATAGCTCCCCATCCTTTAGGAGCCTCTTGAGGCTTAGCCTTGGCCAGCTTTTATGCTGGAAAATCTCCTGGCCTTCAGCCCTGAGTTGAGTCTTCCTTGGGATTTTCCAGCTTTCTCTCTCACTACTGGCTTTTACTGTGTCTTCAAGCACAGATTTAAAAACCTCCAAATCCCTGTTTTTCTTTCTAGCCCTATGCAATCCTCTCTATGGCCCTGCTGAGCTCTGTTCACAAGCTGCACGTCCAAGGTTTCCCATCCATTCCCAGTGTGTAAGAAGCAGATTTAGGAAGGTCTTCCAAAGTGTAACTCATCACATGAATGCATGTGGTGGCCTCTTGCATTTGGATGAGCAGCTGACTTGGAGAAACAGAGAGGGGGTGGAGGCTAGGCTGGAAAAATATAAAAGCTCAGTATAGTCTCAAAGCAACCAGACAGCACAACCTAGTAGTTTCAGGGAAGCTGGGGTTGTCCTTTAGCCTTAGAGTAGGAGCTGCCTAGTGCACGGATGTTGAAACGGATAGTGCTGAATAGCCATGGGCTCCTTTTCAAAGCATCATGCCATCATGTGGCTCCAAGGATCTGGTGATTCAGCCTCCCTTGGATACAGCCCTAACCAGCTGTGACAGCTTTGATTTTGCCTGCGCTTGCCATGTCACCTCCTGGCTCTGCAACAAGGCCTGGAGGAATCAGCCGTTGCTGATAGCTTCGTCATTTCGTGCTGCCGGCAGCTTGGTGGCCCAATGAGAGACACTGGTGAGGGCTGCCCCTAAAATAGCTGGGAGGCTCTTGGCTTTGGGTCAGACGTCCCCTCTGCTGGCCTTGTGGTGGGGGGGATGCTGTTTGTGCCAGCGTTTCTGCTCTCACATCCAGATGTCACCGTTCCCTGGAAGTGTTCAGAGCCAGATTGGATGGGGTCTTGAGCAACCTGATCCAGTGGGAGATGTCCCTGCCCATGTCAGGGGGTGCAACTGGATGACCTTTAAGGTACCTTTCAACTCAAACCATTCTCTGATTCTATGTGTAGCTGTGGAAGGAAGAAAGGATGAGAATTTCAAGTGCAGAAGCATTTTGGGGTCTGTCTCATGGCCAAAGCACCACCCCCATTACACAGAAAGCACAGAAAATGGAAAAACTGTCCCACTTGAATCAGTATCGTGATTAAATCAAGAGCCCAGGGTGATTTAGTATCAGGGTGCAGCCCAGCCATGAGGAATAATCACTGAATCACATGGACTCAGTGGTCATCACCTCATGGGGCAAACAGGAGTGGTGATGTCACCATGAAAGCCTGTGCTCCCGTATAGGATGGTTGTTGTGTATTTTAGCTTTCAGATCTTTCTTCTCCTTCTCCCTAGGCTGTGATTGATTCCTTTGAAGGTAACTCAGAAATCAGGCATGATTTGCCTGGAGAAGTGAAAGCTCAGAGGAGACCTTATAGTGGCCTTCCAGTACCTGAAGGGATCCTACAAGAAAGCTGGGGAGGAATTTTTTATAAATGGCTTGTAGTGATAGGATTAGGGGCAATGGATATAAACTGGAGAGGGGCAGATTTAGGCTCGACATTAGGAAGAAGTTCTTCATGATGAGGGTGGTGAGGCACTAGCACAGGTTTCCCAGGGAAGCTGTGGATGCTGCATCCCTGGAGGTGTTCAAAGCCAGGTTGGATGGGGTCTTGGGCAGCCTGATCTAGTGGGACATGTCCCTGCCCATGGTGGGGAGTTGGAACATTAAGGTCCCTCCCAACACAAGCCATTCTATGATTCTATGATTCTATGATTCTATGATTTTGACTCTGTGCACCCAGCAGATCCTGGTGCATGAGCCGCATGAGGTAACGCAAAGCCCACAAAGGTCTTACTAGTTTGTCTATTTATTCTGTAGCTAGAGGAGACTAAGCAGTGAGGGATGGTGACAGATTTAGGGGTTCCTGGGGCTGGAAGCGACAAGCCTAGAGGTTCACTTCCCTCACCATCCTTGGGGCAGAAATCATCCAAAGCAGCATCTCCACAGACATTTCTCCTGAACAAGTGAGCAGTTTTCCATGGAAAAGATTTAGTAGTAGACAGCTATGGTTTGACTCGATGATCTCAAAGGTCTTTTTCAGGCAAACCATTCTATGATTCTATGAAATACCCCAGACAAACCCAAAATACATCGATTCTCCTTAAAACCCACCAATGGAAGGAATGCTCTATTGTCTTTCAAATCACAGCAATTTACCTCTTCTCTCCCGATTTCATAACAACAGTTCAACCTTAGAGGCATTTTCCATGTATATATCACATGCCAGGGAGCTCTGTTTATAGTGGTTTATACAGAGCAAACCCAAAGCAGTGAGACAAAATAAACACACTTTCCAGTGCTAGAACTGTAGGAGTTATGGCTCCTCTGGATCTTCTGCCCCAGCAGCCTCCCAGGGCTGAAATCGCTGTGAAAGAGAATCATACAATCATAGAATCACTTGGTTGGAAAAGACCTTTGAGAGCATCAAGCGAAACCATACCTGTACACTACTAAATCATATCCCTCAGCACTTCATCTACCCATCTTTTAAATATCTCCAGGTATGGGGACTCAACTACATCCCTGGGCAGGCTCTGCCAGTGCCAGAGAATCCTTTTGGTGAAGAAATTTTTCCTAATGTCCAATCTAAACCTCCCCTGGTTCACCTTGAGGCCATTCCCTCTCATCTGATCGCCTCTCACTTTGGAGAAGAGACCAACATCCTATTGCCCTCCTCTCTACAACCTCCTTTCAGGCAGTTGTACATAGCGATAAGGTCTCCCCTCAGCCTCCTCTTCTCCAGGCTAAACAACCCCAGTTCTTTCCTCATACAACTTTTTCTCCAGCCCCTTTACCAGCCCCTGTTCCCCCAAAACAGAGATACTAGGACAGAGCTTTCCGCAAAGAAGAGTTAAATACTCATCCTACTCCAGACTTTCCCTCAGTGCCCTGGGCAAGCCACTGAGTTTATTTGTGAGTCAGAAATAAAGACACCTCTTCGCTTAGCAGTGTGAGGGCGCAGCAAGGAGAATATTGCTAAGCAGCGCTAAAAACCTACCACGCTCCTATTAACCACGGATTTCTGAACCTGCTTCTCCTTCACGCTTTTTATCAACACATCCACAATTGTTTATTTAAAGGAATTATTGAGCAGCAAAAGCTTTCCTAGTGGTGTTTTGACATCTGCCTCTTCTCTAAGAGGTTCTCATCTGAGATGCAGATGTGTCGGCTGCAACCTGCTGCTCGCTGACAGTGAACTGTTGAGGGAGGTTCAGATGAAACAGTTTTGATATGTAGAGCCCTAGGGCCCAATGTACCCCACCTGTATTCTCCAGGCTGTAACACGAGTTATTCGTACTGAAATCAGTGGTAAAGTTTTCATCAACTCTCATTATGCTGAATCAAGGCCTCCAGATGGCACCGAGCCAAGATAAGATCGATGATTTTGCAAGCACAAGCCAAAAAGTGGGTGGAAAATGCTTCTTGGAAGCTGGCTCAGTAGCACTTCGATGCCTTCTGAAGTCTTACCAGGATGTGAAAACATACCTGGCATTTTGCAGCTGTAAATAGGGTCTTCACAGCTCTATACAGCACTTCCAGCTGCACAGATGCTACTTATCTTTGTGTTCTCCTGGAATAAAACCTTGCTTTATTTTTCTCACTTCCAAAATAAACTTCCTTTTCTGCACTCCCACAGAGAATCACCACCAGGAAGGAAAGCTGTGCTGAGTTTTCTATCCAGCAGATTGCCTCTCTGTTCCTTCTACCCTAAGAACCTGAAAGCAGAGCAGGGCTACTGTATAGAGAAAACTGAAGAGCATTTAAAGGTGTCTTGTTTCTAAATACATCCTTTTCTGATTGAAAAAGGCTGAGCTAGGAACATTGAAGGAGCTAATTAAAATGTAAACAGTGTCTCTTTTAATTGCTAGCACTGAAAATTGTCATTATTTATTTTAAAAGTCGAGGTGCATAAGAATATGTGTTTAATTGCAAAAAGGAGGAGGTGAATTTTAAATATACTTTGGAGATGCTGCAGTCTCAGCTCCGGATGGTTGTCTCCATGAGAAAATGCAATAAGCTGTTTCACCCAGCAAATCATTCGCTGCAGACATGTGGTTTGATATTTACCCCCCACCCCTATTCAATGCATCGGTTTCTTTGTTTGGCCTTTCTTTTTTAAATCCCTATTTCCCATCCTCTGCAATCCTGACTCTTGGAGGAGCCTGGAAATCAGTGCAGCACTTCCAGATCAGTCATTATTGGATGTTTTTCTGTTCACGCTGGTAAATGGCTCGGTTGTGTGTAATTAGTTAAAGATGTGAAGTGCCGACTAAGTGCTAAGTAATGTTACATAAGCGTAATGTATGGCAGACGCGCTGTGCCACAAAAAGCATAATACTATTTTGCACTTAACTAGCACCTTCTACCCCAGGTTGGCAGAGCGCCTCACTATCGCCGCTGGAGGCTGTCAGCACCCCAGCAAATTAGGTTATTGTTTTAATACGTGTTTACAGCTGAGAAAACTGAGGCACAGAGCAGTTAAGAGCCTTGTCCCCATTCCCTTGGTGAGTCAGCAGCTTGAGCGACGCAGCAAAGCCAGGCAACCCTAGTCCCACCACCGGCTCTGGTTAGGGGTGAGCACAGAATCATAGAATCACCAGGTTGGAAGAGACCCACTGGATCATCGAGTCCAACCATTCCTACCAAACGCTAAACCATGCCCCTCCGCACCTTGTCCACCCGTCCCTTAAACACCTCCAGGGAAGGTGAATCAACCACCTCCCTGGGCGACTGTTCCAGTGCCCAATGATCCTTTCTGTGCAAATTTTTTTCTAACGTTCAGCCTAAACCTCCCCTGGCAGAACTTGAGGCCATTCCCTCTCATCCTGTCCCCTGTCACTTGGAATGCTTTGTAACGATGCTTCATAACTCCTGGCTGCATGTCTTTTGCTGACAGCAAAACTGTGGGGTCACAGCCTGGGGACAAACTAGGAGCAAATCCAGAACGGGATGGGCTCTGCATACATCACAGCCTGGAAAGGGACAACTGTCCCTGGCCAGTTCTCTATGGAGAACTCTCCAACTCTCCAAGGGACAACTCTCCACAGGGACAATGCTGAGTGTGGAAGGTTAGGGTTTGGGTATCCCCATGGAGGGTTGGCTGTAGACAGTTGTGCAACAGAGAGCTGGCCATGGAGAGTTGTCCTTGACCCACTGTAGCCTGCTAGTCCATGAGAAAGAACCACTGGGTTTGTTTGCAGCTGTGAAGGCTGGTTATGAATGTGCTGAGATGAGTGGCTTGTGTCCTCAGACACACTCCCATCGCAGATGGAGACCCCACCTCTCCTCCACAGTCAACCTGCTTGTTAGAAAGACCAATTTCCTTTGAAGGTGGAAGTCTTCTCCTCCCAGTTACCAATTGACAGGGGACAGGATGAGAGGCAATGGCCTCAGACTCCATCAGGGGAGGTCTAGGCTGATCATTAGGAAAAAATTTTTCACGGAAAGGGTCATTGATAGGAATTGTTGGACTCGATGATCCGACGGGTCTTTTCCAACCTAGTGATTCTATGATTCTATGATTTTTGTAGCTTTTGCTTCATTGAGAAGGGAGAGGAAAAGAAGCTTCCCTTCTTGCTACCAGGGTCACATAAAATTCCATCTCATGCCCATCCCATGGATGCGCATTGGATCAAGCTGCTCATTAAGTGAGGAATATCCTCCTACAGAACCCGTGCAGCCATGGAGTGAGCTAGCACAGGTCAAGACAGAGTCGAGCCAGAGCTGGCCACCACTTTGCTATGCTCTGTGCCTAAGGTCACCAGTCCAGAGCTGGAACTTGCCACTTGGATGGGTATACCAGTCCAGACCCAGCCAGATGGTCCCTGGAGGGCTTTGGGCAGATGCACGTCATCCTCGCTGCCCAGACATCCCTACTTTGTGTCTCTTTTGAAGCATCGCTATGTTTCCTCCCTTTCTCTTTCTGGTGAGTGGAGTCCTTGAAGCCTCTCTCTCTGAGGCATTTTCTTCAGGCCTTGAATTGCTTTTGTAACTGTGCCCTCTTTGGATTTACAGCATCCTCTGGAAAATTTGATTTCACACTGTATTTGTATATTTAACAAAAATAATTCCAAACACCAAAAACATGCCGTGCCCTGACTGGCATTACGTAGCATTTGTGATAATTGGATTCTCAGAAAGCCAAGCACTATCTGGGTTTTAATGAGATTCAGACTTTAATTACTGCGTCCCTTTCCCAGGCATGCAGTGGAAGCAGGGAGGAAAATGACCATAATCACGTCTTGGGCATGTTGCAAGAGATGGCCCCGATGGATCGCGTTTCAGTTTGTTAATGAGGGGCCATTCTTGCCACACACAGTTGGAAAGCCAGTTTCTCTTGTGTTGTGGTCTACATACACATCCCTTAGGATTTTGGCCACAAACCACTGCTGCATCCTCCCAGAAGAAGGCACTTCTCTACTGACAGAAAGCCAGCAGGGATGGCTCCTGGACCTGCAAGGCAAAAGAGGGAGACAAGCACATGATGGGATCTGGAGTAGACTTACATTAAGCCTTGGTGACAAATGATGTAACACAAGATGGTCCTTGGGCAGAGTTCAGGGTCCCCACAGGACCAGCATCACCTTCCTGCACGTCCCTTGCGTGGCTCTTCTCCTGTACGGTGCAGATCCCAGGGAAAACTTGCCCGTAAGGCTCAGATGACTCATTTGCTGGCTTTCTCACTTCCCCGCCTCCGTCCTGGAGGATGTGGTGTTTTGCCGAGTCTTATCTGCACTAAGGTTGGAGGAGGCAGATGAATGCAGTGGTTTCATGTCTGCAGAGAGATGGCTTTGATGGAGGGATGGGGTTATTAACACTTAAACATTAACCAAGAGCAATCAAGACACTGCAAGGTCATGTGAGAGGACCTTTAAATTGCAGCATTCAGCCTGTGTGATGATGCTCAGATCCAAGCCAAGAGAAATTAATTATTTTTAAAAAGGGCTTTGTTAGACACTGCATCAAATTCTTCACAAATGAGTTGATACGTTGCCGTATGGTGTTCCCACATTCACTCATTTTGTAGACTGACAAGAAATCTCTCCATCTAGGTGTTCTTGAGAGCCCCACTGCTTAACTTCTGTTATTCCATCATCCTTTGGGTGGTCAGAGATCTACATTGCACCTTGTCTTGCCCCTTGCTGTATTCAGGACCAAAGTCACAATTGCCAGGTAAAAATTCCCAAGATTGCTCTTCTTTCCATTTCCTGACCCGTTTTCCAAGATCACAGCTATCTCCCTGGTTTTCCATCACTTAGAAACAGTCATCACCTTAGCTTCTTTTTCCCCTCCCAGCAGACTGCAGTACTGTTGTCCTTGCCTAATGCATGCGAGCATTTTCTTAGATTTACCTTCTTTTTAATCACTAGCTGGTTTTGCATTCAGTCACGTACTCTAGATGCCTACACAGCGCTATGTGACTGCTTCTTTCTGGCAGCAGGGAAAGCCAAGGTCTAAGCGGGCAGGAGCTGTGGGCGGCTTGAATCACTCCTGACACGAGACACCTCAGCAGTCACCATGGGCGCATTTGGCATTCCAGCCTGCCTTTGGCTGTGATCTCCATCATTTCCTGACATTACCCAGCTACTTTCTCTGCTAGCTGGACATCGGTAACTCAGACAGCTTAGAAGGAGGAAATTCTGTGTAGCCTTGGGGTAGGCAGTGAAGGAGCCACATGGGGAGCTGGGGAAGGTGCTCAGCGGGGCTGCCGATGAGAAGGGTAATGAGAAGTTTTGCACTGGGCTCACAAGCACTCCTGGGGATGTGTTTCTTGTGGCCATGCCCTTCAACATTGCCCAAAGGATGTGAGGCAGGGCAGGTGTACAGCTTCTGGCTCTCATCCTCCATGGGCAGACCTGTCTCTCTGCTATTTCTTGGGCTGGCATTTTTGCAAGACCTTCACTTCCCTCTAACTGTTCCGTAGCGTTGATTCACCAGCTCAGTATTTTGTTGTGGCTCTTCTCCTCACCTTCCCTCTTCCCGGGCAAACCTGCCTTGACTCACGCTTTCTTCTCTGCTTGCTTTGCCCTTTTCCATTTCCAGAACAAGATATTTTTATCCTCGGAGCTGTGTATTCCTGGAGGAACCATGTCTGCTGCTGCTGTGTGCCAGAAGAGGCAGGGCTGCTCTGCCTCCCCTGGGCTCATTTTTAGGGCTTCACAGCAGGCACGGTTGGTAGGTGCTCTCCAGACATCCACTGCAAGCAGGGAGTCAGAAATTGTGAGTAAAGCTACAGCTTTGGGGCATGTGTAGGGTGAGGTTATGGTACAACTTCAATCTTCTTCCAGTTGCATGGTGCCATGGTCCCCATCTCTGACAAAGATGACAAGATTCATGGCAAAGGCTAGAAATAATGGTCTTGGGGGAGATAAGAGGGTGAGCTGGAGGTCTCCCACATGCTGGGAGCCTCACTTTGCACAAAGGATACAGATAGCCTTGGGCCTAATTGAGGCAAATCCCAGGAACAACATGCTTGCATAAAAGCTCTTACCCTGGGGCTTATGCAAAGTAAACTCCTTCTCTCCCCTCAGGGACCAAGGACCTTGAATTTCCTACATGTAAGTCTGGAGGAACATGAACACATCAGCAGATAATGTAGGATCATATAATCATAGAATCACTAAGTTGAAAAGACCTTTTAGATCATCAAGCCCAAGCATGACCTGTGCTGGAAGCAAAGTCCCTTACAAGGTGTTCAAACTGGAGGAGAGCAAACTGCCTTTTGGGTTGTCCATTCTGTAACACCAAAGACCAGGAGAAAGTGGGATGTGCCTGGCTTGTAGCAAGGCAGCACCACTTTGTGGCACAATTTGAATGTTGTCCTGTTTCCCAGTCTAGATCACCAAGAGGAAATCCATTCTGGGTGGGATTCGGATGCTTCTTTTGCTAAAGAGGAAGTTTGTTTCTTTCCAGCATGTGTCGGGTCGATGCTCTCTAGACCAGGATTTTCTAGGTTCCCTTTATTGAAGAACATGGTGACTTGACTCATTCTGCCTCCCTTCTCCTCTGGCTTTGGGTAGAATATCCTCCTCCTCTGGCACGTCTGGAGTAGGGACCCTTCATTTTCAGCTATGTAGGGAGGCTCCTGAGCCCCAGAGCCAACCCACAGATGTGGGAGTAGGTTAGGAAAGCCACACAGGTGGCACTCACACGGCCCACAAACCTCTGAGCTCTGGCTGTTAGGGCCACAGAGATGACTGCCCGAAAGCACAAGTCCATCCTAAGCCATCAGCAGTCACAGGACCATTGTCTCCCTCCTCTTCCCAGGAAGCAGACTGCAAAACCATGTAACTGCAGAGACAAGAAGCATCTGAACAGGCTCAGGCAACAATCCATGCCCATCTATGTCTCCCAGGAAATTGCCTGCTATGGGGCTGGAGAAGAAAGTGGTAAGAAACGAAGGTTCCTGCTGGATATGTGGCTTTCCTGTCCCCAGATAATGGAAACACTGCCCTGCAATGGACTGAAAACTCTGAGCTCTGTAGGGAAAACCAGCCCCGTTTGATGTGTCAGCCCCCTTAGTCCCTCCGCAACAGCCTTTCAGGGTGGGCAACCCTTAGAGCAGGGACCCGGATATTATTGGGTATATTTGTTTCTAGGATAACCCCTGGAGGAAAAAAAAATTGCAACTTGAGATCCACCAAATGTCCTTTGCTGAGAGAAGATGCTTATTCTGTCACGTAACATTATTGTTTTTTTCCTTAGGTTAAGGGAAAATTTGTCCCTCTTCATGGAAGCAGTGTCCCATTTATTTTCCACTTAAGCCTGAGTGCCAGTGGGGGTCTTAAGTGGAACATCTAACCATATCCTGGGAGGGTGATCTTGATGAATAGTTATATCCTTCCCCAAGCCCTGCCCTTCCCAGAACTGGTCCCAGTATTTCCACCTACTTAATAGAAAACTAGGAATAGACACAACAGGAAGCAATTCTCTAGAATAAAGCAGCCTTTCTGAGATTTCAGAGACTGGGCACAACCCATCCCTGGGGAGCACTGGGATGGGGCGATGAGTCTGGCACACTCTGTCTCACAGCGGGCAACGCACCACAACAACATGTGCATAGATTTCCATTTCATCAGGCCTGGCAAATGAAAGGATGCTCTCCTTTTCCGGAGGTCAGGCATCGCTCTTCCTCTGCAAAGACCAAGGAATGCAAGTGGTGGAGAGGATCAGTTCCAGGTTATCTGTGTTTCTCTGCTCCTAGCTGCAGAGATCCCAAGTAAAATGTTCATACAGGGTGCAGAGCACTTAGTTGGCAGGAATTGCTGAGAAGGTCTGTGGTTGTCTAACCACTGCTGGGGAAAAGAGGCAGGAGCTGGCATCATCTCCACGTGGCCTGCGGCTGGACACTCAACAGGAAACAGGGAGAACCCAGCAACCTCTCTGGAAAAGTCATTTTTTGCACAGATCAAAGCATGAGACTGTCTCCAGGATGAGAAAGTAACTGGAGAGCGTGAGAAACATCAGCTCATTTATAAAAGAGGCAGATAGAGAAATGTCCTTCCCTGTAATGGCCAGAAAGCCAAAGAGTCAGGCTTGCAGTGGTGGGACGGTAGATCACAGCAGCGCTACCAGGAGGGCACTCGACAGCACTGATGGTTTAATAACTTCCATACCCAACAGAAAGAGGTTAAAAACATTTGTTTGCAAATCCAGAGCACAATTAGTAGTGAGTCATGGAAAGTATTCCAGCTACTGTAAAAACAAGCTGGCGCTGAAGGGTCTGCTGGTCATTTGAAAGCATCGAGAACTTCAGCCCAAGATTTTTTCCTTAATTGCACCACTTGGCCACTTGCTTTAAATTAAGCAGACAGGAGCACAAGACAGCTAATGCACGACTCTGAAAGGCAAACTGTTAAGCAAAGTGTCTCTCAAATGTTTAACTTCAAGAAGGCATGATTGAAATCTCATCAATTATGATCAGTGAACAAGAGATGGACTTGAAGTTCATCCATAATGTAATTTGTAGGATAATAAAATTTAAAGATATGAAATCTTTTTTAAGTTGAGTCTGCTTCAGTGCCTGGGGTGAATTAGATGAGTCTCTGTGTCACGCTACCCACTGTGCTGCACGCATGCAATAAATGCAATGCAAGAAAAGTTTCCCCAATGTGACTCAGAGGGTTTTGCTATTGAATATCTACACTAAAGTTACAGACGTAAGCCTTTTTTGTGTAGAACTGGGCATATTCCCTGCTTTTGTCTTCATTGGCAGTTTTTTCTGTCTGAAATCCACCCAGTTATTCTCACAGCTCTTCTGGATGGCAAACAGCTCTCCCCTGTCCCTGGCATCCTCTTCCTTTAAACACTTTGCACAAGTCCTCTGCCCTCAGCAGTCAATGGGAACAATGAACTTAGGGAGACCGTGACATTCCTGATTGAAAAACAAGATTGAGTCCTTCACTTCCCACTGTGCTGCTGACAGCAATACTACTTAGTACTCCTACCCTATGATGCGTTACCCAAACATTAGCTAATTATCCTGCCTGGCTCCTTAGAAAGCAGGCAATTAAGTATTTAGCTCCATTCTCCAGATGGGGAAACCCAGGCACAAAAAGAGGCTAACAGGGGAAAGGACAATCTTACTGTGTAGGGTGGAGAGCACCCTTGATGTCTGGAGGCGCGATATTGAGCTTGGGGCTTGTCTTTCCCATCTCAGCTCTCTCCACTAAAGCTGAGTTTTTTCTAGAGTTTCATAAATGACCAGCACCTTGGGAAAGTGATTCATTCTTGCCCAGGACAGGTTTAACTGAGGTGGGCTGATTCATCCTCTAGGAAGAGTACCCAAGGAGTCCACCTTTTCCATTCTGCCAAAGGGAAAATGAGGATGCTGCGAGAAGACAGTGTGAATTGCCTCCAGACTGCAGACAGCAATGTTGCCAGGATCAGTGCTCAAGAGCTCCTGGATCCTGGGAAATGTTTTACTGGCATAATTTAAGCCAGTCATGTGCATTTTGGAGACAGAAAGCAAGATACAAGCCCTGTCCTTCCTACTATTAATTTGATGACCAGTATTGCATCACAACCATGAATTTGGGCTATCTGTGGATGGAGAAAATGTTGAAATAAACTATTTTTAATACAGAGAGAAACTGTTCAGCAGGAAGGTCTTTAAAATAAAGAAACAGGAGTCCAAATCTAATAACAAGAGCTCTAGACATTGCAACTAAGTACACCATAAAATGCATAATTATGGCACTATAGCAACTATTGAATTCCAAAGCACATTTTGCATCTGAAATACAGGACAGAGCATCCTCTTTGGGTGATTCAGAGAAATAATCACAACACCCAAGTGCTCAGCATAGAAAAGGGAGAAGCACTGAACTGTAGCGTGCCATGAGCAGCCTGCGCCTGGTGTGCGAGTGCCGTCTCTGTGGGAGCAGCCCTGCCCAGGATGAGCGCACCTGCCTGGGGAGAAGAGATGAGCAAATATTTTTAGCCTGCGGCGCAGCTGCGAGCATCTCGTCTGCTTCCTACGAGCGCTCACTGAATCGTGGAGCGGAGCTGAGTGCGGGGCTGCACCACACAGGTGGGCACGGAGAAGGTGGCAAGGGAGTGACATCGGAAAAGCACATTCTAGCAAAGCATGGAGGGCACGAGTATGATTTATGCTGCTGTTCCCTTCTCACCAACTTTTCCTGCCCTCGGCTGCTCCGTTTCAGTTCAGATGGGGCTGAGCACACAAGGGTACCAAAGCAGCCTTCTTTCCACAGCATGGCTGGGAGCCACTTGCATCCCTTAAAAGGCATCTTCTGACTGAGATACACTCTCCTCCATTGTCTGGGGCATGTTGTTTTGCAGCTGGAGATGGGTGAATGAAGCTGAGTTACTGACCTTGATTTGAAAAAAAATGCACACTCGTGCTTTGTAAAACAAGCCTTTTAAAGCTGGCTTTTATGCAAAGAATTATGCCAATGTGTTTATGGAGACACTAGTATTTCAGGCCCCTTTCAATCTTCTGTGTTGCCAGTGAGCTTTTTCATCTATTTAAGCCTTTAACCAAAGGGCCCAGATCAGAAGAGGAATTTTATTACCTTGAAGGAGGTATTGTTTTACTATGTTGAAAGGAGGCACAGATGACCACTCTCACCAAACAGGGAAAAATGAAATAGCCTGTCTATGAGGCCTGCTCGTATGACTTTTCAGTGTGGAAATGCATTGAGGCCCATCAGAAAACGGGTCTCAATCAGCTTTGCCACTTTTTTTTCCCATCATGCCCTCAAAATGATGAACGAGGCCAGTTTAAGGAGTTTTTTGGAATTGCCCTGGTCCCCCTCCAGCCTTGTCCACAGGTTAGAAGTAATTTCCTTTGAGGATGCCATGGGAGGAAGCACATGTCTGACTTGGGAAGATGCTCTTGAGCACGGGTCCAGCACAGGCAGGCAGCTTTATTCGCCCTGCCTGACATGCTGAGTTAAACTGAATCCCTGGCTTCGCAGAGGGAGCTCGGTTAGGTGAGCGAGCATCACCAAAATCTGGTACGGCAACACCCCATGAGGCCAGCGCTCCGCTTCCGCTTGGAAAACAATAGGAGTTTACTCAACTGCAGCCCACTTGAGGTTTTCGGCTGAGCAACGAGACCCCAAATGTTACAGCTCTGCCTAATGTCCTTGGCTCTGTCCTGGTTTGGAAGAAAACATGCTGCGGCCCAAGCTGCCAATGCTATTTCCTCTCGCTTGTCTTTAAAGGTCTCTTTTTCCAACAGCTGATCGGCTCTGCAGCTCCGGGGAGTACGTGAGATCCGGCTGGCCCACGATCTAGCTGGTATGGCTGCGTGCCATGTTGTTGTTTGTATTGCTTTCATTTTTTTGGCATTACTTGGCTCTTCCACGCAACTTGTTTTCATCCTGAACTATGTGCTCATTACATATCCAAACACCCACGCAGGTTTTGCATGAGGAAACTCGAAACACACGCGCAGTAGAGGAGCAAGTTTGTGACTGGGGGGGGGGTGTGTGCTGTTGGTGGAATGAGATATTTGTCTCGAGGCAAACACAAACAATTGTCAAATCCCCAAGCTGCCCGTGGTTGGATTTCAAGCTTACTGACGACAAGCATGCGAACGCCATGCGCGCATCCTCCTGGCAAAGAGATGCAGGGGTCATCTCTTGTGGTCACCCTGGCCTCTCCCCTCAACTCCAGCTACTGTCCAAGGCATCTGTCCAGGGACCTCCTGGCCCTCTGGCAGGCTGTGCCCTGAATACCAAAGGGACCCATTTTTGCTGCTAGGAAATCTCTTGCTTCCCCTCTGTGGCCCCATTGTCACAAAGCAGGAATCCACAGGCAGCACAGAACTACCCAGCCAGCTCAGATCCAACAGGCACCAAGTTGTGCTGGAGGGTTTCATCAAGGTCCCGAGCAAAGGGTAAGAAATAAGTTGTTTGCTTCGTAACTGCCTATTTTTTTTTCCCCTAAAGCAGTGGATTTGAGTTGCTGTTGGAGGCAGCACAGAGCAGCATTGGTGCCATCAGACTCCCCTGGTTGCACAAATCTGGTGTTGCATTGGTGCAGCAAATGCATCATGGCCCTGGAACAGCAGAGCAGAGTACTCATGTTTTCCGAGTCTCTCCCGATTTTATGGCCCCACCACCACCAGAGCTGAGCTCCAGCAGCTGCCCTGATTGGGATGCGGAGAGCTGAGCTGGAAGCCTGCAGCCTGTCCAGATCTGCAGCACATCGCTCCCCTGCATGCTGCGCTCCTCCCCATGGTGCTCAGTCTGCTCAGTGTGGAAAAAACCTCTCCAGTGACTGCAGGCAACTGCACAGTGTTGGGCAGGCTAAGCTTGAGAAACTGAGGGACTGAGTTTGCAGCCTGGGGTTGCTTTGCTTCCTCACAGCCTTTCCTGCTGCTTGCGCTGCAGATGAACAATGATTTTCCAGGGCTGTCAGTACTGCATATTTCACCAGCATTCACTTCACTTTAAGTCCAAAATGCGCTAAAAATAAGCTGGCTTGGCATCCAGGTCTTGATTCAAGTGGTAAGAGGATACTGGGCTGAGAAACTCCTGGGGTGGTTTGCGCTGTGCAGTGGCGAGCAGGGCTTTGCTGGCTCTCCCTCCTTCTCCGGGCTGCTGTGGGGCTGTTGGCCCATCACTTGTGCATAATCCCCTAAATTTCATATTCAAAAGTCACAGGTTTTACATGGCATCACTCCTCCTGGGCTGGTTGTTAGTGAGGTGCCAAATGCCAAGGTAGCCTCTCTTCCTCTGGGGTTGGGAGGGTATTATTAGAGATCCTTAGTAAACTATTTCTTTTAATAATCCTGCAGTAATTTGGGGAGGGGTATGCCTACAGGCAGAAGTTTGGAAAAATGAAGTATGAAACGCCACGGGAAGGCCACAAACTTCAAAAAGCTTCGTTAGCAGAGGGAGGTGTGGATGTTTGTGCCTCACACACGGACTTTTTTTGCGCTGTTGCACAGCCGTGTGGCTTTGATACCCGTGAAAACACTGTGAACCCCCCTCCTGGGAAGGCATCTTGAGATGAAATGCTTGCTGCCCTCCCTCACTTTTGAAATACCCAGTTAATGTTCAGTCTTCAAGGCTGCTGAATGAGTTTTTCATCTGCAGGCACATTTTGCTGCCGCATTCTCACTCGCTTTCCTAAAATAAAGGAGAAAAAAAAAATCTTTGTGCTAATTTAATCTAGCCAGGCATCTTGCTGTCCTGCCTGATAATATCTCTCCAATCTGTCATTCCCAACAGACAGCTGTTTATTAGTTTGGATTTTTTCTACCCCCGGTCTTGAAATATCTCCTCTGCTTTCTCAAGCAGCCCAGAGCTGCCCCAAGGATGTCCCAATCCTCCTCCTTGCTTTGGTTGCAGCTCTGGGGGAAAACATTTCCTTTCTCCAGGAAAAACCCTACAACAACTTCAGACAGAGAAACATGTCAAAAAATACCCAGCATACGTGCTGGTCCTGTAGGTGTTTGGGGTTTCCTGCAGGTATAGGTGTTTGGCCAAGGCCAACAGCATCTTTGCCTGCATTGGAAACAGCGTGGCCAGCAGGACCAGGGATTGTGCCCCTGGACTTGGCATTGGTGAGGTCGCACCTCAAATCCTGTGTTCCTCACACTGCAAAAAGAACATTGAGGTCCTGGAGCGTGTCCAGAGAAGCTAGTGAAAGTTCTAGGGAACATGTCTTATGAAGAGCTGCTGAGGGACCTGGGGTTGTTTAGCCTACAGAAAAGGAGGCTGAAGGGAGACTTTATCACTGCCTACAACTCCCTGGAAGGAGGTTGTAGCGAGGTGGGTGTTGGTCTCTTCTCCCAAGTGAAAGGCGATAGGATGAGAGGAAATGGCCTCAAGCTGTACCAAGGATGGTTCAGATTAGACATCAGGAAAAATTTCCTCACCAAAAGGGCTATTGGGCAGTGGCAGAAGCTGCCAGGGAGGTGGTTGAGTCCCCATCTCTGGAGGTTTTAAAAAAAAAGGTAGATGAGGCACCGAGTGATATGGTTTAGTAGTGGACAGGTACGGTTGGACTCGATGATCTAAGAGGTCTTTTCCAACCTAGTGATTCTATGATTCTGTAATTCAGAGCCAGCCTCCTGGAACACAGCTCTGCAGCGGGCCAAAGCACTGAAAAACAGCCTGGTGCAGGGCTGGAGAACCAGAGAGGAGCTTCTCTCCTAATTGACCACAGCACCACAGAGCCGGAGAAGTACCAGTGCTGCCGGCAAATTCTTCAGCAGCATCCACTGCAAAAGAGGAAATGATTAAATACAAGGTATTTCCTAAAATCCACAGCTAAAGGAAAAAAAAATGTTATTACATACAACAGTGCACAAGATATGGGAAACCACTTGGGTTCCTTCCCACAGCCCAGACTTCCAGGTTGCCTCTCCATGAAGCACCAGGATGACTGTTGTATGGATTGCAAAAATGACCCATGGCAAAAAGCCCTGATTAATTCTGGCACCCAGTGCTCATTTTGCAATTGCTTTCAAACAGGACCGTTGGTCAAATGCTAAATCTGGGCACTACTCGATCATCCACATTTTTATTTTACTTGCTGTTTACTTTTATTTATCTATTTACTGTTATTTATGGTGACTTTAATAGCTTTAACTCCTACTTGGAAAAAAAAACACAACCCAACCTACCCAAGCATTTAAAAATTGGCAGAAGTGTCAAAACAAGCTTCTTGGGAAGCGTAAGAACACACGGTCAAATATTCAGATGATAAAATGGAGCGAGGGAGGATAACTGTGCTACCCGTGACAGGGCTTTGTGGAGGAGCTGGGGTGGGATCAAATCTCACTGGGTTTTCCTAGACTCCTCCTAGCACTCACCCACAGCCACGTGAAAGAAGAAAGAAGATAGAAGATGTTCCCTTTGGTAATCAACTCTTAACTCCAGTCCCATAGTGCTTTTCCTTCAGCCCCACAGTCCTCTCAGCCCCACAGCAGCTCCATGGAGCATCTTCCTGAGCCCCACAGCAATCTCAGTCTCATGAGGAACTCCCTAATCCTAACAGCAGCTCCATGGTGCTTTCCATGAGCCCCACAGCCACCTCAGCCCCATGAGGCCCTCCCTGACCCCCACCTCAGCTCCATGGAGCACCTCCCTCACCTCCACTGCAGATCCATGGGGCATCTCCCTGAGGCCTAACCTCATCCCAATGGGGCATCTCATCTGGGGCATTCCCTGGATCAAGCTAGGGGTTAATTTCTGCTCACAGACATCCTGAAACCTCTCATAGGTTAGGCTTTATGCAAACCACATTATCGAGTTAGTACTTTGTAGATCACTTAAGGCTGGATTTCAAATATCTTCATGGCTTAGACAGGTAGAAATGAACACTAAATATGGGAAGAAATATGTAAAATCAAAAGGGGAGATTTTATTGCTCTCTACAACTACCTGAAAAGAGGTTGTAGAGAGGTGAGTGTTGGTCTCTTCTCCCAAGTGACAGGGGACAGGACAAGGGACAACGACCTCAAGCTGCCCAGGGAAGGTTCAGACTGGATATCGTGAAAAAATTTTCACAGAAAGAGTCATCGGGCACTAGAATAGGCTGCCCAGGGAGGTGGTTGAGTCACCATCTGTGGAGGTCTTTAAAAGATGGGTAGACGAGACGATCAGGGACATGGTTTAGTGTCAGATAGGAATGGTTGGACTTGATGATCTAAGAGGTCTTTTCCAAACTAGTGATTTTATGATTCTAAAAGTTCCATATAATCTTGTATTCACTAGTATAAATTCACTAAGACGATCAGGTGAAGCAGTCCTTATTATCACTTTATTGGGGTTGTCTTACGCAGGGTCAGGAGTTGTATTTGATGATCCTTGTGGGTTCCTTCCAACTCAGGACATTCTTTGACTCTATGATTGCCAGTTTCACCAGCATCTATGACCACCTTGACCCCCACCTCAGCACCATGGGGCACGTTCCTGACCCTCACCTCAGCCTAATGCCACCCCACAGAATCATAGATTCACCAGGTTGGAAATGACCTCTTGGATCACCACGTCCAACCACTCCTATCTGCCACTAAATCATGTCCCTGAGCACCTCATCTACCTTTCTTTTAAACATCTCCAGGGATGGAGACTCAACTGCCTCCCTGGGCAGATTCATAGCACCCCACAGCACATTCATAGAATCATGGAATGGTTTCAGTTGGAAGGGACCTCAAAGCCCATCCACTTCCAGCCCCCTGCCATGGGCTGGGACACCTCACGCTGGATCAGGTTGCTCATCCATCCTGGCCCCATCCAACCTGGCCTTGAACAGCTCCAGGGTGGGGGCATCCATGACTTCTCTGGGCAACCTGTGCTAGAGCCCCACCTCATCGTGAAGAATTTCTTCCTAACATCTAACCTAAATCTCCCCTCTTCCAATTTAAAGCCATTCCCCCTCGTCCTATCACTACAAGCCGCTGTAATGTTTCCCCACTCCAGGAGGTGATACCACCTACCTGTCTCCCCGAGTAGTCCCACAGCCTGTCCTCGCAATTGGGACGCCTCCTGCCGCAGGGAACCCCACAGAACCGCAGACCCTTCATAGAATCATAGAATGGTTTGGGTTGGAAGGGACCTTAAAGATCATCTAGTTCCAATCCCCTAACATGGGCAGGGACATCCCACTAAATCAGGTTACCCAAGGTCCCATCCAACCTGGCCTTGAATATCTCCAGGGATGGAATAGCCACAACTTCCCTGGGCAACCTGTGCAGTGCCTCATCACCCTCATGGTGAAGAAATTCTTCCTTATGTCAAGCATAAATCTGCCCCTCTGTAGTTTACACCCGTTCCCCCTCGTCCTATCACTACAAGCCTTTGTGAACAGTCCCTCCCCAGCTTTCTTGTAGCCCCTTTCAGGTACTGTAAGGATGCTATAAGATCTCATCGGAGCCTTCTTTTCTCCAGGCTGAACAAGCCCAACTCTCTCAGCCTGTCCTTGCATGGGAGCTGCTTCAGCCTTCAGATCATCTTTGTAGCCTCCTCTGGATCCCTTCCAACAGCTCCATATTCTTCTTATGTTGAGGATTCCAGAACTGGACACAGGACTCCAGGGTGGGTGTCTCACAAGAGAGGAATAGAGGGGCAGAATCCACACCCTGGGCCTGCTGGCCCCGCCCCCTCTTGGCCCCGCCCCTCTTGCCCCGCCCCCCTTCCCCTTTACTCGCATGGCCCCGCCCCTCTTGCGTCACCCATCGCGACCTTTGGCCACGCCCCCTTTTGGCCACGCCCCCGCATAACTTTGCAGCCGCCCCTTTACACCCTCAGCACGCTAGGCCCCGCCCCTTCTGTCATATGACCCCGCCCACTTTGCCTTTTGCCCCGCCCCTCAACCTCTCTGCCCCCTAGGCCCCGCCCACCAAACCATTTGATGCCGCCCCCTTTGATCCGTTCCCCAGAGCCTTTTATTCGCTTGCCCACGCCCCTTTATTTGCCGACGCCCCCTCAGCCGTCACAGCGCGTGACCCCGCCCATCACAGCCCTTTGGTCACGTCCCGTCTGGCCACGCCCAGCACGACCGTCAATACGCGTGGCCCCGCCCCTCGCGCCCTCTGGCCCCGCCCCTCGCGCCCCCTTGAAAGCGCGCGGATCCCTTAAGCCCTGGCCCCGCCCACTTCCCCGCCCCTCGAGGCCGCTGCTCACACCAAGATGGCGGCGGCGGGGCCGGGGCTGGCGGGCGCCGAGAGCCGGGTGCTGGGCTACACTCTGCACCGCTGGAGCAGCTTTTCTTCCACCTACCTGCCCGAGTGAGTGGCGGCCCCGGTCCTCAGCCTGCATCCGGGCTCCCCCGGCGCCGCGGCGGGGCCTGCGCGGGGGACGGGGGCCTATGCGGGGAGGCCGCGCGTTGAGGGAGTGGGGGGGCAGGGAGGCCAGGACAGGCCCGACCAGGCCAGGGGCTGTGGGAAAGGGTCGGCACAACAGGATTTGGGATGTGTGTATTCAGATGACTTTGTGCAGCAGGATTTGGGGGGCTCTGTGTGTGTGGAAGGTGGATCAGTGGGATTTGGGGTTGATTTGTATGTGGGGTAGGGTCTTTAAAGTGAGGGTGGGGTGAGGGATCAGTGGCGTTTGGGGAGCCACGAGAGAGGGCCCTTACCATAAGTTTTGAGGGGGTTGTGTGTAATTGGGAGATTCTGCCCAGCAGGGCTTTTGTGGGGCTCTGTCTGGAAAAGGTCTGTAAAGTGGGGCTTGGGGGGCTGTGTTTAGGTCTGTATAGCAGAGTTTGGGGTAGTGTTATGTGTAAACGTCAGTGGGATTTGGGGGCTGTATGTTGGGGATGGAGGGATTGTTGGGATTTGGAGGGCTGTGAGTGGAGTACAGGGGTACAGTCTTTAAAGTGGGAGTAGTGTGAAGGATTGGTGGGATTTTGGATTCAGTGAGAAAGGGTCTGTACAGCAGGGTTTGAGGGGGCTGTGTATATTCAGATGACTTTGTACTGCAGGATTTGGGGGGCTGTGTGTGGGGAGGGGGGATCAGTGGCATTTGGGGGTGTCTGTATTTGGGGTAGGGTCTTTAAAGTGGGGGTGGGGTGAGGGATCAGTAGCATTTGGGAAGTTATGAGAAAAGGTCTGTGCAACAAGTTTTGAGGGGTTGTGTGTAATTGGGAGAGTCTGCCCAGCATGATTTCTGGGGGGGCTCTGTGTGGGAAAGGATCTGTAAAGTGGGGTTTGGGGGGCCGTGTTTGTGTAGCGGAGTTTGGGGTAGTGTTGTGTGTAAAGGTCAATGGGATTTGGGGGCTATATGTTGGGGAAAGAGGGATTGTTGGGATTTGGGGGGCACAATCTTTAAAGTGGGAGTGGTGTGAAGGATCAGTGGGATTTTGGGGGCAGTGAGAAAGGGTCGGTACAGAAGGGCTTGAGGGGGCTCTGTGTTTAGAGCATACAGCAGGATTTTGGGGGTCTGTGTGCGTGAATCGTCTGTAAGGTGGGATTTGGGGGGCTGTGTATGTGAAGGTCTGTATAGGAGGGTTTACAGTGGTGTTGTGTGTAAAGGTCAGTGGGATTTTGTGGGGCTGTATGTTGGGGAAGGAGAGATCAGTGGGTTTTGGGGGGGCTATGTGTGTGGGTCTTTATAGTGGGGGTGATTTGAGGGATCAGTTGGATTTGTGAGGGTTGTGAGAAGGGGTCTCTACAACAGGGTTTGAGGGGGCTGCATGTATTCAGATGACTTTGTACAGCAGGCTTTGAGGGGCTGTGTGTGTAGGGTAGAGTCTTTAGAGTGGGTGTGATGTTAGTGGGATTTTGGAGGGATATGAGACATGGTCTGTAAAACAGTTTGAGGGGTTGTTTGTAATTGGGAGAGTCTGTACAGCAGGATTTTTGGGGACTCTGTATGCAGAAGGGTCTGTAAAGTGGCATTTGGGGGCTGTGTATGAGGGTCTGTATAGCAGGATTTGGGGTGGCTTTGCATGTGAAAAGAGGGGGGAGGTCAGTGGATTTGTGAGGCTGTCAGAAAGGATCTGTACAAGAGGGTTTGAGGGGACTGTATGTAATTGGGAAAGTCTGTACAGCAGAGTTTGGGGGGCTGTGTGTGCAAAGGGTCTTGAAAGTGAGATCTGGGGGGCTGCGTGTGAAGGAGGGGGAGGTCAGTGGGATTAGGGGGGCTGTGTGTGAGGAAGGGCCTGTGCAGCAAGGTTTGGAAGACTGTGTGTGGGATAGGGCCTGTAAAATGGGGTTTGAGGGGCTGTGTATGTGAAGGTCTGCATAGCAGGATTTGGAGTGGTCTTGTGTGTGAAGGAGGGGGAGGTCAGTGGGATTTTGGGGGCTGTGTGTAAAGGAGGGGAGATCAGTGGGATATGAGGAGTTTGTGTGTGGGGAACAGTCTTTAAAGTGGGGTTGGTGTGAGGGATCAGTGGGATTTGGGAGGGCTATGAGAAAGGGTCTGTTCAACTGGGTTTGAGGCGGCTGTGTGTGTTTCAGGGAGCCTGTACAGCAGGGTTTGGGGGGCTCTGTGTGGGAAAAGGTGTGTAAAGTGGGATCTGGGGGGCTGTGTTTGGGAAGGCCTATATACCAGAGTTTGGGGTGGTCTTGTCCCAGGATTTTGTGGGTCTGTGTATGTGAATGGTCTGTAAGGTGGGATTTGGGGGGCTGTGTATGTGAAGGTCTGTATAGGAGGGTTTAGAGTGGTGTTGTGTGTAAAGGTCAGCAGGATTTGGGGGGCTATATGTGGGAGAAGGAGAGATCAGTGGGATTTGAGGGACTGTGTGTGGGGAAGGGTCTGTAAAGTGGTATTTGGGGGGCTGTTTGTGTGTGCAGGTCTGTACCTCAGGGGGGCTATGTGAGGGAGGGAAAGTTCAGCTGAGTTTGGGAGACTATATGCAGGGGAGAGGAAGGTCAGTAGGGTTTGGAGGGGTTGTGTGTGGAGATGGGCCTGTATAGCATGATTTCGGGGGGCTGTGTGTGAAGGAGGAGGAGGTCAAGTGGGATTTGGGGGTCTGTGTGTGAGAGGGGGAGATCAGCAGGGTTTAATGGGGCTGTATGTGAAGGAGTGGCAGGTCAGTGGGATTTGTACAGCATGTTTTGGCGGTGCTGGGTGTGGGCTAAGGTGTGTACAGCAGGGTTTGGAGGTGCTGGGTGTGGGCTAAGGTGTGTACAGCAGGGTTTGGGGGTGCTGGGTGTGGGCTAGGGTCTGTACAGCAGGGTTTGGGGGGCTGTGTGTGTAGGACAGGGTGGTCAGAATGATTCAGGGGGCTGTATAGGGGACATAGTGGTGACCAGGGCTGGGAGAATGCTTGGGGAGGGGATCGAGCACCAGCACGAGGGGGTTGTTTGGGGAAGTGGTTGATGAACAGATTTGGGAAGTGCTTTGTGTGGGATGGAGAGTCTGGGATGCAAATTCAGGGGTAAGAGGCAGGGTGGATGGGAGGCTGAAGTGCCAGGTGTTGCCGGGAGGGCAGTTTCTGTGTGTATGGAATCACCAAGTATTAAGGAGAAGCTGGCCCCAGATTTAGGGGAAAAGTGGGCACTGTTTGTGGGAGAGGCTGATAGTCAGGTTAAGTGGGGAGAAGGGTAAGTAAACCTGCCCCCAACACTGCCCTGAAGGTTTGGGTTTGTCAGGTGCCTGTGGGCAGTGTGGGTTTTGGCAGGCAGGCTTCCACTCCTGCCCCTGACCTCTGAAACGCTGGAGGCTGCTGGGCAACTGTCACCTGCTATGTGTGGGTTTAGGGAAAGGAGGTCATCTGCTGCCCTTATGTTCTGCTTTTTGTCTAGAAATTCCTCACATTTTAACTAAACCCCTAACTTTAACTAAAAAGCCTGACTTTTGGTTTGGCAAAAGGAAACTGGAGCTGTGTTTTTACAGTCATCAGTTTGTGCTGCCTTACCACAGCGAACCTGTCTTGAATGGCAGTCTTGGCTGTGTGTCAGGCCAGCTATGGCCTGTTAAATTCCTCTAGTTACCAAAAGTAAAATTTGCAGTGACTGTAATGTGGTCTGGATGTGCTATTTTTGATAGTCCTTTTTGGGAAGTTCTCTTCAGTTGTGTAGGTCAGGAGGACTGTTAGGATTTACAGTGCTTGGACACCTGAGTCATTGCAGGTTGTAGTCCTGTCTGGTCATTGGTTGTGCTGAATGTAATCATGGAACAGTTTGGGTTGGAAGGGACCTTAAAGGTCATCCAGTTCCAATCCCCCTGCTATGGCAGGAACACCTCCCACTGGGTCAGATTGATCAAAGCCTCATCCAACCTGGCCTTGAACACCTCTGGGGATGGGGCATCCTCACTTCTCTGGGCAACCTGTGGCAGTGCCTCACCACCTTCACTAAATAATTTCTTCCTAATATCTAGTGCAAATCTCCCCTCTTTCAGCTGAAAACTGTTATCTCTCATGGCAGGGTTGCCTTATTTGTTAATTATTAATGTCATTAGTTATTTCCACTTTCCAAAATGAACCAAACCTTTAAAAACAAAGTTTTTCTATACTAAGTTCTTAGTCTAATCTTTCTGTATTTTCGCTTTGTTAGATATTAAAAAGAGCTGTGTTCTTTTCTAATTGATGATCTTTGGTGATAAGCGATCCCTTTTTCTTTCTTCTTAAAAAGACTTGACTTAAAGGTGTTTCAGGTCTGTGATCATGCTTGTTGTTATTTCTACAAGCATTTCTGGCTTTTAACATCGTATTGAAGTGCAGATCCCTGAATAGAAGGGTGACAGTCCGTTATTGATCTCACTGATGCTACATAAAAAGATAATACCTTCTTTCTCCTTGATATTCCTTTCCAAGGCTCCCATTAGTCTTTTTTGCTGCAGACTTGTGTCTGTAGAAATTAATGTTTACATGGTGTCTGCAATGCTGCCCGAAGTACTTAATGTCATTACCTTCTGTGATAAAATTCCCTTTCCTATAGTAAGGTTGGTGTTTCACAAAAGCATGACCTTGCATTCAGATGTTTTTTAAGATGTTTAAATGTGCTTATCATCAGTAAAACCAATTTTAACGGCTCATAAGCAGTGTTCAATATTCTCAGCGATTGGGTTACTCTTTGGAATGCTGACCTTGGTCTGAGGGATGCTGGCCCTAAAGCTTTTGTGCTGCCTTATGTGAAAATTTTGGTTCCTACATGCTGTGTGCTAACTTTTGATTCCCATGTTGCGCAAGAGAACTCAAATGCGATCTGAAATGGAAAGGGAAGGCTTTGACCTGTGATTAAGATTAGATACTTGAAAGAAGTAAAATTGCAAAGAAACATATGGGTGTGGGGATTTTGGGGATGGAATGAAGATGGAAAACTTCTTAACTGCTGGAACAGGAACATAACATGCTGTGGGATGAAGACGAGGACCTTAAAGTTGTGTTGGTATGCAGAACGGAATTATGCTTTTCTTAAAGGATATTGGGAATTCTAGTTATATGGTAGTTTAAGTTTGTTAGCGTAACTGGGAACAAACCACTACAGCCTTGACCTAGAGGAGGGACTCTGCCATAATATTTGGAGGAATACTTAGGTTAATAATATTACTTGTCGTTGAGAGCTGTGGTATTGCAATCAAAGTGCTTGTGGAAGAGCATCAGAGTCAATTACCCATGTTCTGTGTCAACTAACTATGATATAAACTCTCTTCTTCAGTAGTTGTATGGGTTTAAAAGTAAATCAAAGGTATGAAATATAAAGCTTTCCTTGCTGCTGTCCATGGAAGAAATTAGATGTTTGGTAACTACCATTGCATCTGCTGGTGTGATGCTGAACTGATACTGAAACTTCTCAGAGCACTGAAATCACCTGATAACTTCTCTTTTCAATTTAAAAAAAAACAAACCAAACCCAGATTGTTTATCAAAGACCTTTCTGGTCTTGTTTAGGATCAGTATTGTGTTGAAAAAAGCCAGTTTCCTTTCAATGAGAGAAGTTTCTTGCGGTGAATGCCAGCATCTTTCCTGCTGTGTTTGGTGGTGGTACTAGGGGATTAGTTAGTGCTGGATTCGGTTTCTGGTGGTTTTACCAGTGCTGTGGCTACCTGCACACATCTGCAAAGGTCTTTTCAAAGTTAAATGAAGATCGTCCTTCTTGAGTCTGCCAGAGAATAGTTCAATTGTTTTTCAAACTGCTGGAGTTGTCCACTCTCTTGGCTTGCAGGTACCAGCAGGAAAACTGACTTGGATGTTTATTGTGAAAACTCTGTGGATAGAAGTGAAAGAGGCTAGTAATGGTGGCTAGTTGAGCCTGCATTGTAGGGAAGATTGTGCCTTCAGGAAGAAAATTGAGCCAAGAGGAAACTTGTTCTTGAAACATCTAGTGTTTGCAGATACACTGCCATGCGGAGGCAATAGGGCATTGAGAGGCTTGTCCAACTTGGAAAATAATCAACCCAACCCATCGCCCAGGAGCCTTCCATTGCACCTATTCCTTGCCTCTCTGTATTCCTTCACCAAGGAACGGAGCCATATGAGAAGCTGCTCTCTGATATCTCACAAGGGTCTGGCCTGGGGATTTCCCACCACCACCAGTTGCTTCAGATGAGCAGCACAAATAAGTGCTGGTGTCTTTTGACAGACACTTAGGGAGACCTGAACTTTATTCAACTCTCTCTTGCCTTCTGCAGGAAGTGATGAGCTCAGTCACTTCTCTCTCTTTTTTTTTTTTTCGTGTGAGGAGTCAGTGAACAATTTATAGAAGGTAATGTAACCCTTGTTTGAACTGTTTCTTTTTGTAAGGAACAGAATGGAAAGCTATTGCACTGCATTCTGAGAGAAGCACTTCATATCCTGATTTTTTTAATACCTGCTTCAGTTCCAACTGCCTGCCAGGGTAAATAAGAGGTGAAGTATTGTGCTGTGTGCGAAGGCAGTCATGTACCATTTTCTACTGCTAAACGCTGAATTACTGTATCTTAGGACCATGGCTTCTAGTGGTTGCATCAGACCCGTGAGTGATGTGATCTTGTAGTTGGCTGATGCACTCAGGTTCTTCTGTCACTGTTTTATATGGCTGAAATTCCACTTCAGAGACTCACAAGAGCTTTTTACTGGGGTATGCTAGTCATGTACTTTTATGGGGGAGTTTCGTCCCTTTTCTATTGCTCAGATCTTCAGAGTCATTCAGGTTTTCCTGGATGGCATCTCTGTAGAGAAAGGACAGTGTGTTTCCTGGATTTGATTTCAGGACTTTTATGGGTATTTTGTTCAATTATTTCTTGTGCTAAGGTCATTATTAAGAATCTAAAGTAACATTGGCTTCTTAGCTGATAATTAAATATCAGTAGCAACCTCCTACTAATTGGTAGTCACTCTTTCATTGCTGCCCTTTTTAATTGTGTTTCTGTTTTGATCTCAATTATTCTGATGATTCCAGTCTTTTCCAGTTTGACACTTTATGAGGTTCTCCTTCAAAAGTTGAAGGGTGAATGGCTCTGTCTCTTTCCTGGAAAGCATACTGCAACACAGAAAGATCCAGCTGATTTCTTATAATACACTTAAAATAATTGTGTGCATTTTTACTGGGTTTCTGTATTTCCATCAAACCAGAGGAAGTAAACTAAGTGAAAGATACTTTGACAGTGAAGTATCAGTGACTTGTAGACTTTCAAAGTGAGAATGCAAGTTGCTTTTGCTTTTTATTGAAGAAGTTGTGAATGTGAGTTCCAGTCTAACCAAACATCTGCTGCTGTGTTGTGTTTACTCTGAAACAGAGATCTACTCTACTGTGTTTTCAAACCTAATGTATTGCAAAACATTAGCAAGAAGGTGCTGAGAACATGTACACAAACTTTCTGGGGTGAAGTCCGTAGGATTAAAAAAAAAAAGAAAACAAAACAACCCCAGGTCAGACAGAAAATAACCTGCACTCCAGCTACCCTGTTCTCTGAGATTTCTGTAAGAGGAAAACACGTGTATTTGTGGCTAGTGAAACATGATTCACTGTTCCTCCTCTTGCCATGTGAAACCGATGATTCAGATATGTACCTTAGAAGTTCATACATCTTGTTAAAGATGCATCCAGGTCTCGAAGAATCTCACGTTCAAGTTGAGATCAGTCATGAGTGATGAAAATGGTTGTTTTTTCTGTTCTCTTTTCTGATACCGAGCTCTGTTTCCCTGATGAGCTGAAGATAACTTTCAGTTGAGGTCTCAGTGGTTTAAAGCTACCTTAACCAGTCAGTAACGGTGGACTAGCAGTGTGCTTTGTGCTGTTGTGGCAGAGTGAGCTGTACTTGTCACCCATATTCTAGAAATCTTATCAATACTGATTACGTCTCGTGGTTTCTTCAGTTTTGTAGCAGCAATGATTTGCATTCTACTTGTAGAACTGCAGCTTTTGCGGTTTTTTTTTTTTACACATACAAGCGCAAATGTAGGGTTTTTTCAGCTTTAATTGGCAGCATTTATGGCTTTACTTGTGTATTTTGATGTAGCAAATACACTTCCCTTGTTCTAATTGCTTTGCCTTTAGATATGGGAAGATGAACAGTCATCGCTGCTGGCTGTCTGTTATTATGTGCTTGTGGTGTCTTTGCAATATTGATCGATACTTTTAACATTTACTAAAAGGAGCTGGAATGCAAACACTGGCAAATGAAGTGAGCTGACGGACTCTGTTCCCCTCTGGTGAACCCTGTGTATAGAAATGTTCTCAGTTCTGTTTCTCGTTCTTTGCAGTGTCCAATGGAAAATGTTTTTTTGATTGTTGTTTTCTTTTTCCCCTCACATGTTTGTGTGGATTTTCTGGATGTTTCTAGACAATCTCATGGTGTGACAGGCATTTTCCCCCTTGCTTACGTCACTACTGTAGCCTGGAATTTTTCTCTGAAAAGTGGAATTCAATACTTAAAAGCAAAATATTTCTGTAGAAAATAAAGTTGACTACAAATTAACTCTGAGTATTATGTGCTTCTATAGTATCCAATAAGGTGAAGCAGTGAGAAGGAAAAATATCAGAGAGCTGGAGGGAGTGAAAAAAATCCCAAATTATGAAATTGTTCATCTTTACATTGGCATCAGACGTCTCATAGCTCTTGCTTCCCAGGTGAAAGCACAAATGCTGTAGGAGAATAAATGCCTTTAAGCTCCAGTTAAAATATAGCCATTATTTAAGAGATTAGATAGCATTTTATTCACTGGCAGAAGCTTGAAGGTGAAATGCTAATTGCTCTGATTCCCTGGTGTGACTGACCTGGTGGAACCTGTATTACTCTGATGTTCAACCTTTTCTGGGATGGTATTTTTGGGGAACATTAAGAATGTAAAATTTTCATAGGAGTTGTTAACATCATCAGATTATGGATCATTTGTTCTGTGTATGGCTTTATATCCTGCAAGCTTAATAAAGGTCTTCTAGCTCCTGATTACTAATTACTTGCTTAAAGACTAAAACACTGTTACAAACCAAGCACTTTTTCCTTGGGATAACTGTTGTTATTGCTGAGACAGCATGTACAGTCAGTTTGATTTTCTTACATGGTAAAGAATATAGTGTCTTATTCTGCACATTCATCTTTTTAGCAGATCGCTGTTAAAATGCATGGTTGGGTTTATCACTGCTGTTGATTTTATGTGATCAAGATTTTCTTGTTGAGATTAAGTGGTGTGTGCAGCATTGATTCAGTCAAGTTATCTAGAGGTCAGCATGTTCCAAACTTCCAAAACGAGTCAGGCCTAGACTGACTACTAATTGCAAGTTAATATAAACCTCTAAAACTAAATGTTGTTTTATTTTTGACTACAGCCTGCTCAATTTCATAGGAACAGTGGACTGTAAGTTGACCTGGGTCTGAGTTCAGTAATATACTAGTTACTGGAAGGGGAGGAAGGAGCACTGAAGATGTATGGTGGTTTGTTACCTTAGGTAGTTATTTTAGTCATTACTTGACACTCAGGCTGTGTAATCTTTGAGAAATTATTACCTGGACCAATTTGAATCTAGGATCGCAACCATATAGTTAAGTTGAGGATAGCAGCCTGCGTGTCTGAATTCAAACTGCAGAAGCAGACTGGTTGATTGCAATTGCTTCTTGTCTGCTAGTGTGTTCTGCAATTTCTGGAAAATGACACAGTCTTGGTAACGGATTAAAACTGCACATTGGTAATTTTGACTTGGGTGATGTTTTCCTCTGTCCCCTCTGCCTTCCTCCCCTCCAACTGACTGCTGAGTTCACAATGTCCTTAACAGGCTGTAGGAAGGGGCCTAATAACCACTGAAACTTTGCCTAGGAGATTACCTGTATTTTTCTTGTATGCTTTTCCATACTTTAAAGCAGACTTTGGCTCTTGTAACTATTTAAACACTAATTTGCTAGCCTAGTCTACATTTGAAAGTTGCATTAGTGAAGAGATGCTCTTAACATACTGTTAAAATGGAGGAAAAATATTGGATTAGGTAAATTGACCTGTGAGTAAGGAATTGCTGAACAAGTTCCCACTCTGCTCTGTCATGACAGTGTGCTATTGCAAACTTAAGCATTTTTGTCTTCTAAAAATACCTGCTTTCTGGTGACAGGGTTTGGGAATTGTCAAATGTGAAAGTAATGTTGACTTGGGAACTGCTGTACTCTGCAGGAGAAATTCTTCATATCGCCCCAAAATAGGGAATTATTCTCTAATGTAGCTCTGGGCCAAATGTTTCTGATATGTAACACAATTCCCTACATAATTAGTACTTGAGGACAGGCTGTTATTTCTTTGTTTTCCCAGGTCAGTATTTTGTCTTCTGGATTCTCTGAGTAGAGCTGCATTGTTACTGAGAGAATCATAACTCTGAAAGGAATCATAGAATCATAGAATAATTTGGGTGGAAGGGACCTTAAAGATCATCCAGTTCCAACCCCCTGCAATAGGTAGGGACACTCCACTAGATCAGGCTACCGAAGGCTCCATCCAACCTGGCCTTGAGCATCTCCAGGGATGGGGCAGCCACAACTTTCCTAGGCACCCTCTGCCAGTGTCTCACCATTCTAATCGTGAAGAAATTCTTCCTAGTGTCTAATCTAAATCTGCCCCTCTCTGGTTTATACCCATTCCCCTTTGTCCTATCACTACAAGCCTTTGTGAACAGTCCCTCCCCAGCTTTCTTGTAGCCCCTTTCAGGTACTGGAAGGTCACTATAAGATCTTGTCAGAGCCTTCTCTTCTCCAGTCTGCACAGGCTCAACTCTTTCAGCCTATCCTCGAATGGAAGGTGCTCCAGCCCTCTGATCATCTTGGAATGGGTCCAGAGGAGGCTACAAACAGTTCCATATCCTTCTTGTGTTGAGGATTCCAGAACTGGACACAATACTCCAGATGAGTTCTCATAGGAGAGGAACAGAGGGGCAGAATCACCTCCCTTGACCTGCTGGCCATGCTCATTTTGATGCAGAAAGGAAAACTATTATAGTGAAGGTGGTCCCACCTAGAACCAGGAGGCGTTTTCTGTAGCGTGTTGGTGGGAGAACTGATATTAGTTTGGGCGTGAGGGGCTTCAGTCTGTTTTGTGGAACATATTCTGCTTTAAGTTCTTTTACAAGCATCAGGTTTTGGGTGAACTTTTACTAGGTGTGAAGTTACAATGGTGATGAATATTACAGAATCACACAGAATCACCAGGTTGGAAGAGACCCACTGGATCGTCGAGTCCAGCACTTCCCACCAATCCCTAAATCATGCCCCTAAGTACCTCATCCACCCTCACCTTAAACACCTCCAGGGACGGTGACTCAACCACCTCCCTGGGCAGACTGTTCCAATGCCTAACCACCCTCTCTGTGAAGAATTTTTTCCTTATCTCAAGCCTAAATCTCCCCTGGCGGAGCTTGAGGCCATTCCCTCTGTCCTATCACTTGGGAGAAGAGGCCAGCTCCCTCCTCTCCACAACCTCCCTTCAGGTAGTTGTAGAGAGTAATAAGGTCTCCCCTCAGCCTCCTCTTCTTCAGGCTAAACAGCCCCAGCTCTCCCAGTCGCTCCTCATAAGATTTGTTCTCCAGCCCCTTCACCAGCTTTGTTGCCCTTCTCTGGACTTGCTCCAGAGCCACAACATCCTTCTTGTGGTGAGGGGCCCAGAACTGAACACAGTACTCGAGGTGCGGTCTCACCAGTGCCGAGTACAGAGGGAGAATAACCTGGACCTGCTGGCCAGGCCGTTCCTGATCCAAGCCAAGATGCCATTGGCCTTCTTGGCCACCTGGGCCACTGCTGGCTCATGTTCAGTCAGTTGTCAACCAGCACCCCCAGGTCCTTCTCCTCCTTTCAGCTTTCCAGCCAGGTTTCTCCTAGTTTGTAGCTCTGCTTAGGGTTGTTGTGCCCCAAGTGCAGGACCCGGCATTTGGCCTTGTTAAACCTCATGCCATTGGTCTCAGCCCAGCAGTCCAGCCTGTTCAGGTCCCTTTGCAGATTCCCTACCCTCGAGCAGATCCACACTTCCACCCAGAAAGATGTGTTTATGCCTTACATTAGGAATTTATATCTTTACATGTGAGCACTTGGTCTGTTTTGTGAATCATCCTTCAAGTGGAAATATTAATAGTATTTTAGCATGTAAGAGCATTGTCGCAATGCTGTGAAATTATGGAAGACCTAAATCTACTTCCTGGCCTTCTTAAATTTTTTCCATATCTGCGTAAATAGAAAAAAAACCAAGTTTGCCAAGTTTGTGGCGCTTCCAAAACAGCGTAGGGGATTTACAGAGATGTGTGCTGGACATTGCTTTCATCTGCTCTTCTTGTGCAGAGTTCTGTCCCTTTCCAGGGAGATGCTTTTGGAAATGAGAAGTAAGAGCAGTGTGATGCTGAAGTGAGTTACATCACCAGAATTGTGGAAGGTTTAGGAATTGTCAGTTTGGTAGCTGTTCTGGTGATTGCTGACAGTAGAAATCCCTGTTTTCACACACTGTCTAAACTATTTTCCCAGCAAGATGTAAGACTTCTTTAAAACTATAAACTGAACTTTGTTAGAAAGTGGCAGCAGCTGGTGATGTCTTAAACCCTGGCAAGTTGTACTATGATTTTTTGTTTGTTGGCTACAAATCCAGTGAGCTGGAGTGTAATATCTTAATCTTTTTCCTTGAATGTTGCAGGGTAGAATTCAGCCTATTCTGGGACTTTTGAACAAGGCCATCTTGTAACAGAGCGAAGGGGAATGGCTTTAAGTTAGAAGAGGGAAGATTTAGATAGAACATTAGGAAGAAATTCTTCACGATGAGGGTGTTGAGGTCCTGGCTTAGGTTTCCCAGGGTGGTCATGGATGTCCCATCCCTGGAGGTGTTCAAGGCCAGGTTGGATGGGGCCTTGAGCAGCCTGGTCCAGTGGGAGGTGTCCCTGCCCATGACAGGGGTATTGGAACTGGATGATCTTTAAGGTCCCTTCCAGTCCAAACCATTCTATGATTAAGACAGGGGTTTATTTCTGCTCACGGACCTCCTGGAACCTCACATAGGCTAAGCTGCATGCACAACATGTTCTTGAGTTAGTACTGGATTACATGTAGAAATGAACAATGAGTATAAGAAGAAATGAGCAGAAGAAAAGATTCCAGATAATCTTATATTCACTAGTATAAATTCACAAAGATTATCAGGTGAAACAGTCTGTATAATTGCTGATTTTTGTCAGCATTTTAAGTTACTTTCTTTACAAATGGTAGATAGACTTTAAGTACATGGAAAAGATTTGTTGTTTCAGTGATCTAGCAGTTCTTGAATTTTAAACCAAAGCTAGTGTAGGGAGAAATTTGATAATCTTTAAGCTTAAAGTTTCAGCATCACTTACCAGTTAAATTGCTTCTAAACTATAATCTCTAAACGTCAGAACAATTAGGCTGGTAATCATCTGGGATGTGTAAAATTACTGTGGTTACCAATTTAAGTGAATAAACTTGGCTTTGTTTTATATTTTCTCCCCTTTTTTCTTCTGCTGTGCTAACACTGAAGTTACCAACCTGGAGCTGGGAGCTCTTGCTGCTAAGGATTTGAGTTGCTTAGTGCTGTGATACAGTCAAAAGTTTAATCCGTGATTTAGGGATGTTGAGTGTCACCGGAATAGAAGTTATTTACCAGGCTCTGATTACTTGCTAGGAATTCGCTATCCTGCTGCAGTTTTAGTCACCACTGGTAACATTTGATTCTTGGTGTGTCTGGAGGAAGCACTGATGAATCAGAAATATCTTGTTTAATAAGTCTTGATTAGGTGGGGGGGAATTATTTTTAACTTGTGTTACTTGGAGATGTCTGCAACATTTTGTGTTTAAGAAACAATTTACTTTTTAGCAGAGACCTTTGTGTACTTTTGGGCTGACAGTGATGAGAAGTAGCTTTAAAAAATAATGTTAATTGGAAGAAATAATTGAGAAACTGGTTTTAATGAAACTTATTTCAGGGTCAGGACTAAGTGACGCCTGTTTCTTGTCCAGTAGGGGGAGCTGTGATGTGACAAGGACGTTTGACAGATGATTGCTAAATGAATTGGTTTATTTTTGTATGCTGTACCTGCTTAGCAATTTCACTTCTGGTAGAAGTAAATTTCTAGTGAACTGGAAGCTTTTGTGAAACTTGGCGCTGAGGAGATGGAAGCAAATTTGAGCAGTAAGTGTTATGATACTTGCCAACTTAACATGTTTTGCATCTTGGCCTGTATCAGAAACAGCGTGGCCAGAAGGTCCAAGGAGGTGATTCTGCCCCTGTACTCGGCACTGGTGAGGCTGCATCTTGAATTCTGTGTTCAGTTCTGGAGCATGTCCAGAGAAGAGCAACAAAGCTGGTGAAGGGGCTGGAGAACAAACCTTACAAGGAGCGGCTGGGGGAACTGGGGTTGTTTAGCCTTGAGAAGAGGAGGCTGAGGGGAGACCTTATTGCTGCCTACAATTACCTGAAAGGAAGTTGCAGTGAGCTGGGTGTTGATCTCTTCTCCCAAGTGACAGGTGGTACGACAAGGGGGAATGGCCTCAAGCTGCCCCAGGGGAGGTTCAGGTTGGACATTTAGGAGAAGATTTTTCACGAAAAGGGTTATGAGGCACTGGCAGAAGCTGCCCAGGGAGGTGATTGGGTCACCATCCCTAGAGGTGTTTAAAAGACAGGTAAAAGAGGTACCTAAGGATATGATTTAGTGGCACATAGGAGTGGTTGGACTTGATGATCTCAGAGGTGTTTTTCAACATAGTGATTCTACGATAGCAGTACAGTACTTAAGGTTACATATTTGTGTTCGCATTTAAGTCAGACTTTGTTTTACCATGTAAGAGGTCCTCCTGTGCTTCTTAGCAGTAAGGTTAAGAAGGGCTGTGTTTTAAAAAATGCAAAACCAAGAAACAACACCCAAACCCCACAACCTTGTTTTCCTGAATGTATTTGCATTTTGTATAATTGTTGTGCGTATTTTACTGTTTCATCCAAGACATTTTCATGTCTTCATGTCCTTATGCCATTCTAAGCAGAGAACTTTTCCAACCGAAAGGGAAAAAACTTTATAACAAAATCTAAAAAGCTTTTTTTGAACCGCTTTTGGGTAGAGCTATAGATGCCTGCAGCTTTTTAAACATGGCAGCTGGGTGGTTTGAAATCAACAGTAGTTGCACCGAGTTTCTGAGAGCTGCAGGAGAAAATCGTCTCTAGTTCTTTCCAGATCCATGGAATAGGTTTTTTTGATAGTGACTTTTTTGCTGTTTTTCTTGGTGAAGACTGTGTGTACATTGCAGTGTCCAGGCTGGGCAAGAGTATCCGCACTGATGCTTTGCACTGGCTGCTGTGATGGTTCCACATGTTTGAAATAGTTGGCCCACCACATCTTACAATCTTCTGTAACGTGGACTTCGTGGAAATTTTAGTCAGTGTGTTCTAGAGGTTGCATTCCTGACAGGCTGTTTTGGGATTGTTATAGGAAAAAAATGAGAGAATCCTCACATGGACGACCCTGAAGAAAGCGCTTTGTCCGTTTTTGGTCACACTCTATTTTCGTAGCGCTCCAAATGCTTTTTGCAGTTTAATGGCGTGCTACCTTGGTGATTTTTGAGAAGAGCCGTGTCTGAGTTCCAAGTCCTCTTGGAGTTACATGTGCCCTTTTCTGCACAGCTGCTCTCTGAAAAGCCTTTTGAATGTGCCAAGCAAAGCTAGTGTTTTGGATTTGTTTATTCTTAAGGGCTCATTCCTAAAATCATGTATTTCTTTAATAGCAGCCTCATGAAAATATTTAGGTTAGATGCAAATTATAGAAGCCTTAAACCTAATTTGCAGCGTATTCTGCAAAGTCATCTCGTTTCTCCCTTCCTCCCCTCCCGAAGGAAAGGAAAACTCTCCCTTGGTGACTGTCATGCCTGAAACCACAAAGCTTTTTACACAGAGGAGTCCTCTGGTAATACCGAACGAGGGGATGTCTCAGTAGTTCCAGCAGAGATCAGCCAGTGGTTGGTACAACGGATATTATGGTTTCTGGGTTGGTAAAAGGAAAAATTCTCTACTTCCAGCAGTTGCAAGACCAATGTCTGCACGGGTAATAAAAAGAAACTTCCACTGCGTTCTGCCAAGAGGGCTTTCTACACAGAGCAGCTGCAAGGATCAGCTTCTCGTATTTAGCAATGAGAATGCTTACAGTAAAGGCTTAGATGCTGTTAGCTGTGGGGGAAGATAAGTTATGAATTTAAGGCACAGCAGAAGTGCCTCTGGATGTGTTATTGTTTGTGGTGCAAATAAAAAGGCTCCTTCTGCCTAGCTTTCAGTGTGGGGTAGGATTGCTCACAAAGCAGCAGAGGTACTAGGACATCTTATTTTTTTTCTATAGTTACTTGCCAGTGGGGAGTTCTGTCCAGTGTGAACCCTGAGTCCACATCCAGCTGCTCATCTCCTTTTCTCCTTTTGTGGTGGCATGAGCAATACGCAGAACTGGGGAACTGATCTGACTAAAGGAGTTATTTGTGCTAATTTGTATTATAGCTGCTGGTGCAGGGGGGAGGAGGAGGATCAGGCGTGGATGGGTGAAATGGTCCATCTTGGCAGCACTGTAGAGTTGTGTTAGACTAGATCTTCTTTCTACAGTTGATGATTATGAGTTATCTCACACTGCGTTTAATGAGTTGCTTTTTTCACTGGAAAAGCTTGCGTAAGACTTTCTGGTAGTTGTGGTAGCTCAAGGGCTTACAAATAACTTTTTTCAATGCTTTGTGAAAAGTATGTGGAAAGTCAACTAGTTAATGGAGTTTTCACTTCTCAAGTTTCTCAAATTTTAATCTAGGAGTCATATAGTCATATCTTAAAAGCGTGCTTCCAGGTACTGTGTGAGAGTTGTGATGTTCAGAAGAAGGGCTTTACATGGAAAAAGTTGCCTGTCCTTAGGGATATGCGTTTGTTTCTTACTCTCTCATGACTGCTGGAATGCTTGAGTTCCTCCAAACCTATAAATTTTACTAAACCATTATGGTAAATTGACATTCTACACATGGACTGTTGTCTTCAGTGTTTGTTTAATCTTAATAGATTAATAACCCATGTATTTTCGAACATATTTATAACTCCATTGACACTATCTTTATCTTTTAAAATTCTCTTAATCTTTAATTGTGTGAGATGCCTGTCCCTGCTCTCTCTCTGCAGAAGGATTTTTATCTTGTCTAGCTGTACTGATTGAGGTCCTCTTTTGTTGTGGCAAACTGATCTTTGACCTGGAGAAGCAAACAAATCTACTTCTAAAAATACGATCTTTGGGATCTGTCCCAGTTATAAAATGCCTCTTTCCAGCAGGGCATTATCTGACCACATAACAGTGCCAATTCCTGCAAATGTTGCTCAACGTATGAAGAGCTGATTGGCTAATGTTTAAACAAATGTAATAGCATCATAAATAAAATTTATTCTGTAGGGTAAATTGTCTTCTTGTGTGCTGGGATAAAGTTCCTTAAAGGAGAAAAGCCATACAGTGTTATGTGGTTTTATCTGCCTTCATGTCTCTTAAGTATTTAATGTAAGATAATTTTCTCCTTCAAGTTTAGCATTTTTTCCTTTCTTTCTGGATATTAAAAGCTATTAAGAAATTCCTAAATATCCTATTTCCTTGCCTGTGGTGTGGTATAGGAGGCTGCAGTTGCTAGTGTGTTAATTTCGGCCTGCTTGATGTGGAAAGAGCGAGCTAATTTCTCTGCCTGTTAATGCTCAACCTCTGACTTAACCTCTTTCCCTTTGGAGCTTTTATATGAGCACTTTTTCTTCCAGTCCTTTGTAGTAATCCAGATGCTCATGTTCTTTTCCTCCTACACAGCAGATGGAGATGGCATAAGCCTTTTGATGACTGCTTCCTTCTTTTTACATAAGTTTTATGAGCTGGTGAGTTCAGTAGCTGGACGTGGTAGAGCTCATAAGCCCGGCCCAGCAGGTGGTGCAGCCTTGCCTCCCCAATAGTTACATGTATATTAGGGAGGATTTTCTAGGTTTTAATTTAATCTGGGAAATGAGCTTCACTGTGTGGTTATAGGAGAGGGAAAGGTAGATCCTTCACATGATTATCATGATGAATCTGTTACATTTTAGTAAAAAACCTATTCTGATTTTGTTAATTACCTGAATGCTGTGCTTTTTGAAATGGTAAGAAAGCAGTGCAGAGGTAATTTTGCCAGCTGAAGCTGGACTTCTGCTTTCCTGTGTGGTGAGCTGGGCTTGTAGCTCATCTGAAAAATACTTGTTACAATTTGGTGTGAGGTAGTCATCTTCCACGCTTTTAGAAGGCTTAAGGAGGTTAGGAGCCTGCTCTCTCTGCTCCAGTACCGCCTGTCTAATAAAGGGCAGTTCTTGGCTTTTGAACTGTTCTACTGCTCATGATTTTGACCTTATTGAATAACTTTTACACTGTTGAGGTGGATGAAGGCATTTTTTCCACTTCATTGTGGACTCGGGCCTACGTAAATTAATCTGTTTTACATTTATTTCACAATTTGTATTTTTTTTTTTTGTTTCGTAACGTGGAGCTCCATTTCACAACCACAAAGGCTTGAGGGGTCATGTAAAGTAGTGATGTCGAACATTTGTAAAAAAAGAAGGGGCGAACCTTTGGTCTCTGCATAGCAATTTAGGTATTTGCATGAGAATGTTACTGGTCTGCGTGTATGCCAGAACTTTCTGGAGCTGTAAAAAAATGTGTCTGTTATTTAAATTACTTCTGGCTTCTCATTTTATAGGAATATCTTGGTGGATAAGCCCAATGATCAGTCCTCAAGATGGTCTTCAGAAAGCAATTATCCTCCCCAGGTAAGCATCTGAATCTCTCCAACTGTGTAGCTGTGTTGTACAGCTTAATGTATACTGAGTCGTGTCTTAAATGTAGGCTGCTACTATTTGTTTGTTTATTTATTTATTATTTATTTACATTTATGTAGCTGGCCTTTGTAGTTTACCTTCTCTCAGTAAAATGCAGTTTGTTGGTACATTAAGTATTTACATTTCCTACGATTTATTAGTGATCTTCCAAGAAATGCTTTTTTACAGGGGAAGTTTTGCTTTTCATCCCCGACAGTTGCAGTCGTTCTGGAAATAATCTAACCTTATGGTTAGATTAAGCTGCTAATGAGGCATGTAGGTCCCCCTTTGTCAGCACTACTGGAAACTGTGTTAGATTGCTGGCCCTGAATCTTAGATCTAAGGAGCTTCTATTTATTTCCCCTAATAGCGCATTTAAAAATGTAGACTCTGTTTAAAAAGACGTGAATGTCACCACTTCTGCTGCTTAATCACCTTATTAAAATAAGATGTATATGCATTTTGGCATCTAATTTGCTTTTTCACTATTAATTAGATTGTTAGATTATCCAGAGAAAAATCTGCTTATCTTTATAATTAATTTTTTTCTCCAATAAATGTGTGGTCCTTCTCTTTATGCTAGGTCCATAACTGATTACTCCGGTACTTTTTGCCCAGCTTCTGTATCTCTTAAGCTGATTGGTTTAAATTCTTTTCTTTAAAATACTGTTTTACAGCAGCATGTGTTGTGCAATATCTCTCTTGTGCACAATTCTGTTTACCTATAAGATCATTTGATCCAACTGTTCCGTGGGACTTAATCCACACAGAATTTTTGTCTAGGTAAATCTTGCTACTTTGCTTTGAAGTTATATGAAAAATCTGTAGTCTAGACTGGTGGCTCCCTATAGCAGCAGGTCATCTCATCTGGCTGAAAGGCTTTCATCTGGATTTTAGTGATAGTGTTTGATAGTGCTGTGCAGGTTTTTAGGAGGAGGGGGAAAACTACCCTGTTTATTCCATTAACATGTTTCATATAACTGCTTGTGAAGACTAATGATTTTGATCTTCTTGATACCTCTGTGCCTCTACTGCTCTTGCAATTTGATTTTTTTACATGTATATGTTTTGATAAACAGCATAGGGATTTAATTCACAGCCTGAAGCAGTTTTAGTCTGTCTAGGAATTATTGATAGCAGGGTAGTGAGTATTGAGCATGTATTGTATTGTGGATGGTGCCGTCCTTTACTTCCATTCATTCAGGAACCACAGGTTTTTCTTTGGACTCTTGTTACACAGCAGGTTTGGCTCTTGGCTTAGCTTTAGACTGTATTTTTCACCTGAGGTGCTCTTAGTTGTTGCTGAAAGCTGCTCTTTTATTTTCTCAGCCATCCTGAATATTTTGTGCTTTTAAAACCCTTATTCTGCAATGGGAATTCATCTCTTGTAGCTGGATGCTTCGGAATATTCCCAACATATCACAGCTTGTCAACTTTAAGCATAGAAGTTATATTCAAGCATGTAGATTAAGCAGAGAATAATTATGGTAACTTATGTACAGACCACGTGAGCTTGTTAAAGAGAAGGGCAATAAAGCTGGAAAAGGGTCCAGAGAACAAGTCTTATGAGGAGTAGCTGAGTGAGCTGGGATTGTTTAGCTTGGAGAAGAAGAGGCTGAGAGGAGACCTCATCACTCTCTACAGCTACCTGAAAGGAGCTTGTAGCAAGGTGGGTGCTGGTCTCTTCTCCCAAGTAACAAGCAATGGGATGAAAGGAATTGGTCTCAAGTTGTGCCAGGGGTGGTTTAAAATGGATATTAGAAAAAAAATTCTTTACTAAAAGAGTGATGAAGCACTGGAACAGACTCTCCAGAGATGTGATGGAGTCACCATCTCTGGAGGTGTTAAAAAAAACAAGTGTATGTGGGGCTTCGAGTCATGGTTTCATAGGTACGGTGGTGTTGGACTGACAGTTGGACTGGATGATCTTAGAGGTTGTCTCCAGCCTTAATGATTCTATAATTCTAAGATGCTATTGCAGAATTACTGCATTGAACTCTGGAGAACTGGGCAGTGCCCCACATAAGCAAGTCATTTAAACCAGATTTTCGATAGGAGAGAGTTGAATTGACAATACCATATACTTACATATATATATATACACACACACACGTCTCGCATATTTTTATATATGTGGTATCCTGATTTGAGGGCCTTTGATCTGACTTGCAAAAAGTAAGTCTTTGTAGTGGCAACTGGGATTGGCGAGGCAGTATTTGAGTTTCATTCTGTGTTACTTAAAGGCAAAGCCAACAGAAAACCTGTCTGCCTAAGTGGAGAAGCCCATCCTATTGGATTCCTCTCACTTACATCTCTGTATCCAATGGTGAGACTATAAAATGCTCCTTGGTGGCTCGTGTGCTCAGCAAGTCCAATCCTGAGCGCTGAGTGAGAGAGATGATTTATTAGCAGTATTTCTAATATGTACATTAGCTAATTCTCATCCTTCTAACTGGAGTTTAATTATTCATGTAAAGCATTTTTTACACTGTAACTTCTCTGTTGAAAAATTAACTGGAAAGTGGGAATGGGGAATTAAAATTTGCAGAAGAGGCCTGTGTGCAAAGAATGCACGTCTTATTTCTGTGTCTATAGAGAGAAATGGTTCTAAAGTGTGTTTTCTCACACTTGGCAGAAGAACTTCAGACCTGGCTGCATTTTACTCAAAACAACGAGTTCTTGTCAGGCTGACACTTTTTCTGCAGGTAAAATTTACACAGATTTTCTGCTTCCTCATTGGCACAGATGGCTGAAGTTCTTAAGGTGGATTCTGAGCTTGGAAAACTTGAGTTGAAATAGTGGCTGACCAAATTATAAGTATGGTGAGAAGAGAAGCTGGGGGAAAATGAGTTCCTTAATCTTAGAAGCTGAGTATTTTGTATTCCAAAAAAATGATATATACATGAGTTTTAATCCTCAGAATAAGCCTTGTGTTTCCAATGGAAGATGAAGTTGCAAAGCATTTTGTGGCTTGTGTGTTGGCATCACTTAATTTAAAAATTGGTCACTTTGGTAGTGATGCACTTGTTCAAATGTGTGGGTGGCTGTAATCCTCCAGGACAGGAAGCAAACTAAAACTCGACAAAATAAAGCTTTCCTTGTTTCAAACTTGGTTATCTGAAACTAAGGCTGACGCAACACAAGGGCTACTGTCACTCGTGCTCACTGGAATGTGCCTTGAGATATTTCAGTAAGCTCTGCAGCTCTAATCACTGGTGTTTGTCTCATCAGTGTCTCACCTTTATGTAAGGGTTTAGCGATTCCATGCTGAGGTGATGGTGCTGTGCTGACTGAGGGCCAAAAATATGAGTGAGTTCCTAAAACGTGGTTTACTGTCGTCCCCTTGTTGAGTGAAACAAAACCTCTTCAGGAAGCTTCGCTTTAAGAGCATTCCTCTTGCTAGGATAAGCACAAATCTGAAGAACATAGGTAAAAATCTTAGGATGTGTTCAGGAGCTCAACAAAGATCTATGTGTTGCAGTAGGTGAGCTGGTATCTGTATCAAACCTTTTTGAAAAGAGAAAGAAAATGAAAGTACAAGTCTAGACAATTGAAATGCTGTCATGTGACTGTATTTTGTACTGAGTTTTCCTGGCTTTATGAGTATGGTAGAGTTAAATAATTCTTGTGGCTGTGAAAGCCACCAGTTGGTTGTTAATGAGTGCCAGTGAAAGGAAATACATGAGACAGCTGTTTTTCTGTTTATTAAACTAGATATCTTTCTTGAGTCTTGAAATAGAATGACCCAGAAATTATATATTCAATAACAAACCTCTTATGTAGTAACCTGTTCAGTCAGAAGAGGGCTGATCGTTTTATTTTTAAACTGGTTCTAGGCTTACATAGGAAGTGTGAAGCAATAAGGCTGGTAATGCTGCAGAGCACAGCCCCGTTGTAAATGCTCGCCCTGACGGCTCCAGTAATGATCTGACTTGGAAGAGCGTATGCAGAAGAACGTTTAATTCCCTTGAGTGGCTTGATTAATCATGTGTAGAACAAAAGGATAGATTTTTATTTAGCCACACGCTTAATTGCAAAAGCAATGGGTAGGTTTGTGTAGAAGACAATGGCAGCCCCTGTTATTTTATTTTCATATGCAATACAAGCTTTACTGCTCTCTAATAAAAACTGCTTGTGCAGAAATGACTAAAGAGATAGAAACTAATAAGCTACAATGTGGCTCTAATGCACAGGCAGCCTGCATAGTGCAGTCTGGAATCTAGTCCAGTGATATTTGATGTGGAAACGTAAATTTTGAACAGTTAAAGAACATATAAATAAAGTTAGCGGCACTGTCTGAACAATTGGTTTCAGTTCTTCATCTGACAAAGACCAGTTTTCTTCCCTTGATTTACATCCTGCTGTGTAGATCATTTAAAGTACATTAATAAAGTTTATACTCAGTTGTGTGATTCAGAAGCGTGCATATGGTTGTCATCAAAGGGTAGCACAGACCAGAGCTTCAAAAAAGTTTGGAATTTCGCTGTAGCTTCCAGTGTGATGGGACTGGATTTGCTTTTTTTGGGAAACAAAACAGTAACAAGCTGTTGAATCATAGAATCAGCAGGTTGGAAGAGACCCACCAGATCATAGAGTCCAACCATTCCCACCAATCTCTAAACCATGCACCTCTGCTCTTTGTGCATCTTCACTTACAAATGCATTTAATTGCAAAGCAGAAGTTGTGCTCTTGTAATGTTTTGTAGTGTCTTTAAGTGTTGTATTGAGGCTTAACAATTAGGCTAAAGTTGTTGCACAGATACTCTAATTAGTGTCTATGTGCCACAGCTATAATGAGAAAACATTTCAGTTGTAATTTGGATTTTTTAAATACTTTGTGAATACTTGGTTGTTGAATGTACTGACATTGCTTACAGCAACAGGATGGAAAAGTGTCAAAATATACTGGTATTATGTATTTGTCTGAAATCTCTTAGACGTATTCTCTCCAGTTGAATAAATCGCTTGATCTTATCCACTCTTATATCACATCTTTCAAAGCTATAGAGAATACTCTGTCATTTCTAGAGTCTTGGTAGCAGTCAAAAATATCGTTGTAGCCAGCTGTTTGCAGCTCTTGAGGCAACATGGGTTTTTTTCAGCACCAGTGAGATTTGTAGCCAAGACCCCACAGTGGCAGCAATGTTTGTATATAAAACAAAAAAAATATATATCTGTGTATGTCTTTATATGTGTGTTTGTATAAAGTGCATACACAGGTATAGGTATTGGGCCCCAGGCTTTAAAGTACACCTGACTTTTGTTTCCCTGTCAGTCAATAGATAAATTCATAACCTGTGCTTATATTTTTTGTAACCTCTGCCTGACTCAGCATGAAGCAGGGCTGCAGACTTCCTTTTCTGTTTGCAGGTTTAAGAAATCACTGCTAGCCGTGTGGAGTAATTGCCGTGGCTTGGTCACTGCAGTCCTGTTTTTCTCTCCCTTAAATTAAGGTTAGAATTGAATAATACAGGATGATGTTTATGCCAAGCTCTTGCAGCTATTGTGGTGTACTTCAGAAACTATGTCTTCATGACCCAGGCATTAGCTTTGAGATTCCAGCAAGTTTAAGAGTTGCAGTTGCTGATGCTGGTAGGACTCACTTCACTTTTCAGCTGAGAGAGAAATCTGCAGGGAAGATATGATGGTGTAGGAGAAGTTCTGAGACATTGTTGTGTACTGTCTGTTCCGCACGGGAATTTTGGCAGTGGGCTGTGCCATATATCAAGTACTGCCTTGCTCATTACTGGACCATTCTTTTGCTCATCCTTTCATTTTCTCTGCTTTAGAAAAACTATTTTCTGAAGTTTGGGAAGTACTTAGAGACAAAAGCATGGATTATAAACCGCTACAGGCACGAGTATTTCCTAGAATCATTGAATGGCTTGAGCTGGAGGGGACTGTAAAGATGATGCAGTTCCACACCCCCTGCCATGGGCGTTGACACCTTTCACAGGCTCAAAGCCCCATCAGACCTGACCTTGAACACCTCCAGGGATGTGTCAGCTATGACTTCTCAGGACAACCTGTGCCAGTGCCTCACCACCCTCACAGGAAAAAAAAAAAGTCTTAAAATCTAATCTAAATCTTGTCTCTTTCAGCTTCAAACCATACCCCCTCTTCCCGTCTGTGCACTCCCTGATAAAGAGCCCCTACCCATCTTTCCTCTAGGCCCCTTGTAAGTACTGGAAAGGTGCTTTAATGTCCCCTCAGGAACCTTATTTCTTTTAAGGTAAGCTTTTTCTAAATGTAGTGAAAAGCAGCTGTTGAGATCACATGTTTATCCTGACACTCTCTAGAACAGTATCATCAGTGCTGCTTATAAATTCAGAATTAGTTGCTTTACAGGGCCATGCCAGACCGAGGTCTAAGTCACAAAATCATAGAATGGTTTGGGTTGGAAGGGACCTTGGAAGATCATCCAGTCCCACCCCCCTGCCATGGACATGGGTGAAGAGGGAAAATTTGTCCTGCTTCTTACTGAAAAGATAAACTTACAGGGTAAGATAATACTGATTGAAGGAGTTGTTTAGCAGAACAGTGATGCTAATGGCACTGGTCTGTACTCAGGAACCATAGAAAGCAGCCACACACAAGTACTCTACTTGATGTCAGTGAAAGCCTCAAAATACGGCATCATGTTTGGCTTGGCAGCGCTGTTCTGGGAAAAAAGGGCCACCAGCAGTGCCTGCAGTGGGAGGTGTGCTACAACGCCTTACAGATCAGCTTGTACTGTAGCCTCGATCACAAGGTTTTGTAACGAAATCCATCATGATGACTAATTTTGATTCTGCACTTAGTCTCATTTCTCTGTGTACTGCTTATTTCTTAGAAGTTACAGAAGAGAATTAAAAACATTACTTTCAGGTGTAGAAACCTGACGTATTCTGCAAGACAGGGTGTCTCTAGACTCCCTTCAAGACCTGTTTGTAGGGGAAGGTTAAATAAACTTGGTGTTCGGTGGTCCCTGGTGAAAGGTACAAGTGCTTCTCTGCATATGCTTCTCAAATGGATCTTTTCCTCCAGCAGCACTGGTGAAGTTGGTAGCTGGTGCTTGAATATAAATAATCTGACAATTCATACACTGTGAAGGGGATTTCTGTGTAAGGGATGAGCAAATGCTCACAAGGGAGATTTTCATGGTTTTCAGTGTAAAACCCCTTTATTGTCAATTAAATGGTTAGGCGTCATTTGATTATGGTTAATAAGCAGTTGGTTCCTACTTTAGCCACACATCAAACTTGGTCTGTGTTCAGTGGTTAAATACTGCCAGCCCAGAGAGGAGAATCATAGAATAGTTAGTGTTGGAAGGGACCTTAAAGATCATCTAGTTCCAACCCCCCTGCCGTGGGCAGGCGTGCCCCACTAGATCAGGTTACCCAAGACCCCATCCATCCTGGCCTTAAACACATCCAGGGATGGAGCATTCACATCTTCCCTGGACAACCTGTGCCGGTGCCTCACCTCTCGCATGGTGTAGAAATTCTTCCGTATGTCTTGTCTAAATCTGCCCTTCTCCAGTTTATATCCATTCCCCCTCGTCCTGTCACCATGAGCCTTTATGAATAGTCCCTCTCCAGCTTTCTTGTAGGCTCCTACAAGAAAGGAGAAGTAATTTGATGTTCTCTTAGCATGTGGACCATACTGTATTTATCTAATTGTGTATTCAGTTTAGGTTTCATTTCACGCTGTAGTGGGTGTTTGAATCATTTCTCTCTGTAGTTTGAGCCTATTTGCCAGATTTCAGGAAGTCTTGCATCCAGCTTGAAGGAATGTATGTAAGCTCTGAGTAGAAATGCTACGAATAGGTAGTTCAACCAAATCTTTTCCTAGATAAGCTGCTTTTCAAGTAATATTCCTGAAAACCCTTTGCTTCATTCCTGGAGCAAAAAGGCATAGTACAATAATGGGGAAAAATCGTCTTAACTTTCATTCTCTGGCTTTGTAAACTGAGTTTTTGAAGACTGTAATGCTTATGCGTTTGTGTTTTGCAGCCTTGGCTCTAATATTACAATTTGCTGTTCTCTCTTCTACAGTATTTGATTCTGAAACTTGAAAGACCTGCTATAGTCCAGAGTATCACTTTTGGCAAATACGAGAAAACGCATGTCTGCAATTTAAAGAAGTTTAAAGTCTTTGGTGGGATGAATGAGGAAAACATGACAGATCTCTTATCTAGGTAAGATGTTTCATCAGCTATGGCAATTATAAAGGTTGGACCAAAATGCTCTTCCCCTTCACTCTGAAGCAGACACGGGGCTGACTGTAATAGAGCTGTGGTTGTGATCCTACAATCAGCTGCCCTTGTGTTTATGGTCAGATCAGAGAGCAGCAGTCCCAACACTTGCTCCACGAAGCCTTCCTTATTCTGCTCTAACCACAGAGGACTTGTGGAGAGCGAACTCTGAGATTTGGAAGAGCTGAGAACAGGGTGCAGTGTTCCTGGATTGCGATTCCTTTCTTCTGTGTGCTTGAGGCACGAAAGGAATCATTCTTCAAGTGTGGATAACTTAAAGTAGCTTTTTAAAGCCCAAATAACCTGCCTATGTCACACTGCAGCTGTAAAAGTCTGAACCAGTCAGCTGCTCTGCCTTTCTTCAAATGGGTAAATAAATCAAATAACCAAATGGAAAACCTGTGTTTTCCTTTGTTTGATTTGATTTGTTTGGTAGTTGTACTGATAAGGACTATAAAGAAAAGAGCTTTTGGGATATTCAGGCTGTCCCGAGCTTCTGAGTATTCACTAATGTAAATTTGCAAGGGCCTTTTAAGGAGTCTTCTGTTTCAGAAAAGGAAATAATATTTAAATGTCTAGGAGTACAAGAGGAATATGTAGCAAGAACTAGTCTATTTTTGAAGACCTGCAGAAGGGAAGTCCACCTCCAGGGAATGTCTGGATGCGGATCATCAGTAGTCAAGCAGAATAGCCATGGAGAAACATGGGAAGTTCTTCCTGCGGGTATCCTTTAGGACCATGTAGAAGCTAGGCACAACCCTTCTGCCCTTTTAAAAAGTCTTGCAATTTTGACTTTATTGTTCTAGAATTATGGGAGAAGAGGTATTAGTAGCATAGTAATTATTGATATTTAATATCATTTCAATTTTTCTGAAGTTCAATAAAAATCCTTATTTTGTGACCTGTACTTGCATCTTCAGTAATAATGGCCTTAAGAGTTTTGATGATTTATACTAAATATTCAATATTTCTATAAAGTAACATTCACAAATGGATCAGAAAGCACTTTGGCAGTGCGGTATTTCTGAGAGCTGCTCCATCTCCCTCTTGAAAACAGAAAAGCGCAGTCCAGGCAGATCACCTGGTGAAGTCGCAGGGTTGCAGGGACAGAGGAGCAGTACTGATCCGATGTCAGTGCCCTCCTGAAACCACTCGCCAGTGCTGCCTCCCAGAGATAAGATGGTGGATAGCAGTCCAGGCATTGGTCCAGCATGCATACTTATGATTCATAGTAATATAAAACACGCTTCGCATTTCAGGCATGACCTAGATTGCATTTATTAGCCAGTCCTAAAATACAAGGTAAGATTTAGTAACCTTATTTATTTTTTCCCACAGTGGCTTAAAGAATGATTATAACAAAGAAACATTCACCTTGAAGCATAAAATTGATGAACAGATGTTCCCCTGTCGATTCATTAAGATAGGTAAATGCATTTTTTCAGCATTCTGAGTAGAAAATAATCTCTTCTTATACTTGTGCCAATCTTGGCACTTGTGACTTCATTGTACTCAGGCAAAGTATCCACAATAGCTGTTCCATTTCATGATCTTTTAGGGTGGCTAGATTGGAACACAGTGAAGTCCTTTTACTAAGAAGTACTAGCCTTATAACTGAAATCCCAGGGAATGAAAGTGAAATACAGTAATTTTCAGAAATACAGTTGTTGACTCAACTAATTGCTGGAGAAGCTGCTTACTGTCCTATCGTATTGCTATATAGAGTTCTAAAAAAATTAAGCTAAATACCAGTAAAAATACCAGCATTGATAACCCTAAAGTTTGAAAAAGATTCAAGTCTTTTGTTCTCAAATGTGCTTGCAACACGCAGAGCAACAGCAGAAGCCTTCCTTGTTCTCTTCCTACTGCTCTAATCATGAAGTCTCATCTCTGGCTGAAGGTGACATCCAGGGGCAGAAGAGATCTCTGCCCCATGATGTCTAGCCTTGTTTTTCTGAAGCTTGCTGAAGGGGCTGCTGAGGAAGGCCAGCGGCTGAGACTTCTGATGGGAGCAGGTGAGGGTCTCACTTCCTTGCTTCGTGCAGGCTAGAGAGAACAAGGGTCTTACAGTGGCCATCAGTGATACTGATTGGATTTAGTCCAAGAATGTAGAGCCTTTCAGCTTTTCATAGCTCGGTGAAGTTATCTTCCCCTTCTACCTACAGAAATAGTGAAAGAATAATGAGTTTTCAACCAGCTGTTTAAGGTTAAAAGTAGAGCAAGGTAGTAGTTCTTGAAAAATAAGATGAGATGAGATCCTGCTGACTAATTTAGATTAATTTAGGAAAGTTTTGAAGTGCTGGGTAATTCCCTTGCCAAACTTGGATGATAGTGGATGTGTAGGGGCTCCCCTTGGAGCTCTTTGCTCTACACAGCTTTCTGAATCTACCTTTATATTTGTCTGTGGAATTGGAATAATAGAATCGTTAAGGTTGGAAAAGACCTCTAATTGAAGAATTAAAAGCTTCAGGCTGGGAATCCAGTAATCATTTGTGTGCCATAAATGGTGGTGTTTCCTGTTCTTGGAGTAGTAAAGAAATTGGTTGTTCATTGGGTTTGTTTTTTGGCTGCTACTTTTGGAAGTGTCTGTAACACTAGACTTTTGGAAACTGCAGGAGGAGCAGAGGGATAGTTAAAGGTTGACTATACAGGAAAAGTGAAATTGAATTTTTTTTAATGGATTATGAGGCTGCCTGCATTAGGTTTTTAGGAAACATTATTTTTCAGTGGCTCAAAACAAGCAGGTAGTTACTGGAGGGCCACAAGGAGGAGTGGAAAGGTTACTAGCTACTTCTCTGGACGTACAAATTTATACTAGCAAAATGAGTTCTGATGTTAGGAAGCGTCAGCAGTAAGTTGAAACATGTTAGGAAACAGAATGGTGGTTGGTTTCTACTATAAGCATTTTTTTCTCTGACATGACATGAGTCATAGTAGTAGTTATATGGCTTGTTTTGCTGGGATGAGTTCCTCAAGTACCAATAAGCATTGTGGTATTTACTTCAAAACTAGATTTATATTTAACTGTCACTTGCTCAGTAGTTATGTTTGAGATGAATTTTCTTAAAACCATCTTCTATGAAGAAATTCCTATGCTAGAATAGAAAGGAAAATATTCTTTTCACTAAAACCTACCAAAACCTCTAGTTGATGGCGAGCGTCATTTTTTTTTTTATGAAGTTGTGTTTTTTTTGCTGTGAAACAACTGCAAAACGATGTTACGAAATTCTGTTATTTTTCAGATTCACAGCTTGAAGATGTTTTCAGTTTGTTAAAATTTCCAAGCTGCTAGCCAAAGCAACTCAAAATTTGAAATGCTGTGCTGTGTTCCTTGTAATGCTGCCAGTAAACACGAGGCAAAAATCTGCCCTTTTGGACTCTTGGAGACTGACACTGCAGAAGTTTCTGTTATCAGTGAGGTTCACGTATTTGGGGAAGGCAGGAGTCAGTTCAGCAGTGACTTGCATCAGGCATTTGCTTTATAATTCTGCAGATAAGCCTGTGATTCTATGCTTACCTGTACACAACAGTGGCATTTATATGGAAGGACAGAGCAGGGGGAACGTGACATGAGCAGATCTGCGAGAGGGGAAAATACTTCATGCAACTTCCATTGCTCACACGTTAGAGGAAATTTTACACTCATAGAAAGGAGAAAAGCCTCTTGTCAAGAAAAGCCTTGCACTTCTTTTAGTTTTAATTAGTTCAACTTCAGTTCCTTAGTGCTGAAATGCCCAGTTGAGCAGGCTTTTGACCTACTTGACAAGTAATTTTTACATTTCATGTAGCACCTCATTAAATAACTTGGGAAGGGGAAGAATATATTCTTCTGGAGAAAATATTGAAGAACAATCTTTTTAATGTCTGTGGGCTTTTGTTTTGTGCTCTGTTTTTGTGGTTACTCTAAGCAGAAATGTTTTTATACTGTGTCCTTGAAAGCAGAAGGTGTTGTAAAGACTGATTGCTGTGAAAGACCTCGAAGAAATGCTGGATGCAATTCTCATGCCAGTTTGTTACTAGGATGGGAGTTACTAGCCTAGGCTTCAAGATTTTTAAGCCTGAGTGTAACAGAAATGAGCAATATGTTTTTAGGGATGTTTCCTGTGTTAAATTTATTGACTACATCTTAATCTGCCATTTTTCAACCATGTGCTGTGTGTATGTCTGCTGCCTGTCAGTGAGGGGCACAGAAATTAGTTTGAGAGAGGTATTAGAAATTATTGCACTGCGTTTAATGCCTCTGCTACTGTCCTATCTTGGATACAGGGCTGCAGTCCTTGTCCAGGCAGAACTTCCTCCTATTGAGAAATATCCCCTAAAATCATCCTTGTGTGTTTGGGGAAAGAACTTAAGTGGCCTAAATGCCTTCTCCTGAAGAGATATTGATATTCTTTATTATTTCCTTCTGCTGCTGGGCACTTCACCGTGCAGTGGCAGTTCAACTGGGCTGAACGGTTCTAGGCATTTCAGTACCTGCAGCAAAAAGCAGTGCTGAGGTGACTTTAAAAATGGAGAAATAACTGTAGCTTTAGGCTTCAGTTTCAACAATTTTAATTGTAGTGGTTTTCCACCTCAAAGATATGTGTGTGTAAAACAGCAATGTAGCAAGTGATGGACAGCTTAAGGCCTGGCTGCTGCAGCTGTATCAGGAGATAGCGTATCCACTGAATTTTTAGAGGAGTATGTTTCTCAGCTGTCACAGAAGCTCTGGTAGGTTTGTGTAGCTGGGCTGTAGAAGTCTAAAATGGTTTAAGGGGAGAACAAATGGAAACCAGTCACTGGGAGATGTGAGAAAATAGAGGTGAACCCAGGAGGGCTTATATCCACACCCAGTGTCATAGAGTGCTGGTACCTCTAAGCTTTGTGCAGAAAGAAAAACGAGATCAGTGTGTCACACTGACTCATTGTTGTTTGTGTGACTATTGCTGCTTCTGTGCTGCATGTAATGTCTCCTTCTTCTGGGTCTAACTTAAGTTGTGGCTGTTCTGGAAGGAGGTTTGTCTGAAGAGCTAAGCACACCTGGGGAGGCTTCAAAAAGGAGAGGGCAGATGAAAGGATGAGAGACATCTCCTTAGTGTAGACTAAGAACCAGGGAAGAGGCTCAGAAATGAGGAGGTGATCCATCAGAACACTTGCTCTTTGCCAAAGATATAGAAATCCTATTGTGTTTCGACTCTTATGCTTTGTTTCTTTTCCTACTCCTATGGAATAGTTTAAAGAGGTGATATTCAGTTTTCTCTGCGTGTTCAGCACTGTGATCCCTATACAGCTTAACGTGTTTTTCTTCGATTAGATGATTGCACCGTGAGAATCTTGATGTTTAAATCACCACTTCTGGTATTTTGTTTCCTTTTTGTAAACAAAGCTGTTGAAAGCTCGGGGTGAACCGAGGGAGTGAGCAAGTTGATGGCTTTGCAGTCTTTTTGTGGAGATAGCTACCCAGGATTCTTATAACCTGATGTGTCTTTCAGGCTGTAGTTGGCTATGAGATAAGAGGGTAAATTGTTAATTCTTGCTGAGAAAAGCTGGTATGAGTTTGCTGAAAAGAAATAGAGGTGGACACCTCTGCTTTTTTTCTGGAATGAGGTGGGGAAGTGGTAATACGTAAGCTTGGTTTTTCACCCAGTAAACTCAGTGTTATGAAATTGGCCTCAGGTTGACCATCAATCAGTTTATGGTCTCACTCCATTATGGTCTGTGGTTTAGTTGAGGGCTTCAGTACAAGAAGCTGATGGATAGTATGTGATTCTTTATAGCTGAGCGAATATTGAATTTATCTTCGGTTTGGTCTTGGTCAGTGTTTGGGTCTGAGGAGAAATCGAAGGTGGTTTGTTACATTTTGCTCTTATATATGGTATTTTGTCAGTCTGCTGCCTTCCTGTGTGGGATATGCAGGGTTAATTTTTTTTCTATGTACCTGGATTTAAAAATAGTAGTGTTTTATGATAGCACTCATCTTGTGCAGAGGACAAAATTAAACAAGAAAGAAGTTTCTTGGGTGGAGTATGTGCCATGTAGAAGGAAAACAGGTGATTCCTGGTTTTCCTCACTGTTTCACTTCTCTCCTGTCTCTGCAAACGTGCATTTACTGGGAGCTGCTCTGAAAGTGTCTCACTTTGTATGCTGAACAATCAAGTAGAAAGAAACGTTGAACAGGATGACTGGAGAGCTGTAACGTATAAAGTACTTATGGGTATTAAAATCAGTTACAAATTGCATATTTGAAGTTTCTTTGCATCTTTAGTTCTAAAGATATCTTCTCCCAGTGACTATTTGCAGAAGTTGTCATAAATATTTACCAACAAGTTCATAGAAACACCCTTTAAAACATAGAAAATTGTGTGTTTGACCATATGCTTTGTACCCAAACACATCACAGGAAATTATAAATCTAACTTGTTCAAAGGGTAAATACTTAAGAATCTTTAAGAGCTCAGGAACAGCTTTAAGACAAACTTTGGTTTTGATTTCCTCAAGGAGTAGGTCAGAAAGCCCTTAGTTCAACAAGTTAATCTCAGTGGTATTTTTCTAGTGGTTTGAAAGACACCAGGCGATTTCTTTGTGGCAAAAATAGTTCCTGTGGAAGGGAGGAAGTAGTGGAGTTCATGTTGTTGCCGGTAACTGTTCATTCAACTCTAGTACCGTCTTTTCCTGTTTATCAGTTACGGTCAAATGAAAAGGAAACAAAAATATTTGAACTGAAATCACTTGACTTCACTGCAGTTTTAAGGAGTCAGAGTTCGCATGAGTTTTCTGGGGACTGGAGTTGCTCTGAAATGCATACTTAAGCCTTAACCTGTAGGTTAATCAATAGATCAGTTCAAGACCATAGATGTTAATTCAGAGCAGTGAGGAAAACTTAGCTGAGAGGCTGCGATGAATTTCGTGGGTCATTTAGTATTTTAAGTGTGAGTGTTCCAGTACAAAGTTAAAACCATATTGGCCAAAAAGCTGCACAGGTTTAAGCATTAAAAAAAAACCAAACCAAAACCCCAGAGTTTTTAAATGGGAAGCTCACAATGTTCCCTCCCTTCCACCTCCACAACTTGCAGACATTACTAATTTTGTAAAATTTAAGATACTCAAGCTTCTTGTCTTCACCATTAGGGAAAATAATTGTTGCTGACAAATGTGGAAGTAAATGTTCTGTGAGGCGCAAATACTGTCACTAGTGTGCTTGATTCCCATCTATGTCAAAGCTTCTTGCCTCTCTGAGCTGTTTTAAATGATAGTATTTTTGTTCTTTTGCTTAAAGCAAGCTTCTGCTTTGTAATGATCTGCTGTGCTAATGTTGCTCGGCACAGGTTGTTTAAAATGACAACTTAAAGATGACGTATTTGGTGATTTTCCCAAGCTTACTTAAATGAACTAGAGCTTATGTCAAACCAGAAATACTGAGTTTTGCTTAACATTCAAAAGCTTTCTGTTAAATTAGGACAATGTATAGCCTGATAAGATTAACACAGTGGTTGTTTGAAATTTATGCGTCCTTTTTCTCCTTTTCCTTTCTTCTCCAGTTCCACTCTTATCCTGGGGACCTAGCTTCAATTTTAGTATCTGGTATGTTGAACTTAATGGCATTGATGATCCAGATGTGGTCCAACCATGCCTCAACTGGTACAGCAAGGTAGGCCTGCATTTTAGATGCCTGTTTGTTTGAAGATTTGTCATCTCAAAGTCTTGTGAAACTTCAGTCTGGAATTATGTGACCTTTTCATTCCTCGAATATCAGCTATTAAAACAACAAACACGCGTAGTTAAAACTCAAACTGCATGGCTGACTGATTCCAAGTGAATCTTTTTGAATTGTAGCTGCTTGTTCTCTTTAAAAAAATCTCAACACAACAAAACACTCCCCAAAACCCCCAAACTATCACCACCACCAAAAAAACCCTAAGGAGAAATCCTGTACTAGGTAGACTTAACAAGAAAACCATAAAATAAAGGAACATTGAGTCAGAGGGGACGCTATTGGAAAATAGGATTTGTATAGGAAGGGAAAGGAGTCTTGACAAAACCAGACTCAATGTCTCCCTCTTCTTGCCTTTTGACTAGTCATTCTCTTAACATACCAGTCCATCTGTAGAGCTGTGTGTGAGCCATAAGCCTTAAGGATTACATGTGCAGCGTTGTTTTAAAGAGAATCCACATTGGTGTCTTTCCTGTTGCAGCTCCTTGTACTTTTGATGTTTCCCTCTTACTGTCTTTTTGCTGAATACTCTGGAACAGAGGGGAGCTGATGCCACTGGACTGTGAGATGAGATGATTTATATCATTTGTCACTTTTGATAGACAGAAAGTTCAAAGAGTTCTAAACATTATTTGTATAAATAGGATTTAATTGAGTACTACAGATTCCTCTCCTGTTGGAAGGGCAGTGTACTTTGACAACCAGAACTCATTTTGTTGCTGCTTTTTATGCACAGATCTTCTGGAACAGTTCATGAAATTCATATTGTGTTACAGAGAAGACATCCTTCCCAGCTGAATAAGACTGGGTAGCGGAGCAACATATCTCTGCTTCCAGAAGGGAAAACTTCAAAGCAGATAAAGATTGTGCTTTGTAGCAATGAGGCTCCCTCACCAGTTTATGGTGCTGCCAGTACCATAAAGAAACTATGTGGCCGTGCTGTCTGGCTCACATGTATTTATACCAACATCACAAGCTTCTTTTTAGAGCATCTGAAGCCAACGCTAACAGTCACAGTGGATGTTGGCTGTAGCAGCTTTATTATTTAAGCAGTGTTGTAGTCCTTGGTCTGTTGATTACTGATGTCCAGTTCTGAAAAGTCCAGTTGCAGTGGCTGCTGGTGATGTCTCTGGCATTTGCGACCACTTGCTGCCATGAGAAAGCTCTGATTTTTTTTTTTTTTTTTTTTGGTCTGGAGTCATCTGATGATGATGTTAACATCTGTTTTATTCCATTTTATCCCATGGAATCAACACTTTTCATGGTTAGCATGTATGTAGTCACAGCTTCTTCAAGGGATGCCAGCATTGTTCTTCTAAAGCTTAGAGCCCTAAAGTACTAAGGCAGTGACTTAGTCATGATTATTTGGGCTCTGCTAGGATCAGTTGCCAAGTTTTTGGTGATGAGTGCATGTGTCACTGTTGTTTTCCTTCTTCTCAGTCCTGGGAGGTCACTGTTGCTGGATCCACGTAGGAGCATAAATGTGCTGACCCATATAAGGGGGAAAGGCAGAAAGGTTGACCAGTTTCTTCCAGTTCTTTGAGACGGTGTGAATATTTTCATGCATCTTCTTAGAAGTCTCAAAGGCTTTGAAGTCTAATAATTCCTTACTGCCTGAGCCATCAGATAAGAAGGTTCTCATGAAGTCACCTATCCTTTCAGTTGTGTGAGCTTCAACCAACAAAAACTCTCTCAGGTAGCAAGTAAGGACTCAAAGCAGCAGACACGCTCCACAGTTTCCTCTCTGCTGCTTTCTTCTTGCTGTCCAGCTCAGCCTGCTACCTCTGGAAGGCTTCGCTTTTACTGAAGAGTGGTGCAGCACTCTCAGTGCTGCAGCAGCTGAGAAGCAGCGGTTTGTTGATGGCTGTCACTTTTAGTTTTGATGGTGAACACACAGATACGTTTAATTCTGCTAGTGAATTTGACAGTGTTAAATGTCTTAGTCTCATGCTCTTGCTGTGTTTTTAACCATAGGAATTATTTACAGCTTCAGATCAAAGCTATTATTTAGGTTGTCATCTCTTTAAACCTGTATGACAGCATTTTAAAAGGAACGTTTTATGTACTTTTTATACAACTTCTTGCATAGATTAGTCTTTACATTTAACTTCTGAAGTCCTACTATGGTGTCACCTACCTACGACTTTTATATCGTGTAGTGTAGCCAGCCTGCATCAAAGTCACTTCTTATTTGTAACCCAAGCTGATCAGTCATGAGAGGCTCAATGGAATTATGCCAAGTCAGGATTTAATCTAATATCTGAATGTGCAGAAGCTGGTTCTTACTGATGTGCCACCATCCTTTTGCTCCTTTGAGCAACAAAATCTCATGTGGTTTTGGCCTTGACTGATGTAAGTGAATATTTGCTGAAAGACGGTGTTTTAGGTAACTCTTAGGAACAACAGGAAAAAAAGATTTTTTTTTTCCAGCTGTGTTGTAAAACTCTGCTTTATTATTACTCTGTCACAGTCTTGCATTTTTATCGGTGTATGTCATTGGACTTTTTCATGGGGGCTGGGAACTGATTTTCTAAAAATGCATAGTTCTGGCTATTTGCAGCTGTGAAATACTTATGGATTAAGAACTAAATATATAGCACATGGCTGTGTTTCTTTTTAGTGGCTTCGGTTTATGAGATTCTTGTTATAGAGCTATTATTTTGAGAGCACTGATTTTTTTGAATGTTAGTGCTCATTCTAGGTTTTTAGAAAGATTCTAATCATTTAAATACCATCAACTTCAGCTTTAACAGTCTTTTCCATTTAGGAGTAAAATCTTTTTTCTCTAATTTGATCAGTCTTGCACATGTTTAAATTACATTTACTTTTTGTGTGTTAAGGATGGGAATTGAGTTTCGTTTTTTTCTTTAATGCTTTAGAATATAGATGTGAAGACTCTATTTAAAATCAGTGGTTCTGCTACTTATCAACCTAAAAATCTGCGTTACCTATGCATATTGTTAGCAGCTTTGAAAATGCAGTGGATTATTTGGTAGGTTAACAGCACAAGCTGTAGCTCTTACTCAGAATTTACTGTTTCCTCACTGTTTCTGTGCTGGAATATTTGTCCCAGCCTGAGTTTCTCTAAGCCTTTTCTCGCCCCATCCCACAGCTGAGTGGGAACTGGGCAGCTTTGGCTCATCTGCGGTATGAAAGCAGGGGTTCTGTTTCAAGATGCGTAGGAATAGTTTGAAGGTAAATATTCTGCGTGTATGTAAATCCTTGCTGCCTTTCATCCAACACCCTCATCAACCCACGGGATTCTGGGGTCAGCCCTGCCTTCTGCCTTTCATTTGTAGAAGCAGTGGTCACTGCAAGTATTCCTTTTCTCGTGGCTCTTTCTCTTTCAGAGAAGCCGTGCCCTACTTACTCTTCTAAATTATTTTGTTATGTAATGAGTTGTACAATCAAAATTACGTAACGCTGATCACCAAGGCTTTTTCCTGCTCTGTGCTTCATGTAGGCCTTGGAACAGCAGGGCCAGGCATATGGCGGGGAAATAATGGTCACTCTGGAGATCTGGAACACTGTGCACACTCTTCTTGTACACTTAGATGAAGCCAAACTGTGTAATTTCTATAATGTTAGAAAGTGAATGCCTGCACAGCTTCTGATATTTTACCTATAGCGTTTGTCTGTAAGCTTGTGAGCAATTTGTGTGCAGCGTGTGCAAGAGATCCTGCTTCTGTCTCCAGGCTGGTTCATGGGTAGTTTCCAGTGATGCTAGTATGAGAAAAATCTACACGTCTCATAGGTTTTCTTGTGTTCCAGTAGTACCGTGAACAGGAAGCCATTCGCCTTTGCCTAAAGCATTTTCGGCAGCACAACTACACTGAAGCTTTTGAGTCGCTGCAGAAGAAAACCAAGATTGCTCTGGAGCACCCAATGTTGACAGACCTGCACGACAAGCTGGTGTTGAAGGGAGACTTTGATGCTTGTGAAGAACTGATAGAAAAAGCTGTGAACGGTAAGAGAATTGGAGGGATCTTGTCTATTTTACAAAAAGAAGCATTGAAATGTTATTACTTTGAATATTAATGCACTCAGTAGTAGGACTGGTTGGTCCTTATGCTGTTTCATATCTCAAGTGGTGTACTTTCTGCTTTTGCACTTGTGTGTAAGTGTCAAATGAAGGCTAAACGTTCAGCCATGAAATCTCGTATCACTGCTACTTTCGGAGTCTCCTTCTCCCAGAGATGAAAGCATGGTGCACTTGAAGGGGTAAAGTTCTTCAGGTCAGTGGCTGGCAAGTTGAAAGTGGGCTTAACTATCACAAAAGTCACTGAAATGGTGAGGAGGGAAGTATAAAACTTGAGTTCTCTGTAGTGATCTGTATCATGGTTTCTGGTTAGCGCTTACCACCAAGCTGATGTTTCAGCAGAAATTTTTGGCTATGTTTGAATGAAAGCTCTGTCTTTAGTGTGGGGAAAATAGTCCTTGAAGAGTGGTGTTGAAGTTGCGATGACTGGAGGCAGAGTCTTTTTTCCCCTCCAAGAGCGGGACATTGGCAACTGGTTTCATTGTAACTACTATTAATTTTTTACTTGGAAACTTTCAACTGGAGAGCTGTTCAAACAGTGCTTCTGACTCCTAAAATGGGAGAGATGTACTTTGTGTTGATAGAGTGGGATACAAAAAGAGTTGATTATTGCACTGAAGTGTCTACCAAGACCTGTGTGATGGTTTTGGATCACAATCTGATGGAACCAGAAGTGCTCTTGGCTGTGGGTGTGTAGTGCTTTTTGACTAAGTGCTGTCGCTCTTCATGGGAAATTTGTACTGGCATAGGAAGAGAGCCTTGTGTCTGAGGCCAGTGGAGTTACGGGCTTAGTGGACCAATTTCATGGCTGTCTGGCCCTAGAGGTGTTTTCTAAATCTGGACTAATCTGTTGTTTGTAATACCTTTTAGATAGATGCCAGCATACCTGCTTGACTCCATCAGTGTGATGCTATGATAGAAATGATAGTTTCAGAATCATAGTGTGTCTTCCCTGAAAATCCACTATGTTTTTGTGAATAAATAAGCTGTTCCACTAAGCACAGTGTTTGGGAGCTTACTGCAACAGGTTGTTAGAAACTGCAGTAAATGGTTTTCTACAGGTTTTGGCTCAAGATTTCTTGACTAAATGGGTAGAACAGCTGGGCTCTGCCCTGCTTTGAGTTCCCTGAGCAGCTACAGGTGTTGAGACTGAGACTTGCCGGTGTTCATCCTCACCTACCTTAGTGCTGCCTGCCCTCTGGAGACAGTGTGGCGTTGTTGGCTGGCATGGGAGTGTGAACAGCTTCCTGCAATGCAGGGGCATTTTGCAACTGGCAGCTTCTTCCTGAATCTTAAGGAGAAGTGAGGGTTGCAGGATCAGAATGCAGCAGGGAGCTGTCACTGGCTGTTACTCTCTTTGAAGTGTTTCTCAAGTGCCTGGGGAAAGCTGATGAGGCCACCAATGTGAGGCAGGATCTGCTGAGAGCCAGAGGGACGCTGCTGTGTGCTGATGGTGATTTCATCAGTGCGTTGGTCTGCTGCCTTGGCTGTGGCTTAATCTTGTCAGTGCCTAGAGGCTGTCCTCTTCCCACTTCATTGCAGGCTGTAGCTGAATCTATTTCTTGAATGGAATTTCACAAGAAGTCTAGAACGTGCTGAAAAAGTTCCCTCAAGAATGGACATTTTTCCCTGGACACTAATGAAATGAAAGTTTGCGGCCTTGTTTTTTGTGCTGTTACATGTTGATTTCTTTTACTACTTAATAATTAACACACAGCATTTATCCTATCTCGCAGTTTTCCACTATCATTTGAGCTGTGGTGGTACTTCTGTTTCTTCTTGTATGTTGAGGGTGATGTTGCCTGCAGTGCTCACCTTCTCCAGGTGTGGAGGCACTGGCAAAGGACTCACCTGGTAGAAAGTGGTAGGTCTTGTATTGTACTGTCTAACAAATGGACACTTTCTTCTTGTCAGATCTGGTGTGAATAGTTCTGGTTCCTGTAATTGTGTCCCTTATTGGGGGCTGGAGATCTTAGCATTGCTTTAGCAAGCTAGAGAAATGCTGTAATTTGTTTTATAAGTCCTTTTTTTTCTTCAGCAAGTACAGAAGAAAGTATTTCTAGTAACAGACTGTGGTTAACTTAGCAGGAGAGTCTTCAAGTAGCATCATTAAGTTTTGTCAGTGCTTCTGAGGGACAGAATAATATGCATGAGAATGTTGATATTGCTTCCCTTTAATCCAGCACCTAGCTAGCTGTAGTTAAATGTCAGTGTACACATCTCCCATCGCTCTGTTGCTCATCCTTAATGATGTTGCTTGGCTTTGAATACATTAACCTTCCTTCCCCCATCCTTCTGCAATTCTTTATGCTGTCTTCAGCTTTTTACGCATGTGAAGCTCTGTCACCTCCCAGCAACCTTTGGAGAGAAGTGCTATCTCTCCCAAGACACCAAGGCTGTATCATGTACTTCCTTTAACCCGGCACAACCACTAGTTTATAGTAACTGGGTCAATCCTGCCCTTACTCTGACAGTGTGTCTCCTGGCCCGTCACTTCTGGCACTGATCCTTGTGCTGCCATGTTGAAAACCAGCTCAAGGGACTGATCTGGCTGTGCTGGGGAAGAAGATAGGACAAAACTCTTCTGATAGCCACAAAAAAAGCCCTGAAACTGTAGCTGGAATAGTTTGTTTGGAGTTGTACAAGGTGACAGTCAAGCAAAGGTGTTGAGTGTCGCTGATATCTAACAGTTGGATCCTCCTAGGTAGGATGGGAATAGGTGTTTTCAGCCTTCAACACATTCTCCTATGGTACTGTTACCATCTGCTACCTGTGGTCCTCTGCAGTTACCTGTCCTTGCTCAGTTCCTCATCCCTTAAGCTCCTCTCTTTGAAAGAGGCTTGTCAGCACCCAGCGTTTTACCATTTTAATTTCTTGGCAGCTTTGCTGTGAAATCTCCATTGCCTGCTGCTTAGTCTCCAAGGTGTGGGTGTTCTTATGACTGAACTCCTCTCTGATGTTTTTCCAAATACAAGTGGTTTAACTTCTGGCCTGTATATGGTCTGTGTGGTGTAAAGTTAATTGAGATATACAGATCCTTAAATTATCCTTGAAATAATTCAAAGAGCAAACTGTTCTGTAATACATTGGGCATGACTATGTGAGCTTCTGATCTCTTGCTGGTCTGAGAGCTCATAGCCTTAGAGGAACAAACAGAAGTGCAGGGAGGTTAACAGAGCTACTGAACACTCAGTTCAGCCTATGATGTCTTCTGTAGAGATCAATATTCGCAGTGGTAGGTATTTAAAGAGTGAAATGCGATGCATCTCTTGCAGGCTATTTCCATAGTCTTAGTCATGTAGAAAAAGTGTAGGTGGTCAAGAATTAGTGCTAGCAGAGCTCAACTCTTGTTCTTTTGCATTGCTAATGATGAACGCCGTCTTCCACCTCACATCACCAGATGATTTCTTTTGAGAGCTCAGTGGCAGGCAGCCACACTTTTCCCGCAGATTCCTTTGACTTGTGCATTACACTTTGAAAATGGGCAAATGGAAACTCTGGCAGCTGCCTGACTTCCTCTCAAAAATAAAAGGTTCCCTAAATCTCAGCTGGTTCTCAGACTTGGTTCAAATGCTTCACATTTGGATTCATTCCTATAGCTTTCAGGCGGCCTATATTATTGAAGAAAAAAAAATCTGCTTAATATTCCTACAGAGAGTGCAAATTACTTAGTTGAACTCTTTGCAGCTACTGTAGACTTACAAAGCTGCTTGAAATGGATTGAAGATCTGCTGGTTTCCTATTAGTATTCTGAGGATGTTCGTTCTGGCAGCTCTCGTGTATGTGATATGTGTTTATCTGTTGACAAGTTGGCCTCATGTGCCAAACAAGATGCACAGTCTGCAGGCTCGAATGTCTCCTAAAACTCAGGATGCACAGGAATGCTTGTATTTTCTGGGAAGTTCTAGACAGGCATGTATACCTTAATTTTACTGTCAAATGTGTTTAGATTCAATTCTGAGAAAGCCAGGGAGAGGCTCTTTATAGGGAGAATGGTTTTAAGCTGAAAGAAAGAAGATTTAGATTAAATATCAGGAAGGAATTCTTTACTGTGAGGGTGGTGAGGAGCTGGCATAGGTTGCCCAGAGAAGTTGTTTATGTCCCATTCCTGGAGGTGTTCAGGGCCAGGTTGCATGGAGCTTTAAGCTACCACTGGGAGGTGTCCCGGCCCATGGCAGGGGGATTGGAACTGGATGGTCTTTAAGGTCCCTTCCAACTCAAAGCATCCTATGATTCTATGAGAAAGTATGGACACTGGCTTGCTGCTCTGTAGTACTGAGATATATGGATGCGAGAGGCTTGCTAGGGCTCCAGGGCCTGCAGTAAGTAGATGGTGGGGTGTGTGTAGAAGCAGCATACCTTATAGGGATTTAAAAGCAAGCCATGTTTCATTTCTCTTAAGAAGAAACCACGTAAGATATTACAGTTTTGAGGCTGGAAAAATTAATGTGTTTCCTTGTTGTTTCCACATAAATTCATAGAATGGTTTGGGTTGGAAGGGACCTCAAAGCCCGTCCAGTTCCAACTCCCCTGCCATGGGCAGGGCCACCTCCTACCAGACCAGGCTGCTCAGATCCCTATCCAGCCTGGCCTTGAACACCTCCAGGGATTGGGGCATCCATGATTTCTCTGGGCAACCTGTGGCATTGCCTCATCGCCATCACAGTATATGCCTCTCTGAAATCTGTTTCGCCATTGGAAATGAAGTGAATAGATGTTAGTAATCTTATTTAGAGGTGCGTGTTGGAAACTGTACCACTTTTACTTGTTCCTGATTGACTTTAGGAAGTTAAATAAATATAGGTAACCTGTAATCGGCTGACAAAATAAAGGCTTTGGTTATTGATGAGGTAGAATTTACTAAGATTTAACCACCTCAAACTTCATGTTGTTACATCCAAAATGCACCACAACTTGTTGCAAAGGGCTCGAAAATAGTACAAAATAGAAGTACCAGGTTTGGCCGTAAGTTTAGAGAGCAAACCTAGACATTGAAATGAGAGGCCTCTGGGGCGGAGGAAAAGACTTCCTTTAAAAATTTACCCTTAAGGTACTTTTTTTTTTTTTTCCTACAGGGTTCTTAAATTTTAAACTACTGATTCATTGGAAACAGCTGACAAACATGAGCAGGCCTAGATGTAATCTTCAGTGCCTTGTGAAAGCTTTGGAGACTTTTTGGTCGGCAGTACTATCCTGACAAGAAACAGAAGGAGTGTGCCAGAATAGATCTGGCGTCAGATACAGAATCCACCTTGAAATCCTCCATTTTTCCCTTGGTGGTGTCAGACAGGTGGTGATTCAGCTTCCAAAACAAGCTGCTGCTGGTTTGCAGTGCAAGTAGAATGAATGTAGAACTCCTCCCAGCAGAAGGAAACATTTCTGGGAAGCAAGCTGGAGTATTTCCAAAGCAGTGTCCCACGGAAGACAAGAAGCATTGTTAAAAGAGGCTGAGGGCGCAGTAGGGGAGAAGAGTCATATCTTGACAAGTGCAGCCTGTGGGTGTTGAGCATGGGAGAGAGGTTAAATCACCCTTTCAGATCAGATGTGGTGTAGCTATTTATGTCCAATTATCTACTGGCTGCCATAGGGATAGATATGCTTTTGCATTCTGTCTTGAAGACCAAACACACTAATGGTAACCAAAAGGCTGGATTTCTTTCTAGGCTTGTGGCTAGAAGAAACTGCCTGAGTCAGTGTGGGATTCCTCACAGCACATGCATTTGTTCTATTAGAAGCTGGCTTTTCTGAATCAAAATTCATGAAAACTCAGCCTTAAGGCCTTTCACATCTCGTCCCAACTTCGTGAGTGCTGAAGAAGTGGGAGTTAGGAACCTGACTCTTGAAACCCAAATAAATCAATTTTCTACATAACTTGAACAAACTTTTGGCTTTCCTCAGTTGCTTAATGCCAGGAGAGAGCTGATGTTTTTGGCTCCAAGACAGGGAGTAAAATCTGCCCTGCTTTCACAGATTATTTAATTTGAAAAACTTGCAGAACTGAGTTTATGGAAGTTGAAAGCAATTTTGTGTAATAAGACCAAATTCAGCACCTTTTGGAACTCTTGAGTGCCCTTATTTTCCTATTAGGTGGTCTCTAAACAGAGAATTAATCTCCCAGGAAGTTCTTGCTGGCTTAGGTTTTAATCAAAACCTGGACTTCAGTCACGAGAAACTACTAGATGACAGGAAACACCTTAAAATAGTCTGAACATTATGTCATGCTTAACAAAGATCTTTACCTTTTTGTAAATAGATAATATTATGTACAGTAAGGATTATTCTTGTTTTGTCTGTGTGCCTACCAAGGGATTTTCTATAAATAAACAGACACATTCCTAATCTCTTAAATTCTTACCTCAAAGGCACAGTTAAAGGATTCAGAAGAACTATAAAGCATTTGATGCAACTTAGTAATTTCATTTTTCCTTTCTGTGCTAGGGAATATAAAACTGATTTCCAAGTCTATTTGCTGGGTACTGTTCTACTGAAGAGTGTGGCTGTTGGATATGACATGATTAAGGACCTCTGAATGTGTCCTGCGTGCATGTGATGTATGTGCAGTGTGCTGGTTCAATGCAGCACCGTGTCGATCTGTCATTCAGCCTGCCTGTGGTAGTAGTTACCACTGTGCTAGTGGGGTAAACTGGGTGTCTGAGCTCCCGTTTATTCTCGGTAATGCATAAATGTGGAAAAAATGCTTGTCGTAATGAAGAGTTTGTGTCTTGAGATGGTGGCGTGATGGGTGGGCTGTAACTAGGTGAGCAGCGTTCAAGAAGCTGGCCAGTAGTGGTCAAATGATTTGTGCCTGTAGAAGGTAAGGTAGATTTTTTTAGAGGAGGCACTTGAAGAATAACAACAAGCTCTCTGAACGCTTGCTAAGCCCTTCCCGGCCTAATGACCAGTCTAGGAGAGTGTGGGTGTTACGAATCTCCTTTTCAAAAACATTAGCGTGTGTGATAGACTGTTAACAGTCAGAATTAAGAACTGGCCCCTTGATGCTGAAGAGATGAAGTGTGGTAGGTGTACAGAGCGAGAGAGGGAGGCACAGGGGGAACTTAGAGTGCTGGAGTTAATGCTTCTTAGAGAAATGCCAGTGACCTAATGTGTCTTCTGTTTCTCTTGTTGCTTAACCCTCTAAAGAGAATGTAAACTGTTATTTTGTTTTTCATCCAGTACTTGGTTGTCCCATATCATAGCATTTAGACTATCTGCTTTTTATCTTCTTTTCTTTTTTAGTTGAGGCTCCGGAGATGCTGCCTGACCTAGTTTTAGTTTAACATCTACTAAAATGGTTGCAGTTTACATGCGCTGGAAACTTTCCTTTTGCTTAAATGAGAGGGAGGGGTTCTGTTCTTAATTAAATACACCACACTGGAGATTTGTAGATGATTGGTATGACCTGGCAGGCAAACAGGATAATTCTTGATTGATCTAGTAAAGAGTATTCTTTTTATTTTAGTGCTTACACATTTAGTTCATTAACAAGTTTAACAAACTGACTGATATATATAAAGAATGTGTTTCAAGTGGAAGCTCTGGAGTAGCATACTGGATTGAACTAGGCTGAAGGTACCTGCATTAAAAGTGGGAAATTTAAGAGTTTTACACAGCAAAATGTTTGTTTTGCAGATGGCTTGTTCAATCAGTATATCAGTCAGCAAGAATACAAACCTCGCTGGGGACAGATCATTCCCAAAAGCACCAAAGGTAAGGACATTTCTTAAGATATAACCTGTGTACTGCTGTTCTCTCTTGTTCCTTTGAGCATATTGAGCAGGAAACTGATGCAAGAAAACCTCCTTTTGGAGCAGTTGTTCTAGGGAAGGGTTTTGTCTATAAAAGATCTGCATTTTTCTGCAGTGGCAGTGAAATGCAACCTGGTTTCTGGCTGAGTGAGAAACACTAGCTGTAATTTCAAGGATAGCTAATCAGTTCAGAAACAAATCGCGGAATGGAGATTAAGCATGAGAGCGATTCACTGTATGACAGGAATTAATGCATAGGGTCAAATGTGCAGAAAAGTGCAGCAATACATTTGTCGTAACAGGGAGTGTTTTAAATTTGAGATGCATCTTTTTTGGTATTGTTCTGTTATTCAGTACTTTACTGCAGAGTACAACAATCACTGTCGTACAGCAACAGTAGGATTCAAGGCAACAGTTGCCAAACGTGGAACACTGTACCTAAATCTCTTGGGAAGGGTTATCTATGAATACAATCAGCTTTCTCTTCCAGCAGAATACAAGTTGTCTTTCTAATATTGCTTCCTATAGATGACACCTGTCCTGGATGCTTTAAAAAATCTGAAGTGGTTGAAAAGCTGCTTTAATCGAACAGTAGGAATTCTGTTACGTGCGAGGAAAAGTAATTAGTGCAAAGCTTACTATGTTCTATTTGTACCATTGCCTCTTTATTTCCATCACATGGGTACGTTGCCCTGTCATTTGAGTATCTGTTCTCACTGCTCAGCCTGCAGGCAGCTCTCAGGTGGGGAAAGATGGAAGGAGAGCCGAAGGTTGTCAGTGTCCTCACTGTTGGAGAGCTGCAAGGACAGCTCTGACCTCGTGTGCAGACCTGTGTGCTTCCAGAACTCTCGGGCTCCTTTCCAAGGCTCTCAGTTGCGATACTGTATTCACTTTCTATGCTATTGGTCACCAGATAATTCAATATAAAACTCTACAGTTTTATAATGCGCGGAAGAATGCTGCCTGCAAGAAGTATTGTGCTGATGTTTAAAGAATGATGAGTTACTACGTTACTCTGCTTGCATGTAGTACTTAGACAATACATGAGGTTGTATCTTTCTTTGGTTTAAAAATCTAACAGAAAACTCTCCTCTCTCTATTTTTTAAAGGTGATGGGGAGGACAGCCGACCAGGGATGAGAGGTGGCCATCAGATGGTTATAGATGTTCAGACAGGTGAGTAGTTGCTAAATTTCTTAACTAAATGGCTTAATCAGATATTTTTCAGACAAAAATGCAGATGTCTTTTTCTTTAGAGACAGCCTGAACTTCAGGTTTTGAGCAAAAATGGCACTTTCTAATAGCCGGATTAAATACTCTGCCTTCTCTCTGGAACTATACTCCACCTGCCCTTCCCATCCCCTTCTTCCCTGTTAGTTCTCTGTTAGGCCTTAATTGTTGTCTTGTCTTAAATAAGAAACAAAGAGCAATAATTGTAGTTTTTTTTTGTCCATCTACTGTCTTAGAGCAGAAGCTTAAATGAGAAAAAGTAGGGATGATGATTTCCCTTATCTGCTGCATACTATGTTCTCTGGAATAGTGCTTAAGCAATGGATCTGATGTGTTGAAACATTCTTGTCTTTTGATTGGAATGGCTTCTGATTTCCACAGTGTACAAAAAAATCCTGTTAAATATAATTTATTAGGCATTTTTAACATAAGTGTTTCCATTAGCAGTTTACAGAATTATTCGGCCTCTTTCTGAAAGAGCCCACAGAGAAAAGAAAGAGGAGGGTTATAAGTTACAGTTCTGATGATTGTTGTTCTCTATAATTCTCTGTATCTCTAACTTGCTTTTATTGAATCACATTTCTGTTGTATGTCATTCTTTACTGAAATACAGAATGTATCTGCCTGCCTCTTTACTGAATAAACGATTTGCATGAGTGAAAAAGGAAAGGAGAAACAAAGTCAGGGTGTGAGTAGCAGCAAGGAATATAGGGCGGCATTGAGGTAGTTGGCAAAAAGTTACCATGGCCGTGTCTGTTGTGGTCATACGGACAGGGACTGGAACATGTGACAGGATAACACCTTCAAGAGCAATTTGCTAAGTCATAGTGAACCAGCAAAAATGCAGAAGTAGCTGCAGTGATTGCCTTTTACTCGCGGTAGTTACTGCTGTAGAGAAAGCTCTTGACTTATTTTGTATATGAAAACAAACTTTTTCTTTTTTTTATTGCTCAAAGAGGTTTGAGATTGATTTGAATAAAATGCTGCTGGAGGATTGCTGGTGTTAAAAGGAGCTGTGAACGCTCCCTAGTGGCCTTGCTGAATAAATAGACGGTGGCTGTTTCAGAAGCGCGCCAAAGAAACCCGAGTCTTGTCAACTTGGGAAGGATAGTCCTTTAGAACTCGTGAAAATAACGTGTTCGGGGTAGTGTGAGACTTTGTCTCCATTCCTGTTGGTTTCTTAAGTCCTAGTAAGCTCTGCCTTTGTCTTGAGTTTTCACTCTGCTTTCACAAGGCCAGAAAAAGCATCGATGTCTTTTTTTTACTTGCACAAAATAGACTGGGGAGCACCTATAGAGGCAGAGTCCCCGTGTGGGAGAACTGGATCTCTGTTGGGCCAGTCCTTTTTTGCTACAGCTCTACCCAGTGATGGCAGGACACTTCTGGGAAGTTCCTCTCTGGAATACTTGGAAAGTTGCCCTTAGTTTTGCTCACAGGCCCACTGAGGCTTGTAAAAGGCTAAAGGTTTTGGAGGTTATTAGTTTTGCCATTTGATTTGGCCTGTGAACAGGCTTGGGGGAAGGTCTTGAGGCTGTTATGCTTAAAACCAGCTGTTGCTGATTGCTTGAGTTTTCCTTTTGAGTATAGGTAGTGTTTAATGAGCCTGTGGGAATTCAGCCAGTTATGTTGGGATGCATTTTATGGACCAGAGCTGTGAAGGTCCCTGGCTAGCCTAGAGTAAATCTGGTGTTAATGTAGAAGGAGCAGTGTCGTATTCTTTCCTTCAAAGACATCCTCCTTTCTTTACCCACACACTTATTTTGTTGTCTATTTAGACTATTTCAGAAGTTTTTGAACAAAAATAAGCTTACTTTGCACTCCTTGTTAGAGGGGTGAGGTCCTTTACAAAAATGAATATTTTCTTCAACTTCAGTCTTTCAGAAATGACATGAGACACCAAAATCATGCATATAGGGAGGGTTCTGAATTTTTATATCATATAGAATAGGCTTCGGGAGCAAATTTTAATCTCCGATGTCCAGACCTGCTGTTGCTGTGACTGAACTATAAATGGTTCTGCTTTTTGATTAACTTCAAGTAAATATCATAGAATGGTTTGGGTTGGAAGGAACCTTAAAGGTTCTAACTCCCATGCCATGGTCAGGGACACCTCCTACAGGATCAGGCTGCTCAAGGCCCCATCCAGCCTGGCCTTAAACACATCCAGAGTGCCTGAGACTGTTTATGCTCTAAGTGTCAGGCAGAATATAGTTTAGCTTGCTCTAAACTGCCTTTTAGCATGTTTTATCTTCTGCTTAGGGTAGGCTGAAAGTAACTGAAAGAGCAGTTCTGGCATCTCTGCTGGCAACCAGTAACTTTTGCTGTAGCTCCTTTCCATCAGATGTTCGTGCTTTGAATACCTGCTGTCTTAAAGTATAGCATTACTTGTGCTTTGAAAAATTCTTAAAGCAGTTTGAAATCAAAGCGTAGGTATTTTGGGATGCAGAACTGAGAATGCAGCGTGGTATCTTCCTACATTTTTATATTCGGGAGTTATGTATTCTCACAATGTCTGCCATGCTTTTAATCACATTAACACTCGGACTGGGATGACTGGATGGCAGAATTAGGAAGTTGGTTTTGGTATGCAAATGTGGAAACATTTACTAAGAGACAATTCCCAGTTATAGTTGGAAACCACTGTTACGTGCTTTATAGCTTTAGTCTGAAGATGAAAAGAGAGGGCTTTTCTGCTTTTTTTTTCCTGCAAGGTGCATGTCTTATGTAGTTCTGGAGAGTTTTCTGCACTTTTCTGCTAGGAAAAAGGGTTAGGGTAGTCAAAACCCAGGTGTATAAGTTAAAAAAAAGTATCCCCAAAATGTAGAGTGAAAATTACTCTAAAAGTGCACAAGAACTGTAAGTGTGCTGAATGTCAGTCATGGAAAGTTGCACTGCTGTTTATGTAGGCCCTGGTGAAATACTTGAGCAGTAACATGCAGGTTTGTATACGACTGCTCTCTCTGTAGTGCTCTGTTCCCAGATGTGTTAAGCCCTAATGCAGTTTAGGATGAGGATGCAGGCATCTGGCACTTGTACCTTGATTAACATAACTTTGTTTGTGCCCTCTGAAACATTTTGTAATTCAGCTCTGGCATGCATTTTGAAATACCAGTGTTTTTTTTGGAAGGAAGTGGGATTGGAAGTCCAACACAAAAAACTCTGAACTAACCCTATAGCTCAGGAACCAACAGTGGGTGGGAAGAGACAAAGAGGTGGTTACAGAACGTCTTCTAACCTGTCACAGAGAGAAAAGGTTCAGCTCATTTGCTTCACTGTGGAAGTACAAGTGGATGCGTGTTTAGAGACATTTTCTTACCCTCAGCTGGAAAATGTTGGTGTGCAAGAGTGAACAGGGAGTTATAGAATCATAGAATTGTTTGGGTTGGAGGGAACCTCAAAGCCCATCCAGTTCCAGTCCTACTGCCATAAGCAGGGGCACCTCCCATTGGATCAGGTTGCTCAAAGCCTCATCCAACCTGGCCTTGAATAATTCCAGGAAAGGAGCATCCACAACTTCTCTGGGCAGCCTGTGGCAGTGCCTCACTGCCCTCACAGGAAAACCTTTCTGCCTAGTATCTCATCTAAATCTCCCTTCTTTCAGCTTAAAATCATTCTCCCTTGTCTTATCCCTGCACTCCCTGATAAGAGTGCTGCCCCAGCTTTCCTGTAGTCCCTTTCAGTACTGGAAATCTGCTGTAAGGTTTCCCCAGAGCCTTCTCTTCTCCTGGCTGACCAACTCCAACCCTCTCAGCCTGTACTGGTATGCAAGGTGCTCCAGCACTTGGATCATCTTCGTGGCCTCCTCTGGACTCACTCTAACAGATCTAAATCTTCCCTGTGCTAAGGACTCCAGAATCAAACACAGGACTCCAGGTGAGGACTCAGAAGAGCAAAGAATTACCTCTGTCGACCTGCTAGTTACACTTCTGATGCAGCCCAGGATGTGGTTGGCTTTCTGGGCTGCACATGCACGTTGTTCACATCACGTTTCTTGTGAAACTGAAGAAATCTGAGATGGAAACTTTTCTATTATTGACTGAGGCTTACGGTCAGGAGATCCCAAAGGTCCAGTTGGTGTTCAAAGGAACCTAGTTTTTGCTGGTAGAAGATGTGAAATCAGAAATGACGGAGATCCTCAACATCCTTTCATAAAATGATCTGTGGAATTGGCTTGAACGTTGGCAGCATCATATGCAGCTGTGTGTAACTCAGAAGGGAACTATTTTTGAGGCAATCATAGCTGACTTTCTTAGTTTGTTAAATAATAAGTGTTACAGGCATAGTCTTGGGGTTTTTCTTGTATCGGACCTCTTAAGTGGGTTGCCAAATCCAAGTTTTAGGAAATATTGTTGGTACTTTAGAGGAATGCATACTGTATTTTTTGAGACTTGGATTATAAATCCATAGTTAAGGGGGAATTAATCTCCCCTACTCTTGTAAGGCAGGCCCAATTCTATGTGAACCACAATGTAGCCCACAGAGCCGTGTAACTTATTTTTGTAACAGAATTATTTCATTTAGACGAATCGTTGTGAAGTTTTCAGATGAGGTTGTTAAGAAATAATAGCCAAACAACCAGCATGATTTTTTTTTTAATCTGCGTTTCTCTTCTCTTTGGCAAGTGAATTTTTTTTTAAGCAAATTATTAGTGAAATGGTCTTTATTGATGTGTTATCTGTGTTCACTCCCAGAAGTGAAAGTACTTTGTGACTTTGGTTGTATATTATTTTACTTTTCCTTTCATAGGAAGGAATTCCACTTACTTTTCATTCTATTAGATTGGCAAGAAGAAATCTGTAGGTTGGGGACAGTGGGAGATGTGGAGCGATGGGCTCAGTGTGCCCATAGTAGATGTGGGCAACACCCTGGAAATAATGAGACTGGTTCAAAAGCAGCATGGAAAGATGAAAATGAAGAAGTGAGAGCGGCAGACATGAAGGATGCTGTTTTGCCTGAGGAAAACACTGCTATCCATGAGATATTTAAAGACAGGGCTTATGTACAAGATGAAGAGATCTCTGAAACAAAACACAGATGGCTTCTAAGCTCTGAAATACAAACAGCTGCTGTATCTTGAATACTCAACTTTGTGGTGCTTTCACATTTGAGAGGAAGATTCTGTGCCTACCTAGACCAGCCTTGTCCTGAAAAAACTGACATCCAGCCACCATCTACACTGAACTGTGATTCAGACACTGCAGGTTGTGATACTTCAAGAGAAGGTCTGGCTTTGTAGTTGTGCTCTAACTGCTCCTTACAATGTGGACAATGCTGCTTACAGATGAGCAGTGGTTACTGCATAGGGAAGTGATGTCCTTTTGTGGAAGGCTTTAGAGATGATACCTTACACCTAGATTTTTTTGACTTGTGAGATGAGTTCTTCTTAGTTCTAGAGATGCTGATTCTCAGATACACCCTGAGCGAGTTTTGAGTGGCAGCAGATTGGGAGGGAAGTGGCTGATGAATTAGAGAATAGGGCTGTGAGTCAAAGGGACCCCAGCGGGCTGCAGGGAGAGCCTTGTGAAGTTCAGCCGTGACAAATGCAGAATCCTAAACCTGGCATGTAACAGCTGTGTGTGTTAATATAGGCTGGGGACTGACTGTGTGGAAAGAAGACTTGCAAGGTTGTAGACAGCTGGATGTGCATCAGGAATGAAGGCACACCTCTTGCTAGAATGTATTAGCAGAAGTATGACCAGCAGGTTATGGGGAGCAAAGAGTTCCCTCTGTTGGGTACCTGGGGCCACTCTGGGAGTGCCATACCCAGTTTGGGCTCTTGGGTGCAGTAAGGATGATGATAATGTGAAAGTGAGCTCAGTGAAAGGCCACCAGGATGGTTACGGGGCTGGAGCACATGACATATGTGGAGATGCTTGGGGAGCTGGTTTTGTTCAGCTTAGAAACAGTCACAGAACATAAGCATATTTAATTCAAAGTGTTGAATTTGTGCTCAGAAATAAACGTAGAGGAGATAAGGTTAAGATGCTGGAGGATAAATTTGACTTCCTAAATGTAGTTGGTAAAAGCTTTGGGTAAATAGAACCGCTTTCATGTTTTTCTTGTTGCCTTGCAGGTAGGTTTGAAAATTCTTGTGCTCTGTCCCTAGAGCAGAATAGAGACTCACTTTAATAAAGCAGCATCGATATTACTGTGTTACATATTGCTCAGATACGAAGGAAGAATTCTTTCTCTGCCAGAGCAAGATGCCCTGCTTGCATCTTGAGTTCCCTAGTGCTAATAAAATAGAAATAGTTATATTGATGTGAGACTTCAGTGCTCCCCTCAAGCTTCCCACACCTGCTGCCTGGAAGTTTGTGCTCTTCTCCCTGTGTCTGCCTGCTTCTTTGAGGGTTCGTTCATGTGTTGTTTAGGTGGTGTGACCATGCCTGGGAGTGCTGGTCATGCATCCTGGGTCTGTCCTACTTGGATCTCTACATGCAGAGTGAAAAAGTAACCCTTGCCATGAAATCCAAACTGATAAATGGAGCAGAAGCTTTGATACTGGTTGGGGAATAGAGTAAAGTTTGACCTTTTTAAAAACAAACCAACTAAACAAAACCCGAACAAACCCAAACCAAACAACTCATTTTCCTTATGCCATGGGACAGCAATTGCAAGCTCTGGAAGAGCAATGGTTGTGTTTATGTGTTAGGAAATGCTTCTTTAAAAATACGTATCTAGCTCTGTAATAAGCCATAAGACCAAAACCATCAGTCATTCTGAGTCCAGATAGCGATGGAGCTTTTCTTTCATCCGAGCTACAGTTTTACATCGAGATGGGAAGTAGGTTTGGCACAATGTTCAAGTGCACTTCTGTTATCACTGTTGCTCTCGGACTCTGGAGAGGCTCACAGTTCACCCTAGCTGTACAGTCGTACTCCTCTTTCAGTGCTTACATGCCATTTAATTCCATCAGCTTGATTTAGGTAACTCTCAAAGTCTGAGTTTTCATCAGATTCATTCAGGTTTGCTATTAAATTTCATCAGAGACAACAAAGCCTTTACAGGCAGGCATGACGTTTTGGCGAGGCCCCAGTAGAATACGTAGCTGGTGCCAAATCTTTTATTTTTCACAGCTATCAATGAAGCTGTTGTGGTAATGTGGGTTTTGTGAGCTGTGAGAATTTATGCGCACAAAGGGACCTGCTCTTTGCAGGGAACACTGGGAGCCCTGAGTCCAGGAGGAAGGGTAATTAAAGTTAATGAACCAGGGTAACCTTTCCATGGTGATGACCACTGTCCTGATGGTAGGTAAGGGTCAGGGACTATTCCCATTTTATAATCGCACTTCTAACTCTGTTCTTTTGTTGGCTTTGGATTAAAAATTGGACATTACCTCCATGACAGAGCTGATTTGTGGATTTTAAAGGAGTTTTTCAAAGCTCTGCAAGTCTTCAGGGGATTGTTCTTCGTGGACTTGGCTTTGTTTGTGTTTTAATGCAGTTTAAAAATGAAGTATTTTTAGCATTTGAGAACAGATAGAGAAGTTTCTATAATTGAGGCAGCTCAGTTATCTCTCCATGTCAGAGCAGAAACTTCTTCCTTAAATGCTTCCCATGTTCAGAGGCTTCATCTGGTTTTATCAGCAAGTCTGAGAAGCCTTTGAACTTGCTGTGCATGGAATGGTTGCAAGTTTAAGGTAATAGGTTCTAAATGGGCCTGAAATGCTGACTTAAATCTGTAACTCTTACCTACTTGCTTTTGCAGCACCAGGTAAGTTACTTCATGCAAGACCTCTCCCTTGAAGAGAATTTCATATCTGAAATAAAATTTACTTTTTTTAAGGGATCAACTAAATAAAAAAGCTGTGCTCCTCTTATCTCGGAAGCCTTTCTGATCTATAGATCTTGCACCAACCGCTGTACGAGTTAAATTGTAAATAGACTAAAATGCACAATATCCAAAGTGTGAAGTATTGTTTATTTGTCTTATATCGTAATGTTGTGGATTCGATTGCCTTTTACATGTGTAGAAATAGAAATGACTCTTTGAGAACTGGCTCTTTATCAATCCTAAAAATTTCCATTACTAAACCAAACCACATTTCTTTATCCTGGTGACTGGTTCCATTCAAAGAGGAGGAGTGTTTGAAGAAAAGATTGGTTTCAGTTTCCCTTCTGCTAGTCTGTGTTTGGCACAGGTGTTGTAGGTACTACCCTGTTTAAAGTCATTCTCTTCTTAAAATAAAATTAACATGTTCTTTCTTCTTCTAAATAGAAACCGTTTATTTGTTTGGTGGCTGGGATGGAACTCAGGATCTGGCTGACTTCTGGGCATACAGTGTGAAGGAAAACCAGTGGACCTGTATATCCCGGGATACCGAGAAAGAGGTAGTTCTGCAAACGTCCATATTTTTGTTCATGTATGAATTGTTGCACAGAAAATTGCCCTGCTTCTAAAGGGCTTCTATTGATGTACGGTGAGCAGTGAGAACTACAAAATTCAGACCTTCAAGTCCTGAAGCCTTTCAAAATGTTTACAGTGGGAAAATGCGAGATGGATGTGAATTAGAAGTGTTCAGATTACTGGAGGGGAAAGGTTTATTTCTCAAGAGCAGACTGATCGGCTAAGAAAACCAGTTCAGTGAGTAGAACATGATGTAAATAATTCAGTTAGGACTGCACAACCAGACTTGCTAACAAACATTTCAGACCTGATGCTGGTGTTGAGCCTCAGAAGCAATTTGGCTTCTGTCAAACGTGAGTAGAAATGAACAACTCACAGTTAGAAATCTAGAAGATGGGAGTAAGTGCCAGAGGCCACAAAATCCCAGGGCCTTTTGTGGTATTCATTTGAGCCGTTTTCCTTGGCCTGTTATGCTCAGTATTTGACGTACGAAAGCTCTGAAATGAGAGTAGCTTGGGTTATAGGAGGTAACAAAAGTCCAAGACCTTTGACTCATGTAATTAATTTTACTGTAAACAGTGAAATGTTGAAGGTCCATGTGGTTATTGTGTTTTGAAGGTCGTTACTTCTTTGTCAGACCATAACTTCAGAAATTTCATGCAGCCTCTTATTGAAAATATAACACATGTGAGATTCGACCACTTTGACAAATTTAGGTGTTGATTTCTTCAATTATTTGAAAAAAGTATAAAAAAGCCCTTATTTCCTATTTGTATTTTTCCGGTTTCTTGTCACAGTGTATTTTGTGAGCTTCCATACCAAATTAAATAGCACTTTATTATTGCCATATTTTCCTGGCAAAGATGCTTAGAGGTTGTAATCAAGTAGGACAGACAGCCTGGGCTGAAAAAAACCCTCACAAGTAAGGCACTTCCCGTAGCCTTCAAATCTCCGTGCATGTCACGCACTACTGTTTCTAACATCCTTTACAAAATGGACAATAACAAAATCGAATGTGATATTCTGGTTTCTGTCATAATAGAGCTGCATAAAGATAAAATTGTCCATATGTTTTATGTCCTTACAAATGGCTTTTTTAACTCTTAGTCCTTTCATCTCTGCTCAGAGATACTTTTCTGTTTACTGATATGATGCTGAAGCTGGATTTAGTCTTCCAGGGTCCCGTCCTCTAAGCTAGACTTCTGTTCCTTCCATTGATAAAACTCATGTTTCAAGACAGTTCTTCCCACTCAACAGTTAAACTCCTTAAGATAAAGAATGGGGTGTGTGAAGTTATACCAAAGGGAAATTGATTCTCATCTCTTTTATCAACTATACAGTAAAGAGAAACAGCTAGACTTTCCTTCTTCTCCCTTTATAAGGAGATGGGGAAAGTGGAGAGCAGCCAGTTCTGGAATCCTCAACGTAAGAAGGATATGGAGCTGTTGGAAGAGGTCCAGAGGAGGATTACAAAGATGATCTGAGGGCTGGAGCACCTCCCATCTGAGGACAGGCTGTGAGAGAGTTAAGCTTATTCAGCCTGGAGAAAAGTAGGTGCCAAGGAGACCATATAGAGACCTTCTAGTACCTGATGGGGCATACAAGAAAGCTGGGGAGTGGCTGTTCACAAAGGCTTGTAGTGATAGGACGAGGGGTAATGGGTATAAACTGGAGAGGGGCAAATTTAGACTAGACATGAGGAGGAATTTCTTCACTATGAGAGTGGTGACACACAGGCCTAGGTTGTCCAGGGAAGCTGTAGCTGCCCCATCCCTGGAGGTGTTCAAGGTCAGGTTGGATGAGGCCTTAGGCAGCCTGATCTAGTGGGACGTGTCCCTGCCTGTGAATGGGGGGTTGGAAGTAGATGATCTTTAAGGTCTCTTCCAACCCAAACTATTCTGCAATTCTTTCACCGTTCATAAAATTGTAGAATGGTTTGACTTGGAATGGACATTGAAGTCCATGCAGTTCCACCTCCCCTGCCATGGGGAAGGACACCTTCCACTGGATCAGATTGCTTTTCCAGCCTGGCCTTGGACATCCATGACTTCTCTGGGCAACCTGTGTAAGTGCCTCACTACCCTTATTGTAAAGAATTTCTTCCTAGTGTCTTATCTATGTCAACCCTGTTTCAGCTTTCATCCCCCACTCATCCTATCCCTGCATTCCCTCATTCCCTCTCCACCTTTCCTGTAGTCCCCTTGAAGTACTGGAAGGTTCTCTGAGGTCTCCCTGGAGCCTTCTCTTCTCTAGGCAATACAACCCCAACTCTCTCACCTTGTCATTATATGAGAGGTGCTCCAGTCCTCTGGTGATCTTTATGGTCTCCTTTGGAGTTGCTCCAACAGATCCATGTCCTTCCTGTGCCGAAGATTCCAAAACTGGACACAGGACATCGAGTGAGGTCTCATGAGAGGAGAGAGGCAGAATCACCTCCCTCAACCTGCTGACCCCACTTTTCTTTTTGCTTTATTGTTGCTCAGTGTGTACTTTTGTCTAGCTCAGGATGCAGTGAACTAGGACCTTCCTGTCAAAAAGGAGTTTACTATGGTTTCTTCCTGCACACGCTAGTGTGGGTAGTTCTGGTGTTTAAGGGATTAATTTCCTTTCTTACTGGGATCCTGCCTCGTTCACTTGTGCTTCTGTAGAGCTTAGGAGGCCTGGCTGGGATGCAAGGCATCAGCAGTGCCAGGAGCAGTGTATGTTTTCTCTTCAAGTTCCTCATGCCTGACTATAACAGCGTGATGCTGCGATGGGAGAAAGGTGGGATGTGCAAAGGAGAACTGCAGAGGAGTGACAGGAAGAGTTGTGAGTTGATACAAAGTGGCTATAAAGGGATTTTGGAGGAAAAATAAAAAAAATACAGGGTGCCATGGAAAGAGAAATGAAAGATGGGAAGGGTCTTGGGCTTAGAGGAAGCAAGACAACTTGGATCTGTTAGAGCACGTCCAGAGGAGGCCGTGATCTGAGGTCTGGAGCACCTCCCATATGAGGACAGGCTGAAAGAGTTGGGGTTGTTCACCCTAAAGAAGAGAAGGCTTCAGGGAGACCTTACTACTGGGAGCATCCTCCCAGTACTTAAAGGGGGCTAGGAAACCTGGGGAGGGGCTCTTTATCAGGGGGTGCAGGTGTAGGATGAGGGGGAAAGGGTTTTGAGGAACTGGCACAGGTTGCCTAAAGGAGTTATAGATGCCCCATCTCTGGAAGTGTTCAGGGCCAGGTTGGATGGGGCCTTGGGCAACCTGATCTAGTGGGAGATGTCCCTGTCCATGTCTGAGGCGTTGGAACTTGATAGGCATTTATGTCCCTTCCAACCTGAGCCATTCTGTGATTCAGGGTTGGGGGAATTTGGGGAAAAAAAAAAGAGAGAATAAGTTGAATGTATGGGGAACAGATGCCCTTAGTAGGGGAAAAGTGTAAAGAAATGAGTGTAGCTTTAGAAATGGATCTCTGGAAGGACTCTCTGGGGCTATATAGTCTGCAGTGGAGATCCAAAGGTGGCCTGCTGAAGCACAATCCACGGTTCTGGTGACCCACTGAGGTGCAGGGAACTGACTGCTGCTGTACTTGCAAAACAAAACGTCGTTGGGTTTTTTTTCTAAGGAGAACTGGATAGAACCTGATGTAGAAATTAAAAGGTCAGTCTCGAATGTTGAGAAGTAAATTCAAAAACAAAGACTCCAGATGTTTCTCTAACAAACAAATCTGCGAAAAGGAAATGGCTGTTGACATTGAAACTTAAGAAATATTCAGAGTAGATTCCAGTAGAACTTAGTCTTGGGTTTGTGTTGTAGTGTGCCGGTTCTGCTTCTGACTCTTTTGTTCTAATTAATCAGGACAGTGGTTAAATCAGCTGCTCGATCAGGTTTGGACAAGAGCAGAATACGGTAAAAGTTACTCTTACCCATTGTTATCGCAAGGGCAATGCACAGTCATGCTTTTGGGATAAAGCTACTGGCAGCTTGTGTTGCAGTGTGATATGAAAAGGTTGTGTGACCTTTTTGGTAAACTGTTTCACTGCTGGTTTTCAAAACTTGCCAGTGAGCTGGAGAAATGTCTCTTCATCAGCTGAAGTTGCACTGGTTACTGCTAACAGTTTAATGACCAAAGCCCATTTTCCATAGGCCTTTTTACATCAGGAAAAATTGCTCACAGCACTGCTGGAGTAGCTGGTGACTTAGTCTTTAAAAGGGGATCTAGAGGACCTGCTTGCGGTGTTGGGCTGAACCTTTAAGGGCTTTACCCTGAACCAAGTGGAATGTTCTGACAAATGCTGTTGCCTCCAGGGTTTATTCGCGGCTGTAGAGCAGAAGACCTTTCCAGGATTTGGAAATAAATAGTTTTGAAAAAACAAACTTTGTCATTCCTTGGGCATTTTGATCCTAGGCCAGTGTCAATTAATAGAGAAATCTAATGGGTATGTTTTGATGTCTAATATATCTAGTTTCCAAGCAGCAGCTCTCTCTTTTGAAGGCTAATTTAGTGAAATTCAGTACAGGAAGATAGTTTAAGTGAACTGTAGGAAAGACTTTGCTTGGTGTAAATTGATAGTTACGTGGGTTTTTAAATAGGATCAAAGCGCTAAGGGATGTTGCTGCCTCTGGAGATCAGATAAATGGGATTAAAGCAGCATATTTTGTATGTCACGTACCTTGGTCCAGTATTTCCTAGATACATGAGAAGAGATGGAGACTCTCCTTTCAAACAGTGTGTTACAGCATGAACTGATGCCTTCTGTAGTGCGTATTTGTAAATATGATATGTTGACTCATCCTTATTCTGTCTTTTTTGGAGGAAAATCCTGCTCGCAAATCAGCTCTGTGTATGATGTGGAAACTGGATAAATGGGTTAGGTTTAGGTGACACTCTTGTTTCTTGCCGAAGTCTCTTGGGTAGAAGTGAAGTTCTTGTCATGGATTAACTGGTTAAGAGTATAAATTGTTCCTCACAATGAAGGCAAGTGTAGGTCAACAAGTGCCTACTCTTCAGTAGGCTCAAAGTGCTCTACGGAATGGCTCTGTTGTAAGGTGGCCGTTTGATGCTGACACCAAGTGCTTTTCCAGGATACAGGTAGTAAAAGCTGACAAGCATAGAAATATCTCATAATAGCAAAAGCCTGAGTGAATTGCATCTGCTGTTATATTTTCAGTTAAATTTTCTACCATGTCTGCTTGCATTTCTTTACATTTGTTAACATGGATGGATTTACCCAAAGCGTGCAATGTCACAAAACCGCACAAGCATTTTATGCCCTTGGAAGTGTTTGTGACACCTGTGATTGATTTTTTTTTTTCTTTTTTTTTTTTTTTTGGATGTGATACAGAAGTATGTAAGTGTGTCTATGTAAAGCTTTTACTCAGTGCTATTTTGGGTGTAGGAACTGAACTAGTCCTAAATATTGCCTCCTTATCACAGATGGTGATGTAATTTGGAAGACGCTTTAGTAACTTGTTGGATTTTTTGTTTCAAATACTGTGATGTTTATGTACTTGGGATTTAAAATACTGGCTCTGCCATGTCCTGCTCTGAATAGTTCCAGTTGTACAGATGCTCGATTGTAGGAGATGCCTGGTGCCATAAAAACACATGGGGAGAAAGCAGCTGTCCCCTGAAGCCTGCAATAGAAACTTGGATACTGCAGATCCACCTTGGAGCCAACTTCCTACGTCATGTAACTGCCTCCAAAAGCAGGGACAAAAGTGGCAGATGCTGAAGTGAAGCAGATGAAAAGTATTCTAGGTTGATCCTAAATATCACATGCTAGTGATTTCTTCTGCTTTCTGCTTAGCAGAACGATAGTTTCAAAATGTTCTAGCCAGTCTTTCTCCCAGATGTTAGACTTGTTGGACTAACTTGTCCAGTGATTTCCATATTGGCAACTTAAACCAAAATGGACTGAACTGAGGAGGGAATACCATGGTGGGATTTTATAACTAACTTTTTTTTTAAAGGTTTTCAGCTTTTAAAGCTCACTTCTAATTTCCTTATTTGACCTTGTGTGCCTAAAGCTCTGTCCTCCTAACCCTTGTTTATTTGCTTTTTTTTCTCCACATTTTTGTAAAGAACAGATCATCGATATTTCAAAACAGCTCTGAGTCTGAAGTTACTCAGTTCTATCACTACGTGCCTGTAGTTCTTGCTTCGAGCATGAAAAAGCGCAGAAAACCAGCCAAACTTCAGTTATTTCTTACAGCAGATCTTTCAATGCGTGGAGGTCCCTTTCCTCCACAGGTTGATGTTGAAGTCAGTCTCGTAGAGAAGGGGGTACTTAAATAGATGCATTATGCACAGTATTCTGAAGACTGCAAAACTCTAGCAGTCTTGGAGTGTGTGTGTGCCAGTCTTTACATTATACATGGATTTCCAAACCATGGATTTTCAACCATGCTAGTTGATGAGAAGCTTGACATGAGCCAGCAATCTCTGCTCGCAGCCCAGAGGAACAACCGTATCCTGAGCAGCATCAAAAGAAGTGTGGACAGCAGGGTGAGGGATGGAATTCTACCACTCTACTCTGCTCTCATGAGACTCCAACTGGAGTCCTGTGTCCAGTTCTGGAATACCCAACACAAGAAAGACAGGGAACTGTTGGAATGGGTCCAGAGGAGGCCATGAAGATGATCTGGGGGCTGGAGTACCTCCCATATGAGGACAGGCTGAGAGAACTTTAGGGAGACCTTACAGCAACCTTCAGCAACTGAAGGTGATGTACAAGAAAGATGGACAAGGACTTTTTACAAGGGCTTGTATTGACAGGATGAGGGGGATAGGCTTTAAATTTAGATTAGACATTAGGAGGAAATTTTTCACGATGAGAGTGCTGAGGCACCAGCACAGGTTGCCCAGGGAAGCTGTGGATGCTCCATCCCTGGAAGTGTTCAAGGCCAAGTTCGAGGAGGCCTTGAGCAGCGTGATCCAGTGGGAAGCGTTCCTGCCCATGTCAGGGGGCTTGGAACTGGATTATCTTTAAGGTCCTTTCCAACCCAAATCATTGTATGATAAACCCTTCAGCAGCAAAGGGTACAGCTTGTACATAGCTTTGACACCTTGAAGGAATACATCATGTGTTAGTTGATTTGTGGCATTTGTGTTCTGATACAAATCACCACTTCAGTTCTAACTTATGATGAGCTTACTGCTCTGAGCTGTGGTCTGGAATGCAGCTTTATTTTACTTATATAGCTTTTTTAGGACATTATTGCATCATCCATTTCCCTGTAAATTGCAGATGAGGCAGTATAGAGACACGCTAGGGTGGCTGTGACTGCATCTCAGGAAGATGACACGTTATTCAGCTGCTTAAAGTATTACTGAATTTTCAGGTAAGGATTTAGTGAAGTGATGGATATTGGTATAAGGAAATATGATTTATATCCTTTTGGTTTTTAAAGGCACAGAAATACACACCTGTAAGTCAAGAGCCAGCTGGAATCCCTGGAACCTTGTGTATCACACTGAATGCACGGGGAAGAGGATTTTAAAGACATAAGAGAGTATGTAGGGTGGAACATGGGAGGAAAGCTTATTCTCTTGCCAGCAAGGTGAAAGTAACTTCACGCACCTGTCAACTTTGCCTTGGGAGCAGAATAGTCTCTTATGTCAGTTAGGCTGTGAAAGACTTCTGTTATATTAGCATTCCTCCAGCTGTACAAATAGAGAAATCCCTAAAGAAATATCACTTATCCCAGTATGGTGACATAGGGAAAGCATTCTCAAGTGGTATTGTAGACAAATCCTTAGCTAAATTGTCTGGATAATTGTGTGCTTGAAAGTATACTAAGTTTTTTGGACCTTACTGCTAATAATGAATGTGTTTCTGTGACTGGGTTTTGGAGTTAATTAGAACTTAAGCTTTCTGAATTGTCATGAGAGCATGTACTGGAAGAAGGGATAGATCATTGGTACGCTGAGTTTTCAGGCCTGAAAGAGCATGTTAAGTTTAATAGAACTTAAGGCATGAGTTTTCCAGGGCATGTATGAGTTGGAGATTTTACTGATACTGGGATTCAGGAACATTTGGGTTCTAGTTCTTGCATGATTTCTTTTCAGTGCTGTCTTTAAAAGCTCCTCTGCAAGTGCTTGTTGCCATGCTATATTCTTATTTGTCTTAACACATGAACAGAGAGGTTTAGTATGTTGCTTCACAGACCTCCAGTGAAAATGCACTGTTTCTTGGCTGATTTTCCTCTGTGTTATCTATTACAAAATGGAAGATGCCTCATTTCTGAAACTATGATACAGCAGAGACTAGCGGAGTCCTGCACTTCCAGTGGTAAATGAGGCAGTTCCTGCAGCTGGTTAACGAAATTATGTTCTGAGAATAAGTGCAGCCCAGCAAGACAACTGTATCCTGGGCTGTACTCAAAGAAGTGTGACCAGCAGGTCGAGGGAAGTGATTCTGCCCCTCCTGAGATGTCTGGAGTCCGATATTCAGTTCTGGAGTCCTCAGCACAGGAAGGGCATGAATCTGTTAGAGCGAGTCCAGAGGATGCCACAAAGATGATCTGGGGGCTGGAGCACCTAGAGAGTTGAGATTGTAGAGCCTAGAGAAGAGAAGATTCCCGGGAGACCTTAGAGCAGCCAGTACCTAAAGAGGACTACAGGAAAGCTGGAGGATGGGCTCTTCATCAGGGAGTGCAGGGATATGATGAGGGGGAATGGTTTTAGATGAGATATTAGGAAGAACTCTGTTCCTGTGAGGGTGTTGAGGACTGGCAGAGGTTGCCCAGGGAAGTCATGCATATCCTGTCCCTGGAGGTGTTCAAGGGGAGTTTGACTTTGAGCAACCTGATCCAGTGGAAGGTGTCCCTGCCAGTGTCAGGGGATTGTAACTGGATGATCTTTAAGGTCTCATCCAACCCAAACTATTCGATGATAAGCCATATAAAGAAAAATTTCAGAAGCCACATTTTTCCTCATCTGTTACTTTGTTCAGAAGCAGGAATGGCAGGCTCCCTATTTCTTGGTTGGTTTTTTTGTTTTTCAGTGCTGAAATTATTCTGCTCTGATACATGTATTTCTTTTTTCCTCTACTATGTTGCTGTAATAGCTGACAGAGGAAGCCTGCATTAAACCATAGTTAGTATCTGTATCCCTGACATGGCAATCTTATAGCCATGATTTAGCCCGAGGGGAAAAAATCATACGGCCACTTTTATGACCTTTTAACACCTCTGGGTACAAGCTACTCCTTTTTCACCAGTTTAAGACTGTCTTCGCTTTCTCAGAAACATCTTGAGCCCGAGGCTCTCAGAGTATTTAGACTGGTAATTTCATGTTTATCCATCACCAGCTTTTCAAGGACAATTAATTAAAATAAAAATGAATCTTTGCAAGCTCTGGCCTTGCTGCATCCTCATCTTTGTGGCTGAGCAGTCCAGAAATGACTGGTTAAATTTTGTTCAGCCCGCTTGCCTGTTGGTCTGCAAGCGGGACCGTAGCTAAGCCAAATAGTTTGCATCTGTGGAAAAATCTCTCTTGGCTGGACCTTCACTAGCCATTGTTACTGGTAATGAGAGGACAGCGTGAACTTATGATGCGTGCAAAAATGACCTCATTCAACATCCTGCAATTGTTGATGGGGTTAGTTAAATTCGGCACACGAGGGATGTTGTCCTGAGGGCCCGTCTCTCAGAGCTGGTGAAAGCTCTGGTTCTGTGGTGGATTGTCTGTTGTATTCCTTCAGTGTTACTGAAAGCTGAGTTGCTGATGTGTATCAGAGCAACGAATTATTTCTTAAAAGTTTTAGAAGCTGGGATTTAATTCATGTTTCATAGAACCCTTGAAGACCTTAACAACCATCCAGTTCCAACCCCCCCTGCCATGGACAGGGATACTTCCCACTGGACCAGGCTGCTCAAGGCCCCATCCACCCTGGCCTTGAACACCTCTAGGGAGGTGTTAAGCCTCTCATCAATCAGCATCTCCAAGTCCGTCTTTGCAGGACTGCTCTCAGTCACATTGGCCCCTGTCCTGTACTGAAACTGTGGACTGCTCTGACCCAGGTGCAGGACCTTGCACTTGGCCTTGAACCTGTTCACACATGCCTACTTGTCCAGGTCTCTCTGGATGACGTCCCATCCTTCTGATGTGATGACTGCACCACTCAGCTTGGTGTCATCCTCAGAATTGATAAGAGTATGAGCAGCACTGAATTTTCAGGTCAATTTTGCCTTTTGTTAGAGAGAGTTCAGTATTGATGTTCCTTTGTTGCAAGGTTGTCTTGTTCTAGGGTACTACTTCAGTGCTGCTCTTGTTTGCAGTTGGAAGCTGAATCATGTACTGAATGACTTATTTTTGACTGTTAACTGAAGCCTAGACAAGACCTTCATATGCATTCCTGCAGCCTTCTTCATGTAAATTATTTCATTCTGTTTGTATGCTTGAAGCTCTGGGAGGTTTGGTTTTTTTTTCCCCCCCTATTCCGCTTGCTTGCCTAGAAATTCTCTTGATCGTAGGAAATGTCTTGGTTTACTGCATGATGTTATGCATTGCTGGGAGGCCTTCATGATACCACGGTGTGAGAGTACATAGCTCAGAAATGGCCCAGGAATGTGTCCCTGCACTTGCATTAATGCAGGCATCAGTTGCCAGAGTTGTTTCTGCAGGTAAACTCATGCAACACAGCTGTCAAAAGCAGAATATTGGTGCTTTGTGAAGTTCATGAGTCAGTTCATAGGGTGCACTTTATTTCTTCAGTGATGCATTAATCAGGGTTCATCAGAAGCCAATAAATCATGTATCTGTTCATTCCCTTGTGAACATACGCTGGAATTAGTTGTTTCTGCAAGCAGGCCTGCTGGGAGACTAATTTTTAACAGGTGCTCTCCTGGGAACAGAACATTAAGCATCTGTTCACTTTCATAGCAGTGTTCACATGCTGTCCTGAGTCTGTGCTCGTCTGCACTGAACCTGCTCTGATCCCTTACGGATGGAGCACACAGTCTTATGTGGGACTGAAAGGGATGAGCCTCTCACAGGACATCGTGTCCAATCCATTACTGTCATAAGGATCATATTGTATGATCTCTGAGCTTAATCGTTTGACTTATAAGCTCATTGAACCATCTTAAAAATAGAACACCGGGCCATTTATTTTTTACTTCTGATATAGGCAAGGAAAGTCTCTTTAGGCTCAGCTTGAGGCCATGAACTATCAATGGTGAGAAATCAGGGCTCTCCCAAATACATGCATGCTTTTAGGAAGAAAGACAAAGCTTCATCCTATATATTTTTTCTTGTTTTCTCACCTTAAACAGATGAATCAAAACTGTGTGCTAAAAGCTGCCTCTGATTTTAATCTGCTCCATGATGTGTGAGTTAGAAGCCCAGGAAGGACTTTGCCACTAAATCTGTTTGCATTGCAGTAGGAAGGTGGCTGTAAGCAGATTACCCATAGCTCAAATACTGTCAGCTGCCTGACCGAAGGATATCTTCCTTGTCTTAGCTGTGGCTGGGCTTATTAGCAGTCATTTAATTGCAAGTACTGGTCAGAAACTTTTTGATATCCAAACCTAATATTTTTCTTTAATGCATTTAACTGTTTTGTGTTGAATCATAGGATCCTTAGGTTGGAAAAGACCTTTGAGATCATAGAGTCCAACCTGTCCACTCCTAAACCAGATTCCTGAATACCTCATCTACCTGTCTTTTAAACACCTTCAGGCATAGGGACTCAACTCACCTCCCTGGGTAGGATGTGCCAGGGCCTAATAATCATAGAATCATAGAATAACCAGGTTGGAAGAGACCCACCGAATCATCGAGTCCAACCATTCCTATCAAACACTAAACCATGTCCCTTAGCACCTCGTCTACCCGTGCCTTAAACACGTCCAGGGAAGGTGAATCAACCATCTCCCTGGGCAGCCTGTTCCCAATGACCCTTTCCGTGAAAATTTTTTTCCTGATGTCCAGCCTAAATCTCCTCTGGTGGAGCTTGTGGCCATTCCCTCTCGTCCTGTCCCCTGTCACTTGGGAGAAGATGTTTTTTTTTGGTGAAGATCCTTTTGGTGAAGATGTTTTTCCTGACCCTTGTAGCCTGTAGACCCATGGCTTTCCAGTTCCGGTCCTGGGGAGTTGCGAGCATCGTGATTCTTAGCCAGGTTCTGATCTATTTAATTGGCTTCCCAAAATATTCACTACCAGAACATATTTAACTTGCGTATTCTCAAAGAATATTCCTTATAGCTGGTTGTGCAGCTATAAAAGTAAGTTGGAGTATCTGTTATCTTTCACAAACAGCAGCAAGAATATCTTTTGAGTGGAAATGTGCGGCTGCTGACCTAGTGCAACTGTTTAAGCTTTTACTTAAAGCAAACTTGCAGAGTAATTGAATGAATGGAGTGTACATTCAGCACCCAGAATATGTTTCTTGGAGCTAGACTCCCTTCTTGCATTTGAGGACCCAGTTTAACCCTCTGCTGCATCTATCCTGTCTGATGTTCACGTGTTTTTAAATCTAATGCTGGAGCTGTCAAGCCTGGGACATGACACATGTAGCACTGATTTTTACTGTCATACAGAGTGGGGAAAAAGTAGCTGGGATATGGTGTTCATGGGAGGGTCTCACATGCTTAAGAAGCCCTTACAGATCATAGAATTGCTTAGTTGGAAAAGACATTTGAGATTGGGTCCAGTTTTACCTGTCCAGTACTAGATTGTATCCCTGAGCGCCTCATCTACCTGTCTTTCAATGGCACTTTGAATGGTGCTTACCCCAGATGTGTGCCTGTGCTGGGCTGCTGAGATCATGAATGGAGATGTTCCCTGGAGATGTTCAAGGCCAGATTGGATGGGGCCTTGGGCACCCTGATCTAGTGGGATGTCCCCGCCCATGGCAAGGGGATTGGAACTAGATGATCTTCAAGGTCCCTTCCAACCCAGACTATTCTCTGAGTGCTGTTGTGATGCCCCTGTTGCGTGCCTGAGCGTGCAAGACCCTGCTTCCCCTCGTGACTTGGCATTCCTGAAATGTGATCAACGATTGCGTTTGTGTTAGAAGCAATCCGTCAGCCTTCACTCACATTGCTTTGTGGTTTGGGCTGATGGATGATACAAATGCCCTATGCTACCTTAAAAAAAAAACTCAACAGGTTCATAGGATCATTAAGGTTGGACAAGACCTTTAAGATTGTCAAGTCCAACCATCAGCCCAACATCACCGTGCTTACTAAATGTCCCAAAGTGCTACGGCTGTGTGTTTTTTGAACACCTCTGGGGTTGGTATCTCCACCATTTCCCTGGGCAGCGTCTTCAGTGCTTCACCACCCTTTCAGTAAAGAAATTTTTCCTAATATCTGATCTAAGCCTCCCCTGGTGCAACTTGAGGCCGTTGCCTTTCGTCTTATCCCTTGTTACTTGGGAGAAGAGACCAACACCCACTTCACTACAACCTCCTTTCACAGAGCTTGAGAGAGCAATGATGTCTCCCCTCAGCCTCTTGTTCTCCACATTAAACAGCCCCAGGTCCATCAGCTGCTCCTCATAAGACTTGTGCTCCAGACCCTTCCCCAACCTTGTTGCCTTATTCTGTTTATCCTTCAGTTAAATTCTTCTGCTGTGCTTCTGCTGCCTTACTTTATGAGAAACTTGAAATGCTTTCTGTGAGCAACTTCTGTGGGATGATAGTGTTTTATTCTGTGTCTGTCTGTAGTTTCTTTCTGTTGCTGAATTTAGTTTTCACTCATCTAGAGTGAAGCAAATAATTTTGAGCTACGGTTTAGATTAAACATTTTGGGAGTACACATTAGCTGAAGACTGGCATTGATGAAGCACTAACAAGTTCTAATCTGAAAAAGCATATAGACTTGAATGAAGACCAAGAATAATATGCATTTCCTTTCATTTTCAAGATTGTGGAGAAGTTTCCCTTCTTTTTGTGAGGGGTGGGGTGGAGGAGGAAATGAATTATACTTTGAAACTGGGAAATGAGAGCAATTAATCTCTGCAGTTGTGTGTAGGCAGAAGGGACTATTTGTTGCATGACAGCCTGCTCTCAGGACTGAAAACAAAGTAGGTTGTTTGTGTCTTTTTATGTCCTCGTCCTAGTTTGCTTTAGGACCAGAGCATTTACCTCATGACGCTTATTTTTGAACTTTAAACTGGAGGCAGTGTTCACATTCCATTCAGTCTTTTACAGCACCAAGAAGGGAGAATTAGTCAGCTGTTCTTTGTTTTTATTTCCCTGACTCTTGAACACTGTCCAGGCTTGCTCCTGAAGTTTTTCATCTGGATCAGTCTGAATAAAACAGATTTTCTTGCAACTGAAAACCCTTTATTCGCAAAAGGTTATGATATTCAGAAGAAGCCAAGCTCCTCCAGGTTTCTTCTGGGAGGTGGGATGAGTAGTGGAACTGGCTTCCTGCTGTCCTGTCCACATTAAAGTTGGTTTGTAGGATGTTTATTTAAAAACAAAACAAAAAATGAGAGCTATCATGTTTGTGCTGTAGCGGAGCATGCCAGGATGCTGTTGTTAAGATGATGCATGCTGATTCTGGCATAAATAGTTATTTGAGCAGACCCTACCCTAAGGAGTTGAGTCCCAATCTTTTTGCTCCTGTATAGGAACAAATCAATTATTCAAAGGAGGCAGTATTGTCTCTTGGTGCTGTTGTGTTGCTTTTTGAAAACGTTTTGTAAGTTAGTCCTTAAGTGGGATAATTGCTTTCAGCATTTGCAAGTTAAATGAAGAAAGTTCTAATGAGATTTTATAAAGTGGCTTAGCATGTTGAGAAGGCTTTTCATAAAGTATACTGTGTATTCACTTGGCATTGCACAATTGAATTTCGTATCGCACTGACGGAACCAAAAAATCCTATTTGGCCTTGGTCACTCCTGGGTGCTTAAAAGATTGAAAGCCTGTCTTAGGTACTCCTAGCTATCCATACCTTTCCTTTTCCCACTCTCCCAGGGCGTTCACCTGTATGTTAGTGACCTGAGGAGTTGCAAGTAAGACCAACCTGTTTGAGCAGGGCTGTTTTAGTAGAGCACAGCTTGGCACTTCGTACCGCTTTAAAACAGGACCATGGCACATACTAGTTAATCTGTCTTAGCAGTTATTATGCTGTGCTAATTGTACTGTGGTGCAGGGTGGCAGAGAGCCGTTTTGTTCAGGTTAGCCTTACCTCTGTGTGGGCACTTATTAAGTTCCGCAGAAGCCGAACAGTGCCCAAGCTTAGTAGTGTGTGGTATTGTTTGGTGTCCTGTAGGTTGGAAATGAGATATGCTAATGCTTTACTCTTGCCATTGCCACCTTGGCACAAGTGGAGGGACTGGCCAAAGCAGCGTAACACATCACTTGCCATCTGAATAAGAACTTACCCTGGTCACGAGCTTCTTTCGTGTGTGGTTTCTGCAATGTGTGTGCCAGGAGCTTCCTGATGAGAATTGGAAAGAGTCCCCAAAGCTGGTGTTTGTTCAGACTAAAACAGACTTAGTTAAAACAGGCTCTAGTAATGTGCGCTCTGTTTAGAAAGTAATACCTCTACTAAAACAGTCTGTTCTTGAAGCTTCATCTGCAAAAGTGCAGGTCCCACACACTAAATAATTTGAATACAGTTCAGTGAAATTAGATGTGCAGGACAAGAATGTAATGAGAAGTCTTGCATTGATTTGTTAAGAGTTCACATAACCCCAGGAGAAGACACTTGCAAACTGGTAAAAACTGCTGTTTGCCTTCTGTGCAGCTCAAAAATCATGAAATGGTTTGTGTCAGAACGGACCTGAAAGATCATCCAGTTCTAACCCAGCCATGGGCAGGGACACCTTTCACTTGATCAGCTTGCTCAAAGCCTTATCCAGCCTGGCCTTGAGCACTTCCAGGGGAGAGGGTTCCATGGTGTCTTTGGGCAACCTATTCCAGTGTCTCACCACTCAAGAAGACTTGGACTTTCTTAACCTTCTCTTGTGGTTATCACTGTGTGGGTGAAACTGGCTTTATTAGCTGCAGATCTATTTGGGAACAGCAGTTAGTATATTGAGAGGAGATACTTTTGCATGTCTTAAGTTTGTCTTTGGTGATAAGGCCCGGATTTGAGTAAGGATATGGAGATCTTTAAGATGCACTTACCTTGGGATGTTAACTCCTGGATCATCTGCCAGGCTGCATCTTGGCAGGAGGATGCAAAAGTTTGTTTTGTTCTCTAACCATGCTTGATCTCTTCAGCTGTAGGTTAGAGTCTTGTCTATCATCAGTTCTTCTCACTTGTTGCATAAAAGGAGTCAAGTTCTTTGAATGCTTCTGCAATCGATAAACTCTTTCCCGTATGAGTTTGATGACGCATTTTCTCCATGACGAGTTGTGGCAGAGTGTTTCTTGTCCGAACAGCAGGCTTGCTATTGTAACTGTATGAGGTATGTGTCTTTGGATGGGTTTTTGCCCATGGGTTCTTGATTCTATTAACCACACATGCCTATAAGCGCTTTATTCATTTTCAGTGTCTGCCCATTTCTGTCTTTGTAAATGGACTTTGTGACTCTTCGAGGTTTAGATGCAGGACTACAAGGACTTCCATACTCAAATTAAGTAGATCTCAAGTGAACAGAGACTTAGAACTTCCTGCTCTTCTGCCTCAAATGACAAACCAGCATGTACCACTGTTTAATGGAGTTATTCTATTGGTAGACATGTAGACTAAATAGGAGACTTCCAGCAGGCTCTGTGTGATCTCATAGTGTGCAGGAGTAACACAAGTTTTCTTTGAGAAAATATTATGAATTGGATGAAGTTTTCTGCATCATGAGCGTTGTGCTGTGATGGGCTCTGCAAGCTGGTGGAGTTGCAGTTCTTAAGTGAACTTGAGATGATTAAGTCCTTTGCATCTATGGATGAAACTAGTTTAAAATCTGCAGTAGCCCTTTAAAAGGGAGATATTACTGTGTAAGATGAGACCAAAACATAATTCGTAGAATCATGGAATGGTTTGAGTTGGGAGGAACTTAAAGATCATCTAGTTCCAACCCCCCTGCCATGGGCAGGGACATCCCACTAGACCAGGCTGCCCAAAGCCCCATCCAACCTGGCCTTCAACACCTGCAAGGATGGGGCAGCCACAACTTCCTTGGCAACCTCATCCTGTGCGTCGCCACTCTCATCATGAAGAAATTGTTCCTGATGTCTAAGTCTAAATCTACGCCTCTCCAGTTTATACCCACTGCCCCCTGTACTATCACTACAAGCCTTGGTGAACAGTCCCACTCCAGCTTTCTTATAGCCCCTGGAAGGTCGCAATAAGATTTCTTTGGAGCCTCCTTTTCTCCAGACTGAACAACCCCAACTCTCTCAGCCTGTCCTCAGATGGGAGATGCTCCAGCCCTCTGATCATCTTTGTAGCCTCCTCTGGACCCATTCCAACAGTTCCATCTACTTCTTATGTTGAGGATTCCAGAACTGGACACAATAGTGCAGATGAGTTCTCACAAGAGAGGAATAGAGGGGCAGAAGCCCTTCCCTTGACCTGGTGGCCGCATGTCTTTTGATGCAGCCCAGGATATGATTGGCCTTCTGAGCTGGAAGCATGCAATTTAAGAAAGAAGATAGTCTTTCTGACTTCTTTCCTCCTTTTAACATAGTCTTAGGAGTTGAAATTTGTGTGTTGTGGACTTAGCCAGTGGATCAACTATGCTGTTGGTGCCAATAGCTTGAGATTGGTATTTTAGATGCTAAATGTTTCAGCCTTGTATCTATATTCTGGCAAATTTCAGTTGATGATGCAGCTCTTCAAGGTAAGGCAGGTCTGGAGATTGCTAAATTAGTTTTTTGGCACTTTCAGAAATAAAGACATTATTTGAGCAAATGTGGTGGGGTTTTGCTTAGCCCCTAGAGCACACAGAGGTAAGCAAATGCACAAGGATGCTTAAATCAGCAGGTTCAATTAAAAAGCTGCAATGACCTTACAAAGAGGGGAGAGACAGGGAGCACAGGTAGGTATTAAATGTTTAATCTGTACAGCAGCTGCTCCAAAGCAAATGTGGTCTTTGGCAGGGGAGCAGTGGCATATTTTTAAGTGTTCCAGCTGCACAACTAGAGGTGGACTCTGTCTGCTGGGATTACTTTGTTGTGAATCAGGAGTAAACTGCCTGAATACTCAAATCGATACTTTTCATGCAAAGAAACTACACTTTGTGTTTGGAACAGGGTCCTTTTGAAGGTGGTGATTTATGTTTCCTAGGAACGAGATAAAGTAAGCTGCTGCTGTCTTTTGTCAGCTAACTTCCAAGTGGCTGAAGGTAGTGAATCAGCTTTGCTGCATTTCAGGATTTTATGCTAAAGTTTCCCTTTTATCAATGCAGGTTTTTTTCAGAAAAGAAAACAGTCTTAATTACCACAGAGTAACTAATTCTCAGAGCTGCAATCTCTGCTGATAGAATGCTTCATCTTTGCAGCATATGAACAATTCAGTTAAACTGTATAGGTGAAGTTGCTGTAAAGTTTCCTGTAACTGTTCTTTAGTCAAATTGAATTCTACAACATGAGCAGTAAAGATTTGACTACAAAAATGTAATCATAGAATTGTTTGGTTTAAAAAGGCCTTTGAGATCATCAAGTCCAACACTGTCTGCGCTCTACTAAATCATATCCCTGAGCACCTCATCTACCTGTCTTTTAAATACTTCCAGGGATAGGGACTCAGCCACCTCCCTGGGCAGCTTCTGACAGTGCCCCATAACCCTTTTGGTGGAGAAATATATACTTATGTCTAATCTGAACCTCCCTTGGTGCAACTGGAGGCCATTCCCTCTCATTCCACAAGACCAGGCTGCTCAAGGCCCCATGCAACCTGGCCTTGAACACCTCCAGGGAGGAGGCGTCCATGACTTCCCTGGGAAACCTGTGCCAGTGCCTCACCACCCTCAGTGTGAAGAGTTTCTTGCTAATACCTAATCTAAATCTTTCCCCTTCCAATTTAAAGCCATTCCCCCTCATCCTATCACTCCAGGCTCTTGTAAAAAGTCCCTCCCCAGCTTTTCTGTAGCCCCTTCAGGTACTGGAAGGCCACTATAAGGCCTCCTTGGAGCCTTCTCTTCTCCAGGCTGAACAAGACCAACTCTCTCAGCCTGTCCTCATAGCAGAGATGCTCCAGTCCTCTGAGATCATCTTCATGGACAAAGGAGACAAACTTAGATCAATAAACAACTCTACAATTTATCTATAAGCATGATGCCAAGTTTGTTTTTTTTTTCCTTTTTCAGATCTTTTGCAAATAGAACTTTAAAACATCTTGATTTCTAGTACTTTGAAGTACAGGAATGTTTCTCTTGTGCTTCAAGATGAGTGCATGAATGCTCACAAAATTAGATTTGTGAAGCAGAAGGGAGACTGCCCAGTACTGTGTAGCATCATTATAATGACATTGAATAAATTGCTATAATTTAAGTTGAGCACTCCTGGATGGATAAGCACATAATAATTTGCCAATGTCCCTCTATTTCTCTTGAAGATCATAATTCACAGCAATATTGCTTACCGTGGGAAACTTCCTTGTTGTTGAAGGCTGGAATAACCATATCTATTTGAGAAGGACAGGTTGTGCTTTTGTTACCTTCAAAGACCCATTACGAGATGTGATTGCTTGTGGGAATGTCTGGTTATGATCTGTTAGAAAACAGCCTATTAATGAAACAGAGGCTCTTGTATTAGAGCACTTCTTAATCTTCTTCCTGTGTGGTTATTTATAGGCTGTGACATCTTAATTTACCTCTTGTGTGCATCAACTTCTGTTATTTTAAAAGATCAAGTAGCTTTCACATGCCTCTGAGAATTGCTTGTGGAGGAAACTGGCTGTTTTCTAAGGAATCTTACAAAAACGCTTCAAGTCATAACACATTTTTTTACAACAGATTTAAGGTTTTTGCTGGTGTCTTTCTAAAGGACAAAGAAGTTATGGAATGTCCCACTATATGAATACTTATATATTGATCCTGTATTTGATTTCATTCCGATTTTCTTATTCTCAAAGGATTTCCAGTTAGTGATAGGGCTTACTTGCCTTTAGTGAGTGCACAGTGACCTACTTGGAGTAATATTTAATATATTCTTCTATTTATTTTGTGTCTTTTTCTTTATCAGAGCGGCCCCAGTGCCAGATCGTGTCACAAGATGTGCATTGACATTCAGCGAAGGCAGATCTACACATTGGGACGCTATCTGGATTCCTCCGTGAGGAACAGCAAGTCTCTGAAAAGCGACTTCTATCGCTACGACATTGATACCAACACATGGATGCTACTCAGTGAAGACACTGCAGCGGATGGAGGCCCGAAGCTGGTGTTTGATCATCAGGTCAGCTACATTGATACTCCTAGTGCAAGTTCTCAGTGTTTGCGAATCATTTTTGATTACAGGCTCTTGGATTTGGAAGCGCAGGTAATAGCAGTGATGGGAAAGGCTGATCTGCACTCTGTTAAATTCTAAGAGTGTTGTTGCCTCATGCTGCTGACTACTGATATTCTAATCAAATTGAGTCAGAAGAATCATAAAAACACTTGCAAACTCCTTCACCTTATTAAGACACATTTTATTAAAGCTCGAAGCACAGTTTGTTGGGTTTTAATCAATCTTGTCGAGCTGGGTTTGCAGATCTGCCTGCTCAGAGGGCACTGGGGAACAACTTGCGAAGCTGCGTGTGGTACCTTTGGAAGAAAACCACAAGCAAGTGGCTGATACGAGGCCAGCAGGATCAGGATTCTTGCCAAATTGCTTATCTTTTAAAATTTGTAGAATGCCCTTGCTTTAAACACCTTAGAGGAGTGGCTGCTGATCTTTTACAAAGCCACAACTATCCATGTGTTCTAAAGGAATACTTTTTTTTACTGATGTTGTCTGTTTCATGACTTTTCTGTACTTGAAAAAGGTATTTTCTTGTTAATTGATTTTTATAAAGTATGGCCAAGAAACATCACCTCCGTACTCAGTCTTAAAGCAGCCCGAGAACTGCTTTTATTGGTACTGACTGTTTTGTAACTAAAGCTGTTGTTTGCCAGCACAATATGTGGTTCTGCTGACACCAAAAATTAAAGATACGTGGTGTCTGCAGAACAAAAGCCAGTCGGTCTTTCTGTTCTATTAATAACGAATACCAGTCTCCCAGGTGTTGGGGGAAAGGCAAAAGTAAATTGTCAGCTGGCAAGGCAAGGCTACTCTGGGTGCTTTGTTTCCCTGCTTCTGAAAGTTTTTTTTTTTTTCCCCTGCTGTCTCATAGGAAAGAATGTCCTCCCTGAATTCTTCATCAAGCTGCAGCTCTTTCTCATCTCTCCCTCAGTAACTACCATGATAGTGGATTTTGTTTAACCTTCACAAAAATGTGCTGCCCTAGAAGTGTTTTGTGGAGGTTTTGCTGACTAGCATCTCTACCTTGCTGTAATCTTGTCCGGGTGGTTTTTTTCCCCTGGTGTTTTGTAACCCTCTGCGCTGCACTGTGTCTAAAAACATCACCTGGAGTCAGGGAGTTTTATTTCATTTGTACTGTGATGCATCTCTTGCGCCATAACCTGAATTCAGGCTTGAGGGATAAACATATTTCAACTGCAGCTGCATCAAAAATCCTTGGCCAGGCTAAGGCCCTGCTTTATCTTTTAGTCTTTTAGAGGTAACAGTAAATAAAATAGGCTTGGGATGAAATCTTGAGTAATGCTGCCTGGTTTGGGGTCGATTGAGTGGCAGTCAGTAAATTAGCAGTAATTTTGGAATTTTCCCTGGTGTAGCCATTGCCAAAGGTGATGCTATGTTAACTTTCTGATAGAATTGGCTGTGGATCCTGGTGAAAAACTCCAAAATATTTTCCCCTAAAATCATCAGCTAGAGACAAATTTTGTACTTGATGAAGGGTGCACGTAGCCTCTTTTTTTTTTCTTATTAAATAAGCAAGTTAAAATTAGACTCGCATTTCAAATAAAGGACAGGTTGTAATCTGAGATTACTACCTGTCAACCATAGAGACACGTGTATTCTTTTCTGTTCATTAGAGGTTCAGGAGGTGTGTTGAGTACTGTCTTACTGGGTATCACTCGCAGGGGAGGGATGTTTAATCTTAAATCTTGGCGTATTCAAGTCTTAATATGCTGCCTTAGAATTACTTCTCTTATTCTTACAGATGTGTATGGATTCAGAAAAACACATGATTTATACCTTTGGAGGCAGAATTCTGACCTGCAACGGCAGCGTCGATGACAGCAGAGCCAGCGAACCACAGTTCAGTGGGTTGTTCGCTTTTGACTGCCAGTGTCAGACATGGAAACTTTTGAGAGAGGATTCCTGTAATGCTGGACCTGAGGATATCCAGTCCCGAATAGGACACTGTATGTTGTTCCATTCTGTAAGTATCCACACCATACTTTGATTCATGATTTTTAAGGAGAACACCTGGTTTGGATTTTTTTTACAAGTCTGGATTTTTCTTGAAAGTTTGGAACTCTCTGTTCTCACTTGATTTTATGTTTGCTGACATTCTAATGCTTATTTGCTAAGAGCAGATGGTAGTAATTCAGTCTGGGAGCTTCCATGACTTCAACTGGATAAAATTTCAACTAAAAAGCAAGGTGAATTTCAAATAGTTTACTTTAATTGAATAATAGTAAGCAGACCCGACGGCTATAATTCAATTCGATATAAACTGATTTTCTTTTAAAGTTGGTAGAGCAACTTGGAAGCTTCTGGTCTAGTAAGTACTGTATTTGGTTAATGGAATGGTAAACTTAGGTGGTGCAGGGACTTACTGGCTGTATGCTGAGATGAGCAGGCCTTGTGTCCTCTGTGTGGAGCTGCTGCTGCGGCTGCTTGTTGTCCTGAGCAGCTGAGCACAGATGGCATCGTGGGCACTTCATCCAGAGCCTGCTGGACAGGCAGAGCTATGGTAGGAGATGGGGCTGTGTAGTGCTTTATTAGTATTGAGTATTAAAGAGAAGTCTTCCATTGCCGTTCCAGTTGTGTTCATCACCCACACATTTGCTTAAGCACAGAACATGGGAACTGCACTTTTTTTGACTTAGGAGTAGGGGGAAAGACAATTAACATTAATAATGTGGTATTCAAGCATGTACTGATACCACCAGTTGAAAACTGACCTGTTTGAACAATTTACCGAGTATTTTTCTTTCCCTTCCAAATGAAAGATCAGAATTTTTATAGTGAGTACTCTACTTTCAGAGCTTTCCATTTCATTTTTGTTTTGAATGGCTCTCTTAAGAACAGCTCTCTAAAATCTGGATCGAAACCATAATTGCCCCACAAAATTCTGCACGGGTACCAGAGGATTTCTCAAGCATATGTCCGTGGTAAAAGTGAGAATACAAGTTTCTGTAAGCACAGGTTGTTGAAGTTCAGATCATTTGCTGTTTTCTCAACCATTTGAAAGAAAAATAATCTCCCTCTTAGTGGACTTTCCACTTGGCAAACTTGAAAGAAGTAATAAACCTGTTATTCTTGGCTTGTTGCTTGCCACTTGCCTGTTCTGAGTTTAGTAATTTGCTGGTACCTGGCTGATTTCTCATACAATCCATCTTTCTTTTCCTGTGGGTTTTTTTTTTGACAGCAAAGTTATGGTCAAATGGGTTTTAGATGCAGAAACTGTTAATTCTTTAATATTAAACTTCAAAAATGAATTACTGATTTAATGTTCAAAAGTTATAGCAAGGCTGTAGGAGTTCACTATGTAAAATTTGCCAAGTCATAGTTGAATTGAACCTCTGTGTTGGATCCAAGTTTGTGGTTTCGTATAGATTGTGAAAATGAGGTCTTTAAAATAGCATTTGTAAGAGGCTTTTTGAGGTGAAGACTCTGAGAGATCTTAATGGTTTAATGCTTGAAACTGAGAAATCACTTCAAAAAAGAGTAAGACTCCAGTCAAGAATTCTCAATTTTTTATTAAGTTTGAAAATAATAAACTGTGAGTCTTTGCAGAGGTGAGGGTAAAATGTATTTAGACTCATCATGGAATCATAGAATCATTAGGTTGGAAAAGACCTTTGAGATCATCAACTCCAACTGTACCTATCCACTACGAAATCATGTCCCCAAACACCTCATCTACCTGCCTTTTAAACATCTCCAGGAATTGTGATTCAACCACCTCCCTTGGCAGCCTCTGCCAATGTCTGAGGACCCTTTGATTTATTTGTGGTTTTTTTTAATGATCTGAGATGGCCAACATATTTTCTTGAGCTTGGTAATGACACGTGTGTTTTCCATTTAAGAAAAACCGCTGCTTGTACGTCTTTGGTGGCCAGAGATCGAAGACTTACTTGAATGACTTCTTCAGTTATGATGTAGACAGCGATCATGTGGATATCATATCAGACGGCACTAAGAAGGATTCAGGGATGGGTGAGTATATAACTACATATTCGTTTCTTCCTGTTTGTACAAATGAGAAATACATTATTAAGTAGGTGAAAGGACAGCTACAGTGTCCTGTGGTATCAAGTTGGCACCCTTCACTAGCCCCACGTACCTGCATAAACTCCACAGTATATAGGTTAAACTTACGCCAGCTTTTCTGTCCTTCCCGTTATTTGACACTTGCCACCTTCAACACAACACGAATAATTAATGCATGAAACCTCATAGCCTCTTGAAAGAAAAGAATTCAGCAAAATAAGAACTAAAAGTATCTCTTTGAAACTCCAGCAAAGAAAAAAAAATTCTTTACACCAGGAAAGGAAAAGCAGGTTTTTTTCTAGTTTTCCCCAAGTGAAAAATGCCATAAGATGGAAGTAATCTGCTTGGTTTGAGATACAGAAAGGCAGGTAAGAAGCTCAGAGACAGAGAACTGAAGTAGAGGGACAGAGGTTATTTTGTCTGGCAGGAGCTGACAAGTAAGACCTGTTGTCCTGTTATTCTTGTACTAAATTATCAGGGAAAGGCAAAAAAAGGAGGAGCAGGGAGCAAGGCTTCATTCCTGGTTGGTTCATAATGCTGGAGCCGTACATACCAGGCCGAGTTCTCTATACCAAAATCCTTTAAAGACACCCCAAAGTTGTCATAACACAGCCATAAAGATTTTAAATCTCTTCTCCTCAGATGACATAGAGAATCTATAGAATGGTTTGGGTTGGAAGGTACATTAAAGATCATCCAATTCCAACTCCCTGCTGTGAGCAGGGGCACCTCCCACTGGATCATGTAGCTCAAAGTTTCATCCAGCCTGACCTTGGACACTTCCAGGTAGAGGGCAGCCACACCACCAGTGCCTCACCACCCTTCTTGTGAAAAAATTCTTCTTAACGTCTGAACTATATCTTCTCCCTTCCAATTTAAAACCATTGCCCCTCATTCTATCACTCCATGCAGGTGTAGAAAGTTCCTCCCCAGCTTTCCTGTAGCCCCTTCAAGTACCTGGAAGGCTGCTATAAGGCTTCCCCAGAGCCTTCCCTTCTCCAGGCTGAGCAAGACCAACTTTCTTAGCCTGTCCTCGTAGCAGAGATGCTCCAGCCCTCTGACCATCTTTGTTGGTCACCTCTGGACCTGTTCCAACACTTCCATATCCTTCTTCTGTTGGGAATTTGAGAACTGAACATAGGAATCCTGCTGGGGTCTCACGAGAACAAAGTAGAGTGGCAGAATTCCCTCCCTTGCCCTGCAGTCCACACTTCTTTTCATGCAGCCCAGGATACAGAAGATTGTTCTATTTTTCCAGACAGGGTCCCTGTGTGTATAAGCACATAATTTCCCTGGGTCTCAAATACCCTGATTTTCAGCATACAGCTCAGAAGTGGAAATTTGTCTTGCAGTGTCTACTTCTACAGAAATCATGAATATTTCTTGTATTCTGTGTATTTACTTCTAGTTACCAAAATCCCTGGAAGCTAATTTATCTTGAGTTTAGGCTGCCCTCCTTATTTTGATCAAGCTTAATTTTTAGCAAGCAATTTTGCTGAACTTCTGAAGTGAATTGTTGATGGCTATGAGTTATTGTTTGCTCATTAATTTAGTTATGCCAGTGAGGGAGAAGAGTACCCAAGCTCTTATTCTCTGGAGTCATTTATTTACTTGAGTGCTTCCAGGGAAAAACCAGCTTGTATTGTTGACAATCTCCTTTATTAAGGTGCCTGCATGTTCCTAAGGCTGCTCTACACACGCCCACACGCTGTTTGTTGTCCTTAGAGATTTTAAAGAATGGTGTGTTTGGGGTTTTTTCCCCATAAATTGCTAGCGTTCTGCCATTTTTGCTCTTTTAAAACAACATTTCTTTATAGCCTGAAGCTTTAAAATGTGGCTTTAAGCTGACACCTGTGTCTACTTCGGATTTAGAGATATCAGTCTTTGTGGAAGGAGAAGACACTTGAGCTCTGCTCCTTTGCAGTGCATTAATTGCAAGGTTCGGTTAAGCAAATGAGACCGTAATATTAAGCCCTCCTCCCCATTCCCACAGGTCCCGAAGTGGTGAATAGTAGACTTTGTGAGAAAATGACTCATTGGAAATAATTCACAAGTCGATTTTCAGTTTACCGTTCTCCTGTGTGTAGAAAGTAAACAAAGATTTGAACATTTCCCTTGCTTTTGAAAGAAAATGCTAGGATTATTCGCATTTTAATAGGAAGAGAGCAAAACGCTTGTTAAGTTCAGACTGCAAATACTGACAGCACTATTTTAACCCAAAAAAGCTAGTCTTTGTTGTGCTCTTATTAGGTGGTGATATACCATTTTGATCTATACGAACAAAGTGATTCCATGTCTGGTTGCTGTGAAGATTTAAGCTGCTTGGTGTGATGAGTCAAGTTGAAGATGCCTGACCTAAATGTTCCTATAAAGTCCCATGATTACATTTTGTTCCTGGCTCGCATGTGGCATTCAGTTCTATTCTTAGTTGTGCTATTTTGATTTTTACCCTTTCTAAAACAACTTAATTATGCATTTGTTTAAAATTTCCATTAAAGTAGCGATAAGACTTCAAAAAAAAGGCAATTAAATGGATAGTTAAGGAATATCAGTAATGTGGAGCTGTTGCAACACCTGAAAATGATGGTAATGGGATGTTGGTTTTGCTGCTCTCCTCTCTGGATGAGATAGTTTTGCTGTTTAGCATTTCTTCACCCTTGGTTGTGCTTTTGACGTTGATCTTGGAACAGTTCCTTGTGTAGGTGATTGCAAGAATATTGAGTGATAATCATCACTGAAATGTTCTTAATTGGGAGTAAAGGCCAGTGATTTCAGTAAGTTTAGATTTACTTTTTTCATTCCTGGGAGAAGTTCAAATGTGCTTGAGGTACAATTTCTAAGAGATGGGTTTGCGTACAGCTTTGCCTTCTGAAAATGCCTCCTGACTCGATCTGCTTTGAAGCTTAGGTAAGCTCTGCAGCAATTTGTGTTATGAATGCCATTTGCTAGTGAGCATGGGTGCTCTCTCCAGCACACTGCATCAAAAAACCTGGTGCTTTCTTTACTTTTGAGGGATGGCACTACAGTGAAATTAAGCCATTAGGGGTGGTTGTCTTTCTGCTGCGTGATAACTCTTAGCAGCAGGGAATTTCTTAGTACAGCTTGAAGAATGGACAAATGGGATTGACGTAAATAGAATGCAGCTGGGATCACAGAGTGATAGAATCGCTAGGTTGAAGAAGACCTTTGACATCATCAAGTCCAGCTATACCTGTCCACTACTAAACAGATCCCTGAGCACCTCATCTACCTGTCTTTTAAACACCTTCTGGGATGGGGACTTGGCCACCTTCCTGGGCAGCCTCTTCAGTGCCTTAGAACCAGTGAAGAAATTTTTCCTACTATCCTTCACAGAAAAGGTCATCTTCACGGAAAGGGTTGTTAGGCATTGGAACAGTCTGCCCAGGGAGGTGGTTGACTCGCCTTCCCTGGAGGTGTTTAAGGTGAGAGTGGATGAGGTGCTTAAGGGCATGGTTTAGAGATTGGTGGGAATGGTTGGACTCGATGATCCGGGGCGGGGGGTCTCTTCTGACCTAGTGATTCTATGATTCTGTGATTCTAGTCTGAACATCCTCTGGCACAACTTGAGGCCATACCCTCTCGTTGTATCACCTATTACTTGGGAAGAGGAACCAACACCCACCTCTCCACAAACTCCTTTCCTATAGTTGTAAACAGTGATAAGGTTTTCCGTCAGCCTCCTTTTCTCTAGGCTATACAACCCCAGGTCCCTCAGCTACTGCTCATAACGCTTTTCTCCAGCCCCTTCACCAGCTTTGTTGCTCTTCTCTGGACATGCTCCGGGACCTCAATGTCCTTCTTGTAATGAGAGGCCCAAACTGAACACAGGATTCAGGATGTGGCCTCACCACTGCCGAGTCCACTTACCTGTTCCTACTTTCCATGCTGTTTCTGCTACAGGCCAAGATGCCATTGGCCTCCTTGACCGTCTTGGGCACACCACTGAGTCATATTCAGCAGCTCATGGGTCAGATGTGGAGAAAGGCTGTAATGGTAAAGACTGGAGGAAGCGTAGTGCAGTTGAACGGCCTGTGACTGAATAAGAGGCAGAAATGGTATATGTTGATGCACATATCCTCTTAAAGCAGTCGTACACCATTGATTACTTTAAATAAACTCAGGATATTACACAAACAACAACAATAAAACCCAACATGTGTATGCCAAAGTGTATCTCTGCAGCTTTTCTGTGGTCTAGAGGTGCCACCAGTGTCAAATGTCTGCCAAAGGCTGTACCGACAGCTTGCTAAACTTCCTTAGCATGCAATTTGTGACTAATCATGGGCAGTCATTTCAAGTCTCAGGGAGCTAATGGGAACACTTGTGGTCAAGGTTCCGATGATAATCCTCATTCATTGGCCCTGACTCAGGTGGTGTCAGAGTCGTTGGTCAGAGGGAGAATTTCCTCCTCCAAGAGAACCAGGGTCATCTTGTATGCTTAGCATCGAGTAACTTCCAGAGTAAAGTGAGAACAAACTTGGAACATTCTTCCTTTTATTGGTGAAGTAGTTGTTATGGGCAAAGTACAAATATTTTTTAGTTAGCAGTGAAGTTCTGGGATATTTTGTTGGGATAGGTGCTCATTCCTGGTGCAGAACTGGGCACTTGACAGGCAGGCATTTTCATGGATAAGGACCACGGACAGAGGCGGCACAGCCCAGGCAGGAAATCCACATTTCAAACAAAACGATGTCAGGAAAACAGTAATCAAAACAAAGAGCACAGCTAGCCCAGCATAGCCAGGACCCCACTCAGACAAGCAGTCTGAATATGCTATTTTGATTATCTTTGTGGCACCTGACGTGTTTTGCCCTTCTTCAGTTTAAGGTCTACCTTGGCAAAGGCCAGCATGTCTCTTGCCGTGGAAGAACTTTGTTTTATAAGAGACCTTGTGTGCTCTTCATCTTGTGAGGTGCTTCTCTGAACCAGTCTCAAAATACTTTCTTCTGGCTGCGAAGGTGAGGAGGAGAGCAGGCAGTCCTCATATCCTAAGGATGCTTTACAGAGATGTCAGAGTAGCAGAATTCCATTCAGATTTACTAACTGACCTGTTTTTTCCAAAATCTCGCATCGTTTGGAAGAGAATTAAGTGTTGGACATCAAGTTGTTGCTTTTTCAACATGACAACCAAACTGTTGAAATGGTCTCCTTAGCTGCTCCTTGGCTGGCTGCCAAAAGCAGTCTCATCAGGAAAAATCCCAGCGGATAATCATTATCTTGCTGTGTCAACAGCTGGCCTGTGTGTTATCTCCATCACTCATCAAGGTTTGCTACGTTAAAGTTCAGGGGAGGTGCCACTTCAGTTTTATATGGATTACAAATAGCATAATGGAGTAACTTGCTGGCCCACCACTTCTTTTAAATTAATCCATCAGGGAGGTGCCGGGTTCTGGGGAACAGCAATATCCACGTGATGTAGCTTTCTCCTATTTTTTTAATCACGAGGCATCATAAGGAGGGAGGATACTTGCAAGTCACTTGTAGTGGGATTAGCAGTAACGTGTTCTTTGGGTTTCATAACTTAAGTGGCACTGAAAGGCCGTCAGTGAACTTGCTTCCCTTAATTATCCTTCATGAATCCTTCACAGGGAGTCTGTAGACTACAAGTTTTTTATCGTTGTTTTGCCAGTGCTGTGTTTCAAAGCATGTTTAAAACCGTGCTATAATATCCCCTTAAATGAGATGAGATTTCATTTCTGAAGTTCTGTCTAGTGCTGAGAGAACCACATCTGTGTGAACTCCACTTTAATGCTTTGCCTCTGTGTTGTAAAAGCTCTGTTTACTAGCTTAGATGCTGCCAGCAGCAAATATCACGCTTCAAAACAACTGTAGCTGTTTGCAAATAGAATCCAACAAATATTCAGCTTGCTGAAATGATCGCTACGATTAAATAAATGCCTGTAAAGAAGGACTGTGATAGTGAGTGCATCTTTGTTTCACTATTAGGTTTGCTTCTGTAGAAAAGCTTTTCCCTTGCGTTATATTTAAGTGGAAATTATACTGTACAGGGTTACACAGCATGTTAACGGAGCCTTCCCAGGAATCATTACTTGTTTATGTAACTGGCTGCTAACTCAAGGCCTGCGTGGCTGAATGTTGTTTTCAAATACTGAGGCCGTGAGGTTTTCAATTTTGCTATATAAAAATAAATGGAGAATTTAAGTTCTAGAGAGAGAATTCGACCTCTTATTTTCAGTTTGTTACTGTCTTACCCTGGGCCAGTTAATGAGATTACAGGATGGGGGGAGCCGTGCCACAAGGGAAGTATTCACCATGTACTAGACTTTTTTAGGATTGCGTTGTATTTAGGAGTTTCACTCTCCAGCTTTTCTTCTTCAATGAGTAGTGTATTGTCATGGGAGCCAAGTTAATATCGCGTAGCGGCAGGCCAGTGCCCTATTCTAAACAACTAGGGCTAAGTCCTCAGTTCCTGCTTTACGTCCTTCAGGCTGTCGGCCCACGGCTGACCTGAGGGATCGCAGGGCCCAAGAGGCACTCTGAACAATGTGAAATCGATGGAGATTTGCTCCAGAGCTGACTTATATCAGGGAAAGAGTGAAGGGGCTTCTTTGAACTGTTCTTACTGCTTCATGCACTGCTTGGATCTAGTACATTGCAAATAATATTTCTTGTGTTACCATGTCTGATTCTCCTCGCTTGTGGTTTATGATTTTTTTAGAGTCATAACTTCGAAGAAATATATCCCAAGTGATCAGTTACTGCCACAGGTTCAGTTTTGTCTCCCATGCAGAACTGGATTTCCTTCCTAACGTATATTTTGTTAGCTAAACACCACAAGTACTTTTCACGAGTTTACAGCCAGTGTTCCCCCTCGAATATGCTGACCACAATCATTTGAATTGTATCCAGTGTTTACTGCAAGTCTGCTGCACTCGCAGATTATGAAGCTCTCTTACCCCCTAGTGGAAGTGTTTGTCAGTCGCAAGGGTTTTATGTAGCAATTTTGCTCTGTCAAGGATCAGATTTCCTTGGTAAATGTCTTTTAGACGCTTCTGGTATATTTAATATCACATCTTCCTCTTACTGTGTAGTAGCTTCCCTTATTTCCTCATTGTTTTATATTCAGGGACGTGTTTACCAGATTTGTGTTGTCGTGTGTTTTATTTTAATCATATTTAGCTTTCTGTTTGATCTTCCTCTGCAAAAGACTAAATGTCAACTTTATCTAGCCTAAGGCACTACTTAAACATGGATTTTATGCAGTTGCTGAGGTAGGTCAAAGAGCTGATGTAAGTTAGTCCTCATCTTGGATGCCTATGAATTGTAGAGATAAGTAATTTTGGATATATTATTTTTAGTCGTAGAATAGTTTGGGTTGGAAGGGACCTTAAGGATCATCCAATTCCAACACGCCAGCCATGGGCAGGGACACCTCCCACTGGATCAAGTTGCTCAAGGCCGCATCCAACCTGAACTTGAACACTTCCAGGGATGAGACATCCACAACTTCCCTGAGCAACCTGTGCCAGTGCCTCACCACCCTTATTGTGAAGAATTGCTTCCTAATGTCTCATCTAAATCTTACCCCTTCCAATTTAAAGCCACCCCTCCTCACCCTGTCACTCCAGGCTCTTGTAGAAAGTCCCTCCCCAGCTTTCCTGTAGCCCCTTCAGATATTGGAAGGCCACTCTAATGTCTGCCTGGAGTCAGCTCTTCTCCAGGCTGAAAAAGCCTAATTCTCTCAATCTGTCCTCACAGCAGAGATGCCTCAGCCCTCTGACCATCTTCGTGGCCTCCTCTGGACCCGTTCCAACAGTTCCCTGTCTTTCTTGTGTTGGGTATTCAAGAACTGGACACAGGACTCCAGTTGGAGTCTCATGAGAGTGACATAGAGGAGGCGAATCCCCTCCCTCACCCTGCTGGCCACACTTCTTTTGACGAGCCCAGGATACAGCTGGCCTCCTGGGCCCTTCTGGGCTTTGAGCGCATATTGCCAGCTGATGTCAGACTTGTCATCAATCAGCACCCCTAAGTCCTCCTTTGTACAGCTGCTCTCAATCTCATCATCCCCCAGCCTGTATTGAAACCATGGGTTGCCTCAACCCAAGTGTAAGACCTTTTACTTGGCCTCATTGAACCTCATTTTTCTGAAGAAAAGATTGATGTACAGCTGATGGAAGCCTAAAATGACTTGACTTGAATTTGGTTTTGATTGCAGTTATTGCAGATAAGTCTCCTATACTTACTCTCAAGAGGGAAAAAAACAGAGGTGCTAAGCTTTGGTGGCTTTTCCCTCCTTCGTTATTTAAACAATAGTTTTGGCATCAGGAAATAGAGCATAAACTAGGTAGGAAATTCATTTATTTAACGTATCAAGAGGAGGGATGGGACTTCCACAGACAGTTTCATACACTTTCTGTATCAATGATAATACAGTAACCATATGCCTTATGATTATAATAATTTTCATTTCAGTGAGCCAGAGGTATTAATGCTCTGAAGATTTGCAAGCTTTTTTTTCCTCAAAACCTGGCATGGTTTGTTCAAAGCAGCAGATAGGGTTGCAAAGACATTTTCCATGTGCATTAGCATTGCTGATAAAATGTAGATGGCTCTCCTGCCAGAAATATCTAAATATGCCTTGATTTTAATGTTTTGGGTCAATAATTTAGTCCCTGACTATGCAAGCAAACATGTGAGAACTCCTCTCTTGTGAGAACTCATCTGGAGTATTGTGTACAGTTCTGTAATCTTCAACAGAAGGAGGAGATGGAGCTGTCAGAACGGGTCCAGAGGAGGCTACAAAGATGATCAGAGGACTGGGGCACCTCCCAAACGAGGACAGGCTGAGAGAGTTGGGATTGCTCAGCCTGGAGAAGAGGAGGTTCCGATGAGATCTTAGAGTGACCTTCCAGTACCTGAAAGGGGCTATAAGAAAGCTGGGGAGGGACTGTACACAAAGGCTTGTAGTGACAGGGCGAGGGGCAATGGGTATAAACTGGAGAGGGGCAGATTTAGACTAGACATCAGGAAGACTTTCTTCAAGACGAGAGTGGTGGAGGCACTGGAAGAAGTTGCCCAGGGAAGTTGTGGCTGCCCCATCCCTGGAGGTGTTGAAGGCCAGGTTGGATGGGGCCTTGGGCAGTCTGATCTAGTGGGATGTCCCTGCCCATGGCAGGGGGGTTGGAACTAGATGATCTTTAAGTTCCTTACAACCCAAACTATTCCATGATTCTATGTTATGTGCTAGTTTTTGAAAATTATTGATATTTAGTTTATAATTGTCCCGTTCCCACTTCCCTTATTGGAGGACTTTCACAGTGCTCATTATTCTGATTTAAAAACTTCCTTGTGGTTTGCAGCTGAAACAAGGTATGTGGTGGCAGTTGTGCCAGCATTGTTCTCTGCTTTCTTTCTCTCTGCTCTGCCACCCATTTGCTTATAAACTGGATTAATTTTCCTTTGAAACTTTTTGGCAAAATTGGAGGTTGAAATAGGCTCTGCCTCCGGCTTTTCCCTGAACGGATTTTGTCGACAGGATTCTGAGAATAAATTATCTGAATATATTTCAGTTTCTACTTGGGTTTATGTAAGAATTAAGCATTTATTTATTGTTTTTGGAAATGTTTGGGGTTTTTGTCTTTGTTAAACATGTTGGTAGGGGCTGAAACTGTAGAAAACCAAATGCTTCTCTGAATTTTTTATTTCAGATTGGAAGATTGAAATATGAGACTGAAACCTATTACAGAATGGGCTTGCAAAATACTGTTTTGTGTGGTCTGAAACAGCAATATTAAATGGTTTATTAGTGTAAGGCTTGTTTTCTAGGCTTTGTGTGCTGTTCACAGTTAATTGCAGGGAAGAATTTGCAAAATAGAAGAGTTCTGAGAATTTTTCATGCCAAAATCTTGATCGAAGGCCAGGAACCTTTACCAGCCTTTGTAAACTGACCCAGAAAGAGAAATGAGACAAACAGGATCTGTAAACAAAGATCACGTGCTGGTCACAAATACATTTTGGAAGGATAGTTGCCTAGGGAAACAGGAAATGGGGAATTATACAACAAACAAGAACAACTGCCAAACAAATTTGCTGACTTTTTTTTCGGAGAATTATGATGAAAACTGCTGGAATTCTCACTATTTCACCATATTTCTAAATCCAAAGGTGGAACAGAAGAAGAGCTTGGTAATTATACCGCGACTATTTAGAAAATACAAATAAACTTCCTTGATGTTTTTGTCCTGAAGGAAGCAATGTGTTTGGCAGCTACGTAATCTTGAGTTCATCTTGAAGTTGTCTGAATTTCCCAGCTTTTGCAATTAAGCTTTCTGGAATCAGTGCTTCCTTTTACGGATGAGATAACAAAATCACTCCATTCATATCTACAGGGATCATCTAGGTCTATCCTGAGGCAGTTTAATCCTCCTTTCTAAGCTGGTAGTTTGCCATATAGCTCTGCCCATGCCTTTCCCTAGGGAGCAGCAGCTCTCAGAATGGTTTTTGTACTTTCCAGGTGTCACATGTAGAAGGGAATCAGAAAATATGCATTGGACTTATCCTTAGCAGGGAAGGAGTCAGACTCTGGGTGATGTTTCTCCTTCTCACACTGCCGGGGGAGTGCGTATGCAAAAAGCAAATTGTTTGCTTAGCAACTTCTGTGCGCCTCCAATTCTGTGATGTGCCATTTCAGGTTTAAGTCATGGTAAACAACGAGATCGCTGTGGAGGAGAGGTCATAGAAAATACTAGCTTGGGATCACTCAGACCATTGGGTTTGGTTTTGTATGAGAAGTTAAGAGCTGAAAGTAATCTAAAAGAAGAAACTTGAGAAACTAGATAGTGAGGTTAAACCTAAGATGCTCTTTATCCCAGGATGCTGAAGAGGTAGTTACTTGAAATCTCATACTTGTACCATATGAAAAGATATACTGAATGTCATGGGGAGGGAAATGCATTTGTCTTATTCTTGGATCTCATCCTCTGTCCTCTGTTGTTTTCAGTGTGTAACTTTTTTTATTTGTGTTTTTTGTCAGTTCCAATGACAGGTTTCACTCAAAGGGCCACCATCGATCCTGAACTGAATGAAATCCATGTCTTGTCAGGGCTCAGTAAAGACAAGGAGAAGCGGGAAGAGAATGTAAGGAATTCCTTCTGGATTTATGACATTGTAAGGAACAGCTGGTAAGTCGATGGAAGGGCTGCTATTTCTAATGTCTGCCCTGACTTGCTTTAGAAAGCACTCCTACACTATCCTGTCTCCCAGGTAACTCTCTAACCTCTTAGAACCGTGAAATGGTAATGTTGAATACAACCCAGTTCCCTTGAGGCAGCTCTTTTTCCAGAGTCTTTAGAGACACTGTGGCAATAAGCCAAGTGAGGGAGAGAAATCCTGCGAACTTCTTTATTGGAAGCAGGTGGAGGGGATGAGGGAAAGCAAGCCATTATAAGATTTTCCTGTAGGAAGTGTTAAAGGCCAGGATTCATCATCAGCGCAGCAAATTCAGCCAAGTAAGTTGTTAATAGCAGCATATGTGGCACTAGTTATTAGAAACTAAGGAAACTGCTCTGCTATATGAGCAGTGATGCAGAAGTGTTTGTGCTAGAGCTGTCGGCTCTTTCCAGGCTGTGTGCAGTGGTATTTCAGGTAGCTGTTAGAGACAGTATTCTGAGATAATAGCTCCTCGTCTCTTTGCTATGTGGTGTTTAGTAGTTGGTTGCCACTGTCCCTTTCCAGAGCTGGCAGCGTTTCTGTGTTCAAGGTCTCTTGTAATGTGAGGCCAATCACTTTGAATGCTGTAAATGCTGTTTTTTAAAAATGGGGTTTCAGTTGGACAAAACAACCTAAGTCTGCTTGAAAATCAGTGATTGAAATGCTAGCTTTGAAGTTTCTGACCTAGAGCTGTACTGTGTTCAAGTTCTATGTAATGAAAAATAGTCCATGCAGGCAATTTTTCAAGCAAATAGTGCAATATCTTAAGATTCCTCCATAGCTCGTGTCATAAAATTATCTAGAATTTTTCCCTGTGGTTTGCGATTGAGGATGGTGCTCAGCCAGGATGAGCTTCTCTGGTTATTCTGTGGGTTTCTTTGTAGAGGTGGAGAAGAGGTAATAGAGGATAAAATGGAGAGAAATAAGAAAACCTTCAGTGTTGTATGCCAAGCAGTTCAACTTGACATCACTTGTACCTTATAACCTTTCAGTAACTTGTTCTGCTTCCTGCAGGTGCTACCAATCATTACTTACTGCCTTGTGTTTCAGGTCTTGTGTCTATAAGAATGACCAAGCAGCAAAAGAGAATCCAGGTAAAAGTCTTCAGGAAGAGGAACCCTGCCCAAGGTTTGCTCATCAGCTGGTGTACGATGAGTTGCACAAGGTATGAGGGTCCAGACACATGTGGTTTTGGTTTCAGTCTTGTTGCTTCTTTGTAGATGGGACAATGAATATAGCTTTTTGTATAGTGTTAATGTGGTAGGTAACTTTCGTTTAACTTAGTTATCTTTTGAAATAAGGTGCTGAGCTACTGTTTATGTCAATGTGAAGTAGACATGATAGCTCCTAGGTGAAATAAAAATGCAGACAATGGGATATGCTAAACCTCTTTGAAGTTGTCCAGCAGCTACCTCCTAGCTGTTATCCTACCTGAGAACATTTGTCTTCAGAGACTTAATCTCACAACCTGTTAGTGACTAAATGGTCATAGGTGAATATTTCTAGGGGAAAGTGTGTTTGAATGAACGAATCCCTGTTAAGGATCTGCTCTAACGGAGGTGCCTTACTTGCCTCTGCCTATCAGAAACAATGTTATTCTTTAGTGCTACCTGACTTTAACAAACATGTTCATGCTTAAATAGACCTAAAATTGTTTACAGTGTACATGACGGCTCCGTAAACTCAGGGCTTTGTGTGTATTAAGCAATAAAACACAAACCCATGGACTCATGGATTAGGGTACTGTAACTTCATGAACCTACTGAACTGAGATTACTGCGACACACTTAACCTTTCATGGATATTTTGCAATTCAAGTAAAGTTTCAGAAATCGTTTTTAGTCTGAACTGAAAAAGACAAATATACTTTAGTCATATCATTCCACTGGATGTTAATCAAATTTAGGAAACCCAACCACCCAAAAGTCTAAGGATAGGAGGGAGATTTAAGGAAGAATAGTGTAACTGCCATATGGAGGACTTGTGTGGTTTGTCTTCATTATGGGCGATTAATGTTGGACAATAAATCCTGTTCTGCCTTTAGTGGCTTACTCCTAGGCATAAGGTACCATGAGGCTGAGAATAGTATTTTGTAAGTTACTGTGAAGGTTGCTAAATCATGGCAGTTGCCCAGCTTTATCTGAAGAGCTGTTTGATGTGCTTGTTTTGAAGAGTCTTATTTTTAGAAACCTCTGTTCAAATGACCTTTCTAAACTTCTCTGATATAAATAAGAAGAGCCTGCATCAGTGGGAAGCAGAATACATTGTTTTGAGTGATTATTTTTAAAGCTGCGGAGAAAGGTAGCCTGTTGGACTTGTTGAACCTCAGTATTTGAAGATCCTTTGTGGCATGTTTAATATCAACAGTTCAGAGTCCGAAATACCAAATGGTGTTAAGAAAAAAAAAGGGAGGAAATAAACAGTCCTTTTTTAGCACTTGGATTTCTGTTGATTTACCTCTCCTTAAGTCTAGACCTTAAAAATCATCCAGCTCCAATCCCCCTGCCGTGGGCAGGGAAACCTGGATCCAGGAGAACTGGATTGGGTTGCTCAAGGCCCCATCCATGCTGTCTTTGAACACTTCCAGGGAGGGGGCATCCACAACTTCCCTGAGCAACCTGGGCCAGTTCCTCACCACCCTCCTTGTGAAGAATTTCTTCCTAGTCTCATCCAAATCTTCCCCCTTCCAATTTAGAGCCATTCCCCCTCATCCTATCACTCCATGACCTTGTATAACGTCCCTCCCCAGCTTTCCTGTAGCTCCTTCAGGTACTGGAAGGCCGCTATAAGGTCTCCTTGGAGCCTTCTCTAGGCTGAACAAGCCCAACTCTCTCAGCCTTTCCTTATAGCAGAGGTGCTCCAGCACTCTGATCATCTTCATAGCCTCCCTTTGGATCTGTTCCAACAGTTCCATGTCCTTTTTATGTTGTGGATTCCAGAAATGGACACAGGACTCCAGGTGGAATTTCACACGAATGGAGTAGAGGAGGAGAATCTGCTCCCTTGCCCTACTGGCTGTGGTTCTTTTGATGCAGCCGAGGTTATGGTTGGCCTTCAGGCTGCGAGCGTGCGTTGCTAAACATCTGTTAGACTACCTCATTTGAGTAACATTGAACAAAAAAAATTAATTTTATGTACAGATACATTTAATATTTCCATGATTGGCAGCTGAGAATTGCTGGAACTTTTTTTGAAGATAATGACAGCGATGATTGTGACTTCTAATTTGAGAAGATTGATAAGATTGATCAGGTCTTCCTCATTTCTTCGTAGCAGTACAGTTTTGTCTTTTTGTTTCACTCTTAATTCAGTTACTCCTTTCCCTTACTTTCCCAGTTACTACCTTATGCCCAGGTAGGGTATTGACCGCCTTGCAGCTTTGCTGCTATATTGAGATGAGACAAATCTGGTCTTCTAGAGGCTGTGGAAATTTTTCTCTGCAAGTCATACAATCATAGAATCACTGGGTTGGAGAAGACTTTTGAGGTCGTCAAATCCAACCATACCTGTCCACTACTAAATCATATCCCCAAGCAATTCATCCACCTGTCTTTTAAATACCTCCAGGGATGGGGACTCAACCACCTCTCTGGGCAGCCTGTGCCAGTACCTGAGAACGCATTTGGTGAAGAAAGTTTTCCTAATGTCTAATCTGAACCTCCTCGGGCACAACTTGAGGCCATTCCCTCTTGTCCTATCACCTGGGAGAAGAGACCAACACCCACCTCGCTACAACCTCCTTTCAGGGAGTTGTGGACGGTGATAAGGTTTTTTCTCTAGGTTAAACAACCACACTTCCCTCAGCTGCTCTTCATAACGCTTTTCTCCATCCCCTTCAATAGCTTTGTTGCTTTTCTCTGGACGTGCTCCAGGATCTCAATGTCCTTCTTGTAATGAGAGGCCCAAAACTGAACACAGGATTCGAGGTACAGCCTCACCAATGCTGAGTACAGGGGCACGATCAGGTTAAGTTAAGACTCTCTAGAGCTTATGAGACATGGAGGAGACAGGCCTATTGGTGATCTCCCAAGGCTGTGATGGGCTGGGCTTACAGTTTCTTACTGTGAGCATCTTTAGAGCTTCTCACTCACTTGGTCAGTGGCCCTTGTGTTTGGGGAGGATGATGGTTTTTGCTGACTTAAGGAAAAGGCTGCATTATTAGTGCAGCTCCACCAACAGTGCTGAGTGGAGCCAGAGCAATAGTCTTTATATGAAGTTTCCTTTTTTTGAGTCTTCCTTACGAGCGTAAATATCTCTTCTTCAAAGAAAATGTGTGGTCACTGGAGGTATCTCACAATTATAAGGGTATAATCTGCTCATCCCCAAATTAGAAGAGGCTTTATTACAACTGTCTTAATTTAGCCACTGTCACGACAACAAGAATTTGGAGTCCTTTGAGGACAGGACTGGAGAAGAGCTGGGTAATCCATCAATTTAAGTGTAGTTTCCATCAGGTATTTTGAACAGAGCAGCAGTAGTTGGCTCAGATCCCTCTTTTCTGCTCATATCTTTCATGCTTAAGGATGTATTGTGCTTACAGGTTTTTCCTAAAAGAAGTGATGGCATAGTTTGTGGCTGATTGTAAATATCTAGGGAGTCTTCTAGAGGGAGGTTCTAACAATGCGGCTTTTTATTATTTTAAAACATAAGCAGTTTGTAAAGCTTTCTTTTCTCCTAAGGGACAAAGTAAGGCTAATAATAAAATGGAGCAGCTTGTCTAAAAGAATAAATCTCTCCCAAGATGTTGACATAGTAAAAAGTCTTTGTTAAACGTCTGTACACAAACAATCAACTTTTTGATCTGTCTCTCATTTGCTTAGGTCCATTACTTATTTGGTGGGAATCCTGGTAAGTCCTGCTCTCCAAAGATGAGATTAGATGATTTCTGGTCTCTGAAGCTCTGTCGACCTTCAAAGGAATACCTGCTAAGACACTGCAAATACCTCATAAGAAAGCACAGGTATAGAAACAAAAGATTTGCTTTTTCCTTATCTGAAGTGTCTTTTTTTTAAGTTGCTAAAACTTAAATATCTTGCAAACTGTTTTGGGAAATGTTATTTCCTTGGTTTCTTGTTTTATTCTTTAAAACTTATTTTAATAATAAAAAACAGTGGGACAGGGTGAACCTACAAAATTAACTTCCTTCTGTTAACTACTCTGTTATTCTACAACTAGTGAAATTGAGATATTGTGTGGGGAGTCACGGGGGAATTTTTAGATTCCCTTTTCACTTTGCTGCTCATCAACATGTGTTTTGGTGCTGTCACCTCCCAAGGAAATGGAGTATGTTTCTGAAACACCATGCTAAGAGATAGTAACAGCTTTCAAGGATGCTAATGAAGTCTGGAGGCTGGATTCCTTTGCACATCTGAGACTCAGCCGTCGTGAGGTCAGAGTTTCTCAGTCAGAATCACTTGAAAGATCTCGCTTATGCAGAATTTAGCTACACTGTGATGCTTCTTGCACTCTGGATGTTTCAGAGCTGCCTTATATTTGCTATTTAGGGCAACAGCTTTTCAAATCCAAGCCTATGGTATTGCTTCAGGCAAGAAATTGCAACAGCGAGACAGCCTTTCAAGACCTAGCAAATTATTCGAGGCCAATAAATAGCTTTTTCTGTGTTCTTGGTGAGAATACTTTCTTATCAAGTTCTGCCAAGAGTTGGAGGTCGGTTTTTACTGATGGCATTTTACTTCCGAAGCAGCAAGCAAATTGCTGTACTCAACTCTCAGTCACTGTGGCTGGAGGAGGCCTTTTGCAGGTGAACCGCGCAATAGATGTGAATACGTACAAGAAGGAATAAAGGTCTCGCTCAGTATTCTCGGAGGCTTTTTAAACCCACGAGTGCTTGTATGCAAATGCAGCTGCACAGCCTCCAGAGACAGCTCTGGGTTGCTTATTTTAACTTGCTTAAAGTGCACTCGAAGGAAATGTTGCTATGCATTGTCTGGTAGGAATTTGGGCTTTAGGCACCGTGCTTCCATTTATTAGAGTTCATGTGAGGGAGCCAAGCATGGCCAGCCAGGGACTGGTACGATGGAGGCTTTGCAGAGTCAGTTGGTTGCCCATTGTCTGTACCCTCTCAGGCTCTGGGTACCAGAATGGTACTTGGCTTGGAAAGACAGCAAATCCACCACATCAGCTGGATTTCTCTTTGGCATGGTAACTTGTTTAGTACCAATCAGTCGTAGTGGAGTCAAACTGGCTGGGTGTGTAAGAGCAAGGTGTCAGTGGTTTTGATTATTTAAAATACTTCAGCTCTACAGGCCATGGTGATATCTAAGAAAATCTGTATGCAAGTTTGGAAGAAATAATACGTAATTACCAGAATGTTATCTACATTATATAGTTCAGAAAGCTGGAGCACCCCCCATACAAGGACAGGCTGAGAGAGTTGGGCTTGTTCAGCCTGGAGAAGAGAAGGCTCCAGGGAGACCTTATAGCAGCTTTCCAGTACCTGAAGGCAACCTGCAGGGAAGCTGGGGAGGGACTCTTCATCAGGGAGTGCAGGGATAGGACAAGGGGGAATGGTTTTAAGCTGAAAAAGGGAAGGTTTAGATTAGATATATTTAGATTGGAAGAGATGTTTTCCTGTGAGAGTGGTGAGGCACTGGCACAGGTTGCCCAGGGAAGTCTTGGAAGCCCCATCCCTGGAGGTGTTTGATAGTTAGGCTGGATGAGGCCTTGAGCAACCTGATCCAGTGCAAAGTGTCCTTGCTCATGGCAGGGGAGGTTGGAACCGAATGATCTTTAAAGTCCCTTCCAACCCGAACCATTCTATGGCTGTATGATCACATAACAGGCAGTCTTTGTACTCCTTACGCTGGCTCAAGGACTTACATCTTAGGACAATTTAAGAATCTGAGCTACAGATGTCCGCTACTGCATAAAAAGCCAAGAATATGACCCAAATTAAAAAAAAAAAAAAACAAACAAAAAACCAATATCGTTAGTTCTATCCTGTGTGACTTCTTTCAGTTTGATGAGCTATACACTTCTAAAGGTAACTGAAATATGGATAAAATATCTTGGGTTCCTGTAAGGCAGTTGAGACAAGGCAGTTAAGTAACAGAGAACATGACTTTTAGGGTCTTCATCTCTGGAATTGTCTGAGCTGTTTTCCTTGAAAGGCTTAATACTGTGTGTTGGTGATTCAGAAGATGGCAGTGTACAAAAATGCTCTTGGCAGGTAGGTGATAGGAGAAAAAGATAGGGCAGTTTAAACCTCATCCTTTCTAGGCTTGTGCACCCAGCTCAGTGCTACAGGGAAGTATCTCTGAGCCCAGAGTAATTTTCTGAGAGCTCTGTTAACTTCTTCAGGGAATTCACAGAAGTTACAGTTTCTATTCATTAAATGAGAAACTAATGGTGATGGTGCACAAGACTTTTATGGACATGTAGTTTTACGAAAGGTGCCATATTAAGGTGTTGTATTCATTGAATCTGCGACTTTTCACTCCTTTTTCTGTTGTCTGGCAGAAGCGGGGAGCTTTTTACATCCCTGTACTTTCAGTTATGCTTCTGCACTGTCAGGAGTGTAAATATCCCTGGGACTGAAGCACTAAAGTCTTACCTCAGCTGTGCTCCTCACGTGAGGTGCTACTCATACCTTACTTTATTTGTGAAAAACAAACTGTACTATATGGTTTATTATTATGCGTTAAGAAGTTGCTGTACATCTGCCTCTGAGTATTTTTGTACCAAGTGTATACTGCTTTGTCCTTGTAACTCTCTTGCACCCACAAAAACCTCTCCTCTGTGTTTCAATCTGGCTTGAAAGCATATATTCCAGCAAATATGGCCAAGCTGTGATTAACATTGTTTTGTTTGGAAATCATAGAATCATAGAATAGTTAGAGTTGGCTGAAAGTTTTCTTAAACAGGTTTTACTCTTTGTGCAAGTCATAGAATTGTAGAATGATTTGGGTTGGAAGGGATCTTAAAGATCATCTAATTCCCACTGGATCGGGCAGCTCAAAACCTCATCCAACCTGGCCTTGAACACCTCCAGGGATGCAACATTCGTGACTTCCCTGGACAACCTGTGCCAGGGCCTCACCACCCTCATTGTGAAGAATTTCCTCCTTATGTCTAGTCTAAACCTGCCCCTCTTCCAATTTAAAGCCATTCCTCCTCGTGCTATCACTACATGCCTTTATAAAAAGTCCCTCTCTAAGCTTTCTTGTACGCCCCCTTCAGGTACTGTAGTAGGACTTAGTCCTGAAGGAAATGATGGCACTCATATTTTCTGTCTCTCCTCTGCAGGTTTGAAGAGAAAGCTCAGACTGACCCTCTTAGCGCACTGAAGTACCTGCAGAATGATCTGTATGTGACTGTGGATCACTCAGACCCTGAGGAGACAAAAGAGGTAGTGATGAACAACCTTTGTCTTACTTTGAAAGAAACAAACTGTCTTCTCAAGTATCTTAAACCTTGTTTTTATTCAGTTTGAAAAAGCTCTACAGGTGCACAAGACTTCGCTGTGTCACATATTTCTTGGCACTAACAATCATACTGTTTAGAAACAGTTGTTTTGCAGCTGCAGTTCCAGCTAAAATAGCTTTTGTACTCATAGTGGTGAAGCCTAGGCCTTTGTTTTAATTCCAATGTGCTGGTGCGTATTTAGGGAGCTTTAATTGAAATGTAAACACTTTGAAAATCTGTAGTTGGTTGTGTGGTAGAAAGGGAATAGAGACTTCTATTTGTGCTGCCTTTTGGCTTGTTGATATTAAATAGCTCTGGGGGTGAAAGATGCTTTTCTCCACATGATAAGTATTTCTGGAAGTAGATTGCATATATATATATTGCCTGCTAACATAAACTCTTATGTCGTCTGCCATTTGAATATTATCCAGTGGGCATGGTGTTTTATTTGTTCCAGGAATTTGTTCCCATTTCCTGTTTTGAATCCATTACCACAACTCATGTCACTGTCCAGAAAGGATTAAAGAAGTAGTGAAAAGTATCAGATAAGGTGATTTCTTTGACTCCACAATTAATTTCCACATGGAACGTGGGGCAGGCAGCTAGTTGTACAAACATTCAACTTCTTACAGGTTGATAAGGAAGAGATGACCATGGTTCTTATCCTCTTCTTGCGTTAGTGACTTTGGAAGTGATTCCAAAGCTTCTCTCATAAAATTGTGGTAGGAGAGTGGGCATGGTGATTCCATGCTGAGTCTCTGGATTAAATCGCTTAATCTGTTGGTTTTAACTTGTTACTGCAGGTAAAGAAAAGATAATTATACAGGCACTATAAACTTTTGGAGGAGAACATGCTTCTTGCATATGCATAGTATAGAATGATAGGGTTAGAAGAATTAAGAAAAAGTCTTTACTCATATCAAGAGCTGAGAACCAATCACATCTGTCATAAATTCTCTTAGCATTCTGCTTCGGAAACTGTCGGCCTCTGGCCTGGACGGGTGCACACTCTCCTGGGTGAAAAACTGGTTGAATGACCGGGCCCAGAGGTTGGTGGTAAATGGAGTGAAATCCAGCTGGAGGCCAGTGACAAGTGGGGTTCCCCAGGGCTCAGTCCTGGGTCCAGTCCTGTTTAATGTCTTTATCAACGACCTGGATGAAGGCATCGAGCGCTCCCTTAGCAAGTTTGCAGATGACACCAAGCTGGGAGGAAGTGTGGATCTGCTGGAGGGTCGGGAGGCTCTGCAAAGGGATCTGAACAGGCTGGACTGCTGGGCTGAGACCAGCGGCATGAGGTTTAACACAGCCAAATGCCGGGTCCTGCACTTGGGGCACAACAACCCTAAGCAGAGGTACAGACTAGGAGAAACTTGGCTGGAAAGCTGCCAGGAGGAGAAGGACCTGGGGGTGCTGGTTGACAACTGACTGAACATGAGCCAGCAGTGGCCCAGGTGGCCAAAAAGGCCAATGGCATCCTGGCTTGTATCAGGAACGGCGTGACCAGCAGGTCCAGGGAGGTTATTCTCCCCCTGTACTCGGCGCTGGTGAGACCGCACCTGGAGTACTGTGTTCAGTTCTGGGCCCCTCACCACAAGAGGGATGTTGAGGTTCTGGAGCGAGTCCAGAGAAGAGCAACAAAGCTGGTGAAGGGGCTGGAGAACAGGCCTTATGAGGAGCGGCTGAGAGAGCTGGGGGTGTTTAGCCTGGAGAAGAGGAGGCTGAGGGGAGACCTCATTGCTCTCTATAACTACCTGAAAGGAGATTGTAGAGAGGAGGGAGCTGGGCTCATCTCCCAAGTGACAGGGGACAGGACGAGAGGGAATGGCCTCAAGCTCCGCCAGGGGAGATTTAGGCTTGAGATTAGGAAAAAGTTCTTCACGGAGAGGGTGGTTAGGCATTGGAACGGTCTGCCCAGGGAGGTGGTTGAGTCACCGTCCCTGGAGGTGTTTAAGGTTAGGGTAGATGAGGTGCTTAGGAGCATGATTTAGGGATTGGTGGGAATGGTTGGACTCGGCGATCCAGTGGGTCTCTTCCAACCTGGTCATTCTGTGATTCTGTGAAATTCTGGTCAGCATTTATAAACATCTGATTCAATGAAACATTTAATAAGTGCTTGTAAGCTCCCTCTCTTAGATGATTTGTCATTTAGATTGTCCTATGTGGAGTAGTTTCATGTCCTTTCTAGCCTTTTCTAGCATGGGAAAGACAACAGATAATCCTGCCTTTCTTCAGGTAGAAAAGGTTTATGCTTCAAGGAGGCTAAGCCAAATTACGCCTCATCTTCCTAGTGTGATAACACTTTCCTCTTCCTATTTGAACCTGTAATGACCTGTAACATAGAAACACCATTGTGATGCTTTCCTCTCCCCTCTTCTGCTCTTCCACCCATTGTAAGGCCATGTCCTGTGTTTTCTGATTTCTCTTTTTCTCCATGTTATGCCCATGTGCTGGTAGCCCCATCTTGCCTGTGAAGGCCCCGTCTCTCTTTGGCCAGTTACACCTAAAGAGGTCTTACACTCATGACTGGCTCTGACTTTTTATTGCTTGAACAGAAAACATTTGTGGTGTGATCAGCAAGCTCCTCTCCTTTTAGTTCAAGCTTCCTCCTGTCACCAGCAAAGGAACTATCATAAAGGCTGCACGTCATGCACGTCTGGCTTAGGAAATCCTGTAATATTCTGCACTTGATTTTCCCAGTTCAGGGTGTAGTATTTAACTTTTCCACCTTGTAAGAATGAAGAATTTACAGACTGCATGGACTCCTCTGAGATTTTGGGGGAGAGTGGTAGCTTTATTATACAAGGTAGAAAAAGAATAAAATGTTTAAAAAAAAAGATATCCTTTTTCATACCAGTGTTTTGCACATTAACGATTGAGTGTAGGAGCTTAGGTAGCACCATCCAGCTGAGTGATTATATTGTGAATCCTTTCTCTGCAGACCTAATGCCTGATCTGAAAAAAATTCAGCTGCTCTGTCCGTCACGCTGGTCTGTCAGATCAATGTGTACCATTAAAGAGAATGAAAACTGCCATTCCATTGGTCTCCTAAAATCATTTAACAGTTTCTGGGAGGCTTTTTTGTTTGAGGTTTGGCTTTTCTTTTATCTTGTTTTTTTTTTTTTTTTTTAATTATCCTGATCCAAAAGCTATAACCTCTAAAGCTTTGTACACTGGAACAGATCTGCCAGGTATTGTGGCACAGAGCCAGCTACTGCGCTGGTACTGACCAGGTGGATTTCCAGTTGACGTCAATTTACCTTCCAGTTATCACATTGAGTTGGCTTTTCGCTCTGGCATTTTACATCTTCAAATAACTCTTGTGCTTCCCAAAGGATTGACGCAGGCTTTTTGGATTCTAAATCAAATTTCAAGCACCAATTTGATTGCGTGTATCAGCCTAGACACCTACATACTCTGTCTTTATTTGTAGTTGAGATCGTCTTAATTAATACCAAAGGTTGTATATCTGATTGGCTTGCTCTGTGTTGGCTACGGCCATTGAATGTTCTAAGGCTTTGTAGTATGGTAAATATTAAGGAAATTGGGTTTTGTCTGTTCTTTTCCCTCTCTTTTGGGCAACTGTTACATTTCAGAAGGACCGAGCTGAGCAGGTTTATCCCCAACTTCGTGCTGCAGTTCTCTTGGGGACTGGTCTAGAGGGCTTTGTGGTTTTGATTGAGATACAAGTGGTGTTCTATACTATTATAGGCAGAATTTCACTCTGAGGTAAGGCTGACTTTCTTTATGATAGAAGTAATTTCTTCTGACTTAGTTAGGCAAGTCTGTTCAGCTGTTTTGAGTTGGATGCCAAAGAAAATAAACAAGCTGTTCTTAAAACTGACTTTGGCATTAGTAACCAATCTTGTTTAAAGTAGCGTGAATGATTGATAGTAGGAACATACCCCCAGAGTTTCATTCCTTTGTTGTGAATGTTAGGGATGTTAATAGAATCATAGTTCTATTTCCTTTTCTTTATTATTTTAAAGTGAAGTAAATGCCTGCAAGTAACAGTGGTTGCCTGTTTCAGTAGCCACACTCTGCATGCCAGCTCAGGTCTCTGCTGTTGCCCACAAATACTGAGGTAGTTCTCTCTAAGTAGGATTCTGCTTGAAATCACTTAAACCTCTTCAGTTAGTTCAGTGCTTTCAGCTCAGTGAATCTTTTTTTACGGCCTGTGGACTAAGAGCTCTGATGCTGTATGTAAAATAAGATGATTGCCCAGAGGATATGGTATCATAGAATCGTGGAATGGTTTGGTTTGGAGGGGATCATAAAGATCATCCAGCTCCAACCCCCCTGCCATGCGCAGGGACACTTTCCACCAGACCAGGCTGCTCAAGGCCCCATCCAACCTGGCCTTGAACACCTCCAGGAAGGGGGCGTCGACAACTTCCCTGGGTAATCTGTTCCAGTGCCTCACCACCTTCAGCGTGAAGAATTTTTTCCTAATGTCTAGTTTAAACCTCCCCCTTCCAATTTAAAGCCATTCCCCCTTGTCCTGTCACTTCAAGCTCTTGTAAAAAGTCCTTCCCCAGCTTTCTTGTAGGCCCCATTCAGGTACTGGAAGGCTGCTCCAAGATCTCCTTGGAGCCTTCTCTTCTCCAAGCTGAACAACCCCAAAGCTGTCACCCTGTCGAAGTTTGTCTGCATATTCTAGTTCACAGAGAAATTAGAATTATCTACAAGACCAGCATTTGTTGGTGTAACAATTGCTGGGAACGTTGATATTATATTTGATACACACATAGATGTGCATTTGGTGACAGTTGACAGCTAAGAGCTTTTTAAAGATAAAAGGATGGTCAAAGCAGAAAATCAAAATAAATTCCAGATTTTCTACTTATGTCAAGGATAAAACTGGTGCTGTTAATGCACAAAGCTGCCAGTAGGTCACGTACAAGGCTAAAGGTCTTGTTCCATGAATGCTGGAGTAATTATATCCAGAGCTTTGCTGCTGCTTAGTGGGCTGTAGAGGAAATCAAGATGTTGAAAAAAGTGGCCAGTGCTGTCCAAGTGAAGGAGAACAAGATCATTTTGTACACTGAGATTGAGATTCAACTACTGGAGAAGCTCCATGCCGTGATTGCTGTAAAACAGATACAACATGCAAGTAAAATCTCCAGTATGTTTTTCTTGGAGTATGGTAGGAGAAAGAGCAACGACCTGGAGGCCAATTTGAGGCCTGAGTAGCTTGTAGACTGAGGCTGGAGGCCCCTGTTCAAGGCTGCTTCATTCTTTCCATTCTTAAGACCTTGTCTTTAATAAATTTGCCAGATAAAGCCAGTGGGGCCCCGAAGTATTGTTTGAGACTGCATTAGACTTATATTTCTGGGAAAATTGAAGCCCAAATGGGAAAAATAGTTCTAGGAAGGAGCTAAGAAAAGCGTGCTCCACTATGTCCTGCTGTGATTCTTTGTAAAGCCTCAGAGTCAGAGTGCTGCAGGAGCAGAGGCTTTGGAGCCAAAGGAGCCTTGACAAAAACAGCCTTCAGCCTTCCCAACTTCAGCTGGTGACAGCTCCATCCTCAAAGAATTTGAGCCTGTCATTTCTTCTTTGAGTTTACGCTGCAAGGCACTACCCAACTGAACTGGTCAAAGCTGAGAAACTCTTTTACACTGTGATCAGAGCACTTGCTCTGCAGACACTACGGAGGAGGAATCATGTCTGATTCATATGATCTGCCGGGTATCCAAAGCAGGTGTTACTTGTTCCCCCTTGGTGTTAACAGTTTAATTTATGCGAAAGGCAGAGGCAGGCAGCAAGTGTATTAAAACTTGCATGGGTTGCCATGTGGCAGAATTGCTTGTTGCTGTTTCTAGAAACCTAGATAAAGTGCACACAACTGATAAAAGAATAGTAATGTTGGAAACGTGAAAGTTATGAGTAAAGAAATCCCAGAATTAGTATTACCCATGTAGTCTGAATTTGGCCTCTCTCTGAATGTGGTTGATCCAGATTGGTTAACCTTATATTAACCTCATATGACCTTGGGGTTGTTCAGCTTGGAGAAGAGAATGCTTCAGGGAGACCTTATAGCAGCTTCCAGTACTTAGACTGGGCTACAAGAAAGCTGAAGAGGAGCTCTTTAATAGGGAATTGGTGATAGGACAAGGGGGAATGATTTTATGCTGAAAGATAGGAGATTTGGCTTAGATGTTAGGACAAAATGTTTTCCTGTGAGGGCAGTGAGGCACTGGCCCAGGTTGCCCAGGGAAGTCGTGGATGCTCCATCCCTGGAGGTGTTTAAGGCCAGGCTGAGTGAGGCTATGAGCAACCCGATCCTGTGGGAGGTCTCCCTGCCCATGGCAGGAGGCTTGGAATCTTTAAGGTCTCTTCCAACCCAAACTGTCCTAGGATTCTGTGATTCTGTTAGTTAGCCAGATAGATGTAACTAATGTCAAACATCAATAACTAACACACTAGATATTTAACTACTCTGGCCTTACATTAACCAGGTGCATTTATCCCTAAGGAACCCTTGTTTCTGTTCAGGAAGTGAGTTGGATCTCCAAGGGAGAAGTTAATTTTGTAACAAAGAGAACTCTCTTCTTCTGAATGGAGGTTTAATTTGGAGTGGATGGAGCCAGTGAGCCAGAAGGATTGTCAGAAGAAAATCAGGGGTGGTGCAATAAAAGCAGTTGGGTGCTTTACTGGATAATTGAATTTTGGTCCTGCCTCTGTAACAGAGGTGCTGTGTGATACATTAAGCAAATTGTTTTTCCTAGATGATCATTAATTGTTTTTTTCACTCTGCTGCTTGATGGGAGAGATCTGAGGTGTGATTTGCTTGAGGGCTCCTGTGAAGTCAGAAGAAGCCATGTAGCACTAAGTATTTTGAAAAATTAAATTTTGGTAGTTTCAAATAGAGGACTCAAAAATTAATCAAAATTTGAAGGATTGTGTGTCATAATAACAATTAATATGATAGAAAATCTGATGAAGAAACTAATTTTAGAGCAAATTTTGGACTTCACAAAGAAAGTACTGCATTGGCTCTTTGCTGAGAACAGTGCATGGGAGACCTGGCCCACTCAAGTGAGAAGTAACTGTCCTGTGCGCTGTGAAAGAAGTAGGGGCCCTTTGGGAGGACATCATGCCCTTGGCTGGTGTTGTAATGCAAATGCAGAGTGAACAAGCTTAGACTCGGTGCTGCCCATAACTGATGTACTTGACTTTTTTTTATAAGAAAGTGCTCTTAACAGGTGAGACGATGCTTAAAATTTAACTTCATAGAATCATAGAATATTTTGGGTTGGAAGGGATCTTAAAGATCATCCAGTTCCAAGCCCCCTGCCATGGGCACAGACACTTTCCAGTATATCAGGTCACTCAAAGCCATATCCAACCTGGCCTTGAACATCTCTGGGGGTGGGGCATCCATGACTCTTCTGGACAACCTGTCTCAGTGTTTCACCACCTTCATCATGAAGAATTTCTTCTGAATGTCTAATCTAAATTTAAAGCCATTCCCCCTCGTCTGGTCACTACATGCCCTTGTAAAAAGTCCCTCCCCTGCTTTCTTGTACACAGCCTTCAAGTACTGGAAGGCTGCTATAAGGACTTCCCTTCTCTTCTCTAAGCCGAACAAGCCCGACTTTCTTTGCCCATCCTCATATGAGAGGTGCTGCAGCCCTCAGATCATCCTTGTGGCCTCCTCTGGACTCGCTCTAACAGATCCGTGCCCGTCCTGTGCAGAGGAATTTCAAAACAAACAGCAAACCTCAAGGTTAACCGAAGTGTGGTGTCATCAATGAAGAACGAGACGAGATGCTCCTTTGCATAAAGCTGCAAAGAATCTTGTAGCCATGAAAGTCCATCATGCATAGCGCACATGAGACTGGAATACTTGGCAGAGGGTTCTTTCAATGCTTTTAATGCATTTTTGGTCTCTGTTCCACCATGTTACTGGCTGGAACCTGCTTCTGCAGTCTTAGTTGGGCATCCTGAGACCCAGCCTCAAGCGTGGCTTGCTTTCTATTTACAGTAGGGTGGCTGCTGGTGTTGCTGGGGAAGGCAAGGGAACCCCTTGAAGCACGTGGCATCCACTTTGTCCCAGCATAGCCGGCTTCATGTGCTACCAGGCAGTTGGCAGGATGCCCATAAGGCAATTGTGTAGAAAGGAAAGATGGCCAGGACGTGGCATTTGCTATCAGAAGCAGCACAGATTTAACCACTAGTTTCATCGGTACTTTAGAAGCTATTTATGCTGGGCATCTGTTTAAGTACGTTGCTGATTTGGAGCCAAGCAACTCTTCCAATCTGACGCTAGCAGTGAAATACGCGTGTAGCATTGCAATCCCTTTTGATTCGATCTAACCAGACCTCACACTCAAGAGGGTACTTAATCAACCTCTTGCCCCTGTTCTGCAGTTTGTCAGTCCTGCACCTTTCTAACCTGTTCTCCCATACCCCCAGTGCCAGGGTGACAGCCTTTATGTGATGGCCGCCCCAGAAGATGCACACTTATTCCAGCATACTCTGGTCCTTAATTTAGACTGTTTTTTCCTGATGCTGTTAGCAGAAATGAATAAAAGGAAACTCTCAAACCAAAGTATTTTGTTTAGAGAGGAGGTATGGCTTTTATTCTGCTCAGGGTGATAGGTGGAAGATCTTCCACAAAACTTGTGACCAATTGAAGACCCCAAAGGCCTATTTATACAAAAGCAATGCTCAAAATCCCAGCTGGCTAATACAGTCATTATACCTATCTAATACAAATATTCGTTAGGTTACACAATTCTGCTTTAACACAGAGTTGCTTATTTCCTTTCCACATCCTTAGTTAGGATGTGGATGTCCTTCAGGTAATCCTTAAACAATCATGAATTCTGCGTATCTGATATCCGTTTCCTTGTTTCTTCACACATTTTTAACCTTGAGTCTATTAACTGCTGGGTTCATTGTTTCCTTAAGACTAAGTGTCTATATCCTTGGGCAGATATTAGGATGTCTGTAGAAGGTATCAGGTGTCTCCATCTCTGGGCAGAAATTAGGGTGTTTGTAGAAGATACCAAGTGTATTCTCTCTGAGATCAGGATGTTTGCAGTAAACAAAGGAGGTGAACGAGGTGCAAAATACATTCTCCTTCTCTCCTTGGGTAACAGTGTCATGTTGAAACTGGTCTTGCTGAAGAGGTTTTGTGTCTTTTTGTACTTCATTGTAGATTTATTTTTTGTAGTGGCCTTCTCTGTGCAATCCCTCTTACTTTCTCTATGGAGACTCTGTCATTCTGACTCCTTTGAATTCCCTTTATAGAGGTTGACTTTCAGATCACTTGATTTTTTTCCTAGTGCTTTCCTCTTATATTGCTAATTGATGCAGGGCTTCCAAAAGTGGTTACCTTACCGTAGATGAGACTCACAAGCCTTGATAACAGCAGGAGTACTTGATTTATTTGCAGATTCTACTCTTTTTCATGCTTTTTCTATGCATTTGTCATTTTTGCAATAAGGTGATACTGATCTATTCTAACTCTTAAACGCATTTTCACAGAGCCGGTATTCCCCAGCCTGTTTGCTGTAGCTGATTTTCCTGTCCATGTTGGTTTGCACTTGGCCTTAGTGTATTGGGACTTGATCCATCATTATAAGCTGGATGAAATGGAAGAACAGCCTGAAGCCTGTCTGCTACCACACTGGCAGTCTGTCTGAGCGTTCTGTAAGGTCTGAGGACTCATCAGACGTGTCCTGTCCTGTCAAGCCAGTTATTGCTGAAAACCCAGAATGATGCTGACCCTGGGGCACAGACTAATCGCTGCTGATTCATGGCTCTATTTTGATGTCAAATCATGGATGGCTCTCTACAGTCAAGTTATTTGATGTATTTGCCACTCCCTGTTATCTTAATCTAGGTGATGCCTCAATAATTTGCCTTAAATATCCTATAAAAGCATCCAGAGTCCTATGAAAGTCAAAATGGACAGTGTATGTTGCCAAGTCCCGTACATAGGGCCTGCTGCCTTGTGGCAGAAGGAATCAGATTGATGTGATACAACTTGATGTTGCCAAATCCACATTCGCTGCTAGTCATCATCTTCTCTGCTCCTAGATGCCTCAAAATTGTCTGTGTTCCCACTTTTTTTTTTGCAATTGAAATGAACTGATGGATATGCAATTCCTGGCTGTTTTTTCCACTCCTTCCCCCTGAACTTATTTGTAGAGACACATAGACAGGAGAGAAAAGATTACAAGCCTATAAGGGATCTTAATTCTTTAAGGAAACATGACAAAGCACTAAGTTTTGCAACAACATGAGTAATGGAAAGCAGCAGCCAGGGCAGAGGAAGAAGCTGCATTCACTGTTTTATCGGTGAGATACTCATGATTCTGTAAGATTTACTCATGATTCTGATGTTCCTAAGCAAAGAACTTTTTTAAGTCGAAAAGACATTGCCTTCAACTTGTGATATGAGATTCTCTGGCAGTTCCGAAAGGTTGTTGCCATTTAAAGCCTTCTCTGTTAAGAAGTTCATGCTGTGCTGTAGCAGTTACCCTGTTTTCATGCCATCTAATCCCTGCTCGCTGAGACTGTACCACTGGGAATGTTGTGTGGAAGAGGCTCTGCCTTACTTCTGCACTGTCAAAAAGTAGGTTTTAGAGCTCCCAGGCAAGTATTTTTCATTGTGTTAACACTGCTTGGATTCTAAGAAAAAACACTCACTTGCTCTGCTGAGGTGATGAATTGTATTGTTCATATGAAATTGCTGCTGTTATTCATATGTACGACTTAGTAATTGTAAGGATTGTACAAAGAAAAGACAGCAACTCTAAAGCCACTTGGACTTCTATGAATCTCTTGCATTTTTTCTTGTGCAGTATTAATGTTTGTTATTTTCTTTTTTTTTTTGTCCCTTCGTCTCTCCTGCAGTTTCAGCTTCTTGCTTCAGCATTATTTAAGTCTGGCTCGGATTTCACCACTCTTGGTGAGTATTGCGCATCAGAAGAATTGTACCAAGTATGTTCTTTCCAATGATTACTGTTAGTTTTTACTGGTTTTTATATCTAGTATTATGGTTTCCATGATTCCTTTTTCAGTTTGAATATGAGAAGGGCCGCTACATAGTCATTTGAGAGATTATTTATAATGACCAGTGTCCAACGCCTCGAGCCTGTATTTAAAACATCCGTCACAAGCGGTTTTAAACCCATGCCTCCCAGGATCATTTTATGTCTCTTATTACATCTGATGCTTCACCGTTACCCAAATAAACAGAAGCTTTGGTCAGAATAAAGCACCTCCTGTCATGTCACTTTGGAATCTCACAGCATAGCCACGGCTCTGTTTGCTGTGATAACTGCAATTCCTGGAGTAGTTTGGTTCGCTCTGTTCTTTGCAGAACTAGTTCTTTGGGCAGCATGTCAAGAGCGAAGAAAACAGTGGCGTGGAGGGCTGGAAACAGGAGGTCTGAGCCAAAGCCATAATTTGTTTCACTGTTCTGTCCAGTTAACTCTTTTTAAACAGTTGAGAGATTAATCCCGGGCAAGCCATAGGAAGGCTGTAGGCATAACTTACATTCTTGTAACGATGTGTTGTCCTCAAGTTACCGTGCTCTTGCTTGGAGCGTGCGTGACCTCAGTTTCTGTCAAGCACATAATTCACAGTCCGAGGAACCAAAGGAAGAAAAAACCTACTGCATTATCTGCCCTGCTGGATAGGGGGGCTCTGCTAAGCCAGCGTGCGCTGGAGGGCGTTATCTTGTTGATGTTCTAAAGTGAACTTCTTAAAGGAAAAAACCCCCAAGTTTCAGAAAATTGAGGGTGTTTTTTTCCCTAGTTTGAAGTGTTCTGAAAGAAGAATTAGGTCTTGACTGCAGTACTTTATTCAGAGGTTGACTTTACAGTTAGAGGGATACATACATCAAGTGATGCTTCTAAAAGAAAACAAAGACCCCAAGCCCTCCTTGATTTGATTAACTTGGTTGACTTTGATGAACTGAAGAGTGAGTTCACTGAATTAAAAAGCATTCCTTTGAGATACCAGTGATGGAATTAATACGAAACAGAGGAAATCGTTGTATGCCCACTCTATTGTTCTTACTGTTGATGGCTTAAGTATGGGGATTTGGATAAACAATGCTTCTGCTGGAGACTAAACCCTCCCCTGCTGGGAGGCAGCACTTCACAAAACTGGTTTGCCAACCACCCTTGTGCCAAGATGCAGCCTGGGTCCTCCCTACAAGTCCTGTGATTAAACAGCAGCTCCTACCATCAGCACAACCAGAAAAACTGCAAGTGCTACAAGTACCAGCTCTGGTTAAGACAGTAGTGAAGATAATGAGGAAACCCTGAGGACAGAAGAAATGAGGCACTAAATAAAAATAGCTGCACAGATTTTGTTTTCTGGGACAGCAAAGTGGTCCCCTGAGGATTCTTGCTTCCCCCCATTTCTTCAGGATTGTCAATGAGCTTGACAGTTGTTTGCTTATTACTTTTTATGGCATTTTGATTGCAGCGCTGGCTCCTGGGGTGATGTGTTGTCTGTGTGTGTATGCACACAGCAGTGGGACGGAGAGCCAGCAGCCCTGTTAGTTGAGGCAGAAGTAGCATATAGTTAACGTGTCCGAAATGAACAACTGGCATATTCCAGAGCTCAACTGAGTGTTATAAGCAGTGAGCACTGAATTACTTCCCCCTTTTCTTCCTCCTCCAGGGTTTTCAGATGTTGACCACACTTACGCGCAGAGAACTCAGCTCTTTGATACGCTAGTCAACTTCTTTCCAGACAGCATGACCCCTCCTAAAGGCAACCTGGTGGACCTCATCACGCTGTAACGGAGCAATCACTGGACATGTGGAATAGGGAAAAAGCATCCATTTTCAGTATTTTAATTTTTTTACTGCATTGATTGACTGCTGGGATGAAGTAATATAGTAACCCCTAGGTGTTTGCAAGGGGTTTTATACTTGTTTGGTGAATCCCTGAAGCTTTTCCCTTGGAGTAGGTTAATAAACTGTAACTGACTAAATATATATATTTTTTCTGACTTTGGATTTTGAGTTAGCAGATGTAAGATGAAAAGGTGGGGGAAAGACAAAAAAATAAAACCCAATCATGCTGTGATCACTTTTGCCTGTAGGGGAAAATTGAGATTTGTGGGTTGTCTGGAATTAAAGATGATGGGTTTTATTTTGGGTTTCGTTGGGACAAAGAGGGGTGGGGGGAAGGTTGTTCTTTGCTCATTTGTAACTAGCCATGATATATTGCTTTATCCTACAACTCCATCCTCAGCAGCTCAATAACTTGGCAGCAGGACACTGGCACGCATTGAGGTAATAGTAATGTGTCTTGAGTCTTGTAATCACGGTGTGTCATGTGAAGGAGAGCACGTGTTATGAATTATCTGTCTCCTCCTCACAGAACTGGGCTGACAGTAGTGTTTAATTCCATCTGATATCTGGTTAAAATGTGAATACCTAAATGGCTGTCTTCTGTTCTCTGGAGCTTTCCACTTTGACCTTGCAGGCAAATGGGAACCTTAGAGAAACTACTGGAAAATGGGAGTGCAGTCGTCTGCACAGGACCCTTTTCAGGCTTTGTTCTGTTTTCACTGCTATGCTCTTGTGAGGAGAAACCGTGGGGGTCCTCGTGGAGTCTGGCAGAACTGGGTCTTCCACCACATGCACACCCAGACCCGGGGGTTTGGTGTAGGATTTCTGAAGCAGATTGTCTTCTTTTATGTGCACCTAATGCTTCTGTATGCATTTGTCAATGTGTAAATGTAAAGAGGATTGCTCCAAACAGCTTGTCTCCTTCCTATGTAGTGCAGCTCATTCCCTTTTAAATGCGTTTTAGACCTAGATCTGAATGTGAGGGAGGCCTTTTCAGCATAAATCTCTTTGAAAGCAAGCTGATGCATATATATTATATACATACATATATATATATAAAAAAATATATTCTTCCTCACTGAAAGCCTTCTTTATAAACATGGTAAGGGCTTGGCACTGCACTAAGGTGAAACAAAGGATACTTGTACCCAGCATTAGAAACTTTTCACATTTGGTGATGGTGAGCATCCAGTACAAACTGGCAGATGTAAATATTTATATGAGATACAAAGCTTTATGTTCAGAAATGTTCGTGCCAGTAGGGTATCCGGGCTGCACAACTCCTGTTGAACTTGATGGAAGTCTTGTGTGTGCAAAGATGGTTTGGACTCTTGAAATAAAGAGTTAGTGAAGTGTCTTTTCCAGGGCTCGAGTGTCTGCTTGCTTCGATTGCATTGTATTGCCTCTTTATCATGTTCTTTGTGTGACTTCTGTAGTCCTGGTATGTTAGAAATAAATTTAAAACCTCACACTAATGTTTAATCACTTAGAAAGAACAATTTGTGAGAGGCTAGGCTTTGCTTTGTCTTCAGGGAGGACTATGCAAATACAGCGTTTTTAAGTAACCTGTAACTTGAGACTGTTTGGACATCGTATACTTCAGTGGATGGCAAATGGCATGGCTGTAGAAGAATCCACTGTGTACATAGCGCAGTAAACAAAATCTGATTCAATTGTTTCTTTGAAACATTGCATTTCATTTTTCCAGTGACATGGAAAGTTTTGCGTCACTGCTAGGCTTTACAGTGTGCTACCTTGGACACTTTAACTAGTTCAAGTAGAGCTTATGTGGTACGAATGTAGATACGGGTAGTGCTGTACGCAGGGAATATTCCAGTGGAAGCTTTGTTTCCACAGAGGTTGAACTTACCACTTGTAATACGACCAGCCAAAATGCTGCGGCCTTCTAGAACTTAAAGTCTTAGTGTTGTTGTGCTCCCTTTTCACTCAGTCTCGTTGCCTGTGCATTCTCCAACTTCAATCAGATGATAAATCACCTTTTGTGACAGTTTTCTAATCAGCCAAGGTCTTCATAAACTTTTATGCTTAGGCCTTCGAGGACTATGTGTGATGCTGAATCCAAAAGACAAAACCAGACTGAGGAGCCCCAGCAAGCATACAGTGGAGGTTTAGGGATGCCAAAAGCTTTGTGAGGGGCGGTGGTGCTGAGCTGTGTGTTGCGTGAGGCTTGATTTGTGTTATAAAACTAACATCAAAACTCGTCCTCTGCGTCAGGGGGCATGCAAAGCCTGGCTCAGCTTTTTGGTAGCATGGCAGAAATGATTTGCCTGAGTGAGGTGAACGTTGCTTCTGCAGGATTGACAATCCCAGCTAATGAGAACACTTCAGGATGAGCAAGTATTGACCTACTGTTATCCTGAGCGTATCGATTTCAGCTTGCATGAGCACGGTTTATGGATTACAGCTGGTGATTAACCAGCAGAAACTATTTGCTTGGCTTCAGAGTATTTGTGGAGCAGCAGAGGCACCCTGTGGCCAGAGAGATTAATCCAAAGTGAATGTTTCTTGTGACTTTGCCAGTAATCTTTCCCCGTTCTGTGCCCTTAAAGCTAGGAGTTGGGATTAAATGATTTCTTTGCATTGGTGTACGCTACACTACCTGATTTAACAATTAATTTAAGATTCTGAGCAGTGAAGTATAAATTTCCTTTCAAAATAAGCTGGTTATTGACAAGCCATTACAGGATGAGTTTGGATTTAATTACATGCAGTTCTTTAAGGATCCTGGTGGTATTTCAGGCAAGTGTTAGATGTGAGCGTTACAGCAATACTGCAGTACAAATAGAAGGGAGACCCACTTGATGTGAAAACAGCACCTGAAAGTGTTTCACAGCACTGTGCTTGCAATGTTATAAATATACAAGCTGTACGTGAGAAGTCTTCTAACCTTGCCCTTAGTGCTTGCAGTCTGTAACAGAGGTGGCTTTTTAGCTTAGACGAGAAAAATGCACTATATTTGCCTTTACGTTATGCGATGAGCTGATTTTGTGCATGGATTTTAACCCCACATAATCTTTGCACTACAGTCGTTGATCTCTAAATTAGATGTTAACTTATAAAGAAGGTATTGTGAAAGAAAGTGTTAATTGTTGGATAGGGGCTCATTTGTGATGACTGGGGTCTTCAAAGCCAAAGTTTCAAGGTTCTGGCATGGTTTTTAAAGCTGTAGGAAGTCAGGGTGAGATAAATTCAATACAGATATCAAGACTTCAATCCCAATTTACCTTGTTTTAAAAAAAAACATTCTATTGGGTTCCGTGAGTTTGGTTCTTCACTGACGCTGGCCTTAGCATAGTTACCCTTGCAGTATTATTCAATAGATCGTCTCTTTGGAAAACATGAAAGTATTCTTTATGCAAACTTGTTCCTATCAAGTGATACATTTTCCTAGAGAAATAAAGCCCTTCAGGTTTGAGTTTTTTGGTCATTTGAATTAAGCAGAATTAAGTGCATTGCTTTGTCTTATACAACCCTTCATACTAGTTGTGAGGCAGAAATCATTAAGAGTCCTCCCAAAATTCTTCCTCCAAGCAAGCACTGTTCTCACAATGTGACCCAATGTGTTTTCATGTGGCAGAAGGACCTACTTAGATGTTGTTAAAAATGAGGAGACTATAGCCACTTAACTCTTTTCATTTTGAGGATCCCATTAATTAATCTTGATCCAGGAGAGATCTGAAGAGTGGTTCAAGGTGGTTATTGGAATCAGTTGTTGTTTTTCTCTTCTGGCCCTTTTAAGAGTAGTGTTTGTGATGTATTTATTCTTAAGCATCTCTTCATTTTCCAGAGTATAATGAAGAAGGAGAATTTTGTCTCTGCAAGGTTTAGTTTGTACTTTCTCTAGACAGCTTCTCATGTGCAGTTTAGTTGCATAAACAAACACCTGAGGTTTGGTTTTGTTGGCCCAGGATGGCTCTGTGTGCACACAGGTACGTGATAGCTCAGGGGTCAAGCTGGAGATTCCTACCAGAAGATCAGTAAGCAAAATCATGCTCTTGTTTTAGAGAATCAATCTGTGAAGCCCTGATTGGAGATATTTTTCTAAGATATTTGCTTTGTGAAGTGGAAACTAGAGTGAAATTGGGAAAGTTTCCTAATTAACAGAGTTAAAACATGCCTGTATGAAGCTTGTACTGGAGTAAGGATGCAGTGACAGGGTTGAATTAAATTGCTGAAAGTTTTTGGTTGCTAATGGTAATAACCTAGCCTGAAAATGTAATGATTGAAGAATTGGTGAGCAAATGAATTGGAATCCCTGTCTTGGGGGGAGCGGGCTTTTTGCAGAGCTGTGGGGCTGATGGCCAGGGACTGTGATAACTTCATCTGTGTTTTCTTTTAACCACCAGCCACAAGCATCAGGGTCTCCGTTTGCTGTTTCTACTTCCTGAAGAGACTCCTAGAATGACTCTGGAAGAGGATTTTCCACAGGGCTTTGTGGAACAGCTGCTTTCTGAATCATTTTTCTGATGCGTGCAAATTTGTCAAAGGGAGTTTTCTTTGTCACAAAATCATCCACTGCTCCTGCTCTGCTGTTCAAGCTTGCACTTGAGAGTGCTGCAGGCAATGAATGATAAATTCAGAACAGTGTTTGGAGAAACACTTGAAACTCATTTGTAAGAAAGATTAGCGTTAATTCTGCTTATTCCAAATGCAGGAGGTACCTGTAATGCTAATACTATTAATTTTCTTGCTACTTCCTGTATTTCAGAATTGAGAAGGAAATACTTTCGTAGAGCTTATTGATTGAAAACTTTAGTATGGATTAGTGCAACCTTAAACTTGAATGCTCCTACCTCTTTGTTAAATGCTGTGATTATGTTGATGTAATGCTGTGCTCCTGGGGAAGAATTATCAGATATGTTTCCATTCGGCACCTTTGGTTTTAGAAGTGGAATAATGCCTTGTGAAACCTTGAATCCCAATGTATGCTTGGATTTTAGCTTATCAGTTGTGGTTTGCTTAGAGTTAAGGGATGTTTGGCTATTGTCAAGTGAAGTCCTGACAGTAAAATCAATTCATGCACGTCTTTGGAAGTGGTTGTGTTGTTTCATAGCTGCTGTTATTACAGAAACAGAGGTGGGCCCAGTTAAAAAAAATCAGTGTTATTGCTGTTCTGATTAGGGGGAAGGTTATAGAAGCGCTGAGTGAGCTTGGCTGATTTTAATAAGTACACGTGATAATTTGGAGATGGGTCTTATTTTGTGAAGGGAGAGTTTAAAAACAACTATATGACTTCTTGATATAGATGGATAGTTTATAAGCTGTAAATCTTGTTGAAATGTAAATGTCCTGTCAGAAGCCCATTATTGTGCCTGTGGGGATGTAGAGCTGATCATATCCTGTCTTGGAAAAGGTTATGCTGGAAATTAATCAAGTTGCGGTAATAACTTATAGGCAAAATCCCTGTTTTATTATACTGAAGAGTGGAAAGTGGAAAAAGTAGGTTTATTGTACTGGAACCCTTATAATAGTACATGGCTCAGCACTTGGATAAATTGACTCCAGATGCTTTTTTTTACCTGTAGGCAGTGGATCCAAACGTGGCTTTAGAGTGGAAGCCGGTTACTGACTTGCTTGTTGTAGTTTAGAGTCGCACAAGAAAACGTAGTTGATGCCAGCAGGTACACTTTTGGCGTTCCTGGCAGAGGTCAAAGAGCTGCATGGATTTCTGAATTATCCATGTATGCTTTGGGTATATACATAAACTTCTGAAGAAGGTAATGATTGCCACAATCTCTTTTGCTTTCATGTATTTGGACTCAGTTTTGTAGTGGTGAACTCCAGATACTTGCTGTGACCTAAATTCAGCACTCTGCCTCTGAATATCTGCAGCCACAGCCATGCTTAAGCTGCTGTCAGTGTACCACTTCAGTACCCCGAAGTCTTAATTTATACTTGGTGCAGACAAAGGTACATCTTGTCTTGGCTTCCAGCTGTTTGCTGTAAGTCAGCACAGCTTTTTCTGACACCTGGAGACTGGAATTATTTGAGTGCTGGCAAAAATCAATCAGCTTTATTCAGCTCTAGTGTGGCATCACAGTTCATTCCTGGGAAAAGTTGAGTAAATAGCTCAAAACTGACTCTACCAGGTTAGATTTTTGGTTGTGTTATTAATTTGAAAGGAAAATCCATCACTAGCTTATCTACTGTCCAGCATGATGGTCAAAGCACAGTCCTTTGGGTGTTCCTGAGTTTATTCTGACTTGTTCTTTTCCCTGTCTGACTGTTAAATCTTTCAGACTTCCTGAAGTTTATTGGAGTCCGTACTGAAGACCTGAAGCTTAGAGCTGTGTAGTAGGTATCCAGGCATCAGTTTCTCCATGTCACATCATCAGATTCCAGTTGCTTCCTTTGCAAAACTCCTTACTGCTGCCCCTGGAACAGACCTATGTGATCTATATTCTCTCCAGGGGCTGTTCCTCTTGAGGGATAAGGATGAGGAAGTGGGAGCTGGATTTCCAGCAGCAGGGTGTGCTATCAGCATACAACTGCAGCACACACGCCTATTTACTTTTGCCCCTCCATGACCTGATGTTCCGGGATGTGATAAACCTTCCCTCCTCTCTCAGCAGGGTTTATTTTGCATGGCAACAGGCGTATGGTAGTTGTATCAAAGATGATTGTACCACCTCTCAAATTAATTTGAATAATAGTCCTAGATTTGCCACCTGCTTTCGTAATCCCAGATCTTTCACAAGTGGAGCCAAACTGCCAGTAGTCAGGATGTTCGGCTTATTTATGCAGTGTAGCTGGACAGAGGGAACGAGAAGAGAAATAGCCCTGAGGATAACATAGTGGTAGCTCATGTGAGTGTTTAAGATGTGGTCTGTCTTCATGAGAGGACTTTGAAGACTTAACAAGCAGGTCTGCTATTTAAAACTGATGTTTTTCCTTATTCAAGCTGGATTCTCTGGCTCTTTTTCAAACTGAAGTGATCTAAGACCAGGATCTTCTAGCCCTTGGAGCTGTACCTTGAGCTTTGGCTCTCTCCACCCACCCCAGGATATCAGAAGCGCCGGTACAATTTTTTTTCTCGCCAGTCCCTCTGTAGCAATTGCAAGGCAGCCAGCCAGGCTTAAAATTATGCAGGCATACTGGAGGTTGTGCAGCAGAATTAGCTATCAAGGCAGATCTGACAGTCTTAAAGAGACTGTTAAAGCCTAAAAGCGTTTTGAGCTTCTTGATGAAAACTGTTAGTGAGATTAAGGGAGATGAACTGCTTTTTAATTAATACGATCTTGGGAAGGCTAGACCACAGCAGTGGCTCCAGTGGTTGCGGTCTTCTCCATGTCCCAAATAGCAATGGACAGGTTTTTCTCCCCTGTGATGAGAAAATAAACTATAAATATCCTGCCTTTGTAACCAGCTGCCCAAGGGATTCAATCAATTACTTTCTGTTTCACTAAACAGAAATGTGCTGCAGCCTGTGAAAAGTGGTTTTCTTTTTATACTGAAGTCTTGACAAAAACCTCAGCTCTTAAGAGGACAAAGGTTTTTATCAACCTGAACCTTCTCAGTTGCAAGTCAGTGATTTCACTGCAAGTTGTCCAGTCTGAACATCAGCTGATCCTTCTGCCTCTTCTTACCCTGCAGTAACATGCACTGTTCCAAATGTGACGGCCCAGTTTCCTTCCCCAAGCAGTGCGGAGAACTCCTATCCTGGAGAAAACTTTTATTTAACCATGGAGGAGAGAACTATTGTGCTGCTGACTTATTTTACTCTCTTGTCTGCAAGGAAAGCAAACTAGCAGTGGGGGCTGAGTATTTCCTTCATCTCTTCCTCATCGTTCCTATCCTGCCTCCCCTGTCTCCCTCCCATTGATTTTTATGTGCAAAGCACTTTTCATTTCAGAAGCTGCTGTGCTGGGTAGTGGAAAAGAAAACAACCCCCTAGTTATTAGTAGCTGTTACTATTTACCAAAGTGATATTTTCTGCTATGAGTTCCAGCGTACCCTCCTCCGCAGCAGGAAATGAGGGGATGCTGGGGAGACCAAAAGCAAGAGAAGAGAGTTTAATTATACAAACAAATGTGTTCATGGGAGTCTTGGAGACCCCCGAACCTTGCAGGTCACTTTGCCTAGGGGCAGAAAATTTAACCTCTTGGCTTGTTATGAGTTAACGGGATGCAGGGTTCTTGTCCTCCTGAGCTGGTGGTTGCGTGTGTCTTGTAATGTTTAGATGCTGCAATTCAGGGTGCCTAATTTTAGAAGTGTCAAGCCTCAATAAACATTTCTCCTGTGAACACTGTACGTTGAAACTGCTGAAACAACCTTTCTTTCCTGGATGCATTGATAGCATAGGCAGGATCTTGGTAGACTGGGGTTAAACACCGCTAAGCTGGCTGGCTGGACACCCTAACCTGGTTAGGGTTGCTTTTCAAGCTGCTTTAGAGCTGTTGCCTCTGCTCTTATTGTAGCACTATACAGTGTGGTGGTTTGTCTGGAGCTTCAGTGTTCGGTATCTCATCCTCTGCACCTTATGTGGTCCCCAAAATCTGGTTATTCCCTGTGTAGTGGTTGGAGTTGTGAGTGTTTCTTCCTTGTCCAGAATTTGGCCCTTTTCTGTGTGTTGGCATCTGACATGAAGCGTTTGCATCTCCACAGCAATCCCACAAGCTCTGGTGTCTGTCTGAATTCCCTTTGGTGTCTGTCCTGCAGTTGTTGTCTTGAACGACTGACCACAGGAGAGCTGAACCGAGAGGTGCAGGCAGCCCTGGGCTGGAATGCAGCGTCTGTTGAGTGATGAATGCTGTCAAATACACACGTGTTTTAATAAGCCAGTCAGATATTGACTGATCCTGTGTTGATCCCATGATGGTTACAGACATTGTTCTTGGATTCTGGTGGTTCCCCATCCTGCCCTTTTCTTTACAGATAAACGGATGATCTGTTTGGCCTGGAGTGGTAATATTCTTCCTTGGCATAAATCATCCTTGATAATTCCTGGGTTGATAATACGTAAACCCCGTGCTGTACATAAATGAATGAGTGATATGAGGAATATCTACAAATGTAGTTATGCTGTATGTAATGTACATAAGGAGAGAATGTATTTTGTTCATTTTTTTTCTTAATAAAAAAGTATATGCTAACAAGGGTGTTCGTTTCAGATCCATTCATTCTAATGTCGCTTCTTTCTGAGAATGGAAGAACACTTGTGGAAGTCTTGGAGTGGTGCAGAAATTGTGAAACTTGTGGTGTGTTATGTCTGGGTGGCAGGCACTGTTCCTGCTGGAGGAGCCTGTCCTGTCTGCACTGCAGAATAGCAGAGGAAATACTCTGTTCCCTGAAATCAGTGATGGGCTGGGACAATATCCCATAAATCCAGCGTGTGCTTAACAGTGGCAAGAACTTTTACTGGGGAGGAACATGGAGTTCAAAGACACACTGACGCAAACCACCTGCTTTTAATGTTTGAATCAAACCAAATTCCACTTTTTATTTCCTCCTCTGGAAACTAAACCTGGCACCAAATGTTTTATTTTGGACACTTGAAGGCAATGGAGATGCTGAACTGTCCACGCTGCCCTTGCATCAGGGCCCTTCTTTGTTAGGCTGCTTTGGCTTAGAAGGGTTGAGGTTTGATTCCCTCTCTGCCAGCATGAGCCTGAAGCCACTTACAGTTCAAACCAGTGCTCTGGTGGTGGTGGGGCTGCCCTCAACCACATCCACCGAGCATCCTACCCCTCCAGATTTTCTGCTTTTTTAATTAAGGGAAGGTTTTCACTGCTATCATATTTCCTTCTGTGTGGGGAAAAAAACAGGCTCCTCCATGGCAGGTGAGCTCTGAATCTCTGGACTGGTTTTACTCCCACTTTCCCAGCAGTTTTGCGTGTTCTTGCTAGCAGGACCATGCTGCATTTCAAAATAGGCTCAAACAAGAGCCAGCTTAATGATCATAGAATGATTTCGGTTGGAAAACACCTTTAAATCATTGAGTCCAACCATCCATCCAGCCCTGCCAAGTCCACCACTAGACCATGTCCCCAGGTATGACATCTACTCATCTTTTAAACACTTCAAGGGATGGTGACTCAATCACCCCCCCTGGGCAACCTGTTCCAATGCTTGGCAACCCTTCCAGTACAGAAATTCCTTGTAATAGCCAACCTAAATCACCCCTAGTGCATCTTGAGGCCATTTCCCCTTCTCCTGTTACTTGTTACCAGGGAAAGAGACTAATCCCAGCCTCGCTGCAACTTCCTCTCAAGCAGTTGTAAGCAGTGATATAGTCTCCCCTCCATCTCCTTTTCTCCAGATTAGATAATCACAGTTCCCTCAGCTGCTGCTCATAAGGCTTATGCTCAAACCCTTCAGCAGCTTTGTTGCCCTTCTCTGGACACGCTCCAGCACCTCAATATCCTTCATGCAGTGATGTTAAAAGGCCTTTTCCAACCTTAATCATCCTAGGGATTCTATTTACCTGATGGCCAGTTGTGGCTCTTGAGCACAATCTCTGCTCCCCCCATCCCTATTCCCTCAGCCAAGAAACCAAACTTTTACATAAGAACGTTTATTGACAGAAATAAATGATGCTTCCAAAATATATTTGTAGGAAAATGCAAGAATAATCTCTACAATTCAGTTCCTTGGTAAATTCCAGTGTAAATCAGACTCCTGTCCCCGTGAGAGATGCTGCTATACAGTACGTAAGAGCTCTAGAATATGTGCAAGGTCCAATGGGAAGGCGCCTTCAGAAGTCCCTTACAGATTTATGTCTTCTGCAGGCAACAGTCACAGTATCAACCTTGTCAGCTGGATCACGGCGCTGCGAGCGGGAGATAAATGGTCCTAAAATATTTACACATTCCTTGTGAACCTGAAAACAGGAAAGTCTCTTGCAAGGCCATCTGAGCTGCTTGTAGAACGCTCACCCAAAGGTGAGGTATCTCCTTTGTACAAGGTGTCCAGTGTTAAAGTTGGGTTTGGGGAGAGAAGAGGAGCGTGGGGAAGGGAGTAGGGGCAAGGAGGGAGGGAATGCCTGGGTAGGGGGTTATTTTTTAGTTTATTTTTGGTCTAACAGTAATGGCTACGGTCTACGAAGGGAAGGATTAAGGCCAAAGATGCTCTTCACTGCATTTCCTACCTGGTTTTTTTGTTTTTTGTTTTTTGCAAAAAGAATGTTCTCAACATAAAAAACGTACTGTGTTTTTTCCATGGAAATAGTTCTTTAAATAGGGGAAGGAAAATCTGCTATAAAATATTAGTGGTTTAAAAATATGGTGTCTGGAAAAATAAATAAATGTACAATTCCTATTCAAATATAAATCACTATAAGCACTTGCTAAGCTTATGATCTTCACTGGTCTCTGCTCGGAAAGATTTAAGGTTGCTTGATCTCAATCAAGCCTTTGTAGGGTTCTATTGGAAAGTCTTTGGACCTGATTCATTAAAGCACTTTGGCAGCTTTTCACTGGGAAGGGGGATCTTAGGCAAATGCCAAAACCCGACTGCCTGGAGCTGCTCTGCCAGGGTCACCCTGACGGCAGCACCAGCCCCACAGCCTCGCTGCTGCCCCATATTTTTGCCACATTTCTTTTCTGCACAGGACAAACACGAGGTCACCAACCAGCCACTTGTCTCCTGGGGCAGCTGAGACACGGACACCCTCACCTGCAAGCGCCCACATGGGTTCTTTGAGCCTAGCTGCAACGTTAGAGCTGAACTCGATGCTGCTGGAGCAGGGACAAAGCTGTGGCTTGTGGAGTTATCTGGGTGGGAGGTGTTTCCTGCTTTGTGTCGAATTTGGATCCCCTACCAAGACTGGCCTAAGCTTTTTCTTGCTTTTTTTTTTTTTTTCACTTGATGCCCTCCCCTCTAAAATTCCTTCCCCGTCGTGCAGTGCACAGGTAAGTGAAGTGTGCTGAATACATCGCTAATGAATAGCAGGAGTATTTACATACAAAAATATATAGGTCTGAACGCTTCAAATTCTGCCCTTAAGTGCAGGAGAGAAGGGAGAAGAGCCAGTCCCGCAGAGAAGACGTCTCTTCCACCACCTTCTGTCCTGGGGCCAAGCAAACCACCCTGACCCTCTCCTTCATGAGTATTCCTGAGGACCCACTTGATCTGGGTTTCTCCAAGCTTTCAGTTGCTCAGCTCCACTTTTCCCCTCTTTCAGCGTGGCCACGGGAGAAGTTCCCCTTGGAGTTTGACCTGGTGGCGGAGCCCGAAGGCAATCAACCCATCATGGGTTGCTGAATTCAGGTTTTATGGCAAACAGGGGAAAGGAAAGGCTGTGCTGGGGAATTACTCTCCATCTGCAGCCCCTCTGCCTTACAGAGGGCTCAGGGCCACCACCACCCTCGTGTGTTGGGAGACGAACTCCCTCAAGTGACCTGGTCCTCTTCCCTGTGTGCTCAGTCCCACTCCGATTCCTGCCTCTGCTGGGGCTGAGCTGCTTCACTGAAGCCAGGACAAAGGTGTGAAACTCTCCCCATGATTTTAAAGCCATATAGGAGCTGTGATGGGAAATAGGAAATCAGAAGCTGCCTCAGTCCAGCCACTTTCTGCTCCTGCATAATCTTCCCCCAACTCTTATAGCAAAGAGAGGCCTGGGCAAGAGATCGAGGGCTACAGGATGAAGCTCAGTCCCAGCTTTGCTGCTGAGCTGTAATCTTCTTTGCAGGTTTCTGCTATTTTACCTCCTTTAGAAGAAAAGCTTGAGGATGTGGACTGAGCTTCTGAACCTCCTGGGGAGGAAACACCAAGGGCTGTACCGATGGAAAACCCTGAATGCCACTAAGCTACCTGGCTCATGCTCGTGCTTCTGCGGCTCATGCAGGAAGAGATGACCACAAAACTCACAATGCACGTAACCCACCATCTCAGAGGAGGATAGACGTGGGCCATGAGATTGATGCCACATGATTACTGGAAGGCAATCAACACTTCTGTAGGGAAATGCAGCAACAGAGCTGGTATGAGCTGGAGCTGGGCTATTGCACCATGAAACCCCCAAACTTGAGCCTGGGCTGGCAACCAGGCATCACTCTTTGTCTCATTAATCCCTCCTAGGAGGGATGAACTTAAGGAATGACCCCTTTTCCTTTCCCTTTCCCTCCCCTTTGCATCAATATAAGAAGCTGCCGCAGCCCTTGGTGGCACATGGCTGAGCGTCACTTGGCACTGCTGCATCCTTCCCATGGAGCCGGGGCTCGGATGCTTCCATTTGCCTGTGGCACAATGCGGGGCTCTTCTACGTTTTAGCCAGCAGCTAATGGGAAGAGGGTGGAAACTGGTTTAAAAAGGAACAGGCTGTTCCAGCTTTTTTCCGCTTGATACCTGGGCGTTTCATGTCGGGGAGGGCAGAGTGATGACTAAACTGCGTGGGCCAGAGGATTTTTCTAGGTCTAATTGCCAGGTGCTGGGTTGCTGTTGGGAGTTGTGCTTCCTCTCCCATCCTATTTACACTTATTTCTTTATTTTTTTTGAGTTGCTCGATAGCTGGAGGCTGCAATCGAACGTGGGACGGGAAGGGACGCACTTGGAGGAGACACCAGCAGCTGTTGGGGAGCAAAGCCACCTTGTTTGACCTGGTCAGGTTTGGTGTGGTAGGTCCTACTGAGCACTTGTGGATGATGGAGAATGCTCGTCTGGATGTGACCACCATGGTGACTTGTGTTGTTGACATGCCCTGGAGGTGTCTTCTTGTGCCCCTTCTCCTTCCCTCCTGCAACTCATGTGGTGGCACAAGGGAGTGTGATTAGTTTCTTAAGGGATTTTTCTGGGGTTTACTGGGAAATCTGCCTTCTTTTGGAATTGTCTGTGTGTAGGGATCATGTTTTTTTGGGATGGGGGTGGGGAAGGTGGTGGTCATTTTTTTGCTTGATCGAGTTCTTTATCCTATAAATGCGTGTCCTCCTCTTCCTCCAGGTCCTCCTTCATAAGAGTGTCAAGAGGAACGATCCAGCTGTCCCCCAGCTCACCGTTGAGGTTCACTTTCTTCTCCTGCATTTCAGAGGAGGTCTCCATCACCTCCAGCGTGGGGTTATCATGGTAACCATTCTCCATTGTCTGCAGCTCCTCAGTCAGGCGCTGCTGCCAGGAAAGAAAACCCAGAAACCCCAGTGAAAAACAGCTTGGTTGTGCTGTGCGTGCCACCTTGGGGCTGTCACCTTCCAACCAGCCATGGCTGTTGCCCCCTATAGATGTATATAATGACACAGAGTGACTCTCACAGAGAGGTTGAGGCTGGGGGCTGCAGCCAGCGCAGCGAGGGGTAGCATGGAACTGGCAAAAGAGAGACTCTGCTAATGGTGGCAGCGAGGAAAGAGCAGCCAGAGATGTGCAGAAAACCTCCAGGAGCAGCTGCCAGCTTCAGCCTGGCCACGTGGCCATGGCTTGGTCCCCTTTGGACCTTGGGAAGAGGCTCATCATCATTGCCCTGCCCCAACTCTGCATCCCAACTCCTGCCTTGCCAACTTGACTCCGTTCTTCCCCTCCCCTTCCTGCACTTCTGTCCTGTTTTGGCTGCTTTATTGTTATTTTACCTTTCCACAGAGGAAAGCTCCTACTTTGTGGATGCTGCCAGCCTATTTGCCCCTCCGTTCACAAGCCTCACCCTAGAGGTGCATTCTGGAGCTCTCAGTGGAAACCAAGCAGGGAAAGAACAGCCCCTTCTGCTTTGTTCCCTTTGGCCGCGTGTGGTTTTGACTGAATCATGGATGAATCACTGCATCACCCTGATCTTTTGGTATGTTATGCTCCAGGCTCCCACCCAGCCCTTCAGCGCCTGGCAGACCCTCATCCCGATTCTGCGTTCATCGCAGCAGCTCCTTCATCCCCATCCCGTCCTGGAGGGATTCACCAAAGAGCTGCAGTCCTCTCTCGGCCCCTTTCTGGGGGAGTGCAATGCTCACAATAGGCATCCCCGTTAAAATCTGCCTGGATTTACAGCTGGATTTATTACAGCGCTCCTCATAAATGTCAGGAGGCAGGCGTGGGAGGGAATCCACGGAGAAGGAAAGGGATGGAGAAGCACAACCGCAGGGTTTGACGCTAGCAGGGGGGCTGCACAGGCGCTGCCGGGGTTCCCTGGGGTTGCACGTGGTGGGCTGGATGCGGGCAGGGAGGGTAGATGTGCCGGGGCAGGATGCTTGAAAGCAGAGGAGGCACCTGGGTTCTCACAGGGGCTGTTTCGCCCCGTGGGGTTGCTGGTACAGCCTGTCGCTGGCTGGATGTTCAGGCAGCGCTTTCTCCCTGGCGCAGCAAGGCACCCCCACCCCCGCCGTGCAGCAAGGGGAAAAGGGGGTTTTAAAGCTGGGCTTTAGTCCTGTTAAAAGCTACGGAACCCTACCAAGCATCGGGGGTGAGAGCTGGGGTGTTACGGATGCGGCGCCCGCCCCTCCGATCCCTGTGTTGGAACTCACATTAAAGATCAGGGCCACATGTCCATCATCAAACCCGGGGACATCAGGGTGGATGTGCTGGTTATTTCCAGGGTAAAACAACAGCAGGGTTTGAAAGGGGGGAGGGAGGGTCGGAGAAAAATAAAAATAAAAAAAAAACAAAAACAAAAAACAACTTTCAAGTCATTTTTGGAAAAGAAGGCGAAGGAAAACAAAAGAAACCACCCAAAAAAACAAATCCAGGAAGGAAAAATGTGTTTGATTTTTCTAAAAACCTACTGCCAGTGCTTGAAAAAAAGATCTTTCCCTGTGCTCTGAGCAAGAGCTGCACTGAGGAACTGGCATCCCTTACTTTGGTTTCATAGAATCATAGGATCACTAGATTGGAAAGGACCTTTGAGATCACCAAGTCCAACCCTATCTGTCCACTTCTAAACTTTATCCCTGAGCAACTCATCTCCCCGTGTTCTAAACCTTTCCAGGGACGGGGACTCAACCACCTCCCTGGGCAGCCTCTGCCAGTGTTTGATAACCCTTTTGGTGAAGAAATTTTTCCTAATTTCTGATACCTTGCCCTAGGACAGGTAGATATTTATCCAGCCAGGGCTGTTACCTGCTCCTCTGTTGCATGGGACACACATTCCCATTGCTCAAAATCCCTTATTTCTACCTGTTTTCTGAACAATGCAAGGCAAGAGTGTTCACACTGCTCCCTGTCCTTGATGGGATGTTTTTCACCCTGACCAGGAAGATTTTGGCTGCAAAACCCTCTAAGTACAAAGGGGACCACAGAATAAGTCCAGAATCTGTTGAGGGTCTTGCATCCTCCCCATTCTCTCCTGGAAAATCAAACCTTGCAAAACCAAGCCCGAAGCAGGCATCGCTTTGCTCATCCCTGCCTCCTGCATTCATGCCTGCTAGGTGGCAGGTTCCATATACTTCTGATGTTGAGGATTCCAGAACTGGACCCAGTAATCCAGATGAGTTCTCACAAGAAAGGAATAGAGGGGCAGAATCACCTCCCTCGACCTGCTGGCCCCGCTTCTTTTGATACAGCCCAGGATACGGTTGGCATCCTGGACTGGGAGCACACACTGATGGCTCATATCGAGCTCCTCACCAATCAGCAATTGCATCATTTAACCTCATTTATTTTTCCCTTTTCTCTTGCTGCCCGGGCAAGGGATTCCTAGGGATCCCACGGGCATGGATGGAGCTTGCAGGGAAGGTTGGTGATCCTGGCCTTGCTCTATTGGACAAGCGTGGTGATGCTGCCTTGGCTTCTCGCCCCAAATGTTGAATTGCTGCTTTATCAGGTGGTGTTGTATTGTGTCTCCTGCGGAGCCAAATTCTCAGGAAGAGCAGTGGAGGCTGAGGCAAACCTCAGGTACACTGCAGAGTTCTCCCCCCCTGGGTGCCCCAGGGCGTGGGAACAGCCAGTCTTTGCAGGTGGATGCTACACTAAAATCACCCAGAATTACTTCCTGAGATAAAAATGATTTTTTTTTTCCATGTCTGCTCTTCCTTAAATCCTGCTGCTGCTGCTCTGAAATCTGGCCCTGGCCCAGCTCTCCTACAGGCTGAGTTGTGCAGTGAACAACGTCGATACCATCCTGCAGCCTTTCCTCCTGCCATCCTCCCACCCTGCAAACAGCTGGGGGCTCCCTGCAGCTCCTGCATCCCTAGAAAAAACATTGGGGGTGATACTGGGCACCCAGCCTTGCTCCCCTGCTCATGAAGGTATTTTGTGATGGTTTTGGGGTTTTGTTTTTTCTTTTTTTTTTTTTACAGGGAAGGAGCAAGGGTTGGATGGATTTGGAGGAGGAGGTTGGGTTATAAAAGCCTTTCTTGTCAAAATTATCAGCCGAGGACGTTGCTCAGTCCCCCTGCCTTGGCTGGCAGCAGCGATGGATGCTGCTCATTTTTATACCCCTAAACCAGCCTCTTGTTTGCCTGGTTTTCATCCTGATCCCACCCCAATGCTCCCAAAGAGCAGCTTCTGTCCCTCTGGAGCATCCACAGCCTATGGTCACTCCGGAGCAACAAGTGACCGTGGTGACCGCTGGGTGAGACAGGATGTCTCCACCAGCAGAGGTGGAAATGTTAATGCTCTTTGTCTCCTGAAGATGCTTCTGGGACAAAAAGGTCCCGGGGTGCCTTCCCCATCCCTCTCCCACCTTACCTGGTCCTTCTTTTGGGAGAAGCGCTGGTGGCAGCAGCCGTAGACAGCTGCAATCAGCAGCAGGGAGCCAGCCAGGGTGACGATGGTGATGATCAGGGGTGTGCTGAACTCGTCATTGATGACCATCTCCCTCTCCATTTTGTCATAGGTGATGTTAACGATGCCGAGCTGCGACACAAGGGATGGGTCAGGGCCCGAGGAGGGAAATCTATTGGGAAGCTGTGCCGTGCCCAAGGACCTGCTTACCTCCTCTAGCTTGTCCTTCTCCTTCAGCTCCTCGAGGACTTTTTCAGGGTCCAAGGGGACTGGGGGAAGAAAAAGGCTGCAATGAGCATAGGGGTGGGGAGCAGGTTGTGCCATCACCTTTCTGGAGGAGGTGGATGGAGATGTGCAGGCATGGAGCTAACCCTTGTAGGTGTTTCCAGGCCCAGATAAGGAGCCTGGACCCCATTCCTACCATTCCCCAGCCCTGAGCCATGCAGACTTTGGTGGGGGCCTGCTAGGGGGGGAAATTTGTGAGTGGGACCAGCAAGGGGCTTTAACTGGCTGCTCCAGGCCGTGCCTGAATGGTCAGGCTGCCCTGCCCATGGTTGGATCCTGGAGTTTCATCCCCCACCCTGAGGAGGAGGAGGCTCAAACCTTCCTCCCCTTGGCACTAAGGGGGCATGATGCTTCCATTCCCCTGTCACCCTGGTGTTAAAGCAACATTAGAGCTTAGACTGAGCAGGATTTCCCTGAGCAGCTCCAATGTGGGCAAGAAAATCCCTTTCATCATTCCTTGGGGAAGGATATGAGCTGGGCACTGGGTTTTAACCACCTAGAAGGAATTTTTCCTCCTGGAAACAAGTCCCTGTCTTGCCTCTTCCTGGATGGGAGAGGGATTTGGTGTATTTATGAGGCAGCAAAGCTCATTTCTGAGGTTACTGTCCGTCTCCCAAGCTGCCGAGATGCTCAAGGAAAGGAAAGCCTGCCCAAGACCTCAACAGCTCAGACTGTCTCCACACAGCTGGGTCCCCGACACTGATTCCATCCCATCCCCTTCAGGGCGGGCTGATGGGATCAAGAAGGATGTTGAGGCTCTGGAGCGAGTCCAGAGAAGAGCAACGAAGCTGTTGAAGGGGCTGGAGAACAGGCCTGAAGAGGAGTGGCTGAGAGAGCTGGGGGTGTTTAGCCTGGAGAAGAGGAGGCTGAGGGGAGACCTTATTACTCTCTACAACTACCTGAAGGGAGGTTGTGGAGAGGGTGCTGGGCTCTTCTGCCAAGTGACAGGGGACAGGACGAGAGGGAATGGCCTCCAGCTCCGCCAGGGGAGGTTTAGGCTGGACATTAGGAAAAAATTTTTCACAGAAAGGGTCATTGGGCACTGGCAGAGGCTGCCCGGGGAGGTGGTTGATTCACCTTCCCTGGAGGTGTTTAAGGGATGGGTGGGTGAGGCTCTGGGGGACATGGTTTAGTGTTTGATAGGAATGGTTGGACTCGAAGATCTGATGGGTCTTTTCCAACCTGGTGATTCTATGATTCTATGATACTCACGATGCACAACTGCCTGCACAGCCCAGTGCTGGGAGCGGGGCTCGCGGGAGGTCAGCATCACCGTGCACGATTCCCTGCTGGCATTGAACACATGCTGGCGCGTTGAGCAGAAGCTCTCGAAGAAGGAGGTGCTGACACTGGTGAGCCTCCACTCATCCTGCGGTGACAACAACGGTTTAGCTCTTGCCCCCCAAGCCTGGGGATGGCTGAGGAGCATCCTCCCCCCACTGCCAAGGATTCTGCGGCCATACCCATCCTTCCCCATCCCTTTGCGCTATTCGGCCACTCCCGACCCTCCCAGGGAACAGGAAAAGTTTAAAAGTAGTTTCTGTATGAGAAGCCGAGCACTTGGCTGCCGTTCATCGCCAGGGCCCTGTCACGGCCTTATCTGAGAGTCACAGCTTTTGGCGTTACAGGAATAGCAGGTTCCCAAGGGAAGTGGGCTGGGGGGGCCGGGGGAGGCCAGGAGGCCACAGCAGGAATAGGATGGAGCTTTGCAGTCTCCCTGTGACTCCACGGGCTTCTGCAGCCTTTCCACCACCTGCAATCGTACCCTCTGTCCCCACCTCATTCTCCCTAGGGCTTTCCCGTGGCTCTGCAGAAGTGAGAAACAGTGCATTGCTTTTGGATAAATTGGAGCGTTGCTAACGAGGGTTTAGCCTGGACAATGTTGGAAGGGTGGTAGAGGGGTGGATGGAACCCACATCCCTTCTGAGATGTGGGGATGTTTGCAGCTGCTGGATGCTTCACAGCAGCTGGGAGCTCACTATGGTAGAGACGATTGCCTGCACAGTTTCTACATGCACGGGAGCTGTGAGCACAGGTCCTACACCCAAAGATGCTGTAGGTACAGATTCTACATGCACAAGTCCCACACACACACTGAAATGAGATGCACTGGCTGAAAAGGCTCTGCTCCTGCCTGCTCCACTACCTTAAACCTTCCTGTCCTTCTGCAACACCATCCATGCCAGGTGCTGCTCATGCTGATGGACAACCACATCCCTCTTGCTCAACTGCAAGGATGGGATCTGCCTGGGTGAGGAAGGCACCTAAGTGTCCCCAGGTGGCCAAAAAGGCCAATGGCATCTTGGCTTGCATCAGAAACAGTGTGGCCAGTAGGACCAGGTATGTTATTGCGCCCCTGTTCTCAGCATTGGTGAGGCTGCATCTCAAATTCTGGGTTCAGTTTTGGGCCCCTCATTACAAGAAGGACATTTTGGGGCTGAGATGCATCCAGAGAAGGGGAATGGAGCTGTTGAAGGAGCAGGAGAACAAATGTTATGAGGAGCAGCTGAGGGAACTGTGGCTCCTTAGCCTTGAGCAAAGGAAGCTGAGGGGAGACCTTATCACTGCCTACAACTCCCTGAAAAGAAGTTTTAGCGAGGTGGGTGTTGGTCTCCCAAGTGACAGGTGATGGGATGAGTGGGAATGGCCTCAAGTTGCACGAGGGGACATTCAGATTAGATATCAGGTAAAATCTCTTCACTGAAAGTGTTACTGGGCACTGGCAGAAGCTGCCCAGGGATGTGGTTGAGTCCCCATCCCTGGAAGTGTTCAAAAGATGGTTAGATGAGGTGCTTACGTATATGATTCGGTAGTGGACAGTTACAGTTGGAGCTGATAATCTCAAAGGTCTTTCCAACCAAGCGATTCTGATTCTAATCTCACCCCATCTTATCTAAATATTTGGGAAGCAGCAGTGGGGACAGGATGCACTTGCCAGGATGGAAGACGGGTCCCAGGCACAGCGTAAGGGTGAGCTCAGCATCGTGAGGCCCCGACCGTCCTGTCACTGGCCCTTGCCTGTCCTTTCACTTTGTGTGAAGAGAAAATTCCCCTGGGCCTCTGTTGAGCCTACATCATCCCGGCTGCATCTCTGGGAAAAGAGCTGGATCGGAAACCTGCTCCAGCTCTGCGCCAGGGCAACTGAGATGAGACAAGGCAGCATCCCCCAGAAAGCTCATTCCCAGTGGGGCAGGGAGGAGAGGGTTACAGCGTGGTCAGGGTGGTGTTTTTATCATTTTCAGACGCTGGGTTGTGCTCCTACGCTTTAAATGTCCTGCAGTTTCTCAGGACCTGCCTGTGCATTATTTTCTTCTCCCAGAGGCAGAAAAAGCTTCTCTGCTGCCTCCCTGCATCCTCCTTTCCCAGGTTTTGTGGCAGCTTTGCATTCCTTCAGCCCTTAATAACCCACTTCTTCTACCACCCCACGGGAGGACAAAGAGTAACCTTTCAAATGCTTTTTTTTGGTGCAAAGGGAAAACAGACGTGAGGCTAAAATACAACTGAGCACCAAAATATTTTGTTGATGGATGATGAGTGGTGAATAAATCACTTCTGAGGCTGAGCTGCAGAGCTTTACTCTTTCTAGTGTGGTAGAGGGGTGTGGTAATGCCTACTGCAGCCACAGGGATGCCCCGGTGGTGGTGCCACAGCCCCACAGTTCTCCTCTCCCACTGTCAGAGCCGCTTGCATTCCTTGGCTGAAGTTGACAGGCGCTGCCAAGAAGCTCAAATCCGGTTCCCACACTGGCAGGCACCTAAAACTAACATCCCAGGATGAGGTAACAGCACTTGAGTCAACAAACCGTCACCTCCAGCTGGATGGGGCAACGGGAACCACAACCCTGCTTGGTGTGGGGGTCCCTCCAGCTGCTACAGGACTGTCCTGCTGTCCCCAGACTGGTGGGGCAAATTCTCTTGGGCACCCGGATGCAGATCCAGGTGGTCCTGCTATTACTTTTGCATCCCATGGCTAGAGCAAGCTCTAGTCCTCCCCAGCGTGTCCCAGCTGGGGACATGATGGATGAACCATGCTGGCCCCTGGGAGGTAGCCACAGAGTTTTGTGGCTCAAGAAAAGCTCAACGAACACGAGCCACCTCTGATATTATCACCTCTCCCTTCACTTAATGCATTTTGAAGTCAGGCTGAGGAACAGAGCAGCCATCCATCCATCAATCCATCCCAAGGCTGGAGCCCCCTAAGCAGCCAATGAAAGCTCAACTGATGATACACCTGCAAGCTGGACCTTCAGAAAGTCATCCTATATATCACAAGGCATCAAGCTAATAAGCTAATTCAGAACCTCATTAAGATCCTGCTTCCCAAAGGAAGGAGAAAGGGCATCAGGGCGAGTGGATGAGCCTGGACCAAACTGTTCAGCACTAATTAAAAGCATCACCTGAAGATGAAGGATGCTAGGAACCAACCAGCCCATAAAATACCTTCAGTTCACAAAGTGCTACCAACCACATACTTGACTTTTTTTCAGGATTTATAGTCTGAGGTTGTTTGGTTTTTTTTAGTTTTAAAAATTATTAAGACTAGAGAAACTGGGGTGCAGCGGGATGCATTGCCCACGCTTCCTGGATTCACTCCCAACCATTTTGCTGTGGTTGCTGCATCACCAGCGCTGCCCCATGAGCTTAGCTATTCACGGGGCTCCGCTCTGCATCGTCTCCTCCCCTGCCATGCAAAACCTGGACACGTCCCCCACCTCCAGGCCCCACGTTGCCCTCAGCGCTTCCCCAGCTTCTCTCTGGAGCTCATCTTTTAGCATAATACCCCCCGACTCAGGCTTTTTCCTGCAAACCAGGGTTGGAGCCATTTCTGGAACACTTCTCCTTATAGCACGCACTTTCCTGTTTTCCCACAGGTTGCAAAATGCAAAGGATTTTTTTCACTTTGCTGTCAAGATTTGGCTGAAGACTTGTTTACCAGGCCTACAAAGCAGGGAAACCAGATAGTGCCATTTCTCTGTTATCTGCTCGGCTGGGGAGGCATAAAATTTGTTGCAGTTTTCAGGAATACGCTGAGTGGAAAATTAGCAGCGAGCGGGTAGGAGGTGTTTTGGCAGCCGAGGAGAACGATGCTATGGGAGGATTCACCCTTGCAGGCTTTCTGCAGCTGTGTTGAGGTGGAATAGGCATTTTGCACTAACAATGCTTTGGCTCGTTATTATGCCCCGAGGAATCTAAGGGAAACAAGGCGGCAGACTTGCTGGCTCACCAGCTCCAACACCCCATCTCCCAGAGGAGCGAGCAGAAACAAGTGATGGATGATGCCAAGCCATGATGCTCATCTACTCCTTGGTTCAATAATGCTGCACACTGGCACTCTGTGGCCTTAACATCCCTGTTTTCAAGAAGCCTCTTGGAAAAGCAAAGCCACCAGGAGGACATGGGCAGCTGAGGGAACTGAGGTTGTTTAGTCTGGAGAAGAGGAGGCTGTGGGGAGACCTTATGGCTCTCTACCACTACCTGAAAGGAGATCGTAGTGACATGGGTGTTGGTCTCTTCTCCCAAGTAACAAGTGGTAGGATGAGAGGAAACGGCCTCAAGTTGCGCCAGGGGAGGTTTAGATTGGTTATTAAGAAAAAATTCATTACTGAAAAAGTGGTGAAGCACGGGCAGAGGCTGCCCAGGGCAGAGGTGGAGTCTTCATCTCTAGAGGCATGAAAAAAATGTGTAGTCATTGCACTTTGGGACGCAGTTTAGTAGGCACAATGGAGTTGGGCTGCCGGTTGGAACCAGTGATTTTAGAGGTCTTTTCCAACCTTAACGATTGTATGACTGCACCCAGAAGGAGGAGGGAAGCATTGAACACCAGCATGGTCATAAGTCACTTGAGTGCTTCAGGCTCTGAAATTAGATTTTTGTCAAACTGATGAAATATTTATATATATTCAATATGAAATGTGATGAAAAGCTTTTCCCATATGGACATGGCTGCGGGTTTGGATGTTGGGATTGTTGTGATGTCCTGTTGTGACGTATGGGCTGCAGGCACCATAGTAATAATGTCCTTCCTTGGAGTAATCCTCCACATTATGGGCAGCACAGCTAACAAAATCATCATTTCTGCATATATCAGGGCGAGGAGCATTTACACACAGCAGCAGCCAAAGTAAGAAGGTGATGACCATGAGATCGCACAGCCAGGCACATTCCCTCCTCCAGGAGAATGGTGGGTGCTATCAGGAGGTCTAAGCCCTCTCCAGGGCTACCAGACAGGGCTACCATAAAGCCATAGGGAATTTCAAGAGAAGCTGTGGTTGGAGAGCTCATGGTTGTCTAAGCATGTATCTCAAGGAATTTTACAAATACAGCGTGGCATCATCTTGCTTGTAGCCACTGTATGGTGAAGTCAAGACCCAGCTGATTTTACAAACAGGACAACAGAGGTTCATGAACCTGAGCAGCTACTTCTTTCTGGTGCTGTGCAGCATAAGGAGCAAGAAGGTCCCTGAAGTGCCGATTTCCCAGTGCTTACACTGCCTTGGCAGTGCTGAAATCCAGAAACAGGAGCATTGTAATGCCAAAAATCATCCTGAGCCCTACCCACAGCTCAGATAGATAGAATCGCTCTGTTGAGATCTCACCAGCCATGTGGCATTGTCTCTTCCTTTTTGTCATAAACTTCAAACTTCAGCCTATTTAGCAGTTACTAATACATTGCTTCTTCCCTATGACTGGAAACTCATGGTTTCCACAAGAATAATTTTGACGGTGGACATCCCTCAGAAAAGCTAGCACTCACTCTACAGAAGAAGGGGAGCATACTCTTGGGTTGGGCTTGCTTTTCCCCAGCCTCGGCACTACATTTTACAACTCTCTGGTCTTAAAGAGGGTCTGAAATAAATTAAATGGAGTTTTCTTGCTCTCACTTTAGGGTTATGTGAGAGCTGATATAGCATCAAAGAGCATCGCGTGTCCCAAATTCCAGGCGGCTGTGCTTCCCAGGTGCTCTGCAGTTGGATGCTACCCTACCCCAGCTGTGAGCTCGCAAAATCTCACCAATTATACCACAGCGGTGGAGGAACTCCACACTTTCTTGCTTGGGCTTTGGGATGAACTTCTGGCCCGTCTGCAAAGGCAAAAGGCTTTCCTGTTACCCTTTGCAGAGGGAAAGTTTCACCCTCTAAAATTTCCCATCACTTGTTACGAGACCTGGGTGGGCTCAGCTGGGTCTCCTGCTTGAAGAAGACCACATGGGCCTCTTCTCCTCCTGCCATATCCTGCAGTGGGTGATGCTGCTCAGTGTGGGCTGGCGCTTACAATTTTATACCCCAAAAGTGGTTGCATCTTATTTAGATGAAATTACTCTCATGTCTGTAGTCTTACATGCTCAGAAAACCACAGGTCAAAAGCTGATCTCCAACAGCAACAGAGCTGCTAGTCCTACATAGACGTCCAGGAGGGTTGTACTTACACAGGTTTTAGCTTCTCTCAGGTACATGGTGGGCGAGTTATTTTGCACCTGGTCTTTACAGATGACCTGGAAAGACAGAAGAAAAGCAACTTTCAAATCATACAGTCTTAGAGTCATAGAATGGCTTGAGTCTGAGGGGACACGTCCCACTGGATCAGGCTGCCCAAGGTCCCATCCAACCTGGCCCTGAACACCTCTAGGGATGGGGCAGCCACAGCTTCCCTGGACAACCTGTGCCAGTGTCTCGCCACCCTCATTGTGAAGAATTTCCTCCTTATGTCTAGTCTAAACCTGCCCCTTCCAATTTAAAATTATTCCCCTTTGTTCTATCACTACATGCCTTTATAAAAAGTCCCTTCCCAGCTTTCTTGTACACCCAAATCATTGACATAGGTTGGAAGGACAGCTGGTCACCAAAGCTGCTCCAAGCCAGGACACATCCCAATCAAAGCTCTAATCCATTTTATGAAAATGAGACAGGCCCAGGAGCCCTTCACTCAATCCTTTATATGTGGAAAGAATTTTCATAGATAACCAACATGGTTGTCGGCGGGATGTCTGCTAATGCACTTCCCAAACCAGGCTTAGGATTTGCCATTTGGGATAAAGCAGGAATTGGCTCAGGCAGTAGGAAGATTCATTCCACTGGGCCATGATGCAGACGTGCCCTACAAAACATGAGCATCTAGAAACATGATCCCCTTCCCTCCTTCCCAGCACTTCAGTAATCCAGGCTTGTGTTTTGACACTCCTCTATGCTCCCAAACCATTTTATAGAATCATAGAATGGTTTGGGTTGGAAGGGACCTCAAAGATCATCCAGTTCCAACTCCCCTGCCATGGGCACAGACATGTCCCACTGGATCAGGCTGCTAACGGCCTTATCCAAACTGGCCTCAAACACCTCCGAGGCTAGGGCATCTACAGCTTCTCTGGGCAACCTGGGCCAGTGCTTCACCACCCTCATCATGAAGAACTTCTTCCTGATGTCTAGTCTAAATCTTCCCCCCTCCAATTTAAAGCCATTCCCCTTCATCCTATCACTACATGCCCTTGAATAAAGCCCCTCCTTAGCTTTCTTGTATGCCTCCTTCAGGTACTGGAAGGCCTTCTGTTAATGTCATCCATAAACGACTGACACTAAAGTGTGGTCTTTATCTTTTCATCATGTTCAAGTCCACACCAGGGCAGCTTCTACTCCCGGTCTCTGTGGACACCCTATCCCTGGAGGTGTTCAGTGCCAAGTGGGATGCAGCCTTGGGTGGGACGTGGCCTTGGGCAGCCTGATCTAGTGGGATGTCGCTGCCCACGGCCGGGGTTTGGAACTACATGATCTCTAAGGTCCCTTCCAACCCAAACTATTCTATGATTCTACATTCCTTCCCCCTCTCTTTCCAAATTTCACTTCTTCCATGTTCAGCACCCACACCATAATCCCCTTCACCTCCGTCCTCCATGTCTCTTCTTTGGAAAGCTATTGGATAAAGAGGTTCATCTAGAGTTATTTTGCTGCCTTGTGCTTCCTTGAGGCAGATCTCTCTGACACAGTCACGTGCAGCAACAACAGCTGCAGGCTTCCCACGTACGTGGGATGCCACCTAAATAGCAATAGACACCACTGCTGAGCGCTCACTTTCCCATAGGCATCATTACCTCATTTTGGAAAGTAGTGTTAAGGTGCTGGTGGTCAGGAGAGCTGCTCGTTGTCTGGCTCCCTGGGACTGGAGCTGATGTCTTAACACTGGGAGGGCTCTGGTCGGCACTTGCAGGTTTGGTTGACGCAGATTCAGAGGTTTGACTTCTCTGGTCTGGGTTGCCAACATACAGCAAAAAAAAAAACAAAACAACCAGACACACAGTGATACATTAGAGGGGATGTGGCTGAAATGAGTCTGTTTATGAGCAGCTGAAAATAAGTTTTCATCTCTAGTCCTGTCTTTAAGCTCACTGTGTCTAGGCTTGGAGAGGGTTTTATTTAAAACAAGAAGTATTATTCCAGTTTGTATTTTCTACTGCTGAAATCCATCAGATTGTGCTGGAGAGATGAACCCAAAGGCTGCGTGCCCCCTGTACTCGGCACTGGTGAGACTGCTCCTTGAATCCTGTGTTCAGTTCTGGGCCCCTCACCACAAGAAGGATGTTGAGGCTCTGGAGCGAGTCCAGAGAAGAGCAACGAAGCTGGTGAGGGGACTGGAGAACAGGCATTAAGAGGAACAGCTCAGAGAGATGGAGTTGTTTAGCCTGGAGAAGAGGAGGCTGAGGGGATATATTATTGCTCTTTACAACTACCTGAAAGGAGGTTGTGGAGAGGAGGGAGCTGGGCTCTTCTCTCAGGTGACAGGTGGGAATGACTTCAAGCTGCACCAGGGGAGGTTCAAACTGAATATCAGGAAAAACCTTTTCATGGAAAGGGTCATTGGGCACTGGAACAGGCTGCCCAGGAAGGAGGTGGTTGAGTCACCATCCCTGGAGGTGTTTAAAAGATGGGTAGAAGAGGTGCTGAAGGACATGGTTTAGTGGCAGATAGACATGGTTGGACTCAATGATCCAAGAGGTCTTTTCCAACTTAGTGATTTTATGATTCTATGATTCCATGATAGCTTGGCAATCACTGAAAGAAAAGAAAAAAAAGGGGCATTGCTGAATAAATTGGATGACCCTCATTTCACTTTATCTGGGGAGCCATCCATGGAGGTTTCTAGCACAGAGGTAGCCTATTTCGGTTTTGTGCCCCTCAGTACAAGAAGGATATTGAAGTGTTGGTGCATGTCCAGAGAAGGGCAACAGAGCTGGGGAAGGGTCAGGGGAAAAAAGTCTTAAGAGGAGCAGCTGAGGGGAATGGGGTTGTTTAGCCTGGAGGAGAGGAGGCTGAGGGGAAACCTCATTGCTCTTTACAACTCCTTGAAAGGAGGTTGTAGTGAAGTGGATGCTGGTCTCTTCTCCCAAGTAACTAGCAACAGGAAGAGAATAAATGGACTCAAGTTACAATGGGAAGGTTTAGATTGGACATTATGGAAAATTTCTTTACTGAAAAAGAGGTGAAGCACTGGAACAGGCTGCCCAGGGCAGCGGTGGAGTCACTATCCCTGAAAGTGTTAAAAAAATGGGTAGATGTGGCTCTTCTGGACATGGTTTAGCAGACATGGTAGTGCTGGGCTGACATTCGGATTTGATTATATTAGAGGTTTTTTCCAACCTTAACGATTCTATAATTTTATCGGAGCTGGCCTCCCAGGACCTCCCAGTGAATGGAGCTTATTCTGCAATCCCACTAAAAACTGTGGCTGCCTCCATTTGGAGAGCACGAATGCCATCACCACTGTTGACTGCATCTCCATCAACTATGGGGGAAGCCCAGGGTGACATGGTTAGGAGCAGTGCCTGGTACTGCAGGAGACAGCCTGGGGATTCCTGCCTGCATGCTACTCCAGAAGGACACACGCCCCATGTCTACCAGACCCATGCAGGTGTCTCAGATCATAGAAATCTTAAAGGCTGTAAAAGACCTCTAGGATTACCAAGTCCAACCAGATAACCAAGATCATCTCAGACAGCTTTGTTAAAGTCTGCAGCATCATTTGAACCTTATAAAATTAGAAAGCATTTTAAGCAGTCATGATATTTTTAATTCTATATCTAAATCTGAAATTTGCTTTCTGGAAAAGCAAGATAGAATAAAAGTTACTTTTGTTAAATATTATTATAAGGTGATGATATCTGAACTGTAGGCATGGTGATGTTGGGCTGATGGTTAGGCTGGATAATCTTAGAGGTCTGTTCCAAACTTAATGATTCTATAAAAGTACTGTTCAGATTTAAATTCTTACTCTTTAACTAGAAGATGGTAGTATATTTAGTATATATATAACCATCCCTGGAGGTGTTTAAGGTTAGGGTGGATGAGGTACTTAAGGAGCATGATTTAGGGATTGGTGGGAATGGTTGGACTCGACGATCCAGTGGGTCTCTTCCAACCTGGTTATTCTGTGATTCTGTGATTCTGTGATCTTACAGTTTCTTGTGCAATGTGAGTAGTGCAAGGAGAATAGCAGGCTCTTGCCTTCCCAAATCCTTTCGAAGAAGTGGATCTCCACCCCTGAGTTCCTAATTGACCCTTAAATGGTGACAAAGAGAATTAAAACATCACATCCTGTTCACAGGATTTGCTTTTGGGACTCTTCCACAGAAAAAAAAATCTCTCCCAGATCAATTCTGAAGGCTGCAGGAAAGAATTAATCTCAAAGCCATCTATTTCTCTTGCATTCTCTCACCTATTTATTAAATGTAAAGCTTTTTTTAAACCTTTTCATGCTTAATGTCAAATTTGAGTCAACATAATTTCATATTTCAGCCTTTAATGGAGAGCTGTCCTGTGGAGCAAGAGGGGAAAGAAACATCCTTCATGAAGACACCCACTTCACCTTCTAAAGCCTGCTAATATACTCAAAACACGACTTGGATGAAGTCAGTGAAGACGACCTTGCATTAAGACCTCGGCCCATTTAGTGGTTCTGAAAGCAAGGAGGAACTGGCAGGCTGAGAGGGAGGGAGATGGTTTTCTGACTGGCTTCTGTATTGTAGGTAGCTGGAAACTAGCTTAAGAACAACCTCCTTCTGAGGACGATACGGAAAGACTTCAGAGTCATTACAGATTTTATTCAGAGCAAGATGTAAGCTGAACCCACATCGCACCCAAATCTGGAAGGCTCCATGGAGCCTTCTCATTCCCACTTTGTGACTGCTTCCCTGTAAAACCTACCAGACAAAATGCCAAAGGGGACTCTGGAGTGCCTCAGCAGGACACTTATGAACTAACATGGCTCTTTGAAACTTCAGAGGCATAGAGAAAACTTATTAATGGTGTTCAGCAAGGTCCTAAACATCACATGGACACTCATAATGCTGCTTACACAGAAATCAGCAGCCAATCCCCACTCTCACCAATGATAAAAATCCTGCCTAACTGCTTAGACTCTTTGGAGGTTGTAGACTTAAGAGTTTATCCACAAAACCTCCTTATTCATCTAAATCTTACTTTCTATGCATGCCCAGACAGCCTTCAATAAGCTGTCAGCCATACCAGGGATCTTCTACAGTCAGCATTCAAGGTGCTGTCAATCTGTTCCACCAACTCTACAGTGAGGGTCACCACCTCTGAAATCATCGCTGCTGGCTCCCTTTTGCAGTCACTGAAGACTGAGTCATTGCAGTTGATGGCGCTTCAGGTATGATTTGGTCAACCAAAAGACTATGTCTACACTTTGCCAATTGATTCATGCCTTGAATTTCACAGACTGCATTAACTCGACCTAAACAACCTGATGTCATGGAGACAACTGTGCTAGAAAGTCCTTAAGTGAGACAAGATGATGACACCCTATAATGACAGGAGGTGTTTAGGGTAGACAAAGTAAAAGCCCACAAAAAGGCCTCTCAACCCAAGAAATCAAGAAATCAAGAAATCAAGAAATCAAGAAATCAAGGTTCTCGTCTTCTGGTACCTGCTCCAGGAGTCTGCATGGTGGCTGACTCTGTGACCTTGTCAATGCTGCCAGATTGTGAAGTCAGAGATGCGTTACTAGTGGTGGGGGAGACAGATCTAGCAGAATGGGTAACAGTATCAAAGCTTCCAGGTTTGGTGGAAGAAGCCAGTCTGTGGACTGGAGAAGTAGGAGAAGAGTGAGGCTGCTTGGTGACAGATGTGGTAGAAGAGACACTATAGTTCTTGAGCCCAGGGGAAAGGCTGCTCGTTGAGACTCCAGTGCTCAGGGTGGTGTTGGCCAACTGGTTTGAAGGCTGACCTCCCTGAGCTTGCACGCTGGGAGAGGATGAGACAGTAGTCCCTAAACTTCTTGAGGGGATTGTAGGGCTGCTCACATGAGAAGCAACAGAACTTGTAGCTGTGGTGGCTGCCGAGCTTCCCAAGCTGGCTGGAGGGTTGGTCTGCTGATCTGTGCTGGAGGTTGCAGCAGGGGTGGCTGCTGAGTCTCCAGAGCTGCTTGACAGTTGCTTGACAGTTGTGGAGGCACCTGGAGAGGGACTTTTCCTTTGAACTGCAGTAGATGATGTCACTGGGTTGGGTGGTGTTGTGCTTGTAGGAGTGGTTCTTTGAACAGCTGGGGGTGATATTGTAGAGGTGGTCCCTGAGTTGGTCCCTGGAGCTGTGGTAGCTGAACTCTTAGAAGTGGATTGTGGGTTTCCTGGACTGCTTGTAGGGGTGGTCTCTTGCATCTTGGTGGTGCTTGTAGTCGCGGCCTTCTGCCCACTTTCTTGTGGGGTTGTAGTACTTGTCTTTGTGTCATCCTGAGAACTAACACCTAGGGAAAAGTAAAAACACCAAGATAAACTTTAAACTAAGGAAACTACCCTTGGTTTCCACCCAGAACATGTATTTGGAGAAATAAATGCTGCCCAGAAACCATGAGTTATTCATTCAAGGTTTGTCTCATGCTATAAACCCCATACCAAATGACATGTTCTGGTATCACCGTGTCCAGTAGAAAGCAGAGCAGAGGAGGAAGAGAAGGAGGGGGAAGTCAGAGCAACCTCCTCGACAAATGTTATCAAGCTCACACATCTTCAAAGGGGTTGGAGGATGAGCAGGAGGGCAAGATTTGCTGATCTGCAGAAGGCAGGTCTCCCTCAGGTGGGAGATGCACCAGCTGTGGTGCAGAGCACTGGCACTGGAAGTCATTCCCAAAATAAAGTACACTCAGCCGTTGTAAGGGGGCAGCCAAGGGACGTGCCAAGAGCTGTTTGCCCAATGTTGTTATAAGCATCTCTCACATCCCTGAAATTTTGAGGATCCTCAGACTAAAAAGGTGACACTTATGCCCATTAGTTTTTTTTCTTCAATTGCTGATGTTCATCTTAGGGTTTTCTTTCCCTCCTAAACTTGTACGATCACTATAAAACCATCATAGGTTTAGTATTTCATAGGAATGGTTGGACTCTATGTTCTGGTGGGTCTCTTCCAACCTGGTGATTCTATGATTCTATAAAATAGGCACTCAGTTAAATCTACAGAGTCAGACCATTGAGGGTGGTAAGACAGTGACACAGGCTGCCCAGAGAAGTTGCGGACACACTGTCATTGGAAGAGTTCAAGGTCAGGTTGTATGTGGCTTTAAATAACCTGATTCAGTGGAAGGTGGCCCTGCCCATGGCATGGGAGGTTGGACTAGATGGTCTTTAAAGGTCCCTTCCAACCTAAACCATTCTATAATTCTATGAAACGTTATACAGACTGAAATTCCCAGTTGAGTGAAGCATGGAAACAATATTTATTCTACTTGCTGGCCAGCACTGGACAGAGTTTGCAAGTACATAAAAAAACCCAAACCATTTACTTGGAGCTGCTGTATTTTAATGTTAAGGATGATCAATTGCCATCGCACATTTTATCACCAATCTACAATGACATGGGGTTTTTTGGTGATTATTATACTATTCTGGAAAGCCGGAGGAAGTCACATCAAAATGTTTAAAGTCAGCATTCACTTTCAAATTAAAATCTAAAAAAGAATATCAAAGGATGCTCTTAGGAAAAGGAGAGGCAAAGGCGAAGCAAGGCAGAAAAACAAAGGGCTCCATCTACACATACCACACAAATCCTTAAGGCTACCAAGTTAACCACAAATGGTTTGAGCAGCCCAGTCCAGTGGGAGATGTTTGTGCCCATGACAGAAGGCTTGGAACTGGAGGGGCTTCAAGGTGCCTTCCAACTGAAGGAATGATTCTATGAAATTCCCATGGTCTTTACGCTGCATTTCAACTTCATATTGAAGTGCAATCACAGCTCATTTGTTCTTAAGGAAATCCATTCAGTATTTCACTAAGAGTTGACAATACCTAAGTGGGAAATAGCCTGGTCTCTGAGCAAAGAGGGTTGTCCATTTCTTGGCTAACTCAAATTATTGTACACAAGGAGATCTGCATACTTTAAATTTTCAAATTATGAGGCTGTTTCTCAGTGAGGGATACAGCTGAAGGACAGCTTGCCTGCCAAGAGATTCCAACATTTTGCAATGCTAAAACATGCTACATTCACTACCAGACTGGATATAAAAATGTGGGTACATTTTTGTTTGTAATCATTGTTTGAGCTCCATCAGTTGCCACAGAGGCAATTTCCCCTCATTGCGCATGGAAACCATCAGCTCTGGGCTTCCGCTCAAATTCGCCCCAGGAAAGGGTTGACAAATTTTCACCTTGTCATGGGTGGTGAGGCACTGGCACAGGCTGCCCAGGGAAGTCAGAGATGCCCCATCCCTGGAGATGTTTCAGGCCAGGTTGTTTGAGGCTTTGAGCAACCTGATCCAGTGGGAGGCGTCCCTGCCCATGGCAGGGAGGTTGGAACAGGATGATCTTTAAGGTTCCTTCCAACCCAAACCATTCTATAATTCTGTGATTTCTTTTCACCTTTTACGAATCGTGGGCTGCACTGGCCACTTCATCTGTGGATCTGTTTGCAGTCAAGACAACAACCTGCTTTTGAGTTTAGCCATGGGCACCTAGCAGATGAAACCCAGATAGGTGGGAATATTTATCCAGTTAGCCAAAGATGGTTCTATCCCATAAACAGAGCTGTTGAAAGGAGTTTTGACAAGGAAGGTAGAAAAAAGAATTCCCCTAAAGGTAGGAACAATATAAAGGAGACACAAATGAAGAAAAGGTTGGAAGGAAGGTGGAGGAAATCTCCCACTGTTCTCACTTCCCTTTCATGCTTCATCCCCACCCCAGAGAGGCAGGAAGGAAACATGCACTGAAGGAGAGGTAGACAATTCAATTCAACCTGATCCCAAAGACAAAAGGCCAGACCTATGCTTTGGCTCTGGGCCAGCCTTGGTGGCCACTGGGTCCTCATGAGCCAAGAAACCAGTGTCTTTGCCTCAGAACTTCCTCATCCCACCTTAGGAAACTGCAGATAACTATTTTTACCACTTTACATAAACTGGAGGGGAAAAGCCCAAAGCAAGGGTTTGTTCTGCTGATCACACAGAATAACCAGGTTGGAAGAGACCCACTGGATCGTCGAGTCCAACCATTCCCAGCAATCCCTAAATCATGCTCCTAAGTACCTCATCCACCCTCACCTTAAACACCTCCAGGGACGGTGACTCAACCACCTCCCTGGGCAGACCGTTCCAATGCCTAACCACCCTGTCTGTGAAGAATTTTTTCCTAATCTCAAGCCTAAATCTCCCCTGGTGGAGCTTGAGGCCATTCCCTCTCGTCCTGTCCCCTGTCACTTGGGAGATGAGCCCAGCTCCCTCCTCTCTACAATCTCCTTTCAGGTAGTTATAGAGAGTAATAAGGTCTCCCCTCAGCCTCCTCTTCTTAAGGCTAAACACCCCCAGCTCTCCCAGTCACTCCTCATCAGGCCTGTTCTCCAGCCCCTTCACCAGCTTTGTTGATCTTCTCTGGACTCGCTCCAGAGCCTCAACATCCCTCTTGTGGTGAGGGGCCAAGAACTGAACACAGTACTCGAGGTGCGGTCTCACCAGTGCCGAGTACAGAGGGAGAATAACCTCCCTGGACCTGCTGGTCATGCCATTTCTGATCCAAGCCAAGATGTCATTGGCCTTCTTGGCTACCTGGGCCACTGCTGCCTCATGTTCAGTCGGTTGTCAACCAGCACCCCCAGGTCCTTCTCCTCCTGGCAGCTTTCCAGCCAGGTTTCTCCTAGTCTGTACCTCTGCTTAGGGTTGTTGTGCCCCAAGTGCAGGACCTGGCATTTGGCCTTGATAAACCTCATGCCGTTGGTCTCAGCCCAACGATGGTGAGTGGGATCTGGTGGGATCCTTCAGGCTTGACCTGGCTGGGGTGGTAGTGAGATCTCTTTCAAGGGACACAGAGTGATACAGCTCAAACGAGCAACCGGGAGAAGAACCAAGACTCAGGTTGATGCTCACAAAGCTTACTAGCATTTTATCTTCCCATATCGGTGCATTCACTTCTAGTGCTCCTCTGCTGCTAAGGTCAAGAGATGTTAAAAGATCGACTTATTCTTCATCATTAAACCGGGCCCAGTGGGTTTACGTGGGCTCAAAGCAGCCAGCACACTCCTTTGAAGTGGTGAGGCACCATACAGAAAGAGGGATGGATGGGTGGATGGACGGACAGATGCACCCACGGATGAATGGATGGATGCATTAAATGGGTGCCAACCACATGGGCAGGCAAGACACTATCCATCCTAGAACAAGGACCTGGCTGAGGTTAGGTGATGCTAAGGGCTACAGAAGTTGACATCATTCTCCTCTGCTGGGTAATGGCCTGCATCCCTTTGACAAGCAGCAACACAAATGCTACGTGAGTCAGAAACCACTTTACCATACAACACACTCCCTATAAACCTGTTCCTGCTGTTATGGACTGGATGGAACTACTTGGAAGCCCTTTGCAAAAGAATTCCTATCCCAAAGTTGATCTGAAGGTAACATTTCTTTACTAGCCTTCACCACGGCTGAGCTGGGCTGCTACCAAATTATCCCTTTCCCCTTTTCTTCTTCCACAGCTGCCTCAGAGCAGAATATTTTGAAGATGTATTGGTGCTGGCTGAAATGCAACAGCTGTGGTGAACAGCAGCCACAGACATGGCCATGAGAAGAGGAAATACGGATAGTTTGCAAACTTGACACTCTTCAAGACAATGAGGGTGTTGGGGCACTGGGACAGGTTGCCCAGGGAAGCTGCCCATGTCTTGCATATTTTTGGGCACCCGTCTGTCAGCGAAATTTACCTTCTTTCTCCAGCTGCATTAAAATAAACTGTTTTCAGCACTGCTGCACAAGGAGCCAGGTGCTGCTGCAGTCACAGGGCTGCACACCTTCCTGCAATTTTACTGCTCTGGGCTTAGTATTAGTTGTTTGTCCACAGCTTCTGTCTTGATGTAGCATCGGGAAAAAGTATATTTTATTCAGACTAGGGGAAAACAATGTGCATTTATAGAATCATAGAATCATTAAAGTTGGAAAAATCCTCCAAGATCATCAAATCCAACCATCAATACACCACCCCACCTACTAAACAATGTCCCAAAGTGCCAGATCTACACATTTTTTGAACAACTCCATGGATGGTGACTCCACCACTTTCCTGGGCAGCTTGTTCCAATGTTTCACCACTCTTTCAGTAAAGAATTTTTTCCTGATATCCACCCTAAACCTTCCCTTGAGGCCATTTCTTCTTGTATCATCTCTCGTATCATCTCTTGCAACTTGGGAGAAAAGACCAGCACACATCCTGCTACAAACTCCTTTCAGCCTTCTCTTCTCCCGGCTAAACAATCCTGGTTCCCTCAGCGGCTTCTCATAAGCCTCTCCCTCACTGCTCTCACTTTCAGAGTAAATACTTAATTCCAAAGCAGAAACAAATAAAGAACAAGCAACGGGCGTACCACAAGCCCAGGAGTTCTTCCATCTTCCTTCCACATATGCTAAATCTCTTTCAAACGCCAGAGAACTTTTTTTTTTCAATTTCTTCCTCCATAAATGTCCACCTGTGCCAAATCTCAGTGGTGGACCTAGGGGTAATAACTGGTAATGAGCCCTTGTTTGCCTGGGCTGGTAGCCAGCACTGCCTGTCCTCTATAGAAGAAATGAAAGGGATCTGGTTGAAGGAGGAGAAACCCCTGTAACCACAGACTGGTGGTAATAACAGACAGGACAGGATTAGGTTTGGTGCTCCTTTAGCATGAAAATCACTCACAAAAGATATAGTACATCCTTTTGCAAGAAACAAATGACCCTTCTGTGCTGTGAGTCCTGGAAATAAAAGGATTTAACACAAGCTATGAGAGAGAAGGAGGATGGAGGAGAGGTTCTCTAAGCTACTGCTCCCTTTACCAGGAAGGAGCAAGTTTACTCCCTTTTCCAAAAGCAAGTTTACTTGAATTTCAGCCAGAGTCCCCTGTTCTCCAGAAAGCAGGAAAAAGCTACCTGTCCCTGACCTTCCTGGCTGCATTTTGGCAGAGGAAGGTCACTTATTTGATTTCACGTTTTGACCATCATCAATTCCTCATTTTAAGGAAAATGAGACTAATACAGTAACTACTGGTGTATTTTGACGGCATTGGTTTCAATGATTCTAATGCTTTCATCTGCACCTCTTCTCTTGCACGTATCACTCAGAAAACCTCAAACCCTTGTAATTCTGTGCTGGTTGCGAGGTGGACCTGCAGGAGGAGAGTGCAAGCCCTCCACGCATGCATCTGTGTGCACAGCAGCCAAACAGCCCGGAGGAAATGAGTCTGCTGCAAAAACATGATTTCATTTCCGTATAAGTGTATCCCATGACCAAGTCTGCGATACGGTGTGTCCGTGACGGGGACAGCCCCAGAGGCGAGAGAACTTTCCCTTATTGCTAGCTATCAAGATGAGCTTGTTCATCCCTCAGGGAGCAACATTTGGGAGGCTGGAAGTGTCGTTCTCCACTGCTCTGGGCACTCCTGGACAGGGCTGGTGTGGGATTGCTCTGGTCAGGAGCTGCTGGGATGTGAAAAGCCACCCAAAATGTAAGAGGAATGGCGTGCTGGTTTGTGTCAATGCAGCTCCATGTAATATCAGTTAAGGGCCACAATTTTCAGTTGCTGTGCACCACCACTAGCCAGGCCATGAAGTGATGCTCTGGTTGTATCCTCGTTGCGGTGGGTACGTGGTACTTTGCAGGGAGCAGAAGATGCTTGGGGGGGAGCAGCTTGTTTTGAAAGGTCATGGCTTGGAGTACAAAACCAGAAGCAAACGAGCGCAAAACACAAAACGAAAGGACACGTCCAATCCCTCTCCCCATCAGCCCACTCAAAGCCACCACCTCTCTGTGCAGCTCCTCTGATTAATTCCCTGCCTAACAGCTTCCCGCTTCCTATTTTGGTAAAGCATCCCCCTGCCGTCCACCTCATTGAAACAGTTCAGATTGGCTGAAAATCTATTAATAGTGAGAAAAGGAAACCCAAAAGAATAACTTAGGAAATGGTGGGTGACACACCCCACGCCGTCGGGCTGAGCCCAGCTCTGAGCCTTAAGCCAGCCGGCTTCTGCTCCTCCCAAGGTGGGATGAGAAAACTAAGGAGCTCGAGCAACGCAGGGAAGGGGAAGGGATGTGAGCCAGGCCTAGAGGAAGTTCCTATTTGCCTCTCCTTTTTTGCAGCCTTTCCTGATTAAACAGGGGCAACAGGTTGAGTTTGTCAAAGGAAAAGCGGGGGCTGAGGCTCCAGGGGTGGCCTTTGCTGGGGAAAAGCGTGTTCCAAAGGGAGTGACTAGGCTCCTGATCTTTCCTTTGCATTGCAAGGGGCTCCTGGGCAAAACAGAAGGTTTTATCCACCCTCTGCAATGCAGCAGTGTCTGAGCTGGAGCAGAGACCAGTCGCTGCAGAGGACAGGAAATTTGTCACCTCCTTTTAAAACTGTGAGAGTGATCAGATTGGCAGAATATCACAGGACAGCATTATTTATCCTGGAGTTAATCTGGGCTACCAGAGCAACTGGTTACCTCACAGGGTTTTAAAATTTTGCCTGTGTAGAGGTTCTACCCTTTCCATCGGCTAAGGGAGAGGTGGGCACCATCTCCATTTCCACCTGCTGAGATTTTGGTACATAATGATACGGTACAAGGATATTGTTAGCATGTACACCACCCTTTGTCCGTGCAAACTGTCACTCCCCACATCAGAAGATACACTTCCAATCTAGCATCACCCAACCCCTTTGCCTCTAGTCTCACCATCAACATTATGAAATGGTTTCACCCAGGCTGAAGACCAACTTGGCTTCCTAGGTGGGAAGATGGGGGAAGGTCCAACAGCTGCTGCCAGAACATTTTCAGACTCTTTGCATCAATCCAATTACCCAGTGCAAGGATGTCTGTCCTCTCCAAGAGGCTGCCGGAATAAAAACAGCTGCAGCACATTCTTAATGGAATTGCACTGCAAAATATTAAAGATGAGACCTAATGGCTGCTTCTAATTAGTGCTACAGTATCACTTGGGAAGGAAATGAGGATGTCTGGACTCTGATTTAAAGCCATCAGGCTTGTTGTTAGCAGGGAACCTCCTTTACCCTGCTGTGAAAAGGCTCTACTGAAAAGATCCTTCTGATTGGTGCTGTTTAGATATTGAATGCAAGTGACAGCGAAATCAAAGCAATAATAATGAAAAGTGTCCTCTTCTCTGCTGTCAAATGAAATGAACCAACAGCCACAGCCCCTGTCTTGATAGACTTACCCAATAAGCCCTTAGTTGCTGGGCACGGTGGGGGAAAATGAATGTGCTTCAAGCCCCAAGGGATTTTGTTCCATCTCCAGACCGAGAGGAGCATCCAGGGCTTCAGACTGCATGGCTGCACTGCCAGCCTGCAGATATGCCTCGGCTGGAGATTTGAGGCATGTCCCCGCAGCACCGCAGCATCATCTTGAGGTTTCTTATCAGTCTGCAGGATTTTGCAGTCGCTCACATCCCTACAGCAGCCAAAAGCCGCTCCGCTTTAATTCAAACCTGGGAAAATTCTAAGCTGTCCCTATTATACTCAGTGGAATTAACCCTGAAGCTCAGACAGCAGGACTTGAAGCAAACCTGATGTGAGATTTGCCTGTTCCTGTTAGTTCTACCTCACTTTATTTTGTTCACATGACAGCCTTTAAGCCTCCTCGGTTTCGATCAAGAAACCCATCTGCAACCCGAGACGCCTTTCCTGCCAGGACTGCAACAGATGTCCCCAGTCTCCAGGTTCTGATGAACTGGCATTTTCTGATGAGAAACTTGCTTCATTAACAAATTCCCCATCAGCTCTTTCTGCAAGTATTTGAGCCAGCTCAGCTTGTCTGCTGTTTCATTTGGAAGTATGACAAATATTAAAAATAATCATCCCAGGGCACATCTCTCCAGTCGGATACACTCCTCTTCCCTTGCAGCCCTGAGACATCTTGCTCCTTGCTCCTTTAGTCCCTTTAAACACCACATTTGGATAGGCAGAAAAGGGTTTATTTGCCACACTTATTAATGACCAGCTAGTGGTTTTGAGGGAGCATAAGTATCTCAGTCCTCCTCACTCCCATCTTTTCAAAACCATTGCCATTTAATTGTCTTGTCCATGCTTGGACTTCTCTCAGATTTCTCTATGAGGACTGATTATTGCTATAAAATTGTGATTAGAGGCATCTTTCACCCTAAAGGGACCCAAGTGCAGTTAGTGCCACCTGCATGGCCATCTTCATCCAGAGGTGAGGGACGTCAGTGGTGGGAAGAAGTGCCAGTTCAACCTGTCTTTTGGAGAAACATAGGAAATTCTACTTAGGATTGTGTCTCCACATCTCTTCCCATGGAAAGTCTGTAGCTACCTAAGAAATGAAGGGGAAAAGGCAAAAAAAAAAAATCAAAGGAAGACAGGAAGACCAATGTGGAAACTGAAGGCTCCAAAATCCTTCACATGAGGTTGTCAAGGAGGCAAACAAACACAGACACACGTGCACACCTCTACCCACCTCTGCCATCCCCAGATATCTTTCATAACCAAGCCTGGCAACATCCTCTATCCATCATGGGCTGATGGGATTTGTAAGGGTCCCAGCTCCAGTCCTGCACCTTTTCCAGGCTGCAAAATGAACCAGAGACTCTTTGCAGCTGAACAGAAATGCCCCATCGCACAGGAAACAGCAGCAGAGCTGCTAGAGCGGAAAAGTGGGGAGCATGAGCCAAAAATGCTGCATGTCCCAGCCAGACTAGACCCTCCAAAGCATAGAATGTAGTTACAGTCCTGTCCTTCTCCTCTCCCTTTTATACCATTGTCATAGAGTTACCAGGTGACGACATTGCTGCTTCAAAGCAAGATTTGTGACAGCACAGCTATCAAACGAGCTTCAATCCATCAACTGAAGGACACAATGTCTGTCATGTTTAGCACTGACACCCCTCTATTTCAGCAAAATTCACCCAGGGGCTTTGGAAGAGACTCAAGGTTTTACTGAGTAATGGGCCACAACAGCTCAATGTTCTCAACAGCTCAGTGTCCAAGTGAGGAACACTTGGAAATTAAAGCCTTCTTAGCTCTGATGCTGACAAGGTGAGGAACACTTGGACACAGTGAGGAGTGGTGTTCCTCAGGGATCGGTATTGGGATTGCTGCTGTTTAATATCTTTGTTGATAACAGACAGTAGGATTGAGTCCAACCTCAGCAAGTTTGCCGACAACACCAAGCTGTGTGGTGTGGTCAACACACTGGATGGAAGGGATATCATCCAGAAGGATCTTGACAGGCTTGAAAGGTGGGTCTGTGTGAACTTCATGAAGTTCAGCAAGGCCAAGTGCAAGGTACTGTAGGCGGGTTGGGGCAATCCTAAGTGCAGTTACAGGCTGGTCAGAGAATGAATTGAGTGCAGCCCTGAGGAGAAGGATTTGGGGGTGTTGCTTGATGAAAAGCTCAATGTGGGTTGACGAAAAGCTCAACGTGAACCAGTGATGGGTGCTTGCAGCCCAGGAAGCCAACCATATCCTGGGTTGTGTCACAAGAAGTGTGAACAGGAGGTTAGGGGAGGGTGTTCTGCTACTCTGCTCTTGTGAGAATCCTGGAGTCCTGCCTTCAGTTCTGGAGTCCTCATTATGGGAAGGACATGGATCTGTTAGAGAAAGTCCAGAGGAGGCCACAAAGATGACCAGGGGCTAGAGCACCTCTCCTATGAGGACAAGCTGAGAGAGTTGGGCTTGTTCATTCTAGAGAAGAGCAGTCTTCCCTTACCTGAAGGGAGCCTACAGGAAAGCTGGGAAAGGGTCTTTCACTTGGGTGTATAGTGGTCAGATGGAGAGTAACGGCCTTAAACTTAAAAAAAAGGCAGATTTAGATTAAATATAAGGAAGAAATTCTTTACCGTGAACGTGGTGAGGTACTGGTGCAGGTTTCCCTGAGAAGCTATGGATTCCCCATCCTTGAAAGTGTTCAAGGCCAGGTTGGATGGGGCTTCGAGAAACCTGATCCAGAGGAAAAAGTCCCTGTCCATGGCAGGGGGCTGGAACTGGATGATCTTTAAGGTCCGTTCTAAACCAAATCATTCTATGAGCCTATGAAAAGCCACCCTGCAGCAAGGTAAAGCCCTAAACAGTAGCCATGAAGCAAAATGACACTGAAAAATCACAAGAATGCCATAAGACCTCATGACTTTGTTATAAAATGAACATTTGGAGATTTTTTTTTGTTATATAACTTCCACGTTGTAAGTCTTTAAGACACTCTTTGAGGCTTTTGTCTCTGAATTTGCGTACTAAAACAAAAAGTAAACAGATTAAAAGCATAGACTTATCTGAAATCGGAGAGGAATCTCAGATCTACAGGAAGGACTGAGAGACTAAGACCACCAGAGTGGCAATGCCACCTTAACTCCTCGAGGAGACCCATTCTAGCTTTACCACCTCTCTCCAGCGAGAGCTGAAGGCTGGCCCACAAATTGACTTCTGCAGTAAGGAGCAATGAAGCATTTGCAGCAAGGTGGTGGGAAGGAAACTGTGAGATAAGCCAATGCTAAGAGCTGCTTGTCCAATGCCACTGGTTTGCTCATGAGGGCTGAACTGTCACATCACAGCGGCAACTCCTGGAGACCCGACCACTGTCCTCAAGACCAGAGCTGCTGCTTGGTGCATGGGGATGGCTGCAGGGACAGATCTATTCATCAAGACAGAGCAGAAGTTCCTCTTCATGCTTTTCACCCCAGAAAGATGAATCAACCCTTGCTGGCTTTCCCTGGAGGACTGCTCCAGACCACTTGAGAAGGAGTGAAGACATGATCCCTGAGACAGGAAGGATTTTTATTCAGCCTGATGGCTCATCTACACAGAGGTACTAAAAAAATTAATCTAAAATTAAAAGAAGGTATGATTTCAGAGTGGATTAGTCGAAGTGTACACAACCCACCAGGTGGCCACTCTTGTTCAGCTTTAAATCAGCCCTCATTTGATTTAGCCAAAATGAAGTAGGTTAAATGAAATTAATGTCTTCTTAGCTCTGATGCTGACAAGGCAGTCAGCAAGTCAGTGCCAATGCAGTTTAAGAAGTTAATTCAGAAGAACTCAGGTGATGATGCCCAAACAAATAAGCCCACAAATGCTGCATTGGCACTGACAAACATCCGGGATGGGGCAACCCGCCTCCCCAGCTGAAGTGGCCTTTCCTCATTCCTGGGCATGGAAAACTCTGATTGATGTCAGATTTGATGTCACGCGATCAACTCTTGCCATTTGCTCAGGATTTGTCATGGAGAAATGCAGGACATGGACAAATGTAGGCAAGGCCACTTTGCCTCTCTGTCCACATTCCTCTCCTGTCCTAGAAGACAGTCAACAGACCCCACCACAGGGCTGAAGAGTGTGTTCACGATGCAGCAGGCACTGGGGGTCCATCCAAGGTCTCCTAGGACAGGATAGGCAAGTGGACAGTGAAGCAAGGCGGGCTTGTCTATCTACAGTGAGAAGTAGTCTCATTGGTGGCATAGGGAGACATAAATCATTGCCTCACCCTCCTCTCCAGCTGATTTGGTTCATATTTGAGTTCACGTTGAGCAATGCGGGGAAGAAGTTTGCCCTGAGCTACTCATCCTGCCAGCTGAACCTCTGCCAGCTGGCCAGCACCAGGGAAGAGTTGTCACAGCTAATGTCACTCAAGCTAGGCGCCGTGCCATCGGTGATATGTCTAGACTCTGTCCATGAGAGATGAGGGGCCACGAGAGTCTCACAGAGCAGCGAACGTGCAGATCTCCTGGGGGTAGGTTTTGCAGTCAGAAGTCTCTATTTTTTGGAAGCATCACACTAAGTCTTGCAATGAGGAAAGGGAGTGTAGGGAATACACCCTTTATTTTTGTGGCGAGTGCTCTTCCTAAAGGCAAAGAGTCAACCCCAAACCCAAATCGGGACTATTTACTTCTTTGGGAATCTCACAGCCCAACAAAGTCAAGACCACAGAGGGGTATTAAAGGTGGCATTGACAGCAGGGGTAAAACACCCAACCTTATGGCATCAAAATTGAGGATGGCAGCCACAGCTGGAGGCCCAGCATGGAGAAAATCCAAGCTGCAGCCTTAAGGGGCAGAAAACAAGAGGAGAGATTTCAGACTTGTAGTCTAAAGGAATAAGAAGATTCTACCCTGGTCAGAGGCAGCTCCATTGCAAGGGGAAATAAAATGGAGATGGGTGATTGGAAGGTCAGCTAGTGCTGGCACACATCACCACCACAGCATTGCAAAGCGTTGTCCTCTCCTTCTTGCACCTCCCTTTCCTCCCTGCCTCTCCACAAGATTTATGGCAGGAATTGTCTTCTGCCTGCTCCTGCCACTGAGGCTTTTGGTGGGGAGGCTGGGCCATGCTTGGGGCAGGAATCAGAGGATGCTTGCCCACCTCGAGGGCAGAAAGGGCCAGCGGAAAAGCGATGGCGAGTAGGTGATAAGACCCAAAGCCTCACCCTCCTTTGTGCACCCAGTGCCTTTGATGAGTCACACGAGTCAGCTCAAATTTACACCCTCCAGCCAGCGACTTTATTTTTAATCTTTCTGGGGTCATGAGCCATGTTGTCTCCCCCAGCCTATCCATGCATCTCCCACCACCGAGCAAGGCAGACCCAAAGATGACTGAAAACGTCTTGTACACTATGATCCTCATGGGTCCCTTCCAGCTTGACATATTCTATGATTCTATGATCTTTGGTTCATTGAAGCTCAAAGGTGCTGTAATGTGAAGTAGAGAAAGACACAAGTGATGTAGGAGCCACTTTCAAGAGGCACTGGTGAACTCCTCAAGCATCCCAGCTTCTCTAAGTAAAATTTTGGGTGATTCCTAGTTAAATATCCACTCCCCAGTGACATTTTCTTTGGTGTTCATTCAGACTATGCTGGGGACAGGTTCCTCTGCAGGCACATCACATAGAATCACAGAATACTTTGGGTCAGAAGGGACCTTAAAGATCACCCAGTTCCAACCCCATGCCATGGGCAGGGACACTAGATCACTAGATTAGGCTGCCCAAGACCCCATTCAACCTGGCCTTGAACACCTCCAGGAATGGGGCATCCACAACTTCCCTTGGCAACCTGTTCCATCTTTTTTTTGAAGGTGGTGAGGCACTGGAACAGGTACACGAGACACCTGCAAACCTTCACTGACATAAAGCTGCCACTGCACACCTCTCATCATGTGCTTTTGCAGAAAAGCCAAGCTGGATGGCAAGATCCATCCCTCAGCTGTGGTCAGTCCCCCATGACCTTGGCCAGCCAAGGTTACCAAGCCAGCAGCCAGGAGATTTCCTGTTAATACCATGAGGAGGGCTACATGTTTCCTTGGATCCTTTGTGTGTCAGTGCTATTTCAGGTCCCACCTTTTTTTCTTCAGCTCCCCCCTTTTTTTCTTCAGCTCCCCACCGACACCTCCCTCAGGGTGGGGTCTTCCTGGATAATTTGGAGCTTTATATATATCACACGCATATATATGTGCACCTACGTATATTTATATAGCTGTGCATGTGAGTTGAGCCTGCGGGCATTGACTGGACACAGTGGACTTGGCAGGATGCTCGGTGCTATTCTTTAGGTGGGGAGAGCCTAGGAAGGGAAGGACACAGCTAACCCTCCCTCCTATTCAAAACTATTTAAAGACTGTCTGGCACAGAGTTTCTTTCCCACCAAATGGCTCCAGTGACGATCTGGCTTTACAGGCTGTGTAATCTGATCAACTTCTATTGTTGGCAAATTCATAATTGCCTCGTTACTTAACTCTCCTGAAACAGTCAGTTTTTCAGAAAAAAAAATTATCCATTTTAGCTCTTTCTTTTTGTTTTATTTTGCTTTTCAAGAGCATTGGGACTCAGTTTCCATTTGAAGAACTTCTGTTCTTCGACAGCTCCTGCTCTCCCTTTCCTTCCTATAATACACAAGATCACAGGGATCATTGATGAAAGGCGCAAACAGTGAGAGATGACCTTTTCCAGTGCTTTTTTAGCACACGATTCTCCAGCACTGCATATTTATTACCCAGTAGCTGCAAGCAGCACAGGTAGAAGAGTCTTAACTCTTTACCCCCAGAGAGGAAGGATGCTCTTGTAAGTACTACGCACTAGCTCACACCCTAGCTCAGCCACAACCTTCTGAGCAATACATAAATAGAACCCCCTGGTTATACTTCTTTTCCTCTCCCTGCCTCAGTTTCCCCTGTCTCTACATCCAAGTGTGTAGAGATTTTAGCTGGAGAAGCCGTCTTCATTCACAGGCTGGTCCAGCACCTTTCTAACCGGGGCCCCAATCCTGGTTAGGTGCCAGAGCAATACAAATAATTACTAATAGTAATCCTCATGGGAGTCTATTACATTATGGTTCAACTTCCTCCCAAACAATTGCTCCTCTTCCTTGCTTTGTATGTTCTTCAAAAGAAGCGGCTGCTGTGCTTTAGGGCTGGGACACCGACGCGGTAAACATACACCCAGTGTTTCTGCTCAGCTGGGCCTGGGCAGCAAAAAAGAAGATAAATCTGATTTAAGACAATCACATTGTGGGCAGGATAAAAATTGAGGGTTTGATGGAAATGGCAACCTAGCAGCACTAAACAGCATTTATCCTGAGAAGTCCCTTAGGGCACGTTTATTCACTATTTACAGGATGATCTTATTCAGAATTCCCTCAGAGCAAGAAATGTTGAGAGCAGAAGTGCTCACTGGTCTCAGAGCTCAAAACATCTTCATTCAGAAGGCAGTGAAGGCCCTGACACCGCAGGAGCCCTCAGCTGAGGGAAGCAGAGATTTACTGTGGGAATAAAGCTTGTCAGTACCTGGACATCTCCCTGTTTTCTGTCTATGCTGAGGGCACCACTCTTGGTCCACCCAAAAGGCACCTAAAGGGAAAGATAACCCATAACTGGGCATAAAAATGCCCCCGGGACAGTCATAGAATCATAGAATCACCAGGTTGGAAAAGACCAACTGGATCATTAAGTCCAACCATTCCTATCAATCACTAAACCATGTCCCTCAGCGCCTCGTCCACCTGTCCCTTAAACACCTCCAGTCTGTCATAGGCTGAAGTTGGCCCCTTCAGTGGGTGTGTGGGACAGGTAAATTGTCCTTGTAGGGTATACAGAGCAGAGGAGCATCCCAACTCCATAGGTTTAGGTGTAGTATCATACTTCTATGGGAGCTGGGAACCCCAAATATCCCTTCTCTGGAGGTGTTCAAGGCCAGGTTGGATGAGGTTGCTCAAACACAGTGAAAGGTGTCCCTACCCATGGCAGGGGTTCTGGAACTAGGTGATCTTTATGGTCCCTTCTGACCCAAACCATTCCATGATTCTAAGAAAATATTGAGTGTTCAGCAACAGGTGTGCTGGCAATGCAGAGAGACCATCCCAAAGTGGTCAAGTTAGAGCAGAACGGGCTTTGAATGGGCTCTCTTGAGGTCCTTGCATCCCGATTCAAGCAGTTATTTTGCTCTGAAACGTTTGTTGGCACTTCTCCAAGGTGCTTTTTCCATTGCTAGGACCTGGTATTTAGGCCTACGCAACAAATAAGAAGGTACAGAAGGAAGAAGGATCTCACTTTTCAGTTGGCCAACTGGCTTGACTTAATGCTGATGAAGAACAACGCACATTTTGGTCACCCCTACCAAGATGGAGCCTGCAACAGCTTTAATTAGTCAATTAAATGTGGCTTTGTCATAGGAGATGAGACAAAACCAGGACCAGCCAGCTGGGGTTTTGGCTGCTGAATGATATTGTCTTTCCAGCCCAATGACCTCATTGTTATGACTCAATAGGGGAACAATGTTGTCCACCCAGCAGCCCAGCAAGGAGTGGGATTCTTGCGTGGTTACAGCTGAGCAGAAGAGCATGGGAAGCTGCTGCCAGGTCGGGGATGCGGCACTTTGCACTCAGTGCAAGTGGGCTGGGGTAGGTTTTAATAGCGTGGCCGCGTGCCGAGAAATTCCAGCAATAAATAAATAAATAATATGAAAATGGCATGCAATGGTCTTCATATTCAGCTCCTCAAAAACTCGGCATCTGTTCCCTGGACAGGTAGGTCCAACTAGCGGGTTTGAGCATGGAGATACTAACTAGTTAGGGAGGAAAAAGATATATGTTACCTAGTAAGCTTGCAGCATTTACACATTGATAGGGGAGGTCTGGTTGGAAGATAACTCCTTCTATGTCACCTTTTGAGCTCAGAGCTTCACTGACACCTTCTTGTCACCAAAATCCTTTTCTCCAGGGCAGTATCTGGAGGTTGTGCCACAGGGCAGGCCATGACAGGGCAGGGGAAGGGAGCAAAGGAAGCAGGAAGGAAGAAAGAGCTGCATCCCCTCCCTGCAGTTAATCATCCTCCTCTTTCTCCTAAAAGAAGCCAGCAGGTCTGCAAATCTCATGCTGGTCTCCCACATAGGAGGGGACCCAGAGAGGTGACCCGCAGCTCTGGGTGTAGGAGAGGGATGAAGGGCTGAGCTTCATGATAAAGACCAAATTAATCTGCTCCTGTGGGAGCGGAGACTGGATCCTGCTGTTGGCTCAGTGGTGAAACTCTGACACGTCAGCCTGGGCATTTCATTTAGAAAATCGAGCTGGAGTGGCAGTGGGGTTGGGGACGGGAGGAGAGGGGCAGAGACTGCAGATTGTGCCTTTGAAGAGACCCACAGAAAGCCGTCAGCAGAGCAGAGTGAGGGAGAGGGCACTGAACTGGAACTGAATGGGTGCTGCTGGTTGTAATCCTGGGGCTGGGGGAGTAAGTGTGGGGAGGGCGAGGGACAGTAAATGCAGCCCCATGCTGAGGATGTGCTACGCTGGTGATGGAGGCTATTGAACAGCCCTGTCATGTTTGCAAGTGCTCACCGCCAAATCAAAGCACGGCTTTGATGCAAAAACTACCCTATTTTATGAGATACGTGTCCCTCATTACAGAAAGTCAGAAGAGACAACTGAAAAAGCCACACACAGCCTTCCAATCCACATCTGGAGAAGCACAATCAGATGTGCAAAAAGATCCTCTTGTTACTCTGAGCCCCATCTCACTCAGACATCTCTGGGAATTAGTTGAAGAAAAGCTCCTTGACTCCCATCAGGGCTGCTCTCAGAAAGCTCTGAGCCTGCTGACCATGGAGGTGAGAAAGCTGAGGCATCAAAAGCCAAAGACAACTTTTAAGAATGCTTATTGATAACTCCTGTAATTGATTGATCTATTATTGCTTTAAATAACTAATAACTAGCAAGCTTGTCTACTCCACACACTGTTTTCTGGTCCAAATGTTCTCCTGGCCCTGTCAGCTGAGATTGTTTAGCACATGAGCATCTCTGCCTGTCCATCACCAGCTCCTTCCAGTCCCTACACCTCTGTATGTGGGCCGCAGCGTCACGGATGAGAGGCCAAAATGCTCAAATGATGCGAAACAACAGAGCCAGGTCCTTTGCCCAGCACGTTTCTGCATGACACAGTGGACAAATAAATAGGACATTCATGTGAAGTTAGTCATTGCATTTTGAGACTAAGAATGCAGCAGATGGCAAAGTCCTTTGCTGCTGCAGGATTTGAACCAGGTCTTTGAAATGGGAAAAGAATTCAGTTGGAGAAAAGCAAGATGTGGAGAAAATCCCCATCTTGCAAACAGCCCAGATGCTTGGAGGGCTGAACACACCTGAGACGAAGGTGAGTTACAGCAGCAGGACATTCTGCATATGCACACAGACTCTCAACCCTGGGAATTTGGCTCAAATTTTGATCCAACCAGATCCCAAAGCTGCTATTTATTACTATAAAAGAGCTGTATTATTCCTAATCTATATTATCAAGGAGATGGCTCCTTCCTTCTTTCCTCACTCTTTGTATTTTTGTGGTAACAGCTGTGGATTGAACAGGGCTGGAACGATTTCTAGCTCTTTGACTTTGGGAAGTCCTACAAAGTCCAGGTGGCACCGAGTTGCTATAATAAGCCATTCCCTACCTTTTGGGAGAAGAAATATGGGAAAACTGCCCACAGGCACCTTGGACACATCTGTCCATCTCGGCAAAGAACAGTTTTGTTGCTTAAAATAGGAGCTGAGAGATTTGAGGGTCTTTCTCTGCCTCTAGGAAATAAATTCCTGTGGCAGGAATACCTTCACATTCTTCAGAAGCAGTCTGCGAGCATCTGCTCTTGTTAGATTTGGGCGGAGGCAAAATGTTTTTACCCCTTGCTTTCCCCTGTCCCTTGACAAGGTGCATGGCTCTGCTCAGACTGAGCGAAAAATCCTTGCAATAACAGCTTGCAGGCTGCACTCTTCTTACCCTTCCCTTCCCCAAGGCCCCTGCTGTGATGAGCGTCAGCCTTCAGGATGGGAGTAAATAAATAAATAAAGTGCAATCCTAAAAGCTCTCTCCAAAAACCAACTTCAAAGCCCATTTGCCTGCAGAGGTTTCCTAGACCTCATCCCACTCGCCCATCCCTTTTATCAGCCTCTTTCTTCCAGTGCCTCAGGGTAACAATTTTCCCAGTCATGATGGAGATAAATCCCTGCCCTAAAATTGCTTCTGAGCTGGATTATAAGGAAAACTTTCCTAAAAGGCCAGCTGGGCTGTGTTCGCCAGCTCTGGGCAGACCCCAGTGCCTTCTCCCAGGGAAAGCAGCTTACATCCCTGCATCGCTGCCACCCCTTGGGGCAAGCCCCCTCCTAATCAGGTTGGAGCAGTCCTGCCAGACATGAAAAACACTCTCACTGAAGACAAAGCGAAGAGCTGCAACCCTCATCCCTCATCCGCCAGCTCAAACATAAATACAGCCCCGAAATAGCCAGCATTCCTTTGACATGGCTGTCCCCCAAGTATTTCTCATCAAACCTGCAAGGCACACGTGATTGTTTCTTTTGGTGGTTTCCTGATTTTTTTTTTCCAAGGGACTTTTTGCAGGTTTTTGTCAGGAATGTGAGTTGGATTGCTCTGCTTATGCAGCGGGACCTCAGCAACTATCATGCCAGAGTTTGGCTCTGGGTCTTGTTCAAAATGCACTGGCTCTTCACGGTTTCCCAGGACCTTCTTACCGGTAAGCATCATGCTGAAGGTCCGTACCCATGCACTGGCTCTTCACGGTTTCCCAGGACCTTCTTACCAGTAAGCATCATGCTGAAGGTCCGTACCCATGCACTGGCTCTTCACGGTTTCCCAGGACCTTCTTACCAGTAAGCACCGTGCTGAGAGTCCGTACCCATCCTCATGCCTATCCAACCATTTTTGTTGTGTTCTGCAATGACGGAAGCCCCCATGCCCACCAGGCAGAGCACGCAGAGGGTCCTGCAGGAGCAGAAGCTGTTGACAGGGATGAGTCCCCTCGTTTCCATCAGAGATGCTGATGAGAGTCCATAATCTCTGTGTCTAATGTGATCAGCAGAAGGAAAGCTGTGCTCCCTCAGGGAAAGCTCTGCCACCAAAAACCCTTTAAACCCCCCAAAACTTTGCCCTGCGTATCTGTCAGCTACCCATGGCCAGATTTCATAATGAGACCACAACAAACAGAAAAACAGCTCTATTTTATTTTTTTTTTTTAAACAGAAACCCAGCTCTTTCCTTTATCAACACATCAGTTTGGACTTTTTCATTTTCCTTCCTAACCACTTGTAAAGGGCATTTGTAAAGGCCTGTACACATTACAGGTTGCACACGATACAGGTCCTCTACTTCTTTTGCTGCTAATCCAACTTTACGTGTCCACTTTTCAGTGCCTCCCTCCCACCAGTCCACCCTTCCTCTGGTTGTGTCACCTCCCTTGCCAAAAGAACGGTCTTTTTTTTTTTTTCCCCCATCTCAGCTGCCCTAAATCAACCCCAGCAGCTGAAACCATGAATTGCAGGAACACCAACATGGAGAATGTGGATGGTGATGGGTGACAAGCCTTATGGCTTGGCCGTGCAGCCCACAGTGGTGGTTGTATTGGCCATCCTTGCCCTCGTTAGGAATTGCTTAACACCACCCCATCTGCTATCGGCCTTCTCCTTCTTGGAAACCCTGGTGAGATTGCTCCTTGAATCCTGTGTTCAGTCCTGGGCCCCTCACCACAAGAAAGATGTTGAGGCTCTGGAGCGAGTCCAGAGAAGAGCAACAAAGCTGGTGAAGGGGCTGGAGAACAGGCCTTATGAGGAGCGGCTGAGAGAGCTGGGGGTGTTTAGCCTGGAGAAGAGGAGGCTGAGAGGAGACCTCATTGCTCTCTATAACTACCTGAAAGGAGGTTGTGGAAAGGAGGGTGCTGGCCTCTTCTCCCAAGTGACAGGGGACAGGACAAGAGGGAATGGCCTCAAGCTCTGCCAGGGGAGGTTTAGGCTAAACATTATGAAAAAAAAATTCACAGAAAGAGTCATTGGACACTGGCAGAGGCTGCTCAGGGAGGGGGTTGAGTCACCTTCCCTGGAGGGGTTTAAAGGATGGGTGGACGAGGCGCTGGGGGACATGGTTTAGTGTTTGATAGGAATGGTTGGACTCGATGATCTGGTGGGTCTTTTCCAACCTGGTGATTCTATGATAGAGGTGATATCCTGATAATTGTAACAGTCATGTGCAGAGCGGTGATGGCAGGAGTGGCAGCTGACATTGTCTTGGTGGCAATGATTGCTCTTGGCAGCTTCCTGCCTAATAAAGACATCCTTCGAAGAGCAACTCCTATGCACCAAGGATGTTTTGACTGTCATGATCTATCTTCCCTTCTCATTCTTTTTTCCCACTGTGATTGTTGCCTTAAAGGGTAAAGTTTTAATTGTTAACCCTATTGGAGAAAATGCTCTTATGGAGGATCAGCAAGGAGATACACCTAAATAGGCTCGATGAGGGGCTCAAGTCTCCACTAGGCTCTGCAGAATTGTCCATTAATAATGCTTTACTTTCGATAGAAGAGGGAAAATTGAGTTTATCACTCCCATCCTCTCATGACAGGCATGCAGTGTGGACAGATGGAGGTCCACCAGGATCTCTTAGGCTACATTGATTTCCTGGGCACAAGAATTATCCCACTGGGAAGGGTAGGTACACTGCCGTGGGCCACAATCCATCAAGGCCAAGTCTCCCTCTAATTTGTGAAAAGCCAGATTTTGTCATCGAGAGCCAAAGAGAAGATTAAATTTATTGCAGCAGGACTAAACTCAACCAGGGCACCCGCGGTACTAGGGGAACCTGGATTTTCCAAAACTAAATGGGACTGGATTTGGATGTGAGACAAAACCCGGGCAGCCAGTTAAAGGAAGCCTCATTAATTCTTGCTTTTCTTTCCTTTAATCATCGTCTGCCCACACTATGGGCAGATATCCAGGGTATCCAGACACTAAGCATGGAGTTCCTCTGCCTTCAGTTAGACAATTAAAAGTTAGGCATATAAATAGCCATTTAAACCCTCTCTGCATATCAAAGAGATATACATGCTTAGCTGCTCCACCAATAGTTAATTCATAGCTGCAAAATCAACTGGAAACTGTCAGCTTAAAAATAAAATTTCTTCCTCTCCCATTTTTAACAGTAAAAGTGAGTTTTAAGAGAATGACTTCTGTTTATTCAAAACCCTTAAGGACATGAAAAATACTCATTTTAGTCACTAATTCCATCAAAGATTGGCCCTTGAGATTTGCTCAGTGAATTGCTTAGCATTAAACTCAAAAGTACACTGAAAAGTTTACATGTTAGGTATCCAAGACCTTGGTTATTTGATGTATCCTAAAGGAATTTTACATTCTGGTTTGCATTTAAATTTAAGTGCTGGCTTGCATCTGTCAGTTTACAGAAATTTCCACTGGAAATAAAGAGTTATTGCCACCAATAAGCCCCAAATTAGTATTATTCATCATTATCTAGGAAGGCTTAAAAGATGCATAAATTAGAAATCAAAACAGAGCAGCGGCAGGCGATGTAACTGCCTAAGCAAATATGTTCACGGTGTGTCCACCTGGTTAGGAAACACAGTTTAAAGGCAAGTGTGGGTTGTAAATCTCCAAGTTTTACAATGAGCAGCCAAGGAGAATCAACCCTGCTTAAGGGACATAGCTATGAATTGTAAATGAAAAACATGATTAAAATCAAATGATTCAAATTAAGACCTTCTCCTTCCTTATTTTAAATCGTGATTAAAATTCATAATTTAATCCACATCAATTTCAATCAAAGCACCCTGCCATAAGATGAGGTTTTGAGCTCTTTGTGAGGCTTTAATGAGAAAAAAAAAAAAGGACATTCTCCTGCTAAATGCAGTTAATGGGAATTTATTGTTACCATTCATAGGACATAACTATCTGAGAGGCCTTCAAAATCACATAGACTGAGAGTCCTGAGGAGATTTACTTTAGCTATCTGGGAAAAGCATAAGGAAACAAAACCATTTTCTATACCAGGGTGTTGTAATAAGCTCAAAACTTACTTTTCTGCATTGTTCCACGGGACCACTCAGGGCAGGAAAATTTATCACTTGTGTCAGAGATCAGGTTCTCTCATTGCTTTTTTGAATTACCGTGAGGCTTGGGCGAGCGTGGAGGTGATGATCTCAAGAACCACTGAGGTGGGCTGAGATTAACTCCTGCATGCTTGAAAAATGAGGTCAAGGGTTGGAGTTTAGCTTGCCGGCTTCACAGCCGATGTGGTGCCGTATCCTATTTCGATAATGTTTTAACTTGGTTGTCTCTTGGCTGGATGAGGCTTAGCTAGGAGACACACAGCTACTTCATCCTGTTTGCAGCATGTGCATCACTGCTTCCCAGGTTTTCATTGCCACGGGTGATTTTTGGTGTGCTTGATTCACAATAAATCTATAGAATCATAGAATGGTTTGGGTTGGAAGGGACCTTAAAGATAATCCAGTTCCAACCCCGCTGCCATGGGCAGGGATTGCTGGATCAGGTTGCTCCAAGCCCCATCCGACCTGGCCTTGAACACCTCCAGGGATGGGGCATCAATGACTTCTCTTGGCAACCTGTGCCAGTGCCTCACCACTCAAACAGTGACAGATTTCTTCCTAATATCTCATCTAAATTCTCTCCTCTTTCAGCCCGAAACTTTCCTCCCTTGTCCTATTCCTGCCCTTCCTGGCACAGAGCCCCTCCCCAGCTTTCCTGTAGGTCCCCATTTAGCTCTGGAAAGTTCATGTGCCCTTTGAAAAGGCAGCAGAGAGCACAAACACTTCACAACACTGTGTCAAACTATATCAAGGGGCTGATCCATCTCAAAACCAAACCGATATTAGGAGAAAAAAATAATTTAAAAAGGAAAATAAAACAAGAGGGGGTCATTTCATGCATTTATAGCACTTTGCTACTTTCTCTGCTTTGCCAACAGAAGCCCACGAGAATAAATTGTTATTTATTTATTTGTTATTTTTATTTATTTAGGCTCCAGGTCACCAGGAGCTAGAGAGTGGAACGATGGTTGAAAAAAAGGATGAATGGGAATGCTAGGTTTGAATTGTACAGTCGCAACCTGATTTGAGGATCTTCCTTAACAGCTAGTGTAGCACCTGGTAGAAAACATCTCTTACCTGTTTTTCAAACATTCCTTCTATTGCTTAACAGAATAGAAATGTCCAACGTGGACAATTTTAATTGCTTAATTAGTAATCTAGGTATCTATATCTGTCTCCAGGACCTTGGTTACTTGATGCTATTCCAGTATAACCACTGCTAACAGGATCCGTGCTGGGGAACACAGAGCACTGCTTTAACTACTCTGCTTTTTCTCATCATCATCAAGGCATAACGGTATCTTGATAAGCAGCATGTAACAGTCACTCTGAGAGCTATCAATTTTCCACAGGCTGTGGCAGTATCACTGAAACTTTTCCCTTTTTCCCCCATTTGTGTACGTGGTGGAATGTCTTATCTCACCCTCCTGCCTCAAGTGTCTGGGGAGGAGAAAAAAAAATTGGCCTTTGCTATTAGGTTTCAAAGAAAGAGTTTCTCAAACACAGTTTCTCTAAACCCTTCAGCAGAGTCTTTCAAGTCCTCTTTGTCAAAGTCAGAAATCTGGCATTTTCTCTTTGCCTGTATTTAGCAGAAGCCACTTAGAATAAATGCCTGACAAAGTTGTCTCCTTATTTCTCCACGATAGATTTAATACTTCTTTAAGTACTACAGCTTAATAACTCTAAGCCACTTTCTACCTCCTCCACCAGTTAAAATTACTAAAATCAATTAAGGCTGAGAGAGAAGTTTTCAACCTTTGCCATTAATAACTAAGGCCTTATTCTTCCACTGCAAAATGACCTTCCTCCTCCCTTTCACCAGTCTTGTGAGCCGTATGCTATAAGACCAAAGCCTACACGCAGAGTTTGTAAGAGAAAGAAAAAATGCTGGATTAATCCAATTTTTATTAAGGATGCTATGATTATAAGCCAGGCTTCGAAGCAACATCTAAAATGGGACTAACTCAGAAACAAAAAAAAATCTTTTCCATTTTGGAGGAGATTTTAACGCAGATCTTGGCTGCCTATTTCTAGGCAGACAGGTGCATCTGTCCTGCACCTGGCTTCAAACAGAGACTTTGTTTTAAAACCCAAAGACTCTATTCTTCTTATATGCCTTTCCGTTTTGAAGGCTTTAGGGTGTATTCCTGACTCATCCCCAGAATTTCTTCCAAATCCCGAAACATACATTTTTTTTGGATGTTTTTAAGCAAATACAGATACTGTTATGCAACTTAAGGATATCCAGGGTCAGATCCTGGGCATTTTTGGGGTAGCATCAGACCCTGAAGAGAAGCATGTATGGAGACAAGTGTCTCTAGGCCCCAAGTCCTCCCTAGACACATCTGAATTGTCTTCAGAAGATGCCCGTCTTTCTCTTTCCTAACAGCAACTGGATTCATAGAATCACAGAATCGCCAGGTTGGAAGAGACCCACTGGATCATCGAGTCCAACCATTCCTATCAAACACTAAACCATTCAGAGACAACTCTGCTCCAACTCTAAATATCTTGGTCAAGATGACCTACATGACATCAGCTTTGGTTCTTCAATAGGAGGAAAAAGCAGCTTGTTCAGAAGTACAGAAGAGCTGGCAACACCAGGACTACCAGTTTTCCCTTCCTCTGCACGGCCCCTCATCCATGGGACCAGTTCCTTTTCTGCTGCCACCCAGCCTAGCACTATGCTGAAATGCAGGACACCTTGGACATTACACACAAGCTGAGCCATGCTGAAAGCCCAATCTCAACCTGGGATGTTGCCTTAGAATCATAGAATCATAGAATCACCAGGTTGGAAGAGACCCACCTGATCATCAAGTCCAACCATTCCTATCAATCACTAAACCATGCCCCTCAGTGCCTTGTCCACCAGTGCCTTAAACCCCTCCAGGGAAGGTGACTCAATCCCCTCCCTGGGCAGCCTCTGCCAGTGCCCAGTGACCTTTTCTGTGAAAAATATTTTCCTAATATTCAGCCTAAACCTTCCCTGGCTTCCTGCAGCTGGTTTATTTGTAGGGATACATCCAAAAGCAGGTGCTTCAGCATCATTGAATTCCCATCGCCCTAAATAAAGGCTCATTTCCCTTCGCTTATCCCTTCTATTTTATGCTGGGCATTGAGGCTTTACACTGAGTTAATTTTAATATGTCGTTTGCATTCTCCCAGTCTCCTTGAAATACTTTGTCACCAAACTGTCACCGGTGCGGTCCTGGCCTGAGGCCAAGCGAGCTGTGAGACGCATGTTATTTACGGGATGGGAAAGGTGCCTGCCACATGCAGAGCAGCGTGCGCTGCAAAGATGCAAAGGTTTGCAAAGCAGCCACATTTAGTGATGAGAAGAACTTCAGCAAGAAGACCTGGGACCCAATAAGCAAATGATCAATGGGAGATACTTGTGGCTTCAGGGTCAGGAGCAACTTCATTCCATATCTTGAAGGAGAGAGGATGTTTTTCCTCTTTATGATTGATGGTGTATCCTGGTATTTGCTGGTTCCCAATGGCCCTCAGCAATATTCGTTACCCACAGCTGACTCTAAAACACACTGTGGCTCAAGTCAAATGAATATGTGCACACAACCCTCAAGAAGGTCACCCTAAATAACCCACCACACTTTTGCACTCCCAGAAGTCAATAACGTTACTACTGTTGGCATTTTCAAAGTCTCCAGCAGGCACTATTATAGCACTATTTACAACTCACAGCAGGCAGCTAACTTGAAGCTGGATAAGTCATCCTTGAAAGAACCTGCCCCTCACCCTTGGTTGTGGAAGGAAGTGAGGACACTGATATCCATCACCTAGAAGTTTAGCTAGAAGAAAAATACCACTGTGTCAGCATGGCCCCAGGTGGTCACATTGTAAGGGGGTAGAAAGCAGCAGTGCAAAGTCAGCAGCTTCTCCTGAAACACAGCAGGAGCTCCAAATCTACTAAATGCTATGATAAAAGCCCTCTAAATGGGACTCATGACTTCTCCACCCTCCCCCTGAAGTGTTGCCAGGTTGCGTCTGGCCATGGAAAGCTCTTGTTGCGTTGCCTACTAGCCAGGCCTTCATTGATGCTATTTGTACTGCAGCTGTCCTGGAGAACCTAACAGAGAGCATCTCCCCATCCCTTAACACTCATTGCACAGTCTCTCCACCAAACAGTGTGCAGTATAAACAAACAAAAAAAAGAGAGATAGATAGCGAGTTTTTTAAACAGCACTTCAGCTCTCCAGCTGATAACGTATCACATATGGGGGTTTGTACAATAATAAGGTAGATCATCTTTTTCTCCCCAGTTTGGTCTACCTTCTTGGGCAGAGCTCAAAATTAACATGGTTTTAGATATAGACTAGTCCCACTGCTTAGGCACCTCGAAACTAGAGCTGTGATATGGGCAGAGCACATCCCTTCTGCCTCATGCAGTTTTAAGTAAGTGGATCTATGTATTTCTCAAGGACATCCAGAGCAAAACACGGCTACAACAGACAAATAGGCATTTAGAGCTGTTAAAGCCTGATGAAGCTTGGACTACTGATCCCAGACTTTTCCAAATAATAAAGAAGCAACAGGAGAAAGCACCCAGCCCTGGGGTGTTGGACAAATCACACCAGGCAGTCCGGAGAAAAAAATTTGCTTTGGTTAAGCCCTAACGGCACATAGAGAGGGATTTGGGGGAAATGGGTTGCGCATCCCCAATGCAGCAGGACCTGCAAAATTCCCGTGGAGAATCAAGCTCGAGCCTGGTTGCCTCACAAGCAGCAAGAGAAGGATTTGGTGGATTTGCTTGGCAATCCCAAACCCAAAAGTTGCGTTTTCTGCAACATGGACTATTTGGCAAATCCCTGGGGGTTACGGCGAACTGCACAGAGGTAGCTGGAGAACAACAAATGCCAGATGATTATATGGATCGATTAGAACTAAAAAAAAAAAGCTAAGTTGGGTCAGGAGCTTTCTGCGAAGGGCAGGCATTACAGGAATTCAGTAAAAACATCCTTAGGTGGAGATTGGGCAGTTATAGAAGGAGCCGTGCATGTAAACAGGCTTTGGAGGAGGAAGTTGGCAGAAGCATGCGAAAACGCTTGGGAAAGTTTGCAAGATTTCACATGCCTGCACACGGGGAATGGACCAAACCGGGCCACCCGGATTCCTGCAAAGTTCAAACCCTCTGTAACATTTGGCTCTGAGCAGGGCCGAGGGTGGCCGTCGGTCATGCAAATGCACTGTCATGCTGGGAGTGGGACTGAAGGTGAGGGGGATGCATGTTTCTGCTCACGTTTCGCTAACCATCAGCTCAGCAGCTGGAAAGGAGGAATTTCTGCACACTCTTGGGTGGGTTGTTTGCAATGTGCTCCATCCTTCTACTGCTTGGACCCCGTGGAGATGTTGCTATTGAAGGCAGATGGGCTCAGGGCTTGAGTTGCTGTAGCACAGAGCAGCTCAGCTGGGTGTTCTGATGGGATCCTACTTCTCCAGGGCATTAGACCTCTAAGGATGAATCTCCACTCATCCCATCCTCTCTGGCCTTACAGAGCATCAAGACACTCTGGGTGCTGGCATGGGTCCCTGGGGACAGGGCAAACCCAATCCAGCATCAAGGAGAAGGGGACAAAATTCACAGCAAGTGCAAGCAGGTGGGATGGATGTGGTCCTGGACCTAAATCCCAGCAGCCCCTCTCCGCCTTTGTATAGCGCTATGACACCCAGAATAACACTAGGGCTATCGCACAGCCTGAGGGATCCTTGCTGGCTATAATTAACTTCATCAGTTCCCATGCCCTGAGTCCCCTAACACCCCAGAGCTCGTGTTGGCAGGCTTAGGTCTTTTAAAGCATGCAGACAGGGAGAGAAAAGTCATGATTTATAGGGAAAATAATATCCAAAGTGCAACCCCAGCCTCCCTGCAAATGCTGAGAGCAGATATTTCCAGCCGGTCTCCCGTCACTGCCAACATGAAAGATCATCAACCTCCTCATCATAAGCTTTTAAAACAACTTTCTGGAATTAAATCAGGGTATTGCATGTTTCCAGCTCCTTTCATCCACGGATCTTCAAGTGCTTTACAAACAATACTTTAATTAAGCCTCCTAAACAGACCCATGGGGTATGATTACCATGTCTGCTTTGCCACTGGGGAATCAAAGGCATTGCACTGCTGAAAGGGCTTGCAAAAAAGGCTGCAAAAATCAAAGTTCATCCAACAGCAAATATATAAGGAGACCCATTCTACTTAGATGCTGATTTTAGAACTCTCTGGTTAGCAAGGTTTGTCTTCTCCAGTAGATGCGGCCCCAATTATCTGCTCCTGCCCACGTCAAGATTAGTATTCAATGGATAAAACGGATTCTAAAAAAACTGAACATCTTTGACAGCCTGTCCTGAACAAACACTAACTCCCAGTACCAGGAGCCAGGAAGCTTTGGAAATAAAAAGTGGTGTTTTGGCAACAAGGATTTAAAACCCATCAATCTTTGGTTTGCTTTGAGCTGGGGAAAAAAGGGCTCATCTCAGGTAAAATCCCTTCCTGCCCCCAGGACAGGTTTGAGCTGTGGTTCTTTTTAATCCCCTGGGAATAAAAAGTATTGTTTCTCTCATCCTGATGCAATTTTGCTATCATACCCCCCTGTGGGACAGAATATCTAATATGGGGAAAGAACAAATAAAACAAAATGTCCTGTGAACATGCTGTAATGGGTAACTGCGAGTCCCTCACAGGCTCCTTGAATTGGAAGATGTTTTTCACCCGATGTCACATTTGCTGCATCTCTTGAACACACTGGCCGTGCCTTGTCTGATGCTGATTTTATTCTGATTTACAGCAGGGGAAATCAGAGGGGATCTCTGCAGAATCAAGGGGTTGGGATGATATAAACCTGGAGGCCACTATTTCCAGCAAAACTGCTGTACCCAAAATAACTGCTTTTAACAACTTCAGCCACCTTAGGCTGATTCTACTCTGCGAAACACACGATGTTGTTACCTCCTTCCTCATGACACCCAAAACCATGCTCCAAAATCCCAATTCCCTGCTCGCCCACCCCAGTCACATCACAACAGAGCAAGGCATGCAAGCTCCATCTCAATCACCATTTTTTAAGATACTAAAAATCTTACAGTTTCACTAATAAATCCAACTTCCTCCCATTTTGGGGAGGAAAAAAAGGCAAATTTGAGGCTTTGAGTAACTCAGATGATTGCAGCCAACACCAGCCCTACAGGTAAGCACCACTGAGACTCCAAGCACTAACACCCAGCAAGGAAGGATGCCTAGTTTGGCCCCTAACAAAGCAAATCTTGGTGTAAATACTCTGGGAACAACATAAAAGTGTGCCTAAGGAGCTTATTTCAGAACTTAAGAACATTGCTAATGGCAGAAAATACTGTTTTGAAGGATTTAATCAAACAATTGCTGAGAAAAATGTAATAGGATCACTTGATAGCGTTATAGAAACAGGTCCCTCCACCATCCTCCCACTAAAAGCCAGTTTTGTACCAATCCCAGCATATTTACTGCTCCGTTTTGAAAAACAGAACAAAACCTTCCGAGAAGGCCAAGTCAGCTAAACTCCGCTAAATTCTGGCCAGCACAAGAAAAATTGCATTAGCGTCTCCTACTTTATGCCAGTATTAATGAGCTGAGGCTTTTTGAGTTTTAAAGGGAAGAGAAATCTTCTCTTTTAAAGCCCCTAATTGGCATTAGGGAAGAATGGGGGCTTTCCACCCGCTCACCCACCAAGCCACAGCACCGCGAGTCTGGAGATAGCAGGAATGAAATAGGCAGGCAGAGATTTCAGGCAGACCTCTGAATTCACTCCATACTTAAACCTCCAGGGCCCTGCCTCCTCTTGTGCTTTTACCTCCGGAGTATCTCTCAGCTTTTGTTACCTTCAATAAAAGTCCAGCCAAGGCTCCACTGGGAGACATGAGACGGAGTAAGTTTTCACTTTCTCCTATTTTGTTTTGTTTTGTTATATTTTATTCCATCCCATTCTATTTTATTCCACTCCATTCTATTTTATTCTATTCCATTCTATCCTATTTGATGCTGTTCTATTTTATTCTATTTTATTTTATTCTATTCTATTCTATTTTATTATATTCTATTTTACTCTATTTTATTTTATTCTATTCTATTCTATTCTATTCTATTTTATTATATTCTATTTTATTCTATTTTATTTTATTCTACTTTATTCTGTTTTCCCCTACTTCATCTTCCCTGACTACAGGGAAGATACACTCGACTCCTCCCTGACTTGATTCACTTCTAAAATAATCGGTGCATTTCCTTTCCCCGCTACTTTTTGGTGCAGTTTATGACCATCTCTCCAACAAAATACCCTGACAAAGACCCAGACCTTCCGCTGCATCACCCACAGCTGTTTCCACAGCACCTTTAACCCCAGCACTATTGCAGGGCTTGAGTCATAGAATCATAGAATCACCAGGTTGGAAGAGACCCACCAGATCATCGAGTCCAACCATTCCTATCAAACACTAAATCATGTCCCTTAGCGCCTTGTCCACCTGTGCCTTAAACACCTCCAGGGAAGGCGACTCAACCCCCTCCCTGGGCAGCCTCTAACAGTGCCCAATGACCCTTTACGTGAAAAAGTTTTTCTTAATGTCCAGTTCCCACTCCCCATCCAGCATGAAGCATGGGACATTAGGAAGAATTTCCTCACTGAAAGGGCTATCGGGCACTGGCAGAGGCTGGTTGAGTCCCCACCCCTGGAGATGTTTAAAATATGAGTAAATGAAGTGCTTAGGGATGTGATTTAGGACTGGACAGGTACGGTTAGGCTTGGTGACCTCAAAGGTCTTTTCCAGCCTAGTGGTTCTATGATTTTATGATCCCACGCAGCTGCCTCACAGCAAAAAGTCTCCAGATGTTTACCCTTTTTCCAACTCTATCAACTTCCACTGGGGAATTGCTGTCTCCCACCAGCTTTTCCCCACTTTTCTCTCCTGCCACCATCCAGGGGCGAGGGCTCATGTCCCATCCCTGCAGCACCTGGCAACTTGGACCACTTCAAGAACCACTGAACCCACTCGAAGCAAAGCTCCCCCCTTTGCTTTTGGGACCCTAAAAAAGAGCTGTGAGGCTCAGGGCTTTTACACATCAGCCTCCAAGACCCCAAACCCCCTGGACCTTTGTGCAGCCGGATGAGGGAGGGAAGAAGCAGCGTGTTTAGCTCATCCCGTTGCATAAAGAAACAAGCACTGCGGCTCCTAGAGCCCCAAGTTGAGCTGCTGGGGGTGGCTGGATGCTCTTAGTTTCTAAATAAGAAGGTTAACCAGGCTGGATTGGGGAAGCGGGCGCTCACTCAGCATCCTCCACTTGATTTTTTCCGCCTTTCTGCAAGATTTTCTTCGAACTCCCGGACAGCGAAGGGAAAAAAAGGAAGGGAAAAGCCGAAAGATGCTTGAGATGGGGGGGAAAAAGGCAAAAAGCGAAGGTAAAGGGGGGGGGGGGATGCTGGTACTTACCGAGCAGCAGCAGCGGCAGCAGGAGTGATGCCCGCATGGTGCCTCAAGGCTCCCGACCCCGCAGCAGCTCCCAGCTCTCTCCCCTGGTCCCAGCCCCGCTCCCAGCCCCGTCCCAACCCCCCCCCGGCATCTCCTGCCACCGGGGGAGGGGACACTGCGGTCCTGGACCGCCCCCGCCTCCGCCCCCTGCACCGGGAGGGATGGGGATGGGGGGGGGGGGGGGATGCAAAAAGGGGAGTCCATCTGCTTGGGGGATTTGGGGGGGTGAGGAGGTTTGGAGGGGATCTGGGGGTCCCACCTGCATGGGGGAGGTGTGGTGGGGTGAGGGCAGCTGGGAGGAATTTGGGAGATTTAGGGGTCCCACCTGCATGGGGGATATTTTTAGGATTTGTCAGGGTTGGAGGGGATTTGGGGGTCCCACCTGCATGGGAGAGTTTTGGGTGTTTTTGTTGGGATTGGAGGAGATTTGTCAGATTTTGGGGGTCTCACCTTCATGGGGGAGATTTGGGGGTTTGTCAGGGTGAGAAGAGTTAGAGGAGATTTGGGGGTCCCGCCTGCATGGGGGAGATTTGGAGGTTTTGTCAGGATTGGAGGGGATTTAGGGATCCCACCTGCATGGTGGAGATTGAGGGGTTTGTCAGGGTGAAAGGGATTAGAGGAGATTTGGGGGGGTCTCACCTACATGGTGGAGATTTGAGGGTTTTGTCAGAGTTGTGGGGGATTTAAGAGTCCCATCTGCATGAAGGAGATTTGGGGGTTTTGTTGGGGTGGGAGGGGACTTAGGGGTCCCACAAGCATGGTGGATATTTAGGGGTTTTGTCAGGATTGGAGGGGATTTGGGGGTCCCACCTGCATGGGGGAGATCTAGGGGTTTGTCACAGTGAGAGGGGTTGGAAGGGATTTGGGGGTCCCACCTGCATGGGGAAGTTTGGGGTGTTTTTGTCAGGGTTGGAGGAGATTTGTCAGATTTTGGGGGTCCCACCTGCATGGGGGAGATTTGGGGGTTTGTCAGGGTGAGAAGGGTTAGAGGAGATTTGGGGGTCCCGCCTGAATGGGGGAGATTTGGGGCTTTTGTCAGGATTGGAGGGGATTTGGGGGTCCCACCTGCATGGGGAAATTTGGGGTGTTTTTGTCAGGGTTGGAGGAGATTTGTCAGATTTTGGGTGTCCCACCTGCATGGGGGAGATTTGGGGGTTTGTCAGGGTGAGAAGGTTTAGAGGAGATTTGGGGGTCCCGCCTGAATGGGGGAGATTTGGGGCTTTTGTCAGGATTGGAGGGGATTTGGGGATCCTACCTGCATGGTGGAGATTAAGGGGTTTGTCAGGACGAAAGGGCTTAGAGGAGGTTTGGGAGGGTCTCACCTACATGGTGGAGATTTGAGGGTTTTGTCGGAGTTGTGGGGGATTTAAGAGTCCCATCTGCATGAGGGAGATTTGGGGGTTTTGTTGGGGTGGGAGGGGATTTAGGGGTCCCACAAGCCTGGTGGATATTTAGGGGTTTTGTCAGGACTGGAGGGGATTTGGGGGTCCCACCTGCATGGGGGAGATCTCAGGGTTTATCACAGTGAGAGGGGTTGGACGGGATTTGGGGGTCCCATCTGCATGGGGGAGATGTGGTGGGGTGAGGGTAGCTGTGGGGAATTTGGGAGATTTAGGGGTCCCAGCTGCATGGGGGAGATTTTTAGGATTTGTCGGGGTTGGAGGGGGATTTGGGGGTCCCACCTGCATGGGGGAGATTTGGGGTTTTTGTCAGGATTGGAGGGGATTTGGGGGTCCCACCTGCAAGGTGGAGATTGAGGGGTTTGTCAGGTTGAAAGGGATTAGAGGAGATTTGTGAGTCCCACCTGCATGGTGGAGACTTGAGGGTTTTGTTGGGGTTGAAGGGGTTTTGTGGGACTTGGGGTTGCCACCTGCATGAGGGGGGATTTAGGGTATTCATCAAGATGAAGGCTTGGAGGGAATTTGGGGTTTTCATTGGGATGGAGACTTATGCGGGATTTGGGACTCCTGCCTGCGTAAGGAGGTTTTGGGGTTCCCACCTGCCTGGAGGGAATTTGAGGTTGTCATCAGAATGGGGGAGGTTGAGTGATGGGGGCTTGAGGAGGGATTTAGGCTTTCACCTGCACAGGGGTTTTCAGATTGATCTCAGATTCTCACCCGCGTGGGTAAGGATTTGGGGTTTTCATCTGGATGACAACCTGGGTGTCAGTCTGGGATTCCCACTACATGGGGAAAAAACGGGATTTTTATCAGTGTAGGCTTTTAGGAATGGGTTACAAAGATAATCAAAGGGCTGGAGCAACTCCCATACGAGGACAGGCTGAGAGAGTTGGGATTGTTCAGCCTGGAGAAGAGAAGGGTTGGGGAGACCTTAAAGCAGCCTTCCAGTACCTGAAGGGGCTACAGAAAAGCTGGTGAGGGACTTGTTAGAAGGACATGGAGTGATAGCGTGAGAGGGAACAGCTTTAAATTGGAAGAGGGAAGATTTAGATTAGACATTAGGAAGAAATTCTTCATTATGAGGTTGGCGAGGCACCAGCCCATGTTGCCCAGGGAAGTTGTGGATGTCCCATCTCTGGAGATGTTCAAGGACAGGTTTGATGGGGCTTGGAGCAACCTGATCCAGTGGGATGTCCCAGTTCATGGCAGGGGGTTGGAACTGGATGATCTTTAAGGTCCCTTCCAACCCAAACCTTTCTATGATTCTATGATTCTATGATTCTATGATTCTATGATTCTATGGTTCTGTGGTTCTATGGTTCTATGGTTCTAGGAATGGGTTTGGTATTTTTATCTGGGTGGAGTGTTGGGGGTTGATTTTGGATTCCCACCTGGGTGAGAGTTACTTGGGATTGTCGCCTCAGTAGGGCTTGATTTGGGATTCTCACCATGGCTGGATTGAACTGGGGGTCCTATAAGTGTGTGTGCGCGTGGGAATAATTTGAGATTGCTTTCTGCAGGCACGCACACTCTTCCCCACCACTGTCTATGCTCTGATCGTACAAAATTCCCTTAATCCCTCCTCTTCCCCTGAGTGACCTCGTAATTCCCTGGACTGGGAGGTGATGAAGGCCCAGGGGATGCAATGTGGGGACTTCTTGGGGGAGGGTCATTGCCTGGGGTAGGGGGGCAGCACCCCACCTCCACAACATCTATGTTGGTCATTCCTTGATCCTTGAGACTCAGCATGGTGCTCACATCCAAGCTTCAGACCCACGGAGTCCCCCAGCATCTTCTTTGGAACTAGGCTGTGCTTTAAAATATTATATAGAGAAATTAATGTATGTTTGCATAAGATGTTTTCTAAGAAAGGTTTGCACCAGTTCAAAAATGTCTCAAAGGAAGAAACATCCCCAAATGACTAAAGACAAAATTATTATTAAGTCTATGCACTTTTTATATGAAGAGAGGGAAGGATGCTGAAAGTTTTTTATCTGACGTTCAGGCAAGGAGCATTCACTGCAGTTCGGAGGAGACTGAAAATGAGCTCAGAGCTTTGCTCTGAATCCTCCTTGCACAGGCAGACCCAACAAAACCATGAAACTTCCCCAGCTTGGATCCAGAGGTGGTAAAAATAACCTTCATTCCAAAAATGATTTTTCAGATATGGGTTTCTTGATACCTTCAGTTGAAGGTGGACTTTATTCTCATTGCGAGGTCACCTTGAAAAGACTTGAGGAGAGGCTTGTGGGTTAGCTCGCTCAGTGCTCCCTACCTGCTTTGCATGATGTCCCCAGAAAGGCTTCTTATCCTTATTTTAGCTTCTGGGTCAGTGCCAGAGCGAGACTTTCTGTGTCCCTCAGCCCAGCCTCACCTCCTCTTGCTGTGACTCTGCATTACACAGCACCTAAAAGCCATAGAAACTCGTGTTGCAATGAATGAATGAATGAGTTGATGCACATTATTAATCTTGCCATTCGAGATTATGAGAGAGGCAGTTTCTTCTTTCTCTGTGGAATATTTTTAATAACAGATGAATCCCCCCCTGCCATACACATACTCTCCCAATCAGCATATTTTGGCGTTAACTGCGAAGTCAAGACAGCCTAAGGAAAAACCTGGGCTGCATCAGTGTTCCTGGGATGGAGAGGAGACAAGTGATGCTGAGATCCTCAGACTCTCTGTTTGCTGCACCAGGACCCATAATATGCTGCAAAAATACCTCGTGGCACATTGCTCTGCGGTAACAATATCTGGGAGACTGGGATCCCCCTAAGGTGTCTTTAGTCTCCTGGGTGGGCGAGGGCTGTGGCAAGAGCAGGCAAGAGCAGACAAGATCAGAGCTCCTTTGGCAGCGACTAAAATAGATCTAAGGAAAATAAAATGGGAAGAAATCCACTTAAAAATCAGGCTGGCTTCAATGACCATTGAGTTTATGGTGTAATGATTGTACAGAGAGTTAGGAGGAGAAGAAAATCATCTGGCTGACCTCATCAGCAGATCCAGGCTGTACTGGTCCTTTAGCCTTGTGCTGGGAGGAGGGAACTCGCCCCCTGAGCATTTGATGTGTAAGTCTTTTTAGATTGCTGATTGGGCTGCAAGTTTTCTCTTAAATTAGTAGAACAGGCATCCTGCCACTTAGATGGGGAGTTTTGTCAGTTCTCAGCAGGGGTTTCCTCTCAGCTGGACCTCCTTTTGCCCTAAGAGACAAGGAGGAGACTGTAGCCACTGCATGGAGAGCATGGATGCTGTGCAGAAAGCTTCTTTGAGAGGTCTGTGGTTATCATCAGATACTCAGATTGTAAGGGCTCTGCCATCTGTGCTGGGTATTGCTTCTCTGTCAGCAGGGCTAACTCCAGAGTGTCTCCAACCTCCTCTCTGACTGCTCCCTGCTGCATGGTCATGCAGCTCCTCCCTTGCTGCAAGCTTTAGCTGCTGGCAATTGCCATGGGGGTTAAATAACGACACAGCATCCACTTATTGGGATAAAGCTTCATCCAGACACATGGTGTTAAACCTCCTTTTCCAAGTGGGTAGCAGAAAAGACTCACGTTATTCTGCTGCTTTGCAGGGTCCGGGTACCTTCCCGTTTGAATCAGCTTGGAATCTGCCTTTTGTCTCTGCTGCAAAAAGGATAATTATTAAGAGAGTGTCAGATCAAGACTATGAATCATGAGCAGCTGAAGGAAAAAAAGAAAGGGATATTTAGCATGACTGCTTCAAAAGCTTCTGTTAAAGCATATCTTGCTTCAATGCCTAAACATCATCTGGGCAAGAGGGTCATAGAAAGTCCTAACCTGGGAAACTCTGTGCTTCTGGGGTTATTGGAAAGGCAACAGTTTCAAAGAAACAGATAAACAGCCTTTTGCACCCAAAGATGTGCAACATTTCCAACTGGGAGCTCTATCACGAGTGTCCCAGCTCTATATACTGGCATCACAGGGTCAGGAAATTCTGTAAAAGCTTTTTAACTTTCAACTCCAAACATGAAAAAGCATGCATTAGAAGTGCAGAGAAACCTTTGGGAGAATGGTCTGCACATCTGCCTGAAGAACAGAACAAAAAGATAAGAAATTACTACAAAATTTATCAACATTATTATTATTTAAAATCTCCTGGGCTTAGGTCAGCCAGGTGTCTTTTTATAGCTTGATATTGCTGTGATAACACACACAAACTTGCGTGTGCCTAGTTCCTTGTGTCATGGCTAAATATTTATCTAAGATTGCGAAAGAGCAGAACAGGGAGCCAGGAGTTTCAAGGTACGTAACTCAGCTGAGATGAAGAAGTCTCAGGGGGAGGAAGACTTCACATGACACAAGATTTCTTTGTTGGGGAAATCATAAGCTGCTTTCATAGTTCCATGAAGGCTACGGAAATCCTGTTTCTTCTGCTATTTACAAGTAAACTGGACAAAAAAGAAGAAAACATGATGTAGGGGATGCTCTTGTGCCTTGCAGTACTGGGATAAATTCCCGAAGAAAGCTTTTTCTTCACTGCACCATGTAATTTCTTCTGAGCTGCATTCAGATTCCTTATAACATTTGACTGACATCCCCGGGCATCCTTGCAATATTTACCTCTTTTCACAGAAAATGACCAAGGAATGCCCATGCAGCATGAAAATCCTTGGGCTGAGATCCAGCTTAGGATCGTTTAACTTGCCAGTAATCCGATTTTACTGAATATCATCGCTTATCTTCCTTGTGCAATGGGACACAAAGTGATGAAGTTTGGCATTCAGATCTGGGGTTAAGATGGGAAGAGGAATGGCAGCGCATGGGGCCGATACATCTGGTGTGAGTAACAGCATGAACGACAGCACGTGAGCTCCTGGGGTGAAGATCACCGGTGGCTATTTCAGGAAGGAAAGCAAAAAACCCCCCTCTAAACTACTCTCCCTTCAGCAAGAGAAAAAAAATACCTAAGGTTTGAGCTCTGCCTATCAGATAGCCTCAAGGAAATGGGGACATTGGTGGAATGAAGTTTGCAGATAGATCTGAAGTGAGGAACAAAGGCTGTTCAGGAATAAAAAGAAATAGGGGGAAAGTTTGTGGTGTGTAAAGAATGGGGAATTGAATCAATATCCATGTATTTCAAAAGATGAGGAGTCAGATGTGTCATGGAGGGGACTGTTCCTTAGTTTGGACCTGACCCAGCAGGAGCAAATGAAACACAGCTTGCCTTGGGAGCAGGAGTATTTTCAAGAAAGCTAACAACAGCAGGGGATACCGCTCACAAGGCTATCTGCGATTTCCCTGACTCCTAAGAGTGAAGAGGCAAAAAACATTTTGGAATTGATGTATTAGACAAAGACATTGAATAGAAAGGCATCATATAATATTTGGATTCAGCCCTCAGCTCCAAAATAAGCTCCTGATGTCAACTATGATCCTACACTGAAGAACTCCTCTTCCTCCCCTTTGCTTTGGCTGCTTGGACAAGTGTAATTATTTGATTTAATTTCTTAAGAGAATTAAGTGAGAAAATTCATTTTCAGCGAGCTGCTGATCCTCCTGCAACACACAGGCTCCAGAAGATTCACATATGCCTGTCTGTGGGCAGCTTTGGGACTGGACCAAGACACCTACACTTGTGCTAGAGATGTCTTTGTGAGGTTGAACAAGTCTTCTGTGAAACCCAAGCCCTGTGGAGCAGCATCTCTGGTGCAGTTGGCATGACACAATGTTGTGCAAAATCACACCACACAGCTTCTCTTTAACTGGCTGAATCCTGTCTCTACTCTGAAGAACCAGGACAGAAATTATTAGCCGTAAGGGTACAAAGGCGTCTGATGGCCTGAATAACTCTCTCACTCACCGCCGTGACTTGGGGTTCATTTCAATTGCCTAAAAATAAGTATCCTGCTTGGTAAGGGGTCCTGCCCAAGCTCCATCTGTCAGCCCGGGGTGCAAGTGCCTCCTCCTTGAATCCTTTCCAAACTCTTCAGTAAATCCAGTACAAAGAGATCAAACCCATCCATCTCCCAGGGCAGGGCCCCTTCCGTGCTTGGAAGGCTCCAAGGTCTGCCTGCACATCACTGTGGCTTTGTTGGGGAAGAGAAATTATTTTCATAGAATCATAGAATCACAGAGTCATCAGGTTGGAAAAGACCCATCGGATCATCGAGTCCAACCATTCCTATTAAACACTAAACCATGTCCCTCAGCACCTCATCCACCCGTCCCTTAAACATCTCCAGGGAAGGTGACTCAACCATCTCCCTTGGGCAGCCTCTGCCAGTGTCTAATGACTCTTTCCATGAAAAATTTTTTCCTAATGTTCAGCCTGAACCTCCCCTGGTGGAGCTTGAGGCCGTTCCCTCTCATCCTGTCCCCTGTCACTTGGGAGAAGAGCCCAGCTCCCTCCTCTCCGCACCCTCCTCTCCACAACCTCCTTTCAGGTAGTTGTAGAGAGCAATGAGGTCTCCCCTCAGCCTCCTCTTCTCCAGGCTAAACAACCCCAGCTCACTCAGCCTCGTAAGGCCTGTTCTGCAGCCCCTTCCCCAGCTTCATTGCTCTTCTTTGGACTCTTCTTCTCTGGATTTTGATGAACTCCTTTCAAATGGTTGCCTTTCTTCTCTGGCCTGCAGGTGCATGGCAGTCCAGGTTCAACTATTGATGTGGTAGGGTTGGGATGGAATAGCCATAGGTGCCTGGAGGCACCTCACGTACCTAAGTTATCTTCATGGCAAGTAGAGATGTCGTCATGACAAGAAGCATGATCCCAGAGGAGAGATATGGAGCTGCAACTTTGGATCTTAATGGCTGTTGTATGACTGGTGCATTGGAAACGGAGTTGTGGAGATGCGAAACTCTCTGTGTTGGGGCTAAGGAGCTTTTATAGATAGATCTGGAAGCTTCATAGTGCTTCTGTCTTGCATTGTCCTTCACATAAAGTTCACCTAATGGTTTTTTTTTAAAAAGGGAGGCAGAGGGATGCAGGAAAGAAAAACAAACAGCCTTTTAGGAGGGACAGGCAAGCAGGTAGACACATTTTCCGCTGCTAGAAATATGCACTGGTCAAAACACATTGCTCTGCATGTCTCCAGCTGGATAGGCATCTCTTTTTTCAAGCCCAGAGAGGACAGAGAATTATACCACTCCTGTTCCAAAGTCCTTGCTGTTCATCCTCTCCACAAACCTCTGCAGAGGTCTGTGGGCTAGAAAGGACCAGTGAGAGACCTATAAATTAGTTCTGGAGTGGATTGCTCCCTTTTATTGGAAAATGGGCCAGCATTATTTCCTTCTGGATAGAGCAGGGGAATTCCTGGGGTTCCCAAGCCTTCTGAATTCACTGAGAATTTCCCAAGATGATCCTTTGGGCTTTGGCATTGGTGCAATACATCCTTCCAGCCCAAATGTCCTCCAAGCCTCTTACTTGGGTGCACACTGCTCTCCAACTAAGAGCTCTACGTCTCTTCCTATGTGCTTTGATACTTTCTCTTCCCTCTTTGACAAGGATTTGACCTAAAACAATCTGGGGGTTACCAGGGCAACCCACAAAGTTTCAGCAGCCTAGATCATTGTCTGGGGTTGCAGCCATCCTGAGGAATTCACTATTTGTTTTAGAGATAAAAGCTGCAACTTCCACACATTCTTCTTCAATTTCACTCTCCATTAGCTGCATTGCCCTATCATAACAAAGCTCATTGAATTATTAGAGATGAGATGAATAATTTGAAGCCTCAGCTGGGGAAAGAGATGAGGGAGAACTTGTGGTATGTGATTTTAATTTGTGGACCCCTTCCAGGAAGCGTCCACTGGGGGGTCAAAAGGAAACCTTACATCCCAGAATAGTGACTGATCCTTCCACCTTCTTCAGTATCATCAAAAAACTCGCAGTCTCTGCCTTCACAGTCTCTGTCCAATGTTGACTATGGGGTTGATGATCCCAGTTTATCTTGTGAGCAGTTTCCCTTATGTATGGGTGTAAACTATGTGTTGCTGAGATGTAAATCACCATAACTGGTGTCCTTCCTAACTCAAAATCAGCACAGCAGAGCTGGTGCAAATCCTGTGTCATCGGAGCACCTCCTGTTCTTACACTGGCTTTTGTAGAAAATTAGGTTGGAAAAGACCTTTGAGATCATTAACTCCAACTACACCTGTCTCCTACTAAATCATATACCCAAGCACCTCATCTACCCACCTTTTAAACACCTCCAGGGATGGGGACTCAATCACCTCCCTGGGCAGCCTCTGACAGTGCTTGATAACACTTTCTGTGACAATAATGTCCAATCTAAACTTCCCTTGACACAGCTTGAGGCCATTCCCTCTTGTCCTATCACCTATTACTTGGGAGAAGAGACCAACACTCACCTCTCTGCAACCTCCTTTTAATAGTTGTAGAAAGCAATAAGGTGATAAGGTCTCCCCTCAGCCTCATCTTCTCAGGCTAAACAATGCCAGTTCCCTCAGCCGCTCCTCATGAGACTTGTTTTCTAGTCCCTTCACCAGCTTCGTTGCCTTTCTCTGGACACACACCATGACCTCAATGTCTTTCTTATAGTGAGGGGCCCAAAACTGAACGCAGTATTTGAGGTGCAGCTCCACCAGTGCCGAGTACAGGGGCAGAATCACTTCCCTGGTCCTGCTGGCCACAACGTTTCTGATCCAAGCCAAGATGCCATTGGCTTTCTTGGCCACCTGGGCACATTGCTGTCTCGTGTTCTGTTGGTTGTCAACCAACACCCACAAGTCCTTCTCTGCCAGGCAGCTTTCCAGCCATTCTTCCCCAAGCCTGCATGGAGTTTTTGTGTCCCAAGTACAGGACTCTGCATTTGGCCTTGATACCCACTGGCCTCAGCCCATCAATCCAGCCTGTTCAGATCCCTCTGTAGAGCCTCTCCTACCCTCCAGCTGATTGAAACTTCCTTCCAGTTTAGTTTCAGTTCTAATGCTGATGCTGGTTTAGCTTTTAACCTGTGTTTTTCTCTTCCACTGCCTTGGTTTCCCAGTGCAAGCTGTACCTTGCATCCTGCATCTCAATAAGATTAACAGGATAGTAGTGGACTGGGTCTACAAAAGGTCTTGAGATCTACAGAAAGAACATGCAGTAGACATAATAAATGTTATTTCCAAGAACTAAAGCTTTTTACAGATAAACTCACTTGTTCTTCTACTTACTTAATAGTGAGTTTTTTATATATATTATATAAGTCTGTCCTGAGTTTAAAGACAAGACTTAAACCAAACTGGAACTAATTGAAACACTGCTTTCTTTTTACTTCCCTGCTCTGTGTTTTAGTGAAGGTTAATTTAAGGGACGTTTATCCAGTTAGTGGAAATGCGTCATTCTCATCAGCAGTAATGGCAATTACAGAGGGACATCGGTTGCACAAAAAAGCCCTCTTAAATCTCTGCAGACTAAGAAATGTAAGTACAAGTCACAGCGCATTTCAGCTTTATTTGGCATGGTTAATGGACAACAAAGATAAACTGCATCAGTAAGATATGCTGGCTCCCTGCTTGCGTTGGAACTTAACAGTAGCTAGTGACTCGTGGCTGGGGCTGCATCTTCTGAGGCGGGAGAAGAAATTAAGGCTGTCTTAGATGAATGCAGCATTGTCAAAAGATTGATAATGATAGAGATACAAGTCCTGTATTTCCCTGCTGGACAAGCACAGAGGAGACAGGAAAATTCCTTTTCTTATCACAACATATGGCCACAATACTTAACTTTGCAGAAGACATCTGAAGCTCTCTAGCTCTCTAGTTTCAAAAGAATTCACCACAAAAATTAGCCAGAGATTCACTGGATTTAGCTTGTTTTTTACAGCAAGTGTGGTCAGGTCACTTTAGGAAAGGTTTGTGATGTTTCCCCAGTGAAGATGTGTTCTGGTGATCTGGGAAATAACTTTCTCTCTGGTGCCCAGGCTTTGGATAGATTAGGCAGAAGTTATTAAACCAGATCGCTCCAAGTATGGAGTGACTGCTGATTCAGCTGAAGCCACTTCCAAATCTACTACCTAGACGCTGGGAAATTGTTGCCAGGAGACCTTGTGCAAACATTTCACCCACATGAGATCAAGCCAGCCTGAAGGGAATCTGCCTGCAGCCTTGTACCAGTAAAAAGAGATTCTTCTTTCAGCTTGGGGAATTATCAATGGAACGAAACATACTGGAGCTAAGGAACATGACTATTAATTCTTGTACTATGGATTGATCTAAGGAAACTCATATGGATTTAAAGCTGTCTTTTGCTGGATGCTGTGCAAACAAGCATAGGAGAGCATCCCTGTCCTAGCACAGGATAAAACCACATCCTCTTGGCTGCGTTAAGGATACTAATTAGCTACCTGGGGAGCTGGCATTTTGTGATTGTTCCCAGGCAGCACAAAGGAGAGTTAGCATTCACAGCTCTTCACTTTGGTATTTAACACCAAATACAACCTTGCTTTTTACAGCAGGTACCTCTAAGCTCTCTGCTACCTGCAAGAGGAGGGATTCAGCTCACAGATGCAGGCTGCTGTGTTGGGGGAGCTGCTTTGTGCTAAAAATGTCACTTACGCCTTTGAGGTTGAGAAGCCTAAGGGAGGGAGCTCTGCAAATACACCCCTACATTTGCACCAACCATGTTCACACACCCAGTTACCCTCTGCTCCGCAGTGCGATGGACTGCAAATGTACTAAGGTAATAAATAGAGAAGAATTGAGGACCAGCACTTGGTCTTTAATTAATGGAGTATCTCCCATATGAGGATGGGCTAAGAGAATTTGGATTGTTCAGCCTGAAGAAGAGAAAACTCTGAGGAGACCTTATAGCTGCCTTCTGGTACCTGAAGGAGGCTACGAGGAAGTTGTGAAGGGACTTTTTACAAGGGCATGTAGTGAAAGGATGAGGGAAAATGGCTTTAAGTTGGAAGGGGAAGATTTAGATTAGACATTAGGAAGAAATTCTGCTTGGATGTCTCCCAGTAACCAGAGGAGGTACTTTACCCTTCTTGATCAGCAGCTGGAAGCCATGGAAGATTCTTTAGTATAGCTCAAATGGGACTTATATTTTTTGAGGCCACCAGAGAGACATCCTGCGCTCCTGGAGGGGAAAGATGTGGCTTTTTTTTCCAGTGTTCCTGCACTGGAGAGTTACATGTATACAAAGCAACCTGTGCAATGGTGCATGATGCAGCAGAAGATCTGAGGACACTGCAGAGAGACATGGAGGATTTTGTAGGATTCAGCTCTGTGCCAAGTGCAAGTAGGACACAGCAAAGCGCAGCTATTTTTCCTGAGTCAGTTAAAATAATAGTTAACCAGGGAGGCAGTTTGACCCTCTCCTTCCAGAAAAGGGAATAAATATAATCTAAAAGGATTGCTGGTTTGAAAGTCAAATGTCTAGGGGAACACTCCAGCTGAGGTCTATGTTTCGCACTGTTGAGATTAACAATAAAAGGAAATTCCAGGAAGGACAGGGGGCTGGGCTGGACTTGCTCCAAGGTGCTCACTAGCTCTGTGATGAACATGGTGGGAATGCCTCCATCATGGGGACCACTTTGCTGAAATTTCTGGACCAAAGGAAGTTCTCATTATGTCAATACATCCTGTATGCGAGTGAGCTACAGTCCACATCTGCAAAAGATAGAAAATGACATGCAAGACCAGCCACTCTTTTGCTGTTTGAACACGATTGATTCTCCAGCTAACAAATGACAAATCCACTCAAAGAAAGCCTACAGTTCCTCCCCGAGAGGCTGCAAACTACCAGAGCTAAGCCCACCACCAACAGTGACCATGCTGGAGAGAACTCATGGTTCTGAAGACTGAACAAGTTTATGGGTAGGGCAAATAAGGCAGAAGGCAGGGAAGATGGGATAATTTCTATGGTTTGGATGACTGACCTGCCTCATGATCAGAACTATATCCCAGTCTTGCCAAGAGCAGGGTATAGCTGGGATCTGTATTATACTCTTCCAAAGGGAAGGCTTAGTCTTGGTCAACACACAACTAGTAACTGCTGCATGTCCTACTGTGAAGTCTGTATAGGTCTTAATTCACCAGCAACTGGCCATTCCCAAGCCAGTCTTTTCAGTGAATGGAGACAAAGAAATTCTCCTCTCTATGATTCATGTCACCAGTCTTAGAAGGCTACCTTGCACTGGGTGGGACGAACAGAGAGAGATTAGCATGAATGGTTACTTTTTTCTGTGGCCAAAGTAGGATGAGACATAGTTCTTCTCTCATACTCTAGAAGGTAGTTAAATACTAACTTCCTTGATATTTGTGTATAATGGAGATCCCAAGTCAACGAATAGAATCATAAACCATAGAAGTAAAAAAATAAAATGCACATCTGTTCTAGTTCTATATTTGTAAGCCTCTGAACAATGAACTCAAGCATTGAGATTACCACAGAACATATTCAGCAAAGGCAGAGCTGCCCATCCATGTGTAGTGTCCACACCAAAGTTATCCATACTCTGGACTTGGTAGGAACAGAGGCAGGAGCAGAATGGATTCACATCAGTGAGAAGGGTATTGCGGTACTGGGAAGAATCAGATAACATTGCCAGTGCTTCCAGTCTTTTCAGCTCTAAGATCCTGAGAACAAAATTAATTCCTACCCAGATGCCAGGAACTCCTTCAGTTAATCTATTAAGATCCTTATGGATCAATTCAACCTGCCTGCCATATATTGGGGAAAAACCTTCTGAAACAAAGAATGTGAAAACAACTGCTGTCCTGCGAGAATCTTCCCTGGAGGAAGAACCTCAGCTCCTTCAAAGCAGCTGAAGTCACAGGGTACATGACAAACCTATATGTTGACTCTTAATGTTGCTTGTCAATATGCAGGATGAAAGAAGAGGTTGATGTTGTAACATTATAGTCCACGTGGTGAATCATGGAAAAACTATTTTCTCTGTTGTGTTGGAAAGAGTCTGCTTGTCTACTTCAGACTCTGCTTTCTTTGTCTCTTGGACGTGTCTGCATGTGATGGCATTACAGAACAATATTTAGTTCTGCAAATTGCCCAACCTACATGTTATCTTGGAAAGCAAGCAGGGAAAACAGTCTAGGAAACATTATTAACCATCTTCTGCTGTTGGGAAAGCAAAGTATGGAAGGCCAGAACTCACTTTCAGACTTAGGTGACTGGATTCTCAACTGAGTTGTCTTTTTTGAGTGCTTAAACTCAAATGAGTGAGAACCAGAGAACCAAGCTGCAGTGATGATTAACCCAGGCTAGGATCGCTCTTCATCTGTTTCGATGTGACATCAGTGAGCCTGAACCTTCTCCTTCCCTGGCTTGTACAGCACTAGGTAGGGCTGGATTAACCATTCCTTGTTACATAGCTCATGGAATAATCACAGGAAATAATGAGAAAGATAATGGAAGCCTGAAACCTCTGCTGATGTATTCACCACAGAGAGCTTTCCCTCTCCACTGATCCCTGATTTTGACATGAGATACTGATTTGTCAGTGAATGAGAGAGATTCCCTGTGGATCTCACTACACAGCGCTTGTGCATCATCTGGGCATGGTCAACAGAGGGGCCAGCTGGTCCTTGCAAACCAATCAAAAGCAGAAAGAGGAGTAGGGAAGGAGAGGTGTAGGAGGTGATGAGGAGCTCCTTATTTCCTTGAGGTCACTCTTGGCAGGAGAGAAAAGCACAAGACAGCATGTATTCAGAAACAAATTAAGTTCTTCCTGCCTCAGTTCCTTTCTTGCTGTCATCTCTTATTTACTAGCTAAAAGCTGAGCTGCTGGCACGGCACATATCCCACCCCACCTACCCGTGCTTAAGAGCAGCTCTCCCTATATTTAGCATTCACTGTTTTCCATTGTGTTGCTGCGAACACACGTCCTGCTGGGTGTTCCATGGATGCACTGGGGCAGGGCTTGATAATTTTTGGATGGATGTTCCCTATTTTTAGCTATTAGTTGGTGTTTGGATACATTGGCTCATCGTAATTCTTTCCACGAAACAGATGTGGGTGCAGTTTATAGTTCTCCATGATGCAAAATCCCTCACATTTTCCACTTCTGATACCAGGTGGATGGAGGAAAGGAGAAGAACTGGAAGCTGTGTTCTTCAGGTAGGGTGGGTGGGGTACGGAGAGATGACTCCTCCACAGAGAATCAGTCAGGGCAGAGCTCAGGGCACTATCTCAGTGATCAGGTCTTACACTGTTGGCACATTCATCTTCTCATGAGATCATACGGATTACAGGGAAGCCTCTTGTCGGAATGCTCCCTTGTAGTCACCAGTAAAGAATGAGACCAACCTGCTACTGTGGGCTTTCTTGCCTGTTTTGCTGGAATCTCTCAAAAATATGGGTAAGGCAGTACATGGGTCATATCTAATCAGACTGATCTAGTTCCTAGGAAGAGTATCTTGTAGTTGTTATTCACAGGCTGCCATGGATTAATTAAATGTTCAAAGCTGGATAACAAAGAACAGGAATGCATGGATGATTTTCCCAGTGGAGAGTGATGCTGGTAGGTCTCAGCCTTTTCTGGGCTCAGTCTTTTCAGGGGTGATGTGGCAAAGGGGGATGAATAATAAAATCAGTAGAGATTTAAGCTACAGAAAGCTCAGCACGAAAAACTGCAGAAGGATTTTCTAGTCTGCAGGAAATGAGCAGGAAAAGGGACAGTCCATGTTTGATGTTGGAAATGTAAAAGAGTGCACATGGAAAAAAGCAGCCTAATCTTACATAGGCCCCAAATTAACCTTTCCCAGGGTGATATCTTTGTGTCTCTGGAAAGAGCTGAGTGAAATGTCATCGCTGCACTAAGCCAGAGTCAAAAAGGTCAAATAGAAGTTTAGAGTTTTCAAGAAGGGAATATTGCTAAAAAAGCCCACCCATGGCATTGAGTGAATCCCTGGGGCACTGAACTCTTGCATGGTATATAGAATGCTGATCCCTCACCTCAACTGGATACAATAGGACTGGAGAAGGTAAAAGCACCAGGAACAGACCTGAATGACTTCTGTGTAAGCACTACCTAGGGAATAAACTGGGACTCCATTGTCTGCAGAAGAGAAAACCGAGCAGGAGAACAGCCTCTGGGTCACAATATCCTAAGTGATATGGTGGCGAGTGGGAGGAGGCAGGAGAATTTGTTTCCCACAGCTCAGTTGTGGTTCTCACTGTCTTGGGATACTGTGGAGACCAGAAGCTTGGATAAATCTCTTTTTTTGGCTCCAGGGAGACTTTATAGCAACCTTACATTACTTAAAGAGGGCCTACAAGGAAGCTGGAGAGGGGCTCTTAATCAGGCAGTGTAGTGATGCTAGTGGCTTTAAGCAGAAAAAAAGGAGATTCAGATGAGGTATTAGGAAGAATTGTTTTACTGTGAGAGTGATGAGGCACAGGAAGAGGTTGCCCAGAGAAGCTGTGGCTGCCCCATCCCTGGAGGTGTTCAAGGTCAGGTTGGATGAGGCTTTCAACAACCTGATCCAGCAGAAGGTGTCCTTGCCCATGGCAGGGGGTCTGAATGGGCTTTAAGGTCCCTTCCAATCCAAACCATACTATGATTCTATGAAAGCTGAAAAAATATTAGAATAATTCACAGAATCACAGAAATATTTAGGTTTGAAAAGACCTTTAGGATCACCAAATCCAACTGCAAACCTAACATCACCAAGACCACCATTTGTGGAGGACAAGTCTATCAGTGGATGATAAACGTGATGCTCTGGATACACATTCTCATATTAGAACTCCTGGGATGATCATCTATCTCATACTCCTCCCTAGGAATAGTCCTCCCTGCCTACTCTCCCTCTTTATCCACTTCTAGTGATTCTGGGGACATGGTGGTGGCTTCGACCAGGCTTTGCTTTGACTTATGGTGTCTGACATTATGCCCTGAGGAATGTGACAGTTGCTGGGATCTGACAGTGAAATGAAGCAGCGCAGCATCATGTCAGAAGAGGGGCAGGAGAGCTCCATCAGAAGGCAGTCATAAAGTGAAGAAACCAGACAAAAGCCTGAAAGGATTGATCCCCTAGGGATATAAGGGGACATCTGAACAGGACTTTCCCTTGAGGGTCAGAAATAATCTGTGTTATCAAAAGAAATGGCAGGGAGAGAGCTGTGTCACCCTCAAAACCCCACCAAATTTGCAGGGTATTTTTTCCTTGGAGGCTGGCTGGGAAGGGGATAAAAAGGCTTTCAGTTCTGCCAGTGCCATGCCTTCTCTGCTGGAGGGGGCAGCAGGCTTAATACAGCTCTACATCCCTTCTTTTCAGTTCAGCCCCCAGACACAAAGGCAGAAAAATGCCAGGAATTTCCCAGCACCCTCCCCAAACCCTCTCCCATCTCACTTTCTCCCCCTTCTCCACCTCCTCTGGCTGGGAAGGAGGAATATTAATAAGAAAGCAAGGATGTTTAGTGGGCCCTTGCCTGGTCACTTTGAGACTGAATGCTGAAACGGATGGACGGATGGACGTGACAAACCACAAGGAATGAGGCTTCTCCAAGTCCTCACATTTCTTCTTACTGCTTTGCTTTATTTTCCATTTCCCCAATTTCTCCCCCCTTGCTACTCAGCACTGAAAAAAAAAAGAAAATTCCTCGTGGCCCCTCTCCTCTGTTTCTTTCACTTGGAGTCAAGCTGCAACTCTAATCGCTGCTGGGTGATTAGCATGTGAAGGGAGAGGGGAAAACAAAATCTTTATTGGTCGTTTATGGAACAGGAGCAGCTGTCTGGATGGATGCTGGCTCCTGTGTTATTCTCCCTGCACTCTTTCACTGGGAATGCTTTCCTGTAAGAACAGGCAAAACACCAAGGAAGGGCAGAAAAAGGAGTAGGGATGGAAGTCGGAGCAGGTGGACTGTTTTTCATGGTGAAAAAGTATTTTTGGCATTGAAATTGGAGTGCATAGCAGGGGACAGAGACTTCTGTGCTGTGTTGAGGGGAGGACAGCAGGAATGAAAGGATAATTTGTGCTGCCGACCTCAATAGGAACGGGAGGCACAACACAGAGCCCTTTGATGAGACAAGACTGGGGATAGAGGAGGTGGCGTGAGCTGGAGACTGGGAGGGGAGAAGAGGCAACCACCACAGGTTGGGTGGTGGTGGGGACAATGAGGTGGGAAGATCATCCTTTACAAGCCATCATTGTCCTCAGTGAGAGATATTTTGGCCAGTGGAATCATAGAATCATAGAATCACCATGTTGGAAGAGACCCACGAGGTCATTGAGTCATCAATCACTAAACCATGTCCCTCAGCACCTCGTCCACTTGCCCCTTAAACTCCTCCAGGGAAGGTGAATCAACCACCTCCCTGGGCAACCTCTGCCAGTACCCAGTGACCCTTTCTGTGAAAAATTCTTTCCTAATGTTCAGGCTAAACCTCCCCTGGTGGAGCTTGAGGCCATTCCCTCTCGTCCTGTCCCCTGTCACTTGGGAGAAGAGGCCAGCTCCCTCCTCTCTACAACCTCCTTTCAGGTAGTTATAGAGAGCAATGAGGTCTCCTCTCAGCCTCCTCTTCTCCAGGCTAAACACCCCCAGCTCTCTCAGCCGCTCCTCATAAGGCCTGTTCTCCAGCCCCTTCACCAGCTTCGTTGCTCTTCTCTGGACTCGCTCCAGAGCCTCAACATCCTTCTTGTGGTGAGGGGCCCAGAACTGAACACAGGATTCGAGGAGCGGTCTCACCAGTGCCGAGTACAGAGGGAGAAGAACCTCCCTGGACCTGCTGGTCACGCTGTTTCTGATCCAAGCCAAGATGCCACTGGCCTTCTTGGCCACCTGGGCCACTGCTGGCTCATGTTCAGTTGCTGTCAACCAACACCCCCAGGCTTTTCTCCTCCAGCAGCTCTCAAGCCAGACTTCTAATCTGTAGATGAAGGGCTGGCAGGTAGACGGCATCTTTTTTGCTCACCGTCTCCAAGTCCCTCTATTAGAGGTGGCATCCGCGGAGCCTGGTGCCACGAATGGTGCAAGGAGTCTGCAGGCAGCCTGGTGTTGGCGGACAGGCTGGCTCTGGCTACAGTAATTACAGCTTGAGGCTGGACAGTGACTCCGAAGGGATGTGCTACTGGAATGGAAAACACTATCTATTTGTCATTTGTTATGAGTTTGTGATGGGAACAGCAGTGCCTCTGGGGCCGATATTCCCTGCAAGCACCAGAGCTGCCTGTGCTCAGCCCCTCCTCCTCTCAGTCCAGGTGTTTCCTTTTTTGAGCTCGATAATGAAATCCGTGAGCCCGAGCCAGTTTATATTTAGTTTCCACCATTGCTGGCAGGGGTCTGCTGCTGCCTAACAAACAGCAGCAAAACACCATAGGTGGGTGCCCAGACCCTAAGATTTAGGAGCTGCCTGTGTGGTGGCAAGAGATGAGGCGTGAAGGATGGGAACAATGGCAGGATGGGGACAAGGAAAGCCAAGGATATGTTGTCAGCATGCATCTCATCGTGCCATTAGCCACTCTTCTTGAGAATAGCCTCCCCCAAAAAGTATGATATCCAGACCAATTAAGTTTTGGGAGCTGTCTTTGTCTATGCAAACTAATCCTGTATGATGTCTGGTATTCCTGACCTGTCTCTGCTCCCTTTATGAAGAAGCTCTTAGCCAGTGCAGGTAATCCTCCATCTTCCATGCCACTTGTTCCTCAAACTGGTCTTTTCTTTGGACTACTGCCCACGCCTCGTGCAGTAGGAGAGATTCAGCTGCTTAATTACAGATTTTTTTTCCGTCTGAGTTGTCTCTGTAAGGTATCTGATACATCTGTAAGCTCTCTATATCTCACATACCCTAGAGCATCTCAGCTGGCACTAGAGCTCAAATCAACAGAGCCCTAATTCTCTGTTGATTGTCATGGGAGTTGAGACACCCAGCTCACAAAGAGACACCCAAATGCATGTGTCTTAACTTTCATGTGAAAGCTGTGATTTTGTTTTCCAAACAGAGATGCCCAGAGCCATGAAATCCACCTCGTGTTTTTCAACATCTGCCTTTGACTTGAGACTGACCAGTAGGACTTAAAAGAAGATCCATGCTTTTTTCAGGCAGGCAGAAGGACGCTGGTCATAATACCCAAAAAGACACTAAGTACTTGTCAAAAGACAACCTAGGCAGACATGCAGCATCCGCTATACCCCTATACACCTATGTGTTGGGTTGCTGACATTGCTGATGGCTTTGTTCCTGGGTGACACTGACTGCACACCCCCAGAGGTGATGTGGGACGTAGCTAATGTGCATACTTCAGATTCTGGTGGACATCATAAGATCATTCTTACCACAGTTACTGCTTCCTGATGATTTTGGGGCACGTGTCTCCACCCTGTGCACAAACTCTCTGTTAAATCCTTCCCAGACCAAGGGCAATGTTGTTCTGAGCAATCTCAATTGTAGTGGAAAATCATTTAGGACAAGAGAAAAGAAAAAAGTCTAGATAATACTGCCTATGGGTGTTACCATTTTGAGCAGTACAAAACTGATGAAGCAGGAAACCTAGGTACTAGAAGAAAGGGGCAGCAGTGGGAAGCAGGAAGAGAAAAAAGGGACATAATCACAAGGACTATCCAGAGGTGTCAAACAGGTAAAAGGAGAAAGTGAGATTATTTTTGTATTGGGGATGATGTCTGGGGCAAGTATGTGTAACTGGAAGGACTCTTATTAAGGAGAGAGTCACAGATGTTCCAGGAAGGTCTTGAATACCTCCAGAGTGTTGTTGAGATTCTTGTAGTCCTTTGGCTTATCACTAGCATGCTCATTACCTACATATTTTTCGGCTGTGTCCTGCCTCTTCCTGCAGATTGCTGTGTGCCCTGTCCACTTTATCATAGAATCATAGAATCATAGACTCACTAGGTTGGAAAAGATCCATCAGATCATTGAGTCCAACCATTCCTCTTTAAGTCATCTGTGTTGTCCATCTGACTTTCTCCATCCTCCTGGAAACTTCTGGCTGTGAGATAGTGCAGAACTTCACTGTGCCTGTGGTTGGAGGCATCTGGCAGCCAGGTGTTCTTCTGCTTTCTGGAGAACCACTTCCAGAGAAATCGCTTACTCTACTCGCATCTGTTGTCGCAGCATCATTTTGTCATGGCTGGATTAACACCGGTAAAGAGTGGGAAGCAAGCAATGAGTAAAGGGGATGAAAGGGAATACAGAGAAGTTTCCATTCCTGAGGCTGGGCTATGACCTGATGCAGCTGCGGAATTATATGTATCACCTCCAATGTAAAAAATCATCTTCTCTTCTGACCAGACTACTTGAGTCATCTCTGAAAAGTTTTGATTGCACTTTTCTGGTAGGGTTGGTAGGGTTGAAAATCGGTAAATTTGGGAAAGAATATATAGCAAAAATTGTTTTTCCTACATTACTAGGCAACATGAGCCTGCACTGAATGCCATTTGAAGTCCGTCACATTTTACAAAGTCCCCAAACTTGCCTGCTCCCTGAAGTAGTTTGAACAGCTGAATCATTATCACTTAAAAAAAAAAAAAAAGTATATATATAATCCATTTACTGTTTTCCCCAGATTTAGGCAACTAGAGTGAATGGTCTCTTGAAAACTGTTTGTAGGGCCCATTTCTGATTCCGGCCACAGGAAGTACTTGATCTACCAGCATCCTGTAGGATATCTTGAGCTCACCAACCAGGCAGGCCAGAGAGGAAACCTCTGAGAACAAGTTCCTTGCATTTGCTCTTAAATCATCTGCTTGTTGTTGGGGAACTTAGTACCATTTAGGACCCTATCTACAGGCTTAAATTAGAAACATAATTTAAATTAATGAACGCTGGACAAGGAACTCTTAATATTCCTAAAGTATTTGTGGCGCTGAAAGTCATCTTGAGTGATGGAGATGAATTACTACAAATAAGTTTATTTTTCGAACCCTTCTGCTGGAGGTAAGCTAATGTCTCACAGTTACAGTGACTTATGTCATTGTGGGTTCTGAAATAAAAGACTCTTGTGTCAGGAAGTTTAATACAACTAGCTAGGCCAGACCTGTAAGATATTTAAAACTTATTCAGCATGTGTTTGGTTCAATGGCGATGTGATGCCGGTGTATCCCTATTTATTCACAGAAAGAAAATTCCAGCCACAGGGATAAAAATGCTGAATATTCTCACATGTACCTATGCATATAGACTGGACACTTCTTTTAAGGGCCATGCTTCTCCATCTGAATACCTAAATGACATCATGTGGCTTTCGTGGCCAAACAAAACACCTGCAGTATCAAATTTTGAATACTGAGATGTTTGCCAGCAAAACAACTACCCTGAAAACTTCAGACCCAACAAAACTCATCCAATAGCACTAGGGAATTATAAACCAAAGACACTGGATAGTAAATTCCCTAGGCCTGCCTAGGAGGAATTTCCCATTTTAGAACTGAGGCTGTATTAGTTGCACAACGGGACTACTACTCCAGACCTGTTGGAAACATCTTCTGGAGGAAGACTTCCTCCTCCAGAAGTCCTGCTATTTGTACAGTAGTCTACTAACAAAACATTACACCAGGCAGCCTATTAAAAATTAAATGAGGAGTATGTTCATGAAGAATTCTGATAAAACATTATAATTTAGATATTTTGTCCTATAATGAGTTACAACATGTCTTGATTATCATGAGTTCTCAGGATCTTTGATTTTTCTCATCATCCATAGCCAACAGCTCCTAGGTTACCATCTGCCCTGCAGCCTGGAAACAGTGAAGTGCATTGTTTGTCCTCAAAGGCAGAGCTTTCCATGGGCTTGGGACCATCATACAATGCCAGTTAGGATATATTTTTGGCTAGAGCTGTGATGTTTGAAGACACATCCTCCTTGATGATTTCTATTGATATTCCATTAAAAATAAACTTTTGTTTAGTTAGGCTTTTCATTATACACTCACATCCTCTTGAGGACTGAAGAACATAATGAAATGCACTGTTAAATGAAACCTTTGTTTTAGTGAAAATTAGTGGATACAAGCTACTTGAAAGAAGTTTAAAATTCAAGGGTAGTCAGTTGAGTTTTCTTTCTTGATAAATTTAAAAGATGCTTTCTTAGTGTGAGAGTTTATAAAAATAAAAAGAACTTACTTATCACTGGTGCTGGGTCTACAATTTCACTGATTTTTATTAAAGAAATCAAAGAAAATTTGCTTCATGAGGAGGAAATATTTTATATGCACTTACACCACCTCCCTCTTTGCAAGAGGAACATTTTGAGATACTCAGAGGTAAGGACACAAAACCAGAATGAACTTTACATGGTCTACATGACTGAAAAGTGGACTCAGGAGGGGAGTTTTGGGGTAAGTTGATGAAATAACAATCACAGCAGCAACACAAATATGGCCAAGTGAACTCAAAGTTCAGAGGAATCAAGACATTACATTTTCCACATATACATATATCCCCATGATTCAACACTGCATAAATGATAGAATCACAGAATGGTAGAGGTTGGAAGGGACCTCTGGAGATCATCTAGTCCAATTCCCCTGCTAAAGCAGGTTCATCTTAAGCAAGTTGCACACGAACATGTCCAGGTAGGTTTTGAATGTCTCCAGAGAAAGAGATATTCAAATGGTTGAGGAAAACATCCAGAAGGAACCACAAAGAGCTCTCCATGCTGCCTGAGGGCTTTCTGCATATGTTCCCTTTTCTCATGTTGGCCACATACCACAAAAAAGTGATGGGTGGAGGGAAGCCACCATGCTTCTCTTGTAAGATGCATGTAAACTTCTGGGTGCACATCATATAAATGTTTAAAAATAGTGTGATCAAGCAGTTCCCAAGACATAAGTTTGTATTTAGAATTTCTAATGGTGTGGGTCTTGCAAGGGAGTAGCTATGGTTTAACATGGAACCCAGGAGATGGACAGGCTGGGCTCTCCTCCTGTTGTGGGTTCTGGTGAGGTCCATGTTCACTCTGGCCTTTCCTGGTCTGTAAATTTGGAACAGTGATGTTTAGTCTTAAGATGAATAAAATGCTCTGCAGTTTGCTGACCTGGAGCTGGAAAAGCACAGCAGAACTACCTTGTGTAGTTGTTACCTGTCAGACTAAAAAGGCTTTGTGGAAGCAGATAGGGAAATTGGGGATGCCCAGTTGGTGATGCTGAGGGGAGACCTCATTGCTCTCTACAACCACCTAAAAGGAGGTTGTGGAGAGGAGGGTGCTGGCCTCTTCTCCCAAGTGACAGGGGACAGGACGAGAGGGAATGGCCTCAAGCTCCGCCAGGGGAGGTTCAGGCTGGATATTTGGGAAAAAAAATTCATGGAAAGGGTCATAGGGCACTGGCAGAGGCTGCCCAGGGAGGTGGTTGAGTCACTTTCCCTGGAGGTGTTTAAGGGATGGGTGGACCAGGTGCTGAGAAACATGGTTTAGTGTTTGATAGGAATGGTTTGACTCGATGATCCAATGGGTCTTTTCCAACTTGGTGATTCTATGATTGTATTTCCCTCAAAATGATCTTTTAAGAGATGTGGGATCTGCTAGACTTGTTGGATGGAGAGGTTCTAAAGACAAAAGCCTTGATAACCAGAAGAACAAAGCAGTAAGCAACGGAGTGGATGATGTGCAGCAGACTCATTGACCTAAATCTATCCCCTCTTGCCTCTTGCATAGGAATGGAGCAGCAACACCACTATACTGAGGGGCAGAAGGCAAATCCTTCTGCTGCTTCATACCTAGTGGCCTCCCAAGGAGTGGGTGAAATGGTGGATTTGAGGGCAAAATTTCAAGCCTGTCTAGTGGAGCTGCTGTGTTGCTCCAGCACGGGGGACCTAGCTTTGTGCCAGCGGCTGCAGGAAACCCTCAGGGTGTGATCCAGCATCGCCGTTGCTCTGCCAGGCATTGTCACCAAGCACTGCCTGTTTGCTGGAACGGGCTGTGAGCCACCAGATAGGGAAATCTGAGCCCAAGAGCCTTGATATTTCATTGTGACTAGTCAAAAAGCACGTACCAACTTATTATCTCTTTGCTAATGCATGAGGCAGGGATTGGGCTACACTGAATGTGAGGTGGATGCTAAAAGTGACCAGGGGTCAGATTCAGAGCAAGAATCTGCACTTTGTTTGCACAAAGGTAAAGCAAATAGTCACTGATGTTATGCTCCTTCCAGGCAAATACCATACTGCTTCCGTATCTTTTCCCCAGAGCCCTGCATCAGCCTAGGCAGGGAGTGAAAGTGCTTGCAGACACTGTTTTTTTCCCGAAGAGCTGACCATTTCTTCTTCAGTGGTGCTGCAGATTCTGATTTTATTTTACAAGAGATTAATGTCTTAAGATAGCTCAAATACTAAATATGTATTCAGTTTACTTCTTCACAATAAAGGTAATGAGACACTAGTTTGGGTTGCCCAGATAAGCTGTGGCTGCTCCATCCCTAGAACTGTTCAAGGCCAGGTTGGTGGGGGACTTGGGCAGCCTGATCTCGTGGGAGGTGTCTCTGCCCATGGCAGAGGGGTCAGAACTGGATGGGTTTTAAAGTCCCTTCCAACCCAAAACATTCTATGATTCTATCATTAATCTGTTTTGAAAAGATTCTGAGGAAGACTTGTCAGTCTTCCAGAATTATTGTGGTGATTCAGAGGTTGGGGATATAGACTGGCGGCATCAGAGTGACATTCCAGCTCTCCAGATGGACTTATAATGTAAAATTTGAACACAAATTTATGAGTTTGGTCCTAGAACTCAGACTTATTTGCTTAAAAGTGAGTGTGGAGATGACCAGGCCAGACACAAACTCCTTTTGGTGCACCTCATTTTCTTCCTAAAGCATTACCTGAAAATCACTTCATTTTTGCAGCTGGACCCAACTGAACTGGGATGTGAAAACTGGTCTAAGGTCCCTCTGGAAATATAAAGCATACTCAGCTCCTAGGCACTCACACAATTTCCAGTGCATCCTAAGTGCGTGAAGGGAGTCATTCTATGGGATTTGCTGGTTAGAAGCAAAGTCACTAAGTAGAGTGAAATTAGAAAGAAGTTTGAAAGAAAACAAGATATCTGCTGCTTGGGAGTTCAATCAGTCTCTCTAGTTGGATTAAAGGCTTCTCTTTGTTTTCAAGGTCCTTCCCTGACAGAGCCTGGGGGTACCCTACATGCAGGTGTGCCAATAGAGGGTCATCCACAGCAGACGGAGCACAGGGGTGTGTCCCTGGAACTTAGGTGGGATTTCTGATTTTTCTGTTCATGAATGGAAATGAAGTCTCCCTCTTTCGTAGGTATTTGCCAATAATACCTACCTAAATGTAGAAAATCTCTGTAGGAAAACAGAGAGATGGTGTCCAATGGTTATCAGTCTGTGTTGAATGGTGAAAAATCTATCAAAATAGGTCAATATATCTTCTCTGGGGAGATTTTTTGGCTCAGGAGCTATACTCAGAAAATAGAGTCAGTCAAATTCAAAATACTCATAGTGGTGGAACCAAAATGAAATGTTTTCTTTTTCCTTCACAAAAAGAGAAAAACAAGCAAAAATAATGTCAAGTTGAGTCATCACTTTGATTTCATCTCAAAATGAAACACATCATGTAGGAATCAGGTGGCTTTTTGCTTATCCCTGCAAACTCTTAAGAAAGGTCAACTTAAACACCTCCAACTTATTTATTTGTTTGTTTGTTTTAATTGTCTTTTTATTTTCTCGTTGAGAATGTTTATCTGAGCAGTTCACAGGAGGATCTGCAGTACCTTTCAATAGTACCCTTGACAGCACAACTCATCTGGAGAAGAGTCTTCCTATGGTTTGATTGGACTACTTAGATCTGCCAGCCTTCAGGTAAACTTATAGCAAGAGCACATTTTTGACTCCTCTCCACATACAGGCTGACTTAGGCAACTGGGAAAAGGCAGCCTGTCAGTATTCAAAGCCTGTCAGGATTCATGCCAATGAGCTGCCATTGCCATTTCAAATAAAAAAGAATAAAAGACAATTTTTTTGGTCATTGTAGGGGCAGAGATAAAAAGGACAAGGAAAACAGACACTCAGATTTCCTTTCACTTGTTGATAAATCCAAAGCTCATCTAATTTTTTTTTTTTGGGGGGGGGGAAAGGGTAAGTGATCAGCTCAGAAATTCTAAACTTTATGGCCAGTGATGAGAGGCCAGTACTACTGCAAAAAGAGCAAGAGGGGGTGGAGGGATGGTTTCCCAGGGGCTGTGAAGTAAAAACAAACCCAACATGGAGATCATACCTTGTAAACGTGACCTGGCTCAGTGAAGTTCTCAAGAAGTTATGAAGACTCTGCTCAGTTGATAAGGCTCATACGCTTTGCCAGGCACAGGACTCCTTAGTGTACATATCTGAACGGAGTACTCAGCGTGCTTGTTTCTTTTGCACTGTCAGCCTACCTAGCTGCCTGGAATGTGGTCCTCCTCCCTATTTCTTTTTATCAGCACATTATTAGACTGTAGGTTTGTCTTAGATTCACTCTTATGATCCTGTAACAAGCCCATCAAGCCTGTGGAGTAAATGATTACTTTAATTGGGACACGCTGCTTGGCTCTTCTTCCACAAGCTGATTCTAGTTGTGGGTGTGAGAGGAACACATGTTCTCTTGTTCTGCAGTTCTCTCTGTTATGATGTCTACCTGTGTTGGCAGCGTGCTTCACAGTGTTATTCAAACCCTTCCCAAGCACTCATTTGTGGGCTGAGAAGTCTCTGAAACAGCCACAGAGAAATCTTCAACATTCATCACCATAAATGGAAGTGTAGAGTTACGGGTCAGAGATGAAGGAATAGCAAGGAGCTCACTGTCTGCTAGAAGAAGCCAGCAGATAGGTCTACAGCACTTGATGAGCATCCAGCCCAGCCTCAACTGTTACTCAAGCTCCAGTGATTCATGTGTGGTAGCTGGTGCCCTGGCATTGCCAAAGAAGGGCTCTGTGAGGCAGTTGTGAGTAATGGAAGATGGGTCACACTGTCCACATATGTGACATTCACAGCAGCACCAATATGAAGCTGATCCCTTTTGAGGAATGTTTTTCTGAACACTGAGCCTCTTTTCTTTTAATGAAGTCAATAAGCAATTTTCAAGACAGAGCTGCTGTCCATTCTTCTATTACATCTGTACATTACATCTTTGCAGGTTAAGTGCACTGCAAATAGACTATCCAGCCACCTAAACCACACGTAGACATTGGATTGTTTGCTGTAAGAATCTCTCAGATGGAGGCACTAAGGAGGAATGCCATGGGAGGGAGCTGGAGAAATTGCCTGCATGCCAAGGAGTTGAGTCATTCTGGGACTGGGCTTACTTATCAGGGAGAACTGGTACATGGTGGAACTTTGTTTAAATGTAAAATCCCATTTATGTCAATGAAGCAGAAGAACATAAATTAAGGGGGGCAGAGAGGGGAGGGAGACTGGTATGTGGGAAGATGGAGAAATGAAAGGCAGATTTCATTTTGAATTCAGACCAAAGTACCAATAAGATAGGGCTGAATTTAAGGCAGGAGAAATGAGGATGGGGAAAGTAAGGGGCTCAGTACTGTGAAAACATTTAAAATGTCCTTATATTCTTGTTAGTATTGGCCTATATTAGTAGTGGAGTTCAGGAGCTCCGGGTGTGGTTCTCTGAGCAAACATGGCTCAGTACTAACCTTCCTTCCAACTCACCCCTGTGCAGACCCAGAGCCAGATTCTGCTTTGGGGTACAAGAAAAATCAGGAGCAAGGACTGAGTTACATCAAAGTAAGAATCTCATCCTGCAAAAAATGACAATGAAGGTAGACTCTGTACAGGAAACACATTGAGCTTCTGGAGCGTGTCCAGAGAAGGGCAACGAGGCTGGTGAAGGATCTGGAGAACAAGACCTATGAGGAGTGGCTGAGGGAATTGGGATTATTTAGCCTGGAGAAAAGGAGGCTGAGGGGAGGCCTTATTGCTCTCTGAAACTACCTGAAAAGAAGGTGTAGAGAGGTAGGTTCTGGTCTCTTCTGCTTTCCAGGCAGCATATGGTTGTGACACATCAAATTTTAATCTTGAAGCACAGGTTGAAAGGTAACTGTAGAATGAGACTCCTTGTCCTGTAGCAGTGATGAAGAGATTACTCTTCCTCTTGCCCCCTACTCAACAATATCATTGCTGGCTGGCCTGTTGGTAGGACTCTCTATAGATGCAGCTCAGCTAACTCCCTAACATCTGTGGGAAAGGTTAGTATTTACTGAGCATAGAGCCTTGCACAATATGTTGAGAAAGCCGGCTTTAGCTCCAAAACAAGCAGCCGATATCGTCGTTAGGTATTCCTTAACACTATTCTAACAGTGATATTGCACAGAAAACCTACACTCATAAGTGAATGTCTCTGATTGAAACTGCTCCAGGAAAAGGTCATAGAGGCAGCTGCTTTGTCCATTGCCACAAAACTGTGTTAAGACTATTTATATGGAAATAACTGAGCTACATAGAGCAAGAACTTAGCAGTAAATACTAAGCCAAAGAAATACCTTAGTATTAACTGGCAAGTTCTTCTCTCAGACTTATCAGGTCTACCTGCCCTGTAGCAGGGGAAGAGAGACACTACCCTGAGTAGAGTAGGATTAGTGTAAGGAATATGATGGTAGGATAGGTATGTACAGATACATGAGACAGGAGAAAACATGTTCAAGGGGATGAGGGAGATGGCCAATATCATTGTGAGGTTCTTGAATGACTGTGGCAACTCCGGGAGATTCCTGGTGGAAAAAGATAAACTTCAAACTCAGCTTCAAAGGAGCATGTGAAATGTCCCAAGAAGCTTAAATCTGTTCAACTTTACTTAGGTCATTGGGAAAATAATATAGGAAGTCCACCTGCAAGGCATTTCCAGGTATGTGAAGGACAAGAAGTTGGCAATGAACATACAGCATGATTTATAGAGATCAGACTGTGTTTGGACAAGATTTACTTCTGCTCCCTACTGGGGGCATAAGAATGATTAAAAAAACTATATAAAGAATGGTGAAGTGTAGGACGAATTACAGGATTTTATTTCATTGTTCCTGATGCCTGTGAATTCTAGCATCTTCCAAAGACAATGTACACTGCACTGTGATAGTGAATCTAATGTACGTAAGCTCAAATGCTTACAAGAGAGAAAATATTAAAGAGCCCACTAGTGAAACTTTATGTACAATAGGGGTTTAACTTAGCCCAAGAGGTGAATTTTTCAAATAGAAAACTATAAGCAATGACAAAATGCCTGTAGCTGGAATAGAAAATACTTTGAAGGCAACAAACTGGAGATTCAGAGGAAAAATATATAACATGTATTAAAAAGATTTTGAAAAAGACTAGATGTAGATGAATAACTCAAATAGTTAGAAAAACACTAAAAGTGACTGATGTAAAAAGACAATCCTTAGAAGTATTTAAATGAGAAATAAGGAACAGAAAAGAGCTTAACGTCTGCAAGTTTAACATTAAACATCAATAAAGTGCGCTGAAAAGATTTTGAGAACAATTCTACTGAAGGAATGAAATAGTAATAAAACCTTCATCAAAGTTATTTGTGCAACAATCTACCAAGGACTCATGGGATTTAGACATAAGTGGAATAAGAGAGATGTGTAAGGAAGACACGGCAGAAAGACTTGGTGAATTCTTCTAACCACGTTAACTATGGAGTAGTTTAAGGTAGTTCCTACATCAGCATTTATCTTAGGGAAGAAGAGGGAGAGGGTCAATCAAAGGAATGATTCTTAACAGCAGGGTTAGTGAAATAAAATGTAAAAAATCAGTGAAAAGATAGGAAACATGATTCCAGAGTTCTAGGGAAATGGAGATACAAAACTACTGTATGATTGTGGTATTCAGCTTGCCACTTCAGACTTAGCTACAGGGGAATATAAAACAGCAATTGTGTTGTGAATTTTTGAGAAAGGTGCCTTGAAAGATCTGGGAAACTGTGATTCAGTAATGCTGACATCTGTATTAAAGTTACTGGTAAGGTCTACACGAAAGAACAGTATCCCTAGTCTCAGGGCTAAATGCAATGTATTGAGGAAGAGGCAAGATTGCGTTTAGAGAAATTATTCTCCACAAATCAAACTATTTTGAAGGACTTTGTGAATATTCAGAGGGACCTTGACAGGCTCAAGAGGCAGGCCTGTCTGCATTCCATGAAGTTCAACAAGGCCAAGTGCAAGGTCCTGCACCTGGCTCAGAGCAACCCCAAGCACAACTACAGGCTGGGCAGAGAATGGATTAGGAGCAGCCCTGAAGAGATGTCTTGGAGGGGTTGGTGGATGAGAGGCCCAACATGAGCCAGCAATGTGCACTCGCATCCCAGAAGGCCACCTGTGTCCTGGGCTGAGACCAACGGCATGAGGTTCAACAAGGCCAAATGCCGGGTCCTGCACTTGGGGTACAACAACCCTAAGCAGAGGTACAAACTAGGAGAAACCTGGCTGGAAAGCTGCCAGGAGGAGAAGGACCTGGGGGTGTTGGTTGATAGTGACTGAACATGAGCCAGCAGTGGCCCAGGTGGCCAAGGAGGCCAATGGCATCTTGGCTTGGATCAGAAACTGTGTGACCAGCAGGTTTTGGAATGTTATTCTCCCTCTGTACTTGACACTGGTGAGACCGCTCCTTGGATCCTGTGTTCAGTTCTGGGCTCCTCACCACCAGAAGGATGTTGTGGCTCTGGAGCGAGTCCAGAGAAGAGCAACGAATCTGAGGAAGGGGCTGGAGAACAGGCCTTATGAGGAGCGGCTGAGAGAGCTGGGGGTGTTTAGCCTTGAGAAAAGGAGGCTGAGGGGAGACCTCATTGCTCTTTACAACTCCCTGAAAGGAGGTTGTGGAGAGGAGGGTGCTGGGCTCTTCTCCCAAGTGACAGGGGACAGGACAAGAGGGAATGACCTCGAGCTCCACCAGGGGAGGTTTAGGCTGAACATTAGGAAAAAATTTTTCACAGAAAGCGTCATTGGTCACTGGAACAGGCTGCCCAGGGAGGTGGTTGAGTCACCATCGCTGGAGGTGTTTAAGGGACAGGTGGACGAGGCGCTGAGGGACATGGTTTAGTGATTGATAGGAATGGTTGTACTCGATGATCCGATGGGTCTTTTCCAATCTGGTGATTCTGTGAGTCTATGATTCTGTGAGTCTATGAATTGCGACTAGCAGGTCAAGAGATGCAATTCTGCTCCTCTACTCCTCTACTCTTTCATGAGACCCCGCCTGGAGTCCTGTGTTCAGTTCAAGAGTCCTCAGCACAGGAATGACATGAATTTTTTAGAGTGAGTCCAAGAGGAGTGCACAAAAATGATCAGAGGGCTGGAGCACCTCTGCTATGAAGACAGGCTGAGAGAGTTGGAGTTGTTCTGCCTAGAGAAGGCTCTTGGGATACCTTATAGCAGGGTTCTGGTACCTGAAGGGGACAGTGGTTTTGAGATGAAAGAGGGGAGATTTAGGTTAGATATTAAAGAATAATTCTTCCCCTGTGAGGCTGGTGAGGCACTGGCACAGGTTGCCCAGAGAAGTAGTGGATGCCTCATCCCTGGAAATGTTCAAGGCGAGGCTGGATGATGCTTTGCGTAACCTGATCTAGTGGGAGATATTCCTGTCCATGGCAGGGGTTTTGGAAATGGATGATCTTTAAGGTCCCTTCTGACCTGAGCCATTCTGTGATTCAATGATTCTCTGTGGTAGGATCATTCAGCTAAGCTACTGGAAATGTTTCTCAGCAAGAACTTTCAACATAGGACTCAAAAAAAAAATTCTGTGGAATGTATTACTATGGATTACTCTCATGGATTCTTAATTGATTAAAAGGTAAAAAACTAAAGAACTGTTTGGTTTTGATAGTGGAAAGCATTGCCAGGAGAGTCCTGCAGAGTCTTCCACCGGGAGCTGTGTTCTTGCGCGCACTTGTAAATGATTTGGGAAAGATTGACAATAAAAGAGTGATTAAATTTGCTGATGACACAGAATTATTCATGATTCTTGAAACTAATATTCTCATAAGGGGCTGCAGGAGCCTCTTACACTCTTGAGACATCGGGCAATAAAGAGACAGGTGGAACTGTTAGTAAAGGTAAAGTAACGCACATGCCAGAGATGCAGCCGTAAAGGTTTATACACAGTGAAGATCTCTAGAGTAGATATTTTGACTCAGAAAACTTAGCGTCAGAGCTCAGGGAGCGGAGTGCTAGGACTTACTGGAAGGGAATAATGAAGAAAAGAGAAACCAACAGCTGCTTAAATGCACCATGTATCCATATCTTTTGTATAGCATTTTTCTGGTTTCTTTTCTAAATCTACATTTTAGAACTATGAGCAGTAGATGAAGAATGGGGAAGGTGAGTAGGAAATTGTTACTCACTGTTATTCATAACACAGGAACTACGAAGCATCAAGTAAAATGACCAGGAGTCAGACTGGAAGGCAAATGAAAGGAAATACTTTATCATACACGCTCATATTAATGCAATTCCTTCTCTCTGAGTCACTAGGGTGGGATTCATCTGACCTAGCTTTAAGAGTGCATTCACCCCCTTGAAGTAGGCATCTTTTGTCATGCAGGCCACTTCTCATCTGGGCACTCAGGCTTCAGTAACAGTCAACAGATAGTGAGGAGTGGTAGACACGTGATTCATCTCGTCCACTACAGATATTTATATTAGCAAAGAATGATTCATAACTCATTGCCCGCTGACTGTGTTGGCCAGCTCCCTAGTGTGTACATAGAATCATAGAATGATTTGGGTTGAAATGGACATTTAAAGATCATCTAGTCCAACCACACTTGTATAGGCAAGGACATTATTCATTAGGTCAGGTTGCTTAAAGCCCTGTCTAACCTGACGTTGAATACTTCCAGGGATGGGGCGTTCACAGCTTCTCTGAGCAACTTGTGCCAATGTCTCACCACCTTCATTGTAAAAAAATTCTTCCTTATATTCAATCTAAATCTACCCTTCAGGTTAAAATCATTGAGTAGTCACTTCATGTGACTAGAGGCTTTGGTAAAAAGACCTTCTCCATCTTTCTTATAAGCCCCCTTTATATTTTTAAAGCCTGCAACAAGATGTCCCCAGAGCCTTCTTTTCTCCAGGTTGAATATCCCCAGTGCCTTCAGCTTTTATTCAAAGGAGAGGTTTTCCAGCTCTCTGATCATCTCTGTGGCCCTCCTCTGGATTTGCTTTAATGGGTCCGTGTCCTTCTTATGTTGAGCCCCAGAGCTGGACACAGTGCTCAGCGTGGGGTCCCATGAGAATGAATCAGAGGGTGAGAATCACCTCCATTGACCTGCTGGCCATGCTTCTTTTTATGCATCCTGGAATGCAATTTGTTTCTGGGATGCGAGCACACATTACTGGGTCATATTCAATTATTCTGCCACCAATATCCTCAAATCCTTCTTTGTAGAGGACAAAAGGACCCTGCTGTGGTTCATTCAGTTGTAGACTTGCTATGGGCATCAGTCTTTAGAATCATAGAATCATAGAACCATAGAACCACCAGGTTGGAAAAGACCCACCGGATCATCGAGTCCAACCATAGCTGCAGCAAGTGTTGTACTGGCAGAGCAGCTGAGTGGCTTTGTCTGCAAATGGAGCTCAGATGCTTGGGATACGTGCTCCAAGAGGAGGATAAAAGGCAGATGATGGGTGTGTCCACACCCCAAGTTGCTAGGAAAAAAAGTAACGCTTAAAAATTCTGCTTCTTCTTTTTGTTTGTTTGTTTCTGTCAGGTTGACCTTAAAGGGCAACATGCTTTACGCTGTCTGCTTTACAGGCAGATAAGAGCCGCATCCTGACTCTGGGTGGATGAAGGAGAAGATAAGTTGCTTTCATAGATGTGTCTGGAAAAGGGATAAATTATCTCCTTTTTGAGTCCTTTGTTGCTCCTTGCCCAATTCAGGGCTGTATCTCTGGCAGAGCAAATGCGTCGTTGTAACAGAATGAAACGCTGTACATCACCGCAGGCCATTGCTCTTCTGACCGGGCTGCACACTCTGTACTCATGGCAAATGTCAAGAGAAAATGGATGGAGATGGGAAAGTGGTTTTCTGCTGCTTTTGATACTGGTAGTAGAACGGAAGGTGAATAATTATGCTCCTAGAACAGAAGTGTCAATGTGATAAGGAAACCTGGTATTCGTGCAAACAGGTGTCCTTCCTAAAGATCCCATCTGCCTATTTTTGTCATATGCCAGTCCTTCCTTTCCTCCAGCTTTTGATCCTGTCAGCCAAAGTAGGCAAGAGAACAAAGCAATTGGCTGCCAGGAAACCTAAGTTCATCTCTTACCTCTACCAATGATCTACTCTCTGTGCCTGGATGTGTCATTGTTTCCTTTCTAATCCTCCTTCTGTCTTCTCGGATATGAACAGTATTTTTTTTGAAGTCTCTAAAGTTTTCTGAGGGGAAGATTTGCTTTTATTATGCTTTCATATAAAACAAAAACATTCTCTTTCTTGGGCTACTACACACACCAGCCTTATGAACAGTATTAGTTAGACAAGAAATGCACAATAAACTAGCAAAGCCCAGTTCAGATGGCTCCCAGAGCTTTCTTACTCAGAGTTGCTCAGCCTGAAATCTAAATCTTCTTTTCCCAGAGCTGCTCTTTCACCTCCTGTGTATCTGGGTCACGCAGGGGATCATTAGTTTCTGTAAGTCAGAGCTCAGCAGTCTTTTATCAACGTGGCAGTGACAGAAGGCGTGCTAGCCTAGTACTCCTCACCATCTCAATTTCTTCCATGCCCACATACCCACAGTGCTGAGAGATTATTGATCAAGATTAGCAGTTACGGTTTTGTATGTGCAGCTGTGTTGGCACTGGTTATATCTCAAGTAGCCAAGTTCTCAGCAGCCTGTTGTGATAGTTTAACCCAGACCATTCCTCCGTGCATATTAGCACTGGTATTAAGTCAGGAAGTGCAGATTGCAGTTAAGTATCTTTATTCCCAGTGCTATATATGCTATAGCTCAGGTGTGGGCAGTACATATACCTGCAAATCCCAGATGAGCTTTCTCACTCGAAGGAGCCCTCCATATGTGTTAAGCTGACATGTACACACAGAGTTGAAAGCAACTGGGGGACCATGGCTTAGAAATCTAAAATCCATCTCCTTATCCCCTGGTAAATGCTTTTATGAACAGTATAAGCCAGCTATGCCACAGATATAGTAGCGACTGATGCACTTTGGCAATCCATATGTGTTAAGATCACAAATATCAGCAATTAGTTAGTGCTGATCTGATGATGGGTTAATGAAAAAGTTTTTACTCATTTATAACATCAGAGCTTGCAATAGTGACCTCACCCTTCCTAGTGTTTTTTTTTTTTTGGAAATCACTTCCTCCAAGAATAAAGCATTCCTGAACAACAAGTCTTCCCAGCAAGCCTTGGGAAGGATGTGTCCTTATTAAAGGAGATGATTCACCTTAGTGAAGGCTCTTTTCCCTCTATATAGATCTTTCTTATCCTTAAGAGTACTTTTAACTAGCTACTGCCAAGACATCAGCAGAGAGTGAGTGTGATTTATGCCCATGGGCTTGTGGCTTGACCTCCCCATTCAACCTCCTGAAGAGACACATATGTAACACCAACTGGAATGAACTTTTATTTAAAAATGGAAAATATTTAAAACTGAAGAAATATTCTGGCTTTTTCTCCCTCACTGATATCTACAAAGGCTGCACTGCAAGGAACTTGAAGGTTCTTCTTAGGAGGAAAATAAGCTTTTAGTCTTAGCGTGACAATGCTAAGGGGTTTACTTTCACTAACTCCCAAGTCCTCTATCTGATTTTGTCATCTCTGCTGCCTTAGTATTTAGAAGACAGGAACAGACACTTAGAGATCAACTCACCCTCATAGGTTTGTCTGTTCTAGTATGAGATGAATTGTATTCTGGAGTTGCCCATTTTGCTTTGTGCAGGGAACTTAGATGATTGTCTTATTGGTCAAATGAAATTCCATGTCACGTTATAAACAGTTTTAGAGACAGTATCAGGAGAAGCAGATCCGTGAGGTACAAGACAGTTTGTTCTTGGCTTGAGCTTTGGTAGGAGTCACCTCAAAGGGTCACACACTAAAGTGACCTTATGGAATCTCTCTGTTCCTTATGACATGATTAACTCCAGAGTTTGCTTAGAAAATAGAAGCACTGCCAATGGGCCGAGTTTCCAGAAAAAAGGACATCTTGAATTAGTGTGTTAAGTACAAAGGCAGCAAAGACTGGCATGCAAGGTCACCACATTTTTTGTATGTGCTTTTGATGTTTACCAATGGCAAATAGGAGAAACATGCATTCCACCAGGAGCTAATGACTTAGGAGAAAGGACAACACATCACCTGCTAAGACTACAAAGTGAAGGGTCACTGGCATGTTTTGATCAGCACTTTCTGAGGTGTGTTCTTAATGGAGGCAACGGGACTAAGAGCCTAATGTCCCTGGGAAGAGTTTAGGAAATTTATATGAGCTTTCTCTGTGTGTTTTCCCAGCCACTACTGGCAGGTTAGCCAGGCATAGGTACTTTTCCACAGTAGATGCTGACAATTTTGCCTACGGAGCCATGGAAATAAGGTTGAATATGTGAACCACCATGCTTTCTGCTTTCTGTCCACAACAGCTATTGCTGGCCTGGTGATTGTTCCGATTCAAATGTTCTGTTAGGGACAGAGTGGAGGAGCGGAGGTCACTCAGCTCAGCCCAGCATTGGCCAAGCAAGGGTACGCGTGCTCTGAGCAGAATGATGTGCTCATCACAGCAAGTGTTAATATCTCTGCTGAGCTCTTTAATACTGCTATGAGCCACAGAGAGGTATTTAGGAGGGTATTTATCCAACCCTAAAGTAAATTTATCTGCCAGTTAAAGAGTTTTATAGGGTTACCATCCTCCAGGAGGAGAAAAATGTGTCATCCTGGCAATGACACCTGTGTCAGCACTGAGTCGTGAGCCGAGGCAGAAGGAGCTGAGATATTCAGGCTGTGTTTGCTGCCCATACAGCTGCCGGCTTGCCCCAGGAAAAGATGCCAAGGCAGATTTAAATATCTACATTAGGTTCAGCTTGCATGTGATGTGTGTGTATGTAGATGACTCTGAATGACCTTAAGGTTTTCTACAACTTGGGAACTGCTGAGCTAGGCCCTTTCAGTGGCCCCAGTTCCTGATATAACCATGCAGCTGCCAAGGAAAATCAATGGAAACAGCCAAGCGGTGGAGCTAGACTTCTGCTTCAAATGGGTTTTTGCCACTGGGACTTGAGACTGAAAAAGGCTTTAAGTATTGAATGTGCCATGTTCATGATAAAAGTTCTGTCTTCAGGAGGGGCCACTTTCTCAGAGCCTGGCTCAATTTCCTCAGGGCGTTTGTTCTTTAATCAGTACCCTTGATCAGAAATACTTGGTCTGGGAGCTCTCAGGCATCTTCTGGTCTGCTTTGTCCCATTGCAGGAGGATCTGTGATCCATAAGATGGAGCTTGGTCTTTATGTAGGAGGGATGGAATCCATTATTTCCTTTGAAAATGATGGCTCTGTCTTTCAGTTGGCACTGGAAATGGACTGTCCCTGACTTCAAAAGACTGAAAGGATCTCTTATCAAATATCTACAAAAGCTGTGAAAGGAAGACTAGGAAATGCCAGCCAATTTCCTCTGTTTTTGTAGTAACTTGTTTATGTTTTTCAAGTTCTACTCTGGAAAAGCAGTTGGTTTGAATTAATATGCAATGTGTTTGGTTTTTGCTGTTCATGTGTATGTGCACTTTATTTGATTCCCAGAGGTTGCCTCAGACTTGTTTTCTCAGAAAGGATTGAATTGCTTATTGATCTTTGCCATTGTTCTGCATTAGTGTGCTTGTCTGATGTGAGTTCTCATTTCTTGCTTTGCTGCAAACGAGTGCTCAATAAAAAAAAAAAAAGAAAAAAACAAGCCCACCTCCTGTATTTCCAATTTTAAAGAAAAATTGTCTCTTTGCTGACTCAGAAGTGAAGAAACAATGGAGAATGCTTGTGATATAACTGGGTAGGTTTTGCCTTGAGGGATGGTGGATGACGGGAGCTGTGTATTCTAACTCATGCCTCTGTTGTGTTTCAAGAGAGGGCTTGTAGGAATATTGCCACTGCAACATCCGTATCGCCAACATCTTATATTGTGGCAACCTTTAGTTCAGACTAGCTGGCTCATTGTATTTGCAGAGTGGGTTGGATGCGGCTTGTAGAGGATAAGACTCTGCACTTTCTTCTTGCCTAGATCTGCACCTCAGAGTGACAGGAATGATATCTTGAACTTGATGGCTCCAACCGTTCTCTTGGTGCTACAACTCTTCTCTGGAGGGGTCACCATGAGTGGGCTAAGGAGAGGTAGAATGAGTTTTTACAGGGTAAGGAAGGGATAGACAGCCATAATCCTTCCGTCCTCTGTTAACAGCACATGTTTCTTGACAAATCTTGGGGAAGAGGTTGTGTCACTGACATGTTTCTTCTGACCAAAGGACCAGCTGCATCCAGAGGATGATGGAAGGGTGGGTGGCCAGATCTTCTTGCTGGAGTAACTAAAGGGCAGTTACATAGGTAAAGAGAAATACAGCTGGTACATGAGGGTACATGGCTCTTCATCACCTCATGGCAGATAGGCAAGCCCTGAAGAGTGCTGGTACTGGAGACTGGCCTCACTGTTTAGGAGACGTTGGTTGCACACCAAGACATTTGTATGAGTTTCTGCATATATACCTGCAAACTAAATCAGACTGTCCATACGCTGGGAGAGCTGCAAAATAGATGAGACAACAAGCTAGACAAATACAAATAGTGAAGGACTGAAGAGAGAGAAGGGAACAGGGAGTAAAAAGAGTTGTGCTAGAAATATCTCTGGTGAAACAACAGCTTTTCAGCATCTCTGAATATTCAAGATCTTCCATTTCCTGAAGAAGGAGCATAGGGCTTTTTTTCTTCTCTTATCACTGCTGTTCCCCTATATTGTTAGTTCCTGAAGGGGTAACTTTTCTAGCTTTTCACCATTTATCCTAACTCAGATTGCTATGTATGGAGACTTCATCAATCTCAGCTGACCAGAAGGGTTACTGCTTCTTGGTCTTTGCTTTAGCTTTCTGGGCCAATCAACTCTGCAAATGGCACTGTAGTGATAACGGTCCTTCAGAGTGGTGGAACAAAGTGTGACAGAAAAGAATATTTCCTATTCCTTATCACAAGCTCCATCCCACAGCCTTTTCCAATAGTTTCCTCCTCCAGGATTAATCATGCCTGTAAAGCTAGTAAGGCTGCACTTCTTTGGATTCTGTGCTTTCCCCCAGCTTGGGGATGAAAGAGAGGACCCAGTTGAGGCTCAGAAACTGCACGTGGAAGTCCTTAGTCCAGCTGAGGTGGTGGAGAAGGGAACCTTCCAAGAACATGCCTTGAGTTTTATTGTTGGACGAGTGGGAGCATGACCAGATTAGACTTTGAAGCTGCAGTTTCTGAAACACAGAATTACCACTCAAATTTCCACTGGCTTTTGGGACTTTAAAACTCGTGAAGTTATGTACAGTAGCCTGCTTCACAGGCTGTAAAACTGACCAGCAAAGGAACTTAAAATTCTGGGTAGCGCCTCACCCTGTCTGCTGGACACCAAACAGGCTTGTGCAATGTTCAGTTGAGCTGTAGCTATGGTGGGGTTTGGTAGCTCACTCATATACACACATGCTCATGTATATATACACACTTACATTAGTACATATATTTTATAGAATCATAGAATACTTTGGGTTTGAAAGGATCTTTGAAGGTCATCTAGTCCACCTGCTCTGCAATGAGCAGGGACATCTTCAACTCAGGCTGCTCACAGTCCTGTCCAACCTGACCTTGAATGTTTCCAGGGATGGGGCATCTACCACCTCTTTGGGAAACCTGTGCCAGTGTTTCACCATCCTTGATGTAAAAAAAAAACTTCTTCCCTATAACTAGCCTAAATCTACCTCCCTGTCCTTTAAAACCATCACTCCTTGTCCTGCTGCTACAGGTCCTGCTAAAAAATCTGCTTCTCTCTTTTCACACAAACTTCACTACAGCCACAGCTTTCCAATTTTTTTTTTTTTTTTTTTTTTTTTGGTCATTTTAACTGTTCTCCCCCACTCCTGAAATTGCCTCCCTAAATTTTCCAATTAGAGAATTCAGTCTTCTGGATGAAAAACACCCTCTCCCCTCCCCTTCTTAGACAACCAACGAGAATCCGGTCACTTAAACAAATATCCACATATATTGCAAGGAAAACAGCACTTAAAACACAGGTTTTATTTATTGTAAAATTTTAGGTAGGAGAAAAAATCAACTTCCTGACTAGTGTTGTCAAAAGCTCAAAGTAAAAGAGGTTCAAAATCCACAGGAAGCCTTCACAGATAAAGGTTACCCAGACCTCCCATGAAGAGAATCAAATTTCAAGTAGTCACAAGTTTTATGGTGCTCTAGCGAGGATTTAGTAAAAGTCTTTCTCATTCTGCTCGATAGCTTACGCTGTTCTCTGCAGACTATGTATGTTTTAATACCATACATTCCCATGCAATTTCCAAACTCCAAACCTGAGTAGCAGTTAGATTGGTAATGAAGGAATCACTTAATTCCACTGGAGAATAAAGCTCTGCAGAGGATGAGCTCAGGATCTGCTTATGGACACCTCGGTGACAGTGAACCAGCTCCAATTCATATCTGCTCATCTTGGAGGAATGCATGTGTAAGGGCTATTTTACTTGCTTTCCTTGTAGTCATTTTATGGACAGATTTCTGATCTCTGACAGAGCAGCGATGGCCTTCTGGTACCTCAGAATGCTCAGTGATGCTTTGATATATCACAGTTTTAACACAGTAGCTTTCTAGCCTGGTGTATGCAGCATGGCAGAAGGGCAAATTCAGTAAGGGTTCCATGGAGGAAAATACAGGTAGGGGTAAATCCTGGAGCCCTGATAAGACACAAGGTTTATAAGAAGCAAAGAAGTTCAGGATAGGACCTGAGAGAAGGAATTACTAGCAAAATAGGGGAGAATTATCCATCTTTCTAGAACACTTCACAGGGTGCCCTCAGAGCCAGAAATGTTAAGTCACATCCAGGATTGTTTTAGCTGTCACTGAGCTGTGTAAATGGACATATTAGGCATATTAGAACACAGGCAGACAGGCAGCACCCTAGAGGGTACTTATATTGGGAAGAAACCTCCTGCAGGCTGTATAGGCATCTTCATACGTAGCCTGCAGCATCCTTTGAACCATGTCCTTTCTACAGTGCACCAAACGAGCCAGGCAGCAACCACTCTTCCAGAGCTTCTTGTTGAGGTCTTGGTTGCTCTTTTCTTCATCGTTTTATTTATATCTTCCTCTTCCAAGGTCTCAGCAAATCACAGAATCTCCTTGTCAACCTCAACTCTGGCAAGGGACAAAACTAGATGGGAGATTCCAGTGATGACAGAGATGGCTTCTAGTCCCTTGTCCTACTAGGACTCTACTCAGAGGACCATTTGGCAGCCTGAAAGCTCCTTGGACATCTTCAAAAACACCTGTTTGCTGTTTGGTTTTTTCTTTTTTTTTCCCTGATTTTCCCTCTCTTCCTCCAGCTTTTTCCATTTTTGAAGAGGACTGTTTGGCTTTAGTAGGGCAGCCTGATGCTGTCTTTAAGAGAAAAGTCAACAGAAGAGTGGCTGCAAGCAGATCTCAAGGGAGGGGTCCATGCAGGGCAAGCCCACGTAGTACCCCATTCCAGATATTCTCCAGCTTTCAGTTATTTTCAGTGCTTTGCCTAGCTAGTAGTCTCCAAGGACCTCTCTTCAATATTTGTCTTCTAAGGTATGAGATTGGCTGTCTCAAGTAGAGACAGAACCTTTAAGCATTCATATTTAATAATAACCCTTATTTTTTAACTCCATAAAGCATGATGGAAGGTGGATTCTCATCACTAAACAGGGAAGGAGAGATTTAGTTGAGGCAAACTCCAGAAGGTTGACTGTTAATCAGAGATCTGAGCTGTGTTGACATGCTATGTTATAGCTTCATCTTTAACCTCTGTCCTCATGAAGCCAGCTGGAAGATGAGGCCAGAATTAACCTTTCCCTGCTGCAGGACACACACAGCTATCTGCTTATTGGAAAGTTTTCATTTTCTTTTTTTTTTTTTTTAAGTATAGTGATTTCATGCAGCTGTTGGCATCTTCCTGCTCCTCCTGTTGACACGAGCCTCATAAGGAGGGATTCTTTTCAGGAAGGCAGCTGTATTTTCTCATTCTTTCACTTAATTAGGATGTGATCTTCTAATACAAAAGACGTCAGAAGTCACACTGAGCTCTCCACATTGAGGAGTCACCTGAATTAGAGGTCTAGAAGGAAAACAAGTGATGCTTAGATCCTACTCAAGAGTCGGGTTTGCATGGTGCAGCCAGCTGGTGCTTGTTGGATGTTGCTGCAGTTTATTACACACAGAGTCATGAATTACTTGCAATTTGAATTACATACACAGAGATGGCTATGATATTGGCTTGGGAACTTGCCATCCGTGGAGGTGAGAACCCAGAACAAGAACTGGATCTAACCAACCCCACCACATGAACCTGGAGCAATGGACAACAAAACCAGACAAATAAAGATATGAGTAGAGATTCTAATTCCATTTTAAGGTCACGTAAACTCTTCCTACTATCTTCTGCATTAGTGCTTGTGGTGCTATAGCTCTTTAGATCTTGCTGGACTCCTTAGGAGTCCTTTGTAAAAGAACAGTGACAGCAGTAACAAGGAGATCTGCCCCTTCAAGACTGCATCCCCTTTTAGAGTCAGCTGAAAAATACAGACATAGAACTGAGGCAAGGGCAATGTCTGGACCATATCTTAATCTCAAAATGTACCCTGAGCTTAAGGAAAAATTCACCTTGTGTTGGCCATTGGGGTAAGCAGGAGCAGAACGTGCTCCTTACCACCTGATAGTCGCAGGTCTTTAGATGATATATCATGAAAACTGAAAAATTATAGAATCATAGAATGGTTTGGGTTGGAAGGGACCTTAAAGATCATCTAGTTACACCCCCTCTGCCATGTGCAAGGACATTTTCCCCTAGATCATGTTGCTCAAAGTCCCATCCAACCTGGCCTTGAATTCCTCCAAGGATGGAGCATCCATGACTTCTCTGGGCAACCTGTTGCAGGGTGACCTAACATAGCAATCCAGTAGATAATCCAGGAAATTCTGATGCACTCTGTTACTGCTCATTGTTCATTCTCAGCCACTGGGACTCCTGTATGAGGTTCTTGGGTTTTGTTTAAAGAACTGAGAATTTCTAGAAAAAAACCCAAACATCAGAGCAAACACAACGTTAGATTCTAAAGCCTAGTGAAGTCAAATCGTTACTAATTTTAAATATTGACAATTCTGAGCCGAAAACACTGGTGAATCTTCAACATTCAATGGTTTCAGAACCACTTAGTACTTCTCCCACTGTCTCCTAACTGTGCTGTGAACAAAGATGAAGCCCGTGTGGGAAAAGAGGACAAAAATCTGTCTTTACATAGCATCTATGGCAAGGCACACACCCTGCCTTGCATTTAGACATAGTTGTATTTCTGGTGCTCTTTTTCATCTGGTGCTTCACTGTCCTTCAGGGCATTCATTGCTGGGGTTTTTATTTACCTTCATGCTGTGGTCCTCCACCACCGATTGCTAGCCCAGGAGGGCTATTTCCAGTCGTGTGACACAGCGATGGCCCCAGTTCATGTTCCTGTGCTCTTCCTTTCCCATGGGCATATGGCCTTTTGTAACTGGCAGATTTTAGCTGTACTTCTAGGTACTGTGCTTCTGAAAATTGTTCTCATTACGGAAAAAACATTGGTTTTAGAAACATGGAGACCATTGTTTTCCTTACGTGAAGAAACACTTGAACGCTTTTGAAAAGCGGTCAGTGGAAGCTGTGCTTTAAAGCTGAAAACAGGCAGTAAAGGTCTGGATTTCCCCACAGGCAACAAAGTACTACATGGAACATCTTTTCTCTGTAAAGACCTGAGCAGGAAGGCGGTAGCTCTCTGCAGCCAGCTCTGCACTTCTCAGTTTGCCAGTGCTCCATCAGTGTCAGTGGATAAGGATTTGCTGGGAAGGGAAGCACATTTCCTTAGGGAACAATCTCAAAGGATGATTAGATAATGCCTACAGGCAGGTGAGCAAGGTCAGGGTCATGGTTTGTGGAGGTCCTTGGGGTGGATCCAGACTACAGATACCCTGGTGGCAGAAAGTCATGACAGAGAGTCACTCCAGTGACAGCATTCCCTGGGGAGCAATGTGAAGCAAGCTTAGGACATCTGTCATGGTCTACTGGGTGCAAAAGCTTGGATTTGAGAGGCTTGCAGGCTCTCCCAGCAATGGCAATTAATGGGGATTTTTCTTTGTGGGTCATTTTTCAGAACCAGACCTGCTGTGCAGGGCACTATGGGTCCTATGGGGCTGTTCTACCTAACATGTCAGGTGTGGAGAAGGACAGGAACAGGACAACCATTTAGCAAAGACTTCCTTGGAAAGAGGTACAGAGACCACTGTTGAGAAGTTGTTGCTTCTTCTTTGCACATTAGAAATTCATGGCCTTGGTCCTCTCCAGATTCCCAGTCAGAATTCCCAAACCACTATAATCAATGAACAAATGCATGTGCCACGTACCCTAGTGATTCACACCACTCAATAAATGTTGGTAAGATCTCTGGTACTATGCAATAAGGATAATAACCAGTGGAGCTAGGGCAAGACAGATGCACTGGTTTCCTTTTATGCATGGCTTTGGGCACGTTTATTTTATTTTAGGCTGATACAAGTAGAACTACTCACAAAGGAAGGTTTGGAAGCTGGAATCATTCCTTTGACATAAGACTTACTCAAGAGGAGATGACTGCAAACTCCTCCAGATTTGCCTTTTTAATGCAATTGGTTTTCAAAAGCTCTCCTCCCCATCACACTCTCTGACCTCCAAGTAGGCTGCAGGGAGGAATGTTTTTAATCCCATTGATTTATTAAAATTGTCTAAAGATAGCCAGCTGCAACATATAAAACTGCTGCCCTCTGCACTTCAGAATGGTCCTCCCTGAGCCAGCTCTCCATGGAAAACATTGGCAATAATGACCTCCAGGTCACTAGTGACCATGATGGTACCTGTCTGCCAGTTGCCAGCCAAACCCAGTCCCGGCAAGCTTTCCAGTTGTCCAGTAGGCCTCCTTTCTCCCAGCTCTTGCATCTCCCTGGGATGCAGGATTCATGGAAACGAATGTTATGGGAGCACTAGAGCCAGGCACCAAGCTCACTGAGAAAACTGCAAAATGAGACAGAGAGAATTTTATTTGTTCCCAAAGGGATTCATTTTGGGTGTTTGTTCGTGTGTGTGAGTACATGTACACAATCCTTTGGGGTCCTTACCTGAAGTTTTATGATCTGGAAGACAAAAAGCATATTCATGAAGATTTTAGGACTTTCAAATTGCTGCTATGACCAGATCTTAATTGTGTTTTAGTCTTCCCCTCCCAGCTGTGCTCCCTGGACCACCAGAAGGGCTCTGGACAACACAGTGCTGCTAAACCTTGAAGATTAGTGTTCGAGGCTTGGGGATGTGGCAAAAGAGGCATCCAAATATCTACCCCATACCTTTCCTGCACGTAACAAATGGTTACAACAAAGCAGAGTTCAGAGTTCTCTGCACTCCAGGCCAAACCAGGGCTCTGCAATACGTGACAGCTTTGATTTGTGTCTGTCCAGGACCCACCAGAGACAAAAGACAGTGTCAAGAGTAATTGAATGAGCAAGCCAGGCAGACCCAGCAGTGCTCTTATCAGCTTGGAGAGGCAGAGCAGATCCAAGGAGCAGAGCAGAGCAGGTACCAGGAACCAGATCTTAAGGTTACATTCCTTACATACGTGGGATTTCCTGCGGTCTCCCCTAAGTTTTCTTTGTAAACTGGAAATCTAAAATCTGCAAGGAAAAAAAGAAGAGTCTAACTGAAAAAAAAAAAAAAAAGGTAATTAATTTCCTATGCTAGGTTAATCTATAAAGTAATATAATAAAAAGAAACTCTTAGCCCAAGCTGGAAGAAGTGTATTGTTTAAACCCCAAGAGAAGCAATGTTTAATTTAATTTCACAGGTAGGTATTTTGCAAAGACTCTGAGGGAGGAAACTCTTACAATACCACTGCTTCAGAAAATTTGACACAATCTAATTTATATCGCTGTCGTGCTGAGAGACCTCAGCGTGTTGCACACACAGGCAGGTGCCCACACTCCCACCCACAGAGAAACCCTCCTGTGAACTTCCAATGTCATGACACAAAAGGCAGTGAGGAAAAATGGAGAAGAGCAGTGGAGCTGGCCAGAATCTCAAGACAAGTCTGTGATGAGCCTAGAGCAGGATTCCTGGTATTCTATGACCCTGTTTTAGCTGTTCCCTTGGGATTGTAGTTCCCTTCTGCCTGCCTTTATTTTCACAAGGGTTAGGACACAAAGAGTGCCTACAGGAATGTTGTTTTTTAATCATTCAGGGAGAATTAGCCTAACAGAAAGCATACAACTGCTCTTGGTGGCCTGACTGAATGGCACAACCCTGCTATTGCACAACCTCTTCTCAGTGCTAACATCACCAAAAGATGTTGATCTGCAGGGTAAGAGAGGGGACCTCCAGTTACCTTTCAGTCCTACTTCAGCTTCTCATCCATTCCAAACCTGATGGAAGTTGCAGTGAATATCAACAGGTTTCAGTTTGCATTGACAGAAAATACAGATAACATTACAGGCATCCAAAACTGTAGACCAAGCCCCAGGGGCTGTATTGGTTCATTGCTTTCTGGCAGCAGTTTAAATTCATGAACTCCCCTAGGGTCTAATCTAGCCTAATCCCAAAGTCAGAAGAGCCTTTTTCCCATGTTATTCCCATCAATCATTGTTCAAACCTGTCATCTCTCACACATGGAGCGATGGACTTGCAGATTCCCTTCTTCTCCACCACTGTTATTGCACGCCTTTCCCTCCAACAGCCCACGAGGCAAACCCAGAAGGCTGCAGTGAGCCATAATTTCCAGTCATTTTTGGATATTATGGTGAGGATGGCTGAAAAGGAGCAAGACTATAGCATGCCATCAGCTAGTGTGCCATCTAAATAGATCCTAGAGCCTCAGGAAAAGACACATTTCTCAGGCCCAAGCCAGTCCTGCAATCTGGGGTCTAGAGACCAGACATTGCCTCTGTCACGCAGCCCTGTGATGTGCTCTTCAAGCAGCTTTCACAGGAGCGTCTTGCCAAGATCTGTACTGTGATCCTGCAGGTTAATTTGGATCAGGGTGGGACAGCCTAGCTGACATCAATCCCTCCTCTGGAGAAGAGAGACACAAGGGACCAGAGGTTTATGGCTCAAGGGCATCCCCTCAACTCTACTAATCCCATTTCAGTTCAACAGCTGTCCAGTGGCACTTTGCCACCTGTGAGCTTTTGGAGTGTGGCAGTTCTTGCTTCACAGCTTGCTCTGAAAAATCTACAATATTAGGATTTCAAAAAGTTGTTCTTCCAAGATAAACAAAGCAACCCAAGCAGCCTGCGAGACCAATCTCCTGAAGGGAGAGACTTGAGAGGGCAGATTAGAAAATAAAAGGAGAAAAAGATATATATGTCCTGGCCAAACTATGACTAAGGCGAAGATAGGATAACGGCTTTCGGTTCTTTTAAGAATGTAAACACCACAGTGTAAGAGCAGATACAGTTCAATGAGATGGATGAGTCCAGGCAGAGAAAAACATTTGCAGCAGGTTAGGAGATGATTTGAGGCCACTGTGGAGGTTATAAATTATTCAGAGGGAAAAGCAGAAGCCCCTGTGTCTGTTGTCCGTTTCACATGGACAAGCTTACGTACATGGAACATTCCTAGATGCTGTGCTGGTGGCAGGATGACCTGAAATCAGATGGAAGAAGCCAGTGAAAGGAAAGAGCTGTTCCTCTGCTTTTTTGTGTGGTTTCTGAGAGCAGGACTTGGTTTTCTCCTTACACCCACATAACTCCATAACCTAGGATGTGTCAAAAGAACTATGGCCAGAAGGTTGAGGGAGGTGATTCTGCCCCTCTACCTTGCTCTAGTGAGAACATATGTGGAGTCTTGTATCCAGCTCCGGGGTCCTCAGCACAGGAAAAACATAGACCTGTTGGAATATGTCCAGAGGAGGGCCACAAAAATAATCAGGGGAACAGAATACTTATCCTATTAAGAAAGACTGAGAGTGTTTGGATTATTCAGCCAGGAGAAGAAAAGGCTTTGGGGAGACCTTATTATGGCTTTTCAATACTTTAAGGGGGCCTATCAGAAAGATGAGGACAAATATTTTAGTAGCATCTGTAGCGACAGGATAAGGAGTGATGGTTTAAACTAAAGAACATGGATTTAGGCTGGATATAAGGAAGAATTTTTCTACAATGAAGGTGGTGAAGCACTGGCACAGGTTGCCCAGAGAGCTGGTAGATGCCCCAGCCCTGGGAATATTCGAGGTCAGGTTGGACAGGCCTCTGAGCAACCTGATCTCATTGAAGCTTGCCTAGTGTACTTGAGATGCAAACTACCACGTGGCTGAGAGATGAAGAATGGGTACAAAACCCCTTGGGCAAATGAAATACCTCTATGTTTTTAAGAACCTGGTCTCAGATGCCTGTTGTCTCTAAATGCCGAGGTGCAGCAATCCATGGCAGAGCACCAGTCACTGCAAAACGATGGTCATCCCACAAAACAATTCCCAAACTTTAATCAGCCCCTATTTAAGAGGTGCCGTAAAACTAAAAGAGCACATTGCATTTAAATCCTCTGGTGCATTGCAACAAGAAATCATCCTCCTGTCTGCAGTCCCTGGAAGCCATAACTTCCCAAGGACGCTGATATGTATCTCTCAAGAAGTACTTAAGGCCAATGCAAGAGTACATTTAAATAACATGGTCAAAATAGGGCCACAGAGAGATCTGGATTTTGCTTTTCAGCCCACTAAATCAAATAAAATGAACTTGACACAGAAAAAAACCCACAAGATTTCTAAGCTCTAAAGAAAATCACTTGAGAGAATGTGTGGAACCTGGCTTCATAGTTAAATCTGTAGTCTAAGCTCAGGCATCTGGGAGTAGTTTCATTGGGAGAATATTGAGGTGAAAATTGTTTCAGCAAGAAAGTCAATGTAATACTGTAAGAAATAGAAGAACTGGTATTACTAAGTCTTTCAATTTGATCATGAGTATGTGTTTTTGAGGTAAAGCCCTAGCTGCTGCAATAATAATGTGTTGCCGGATTCCCAGAATTACATTGCAGTCGTAGCACAATAGATTGCAAAGAAAAAAAACCAAAATGCAACAGCTTTTCCATCAGAAGGCTATGAAATGTCTTGGGAATGGTCTCAGCAGTCTCTGTAAAATTGGCAGGGGCAAAACTTGAATTTGGCATTGGGGCAATGCTGTCCCTAATGTGGGAAACACTGCAGATAGGGATCAGCACCAAGATAACCAAGTGTTGTCTCAAACCTTGGCCAGAAGATTTTCCATCAGCCATCAGTCTGGCCATGCAGATTTACTCACCATTTGCCAACCTCTTTAACCTTAGAGGAAAGCCAGAGTAATGGTGGAAGGAGAGAGGATGGAGAACTCCAAAGCGTTTGGGAAGCCGGGCTTTCTGCTGTCTGTTGTCCTCTGTGCACCATCCAACCTGAAGGCTATTCCTTGTTGGATCAAAAAATAGAGCAATTAGAATGTTTTCAGCAAAACATGCTGAAAGCAAAGCTTATTGAAACAGAAGATTTAGGGAGACCACTGTAAGGCAAAATGCGCTGAATAAGGCAACGGAATAAGGAGCATCCCAGATTAGCCTCAGGTAGGGACAGAAAAGAAATAACATTTTATTCTCATGTCTCACAACCAGATTGCAGGGCACAGGGATCTGAACCTTGAGAGAGCAAGAGCTGGGACCAATTCTGCTGGCAGACAGAACCTGACAGAGCTGTATCCTCTCCTAGATATTGACAGGGTTGTGAATTAAGGTCTGTGTGTTGATGTGAAGCAAAGACAGGCTAGAATAGATTTTCCCGCACTGCAAAGGTATTAGCAAATTGTTTCTGCCTGCTCAGTCTGGGAAAAGTGCTGCAGCAAGTGCTATTCCTGAAAGCAGAGCAGTTCTCTGTAGCTTGGGGTAACACAATGTAATTCGGACAGCGTGGGAAAATCCTTCGAGTTACCCCAGAGAGAGGAGAATTAGATAGCTGGGGGGAGGATATGAGCCTTCCCTTACTGGAGGTCTTTAAGGGCAGGTTACACAAACATCTGTCAGCGGGGGCCATAGGAGAGCTGATCCTGCCTTGTGGGGATGTAATAGACTACATGACCTTTTCAGGTCCTTTCCCTTCCTCCGAGGCTGTGGGCAGAGGGGGGAGATGGAATAAATCCTTGCTGGCTCCATAGAGGGATGTATATATGTGTACATATGTCTGTACTTGCCTGGGTACAGGCAGCACCATCACAAATGCTAGTGTAGGCTGAGACCCGATTTGGGTGCAGTTCTTTAGGACTCAGCAGCACCTGCAGCCCTGTTCAGCAGTCTTGTGTGCCTGCCCTTCTTTTCTTTGCTGCATTAATCATAGATATAGATCTGAGGAGGCTGGACTGAGCCCTTTACAGGGGGAGAACTGAAGCAAGGGGGTCTTAATCTGCAGTCAGGCAACTGAAGACCACTGCAGCTTCCCTGCAGACTGTGCTATCTGCTACCTTCTCATGACAGGCTGAGGAATACTTGTAGCTGCTTTAGTCGGAAACCAGAGCCAGAGCAGGACCAGAAAAAAATGCAGAGCAAGAAATTTGGGAAAGCTTCCCACAGTTTAGATGCTGCCACCATGATGAGATGAATTGACCAAGGTCAGGCACAGGATCTCTTCAGCAGAGTCATGATGTGAACCCAAGTGTTCTGTGACCAAGGCTGTTTCCCTAACCACCAGATCTTTCGAAAAGGTGACACAAATGCTGCAGAAGCATTGATAAAGAATAGCTAAGGGTCTTAGAAAACCTTGGGATGGGTGACTGGAGTATGTTACATCTGTAGAAGGACTTGTAGCGACTATAGGAGAGACTTCTGTTGATTTCATGAAATAGAAATTTCCTTTTATAGCAGAGAACAGTGATGGGTGCATACAGCAGGATCTCCTCTACACGATGTGGGAGCAGTCCCCATGCAGATTCTATGTAAGACTTAGCTGAGGATCTTCCCTCATATGGATAGCATCCAAGTGGTGTGTATGCCCTCACAGGGAAGGAATTCAGGGTGGAGCCTAGGGAAACAATCCCAGTTTCATAGTGGTGGTGATTAACATGGCTGTTAGATTACAGCACCGGATCAGGTCAGATTAAACAAACAGGTCAGATGACAGAAAGGAGCCATCTGTGCATTGCAGAGGGCTGGGATCGCTCTGAAGATGAAGTGTGACCTGACGTCCTATACCCTGTGGCTGTCACCGAGGCCACTGCTGCGTTAGGTAGCGTCCACCAACCCCTCCTTACCATAACTGCAAGGACCATTCTGGAAAGAAGAACTCTGCCCAAATCTAATCAGCCTCAGATAGGAGAATACCCCTGCTGTGGAAGAGAACATCCTATCCTCAGTCCCCTTCTCTGTCTCTGCTTCACTTTTCTCTTGTGGAAGTCAGGGAAGTGAGGGATGGTGGGATGAAGTTCTGGCTTCCTTGGACCACTGGGATGTAGGGGTGGGAATTTCGCTGTGGACAAGGCATTTGGGGATGGACAAAAGGGGCTTTGCAAGGGTTCATCCTCCCATGTTCACAGGGGGAGTTGGAAGCACAGAGTTGCAGCAGCAGAAGAAGCATCTCCTCCAGAAAATCCTGCTGCAGTTCCAGCTGCACTCCTCACCTTTTATTTACACTATTTCTATGAGATGCTCCCTGGAGTCATAAGGCCTTTTCCACACCATCTCCCAGCCCTGAGCACACATCACAGAGAAAGATGTTTATTTTAGAGGTTTCTTGCTACCCCCATGACTCTCCCTTGGCCTCCAGAATACTTAGGTTCACCCTTGTAGGAAGATGCTTCAGGGAAGATGTTGGGGTTGTTTAGCCTGGAGAAGAGGAGGCTGAGGGGAGCCCTCATTGCTCTCTATGACCACCTGAAAGGAGGTTGTGGAGAGGAGGGAGCTGGCCTCTTCTGCCAAGTGACAGGGGACAGGACGAGAGGGAATGGCCTCAAGCTCCTCCAGGGGAGGTTTAGGCTAAACATTAGGAAAAAAAAATTCACAGATAGTGTCTTTGGGCACTGGCAGATGTTGCCCAGGGAGGTAGTTGATTCACCTTCCCTGGAGGTGTTTAAGGGACAGGTGGACGAGGTGCTGAGGGTCATGGTTTAGTGTTTGATAGTTGGAATGGTTGGACTCGATGATCCGGTGAGTCTCTTCCAACCTGGTGATTCTATGACCACTCTTTGCTCTGCATCCCTTTTAATTTCTCTCAGCCTGAATTTATTGCTCTTGTTTCTCCATTATTCCCAGTCATTTTCATTTGTGCTCTCTCATTTGGTGCTCCAGTTTCTGTGTCCCAGGAATTGTTGCAGGGACTTGGCTGAGCTACTTGAACATAACTATTGGAAGTCACTGGAGATGTGTGACATAAGATCCATGGGAGACCTACATTCTTTGAGGTAGCAGGATCCTGGGCATCTCCAGTAACACTAGGCATGACTTTCTAAGAAAGTTAATTATTTAATTTCTTTCTAAATCTATTTTTATATTAACATTATTTCTCTTATAATTTCTTTTTTAGTTTCTTTTCAGGGTGGATTTAGGCCATCACAGGAAGAACTGTGGGGAGCATCAGAGGCTGCAGATGCAGATATTTTACAACTGTCATTTTCCTCCCCCATCCCTCCCATGGTCTAACGCTGATTTCTAAATGTTAGTGACAGCTTAATTCTTCGTGTCTACAACTGGCAGTTTTCTTCTGTCATTAATCATAACGACTCTTGGCTGCTGTCAAGAGCTGATAGAGTGAGGTTGAAGTTTCCCAAGAAACATCACAGGGGTCCCAAAAGCTTTGAATCAACAATGACAGCAAAAACACTTCTCTAGCGGACAGCCCTTGTTGCAGAAGAAGGTGTGTGGAGGGGATCAGTCAGGACTTTCCCTTAGTGACCACCACGATTATCTCTGCAGTAGCAAAGACTTTCTTTGCTGAAGAAATAATGAGCAGAGTTAAACATGAACCATCCTTTGCCCCATTTCCCTGCCCTACTGGTCTTTCTCAGTTTTTGCAGGGTGAAGATGTGTGGCTGTTTGTAACCCAGAGGTCTGTTGCTGTTGGTATTATCGACTGTGAGGTGGACTGGAAAAAGCCTTAATCTATTTCCTGCCAAACTTTGTGCTTATCTGCAAACCAAAAATGCCATGTTGAGTTGTTTTTTTTTCTCTCTTTCAGGACTTTGTTGATTTACGAGTTCACAGTTACAGCTTTTTTTTTTTTTTTTTCCTTCATTTGCGACCTCCTTTGTCATGGAGTGTGAGCCAGCTTCTCCTAAAAGGAAGATATCTATTTTGAGATCTCTGTGTAGCATGAAGGTATCTTTGGGTCTATCAAAATGACATAGAGGTGCTTCAGATGCTTCTTCAAGCAGCACAGCTCCAGGGACCTTCTTCTTCCAGTTTATATCTGGCCAAGGTGCCAGTGTAGGAAGAAAAAAGATATCAGCTATAAAAGAAGAAAAATGAACAAATTCTCTCTTTTGGTGACAGGAGAAGAGGGACAAGGGAAACCTTGTCTTGTTTGAAATAAAACCGTGGAATTACAGAATCATAGAATCACCAGGTTGGAAGAGACCCACTGCATCATTGAGTCCAACCATTCCTCTCAAACACTAAACCATGTCCTTCAGCGCCTCGTCCACCCGTGCCTTAAACACCGCCAGGGAAGGTGAATGTCCATTATTTGAGTGTCCATCCTTCAGCATGCATAGGCATGAGATAGCAGAGCTGGGAACGGCATCAGACAGCAGAAATGGGTCCTTCTTGACCATGTCCTAACATATCAACATCAGCAGCATCTTCCAACTATCCTTCTCCTTGTGGCAGGAGGTGTTGGTGGAATGCCTGTGTCACTTATGTCCTGTAACTTCCTGATGAAACTGCCTCCTTGCACACACCTCCCCACTTTGAGAATCATAGAATCACAGAACAGTTCAAGTTGGAAGGGACCTTAAGGATCATCTAATTCCAACTCCCTTGCCATGGGCAGGGACACCTCCCACTGGACCAGGCTGCTCAGAGCCCCATCCAACCTGACCTTGAACATCTCCAGGGATGAGGCAGCCACGGCTTCCCTGGGCAATAAGTACCAGGGTCTGACCACCCTCATTGTGAAAAATTTCTTCCTAATGTCTAGTCTAAATCTCCTCCTCTCCAATTTAAAGCCATTCCCACTTGTTCTATCCCTACAAGCCTTTTAAAAAAGTCCCTCCCCAGCTTTCCTGTAGGTCCCCTTTAGGTACAGGAAGGTCAATATAAGTTCTCCTCAGAGCCTTCTCTTCTCCAGGCTGAACATGCCCAACTCTCTCAGCCTGTCCTCATATGGGAGGTGCTCCAGCCCTCTGATCATGCAGGTATCATGGTGCAGTTTGGTTGAGGGATAACCCATCTCTGAGAACAATTCTGCAGACACTGGAGGTATAGACAGCATGACACAAGACTGTGCTTACCCTCATTGTCTTCCCTTGCTGCCCTGAGACCTTACTAAACGCACTTTTTCCTTTCCTTTGTCCCTCAGCTTTTGACACATGCCTTGTAAGTAACACCTTATGGCCATTTACAGGCTCCTTGCTCAGATGCTTAGGGATTAAAAGCCAAAGAGCTTAAAATGCTGCAGATTCTCCTCCCCATATTGAAACAAGTTGCTCTTGTGTGAGCACCTTCAAAGAGCTACATAGAATCATAGAATAACCAGATTGGAAGACACCCACTGGATCATCAAGTCCAACCATTCCTATCAAACATTCCTACATGTGTACATGTAGTACACACAGTGATTCTAAAGCTTTAAATTAGACAGTTATGTCAGGCAAAGCATGGAGGAAGGGAAATGGCTGGAGAAAGGTGGAATGCATTCATTCCAGACTGTTATTCAGAGCTGGAAAAAGAAAACAGCTGGTTACCAGTCTTCTCTGGTCATGCCCTCTGCTTTCCAAGCCATCCCATCTCAGTAGCTGCTCTAGACCTGGCTGTCCCCATCTCCCCCTTGTATACATCTTACAAGCACAGAATACTCAAGGAAAACCCAGGATGAAGCAAAAGCAGCTCAGACCTTTCAGAACAACATGAGCTGAAAGGAAGGTCTAATGCACAGGGCAACTTGGTTGGAACTTACTCTGTCTTACCCAGCTCAGCTGTGTTCCTTTCAAAGCACCTGGTAGTGCAGAGGCTTTGAGACCTTTCATCAAGGCCCTCATAGAATCATAGAATCATAGAATAACCAGCTTGGAAGAGACCCACCGGATCATCGGGTCCAACCATTCCTCATGCTGCTTGACATCCTTCCGTAAAGAACATTAACGTCTGAGGAAGCTTTAGGTTATTTTGTAATAAATTTTGTGGCAAATCAAACAAGTAGCACAGAGAGCTGCTATGGAGGATTCCTGCGTCCCCTTTGTCAGAGGATTCTTCAGCATCGATCAAGGGATTTCCCATCATGACATTGTAGGCTGAAAGCAGGTCTTAGTGGTGTCTCAGACTTCAAGTGACAGTATAAAAAGAGGTCAGAAGATTAAAGAGGATGTCTGCAAGCTGCTCTGTTGGGCAGGTAGATGAATTCTCCTCCAGGTCCTTCATGCTGGCAATACAGCACTTCACTTTTTCCCTGTGACTCCAAATTTACTTGCTCGCTGGAGAGGTGGATCCATCCCAACTTGTATCACCTGACTAATGTGATGTAGCATGTCTGAATACAGCTAGGTCGCATAGAAAAGAGAAACTACAAAGACTTTTGAAAGGCTGGGGGTGTCCAGAATCTCCCTAGGTATTTCCTCTGGTGTCCCATCACTGCACATGTAGTGGTTTTGTATTGCACTGAGTTTTTCTTTTTTCTCCTCAAGGAAATGTGAAAATAGGTGTATTATCAGTCTGATTTTCTATAGTATCAGTAGCAGTAATTCTACGCAAAAGCTAATACAAATCTATTCCTTGTTTGCAGGAGAGCTCCTATAATAAACCAGGCTATTTCCCAGCCTAAAAGGAGGCAACCATAGGGAGAAATTTACTTTCAGTACTTAAAGTAGGAGGCCTACAGAAAAGCTAGGGAGGGACACTTCATCAGGGAGCATGGTGATAGGATGGCGGGTAATGGTTTTAAGCTGAAAGAGGGGAGATTCAGAGTAGATATTAGGAAGATATTTTACTGTGAGGGTGATGAGGCACTGGAACAGGTTGCCCAAAGAAGCCTTGGATGCCCCATCCCTGGAGGTATTCAAGGCCGGGTTGTGAGGTTTTGGACAACCTGATCCAGTGGAAGGTGTCCCTGCCCATGGCAGTGTGGGTGGAACAGAGTGATCTTTAAGGTCCCTTCCAACCCAAGCCACTCTGTGATTCTATAATGCTGAAATAAAGGTGCAGCACCTATCTTGGGCTGATAAATGCCCTTCCATACAGACGATGGGTAGGTGAATGAGAGCCAAGGTGTCTTCTCTCCCAATTGAGGAAAAAGAATGGATCAAAGGAATGCCAAAAAGCAACTGTCCATCACTCAGCTTTTGCTCTTGACCCAAGGACCTCCTCATGTCATGGACTACTCTGATTTTAACCTGATTGAGCCCTGAAGATGGCAGGTAAGAGAGGCTTTCACATCTATTCTATCAGTCTACAGAAACCCATCCTGGGGTGGCCTAATGCTAATGTGCTGTCAGCTCATTCATCGTTTTCTCTCAGTGTGGTGCCAGGATGAGATGACTAATCTTCCTGCAATAAACTGCCAATTCTTCTTTTGCACGTTTATCTATTTTGGCAGTTGCCTGATGATTTCTTTCTTATTTGGATGGATCAGCACCACAATAAACCACACAGTAGTTATCTTTGGGTTTGCAGCAACTGGATGCGACCTTTTTCTTCCTCCTTCTTGCCAATGGATTAAAACCACAGCATCTCCCAATCCATAGATTGCTCTGTCAGATATAATGATTTTTTGTTCCAGCTCTTAATTTGCTTAGCATATTGAGGCTGATGCCAGATTCACTGCTGCTCTGATACTCACCCAACTGCTCATGCTCAAGCAAAGTGGGTGTAAATTTATAATCATCCTGATTAACTTGCTGGGACTGTCTGCAGATCTGAGGCACTGGGGAATCGGGCTTGAGGCTTGATTTTCTGCACAAATTCAGCTCCTACACACTGTCAAATGACACAGCCGGGACCATGATAGTTCATCAGGTTGGGGGCTGGCCTTTGTGGCAAATTTGCTCTGTATGGTTTGTGGCAAGAAAGAGTGGATGCTGTGCGCTCTGGTAGATGAAGGCTCAGTTCGTGGGAAAAAAACCCTTTCTCTATGGAGAGGTGAAGGAAGATTTCTTCCAGAGGCTAATCCTATATATAGAGCTTGGGCATAACATTTCATCAAAATCTTAAAAGACACCCCAGGGAGAAATCTGGGACCATCTTTTAAGGAGTGTTCAGAGAAACAAGTTTATTTAGTGGTATTCACTACAATTCTTTCTCTCTCCAGATATTTTGACTGCAATGCTGGTGCCCTCACTCTGGACAGTCAAGCTGGACACATCAGGGTTATAGCAGCACTACGACTATTGAATGAAATCACTCTGGCTCTTTCTACTGATATTTGCACCATGAAGGTCTTTTACCTGCTTTGGAATGTGAATCAAAGGCCCAAGAAACAGCAGAAATGGACACTGGCAAATATTTAATGCATATGTGTGATTGGACCCCTTCAGTGAGATGTTCTCTCACCATCCAGTGGTGACTCCATCAAACAGCAGCTGATAAATGTGCTACAGCTTCTGGATGGTAAAATCAGCTTTTATTTATCTGCTGTAGGTAGAGGCTGTTGCTGTAAGAGGCAGAGGACTCTGGTTTAGCTCCTGTTGGATATGACTTGCTTGGGAATACAAGATTATACACACCGCTATTCAGCAGCAGTAACATTAATTATGTTTGTATTAACCAGACACTTTGAGTGTTCACAATTTGAGATGTGGGAATACTGTTCAAACCATCCTTAAGCAAGGCGTCCTTTTTTTTGGAAGACCTATGATGACATTTTTTTATAATGGGGCCATATTCATAAGTCTCTTGCGGAAAATCATTATCACTAAAGTAATATTACCACCAAGGGACTTAAAACAAACTCAAGAGCCTTTTATCCTGGATTTGGGAGTTTGAAGGGGGGAATTTTTAATACGGGAAGGTGGAAGAGGCTGCCCTCGTGTGGTATTTTTAATGAAACATCCATTTCTAGTACCTGGCTTTCCCAGATTCCCAGGGAAACGAACTCTGGAGAGAGGTCCCTGGGTCGCATTTACTTGCAGATGGGAGGCACTGGGGATTGAAGAAGCGAGCAAAGGGCTATTCCTTTCCCAAACTTAACACACTTTCTCTTCGGGAAAGAAACACATCTCCAAGCTAGCGTTAGTCCAATTAGAAAACAAACAAACAAACTGCAAACCAAAATATCGGAGGAATTTCACAAACTAAAGGAAGATCACATCTCAGCGGCTGCCTGTGATGGGGAAACTTGCTTAGGCCACAACTAACATCTTATTTTCCCAAAGATATTCTGTGCAACCTTTGCCTTTGCTGATATCTTGTTATATCCCTGCGTACCAGGTACCCAGCCTGGCTCGGGTTTGTCAGCAAGCTGTTACAAGAGCTGTTAAGACTCTAAGTACTATTTTATCTGCTGTCCCTGAAATGACTCTCCAGCTGTAGGATTTGCTTTCAGGAGTTATTTTTTTTTCTCTGCAACCCCTGAGAAACATTAAAAGGCAGTTCTACCCATTCCAATAGCAGGTGTAAGATGGAGCAGAGTGGTGTAAACTTCTTCTGCTCTCTAGTTCTGGCTGTTAGTGCTTTTCCTCTCTGCGTTCAACCCCATCTGGGTGAGTGGTGAAGGAGGACTCGCTATGGTGCTGATGTCACCTTCTCCCTGAATGCATCGCAGAGGGCAGAGGGCTTTATTGAAAACAGAGGAAAACCTCCAGAAATGGTCCTGAAGAGCCTTAGCTGAGACAAAGCTCAGCTGTGATTCCTCCTCTGCAGAAGCCCAGGCCAGAGAGAGATATGAGGCTTGAGTTGTTCTCAAATGCACCATCCATGTGGCTGCAGTGTTGGCTCTCAGACATCTTTAGCTACTTGTTCGTCTTGTGTCACCTCCTGGGAGCATGACCAAACAGTCTGGGCAGCAGAGGAGCCAGACTAGATTCCCTCTGCACATCCACAGTGACCCTCTCCTCTCCCACCTCATGATTGACGTCTGACCACCACAGGTATTGCTGGCATTTTGACTTAGAAACTCTCTCCCTTCAGCATGAAGATGCTTGTGGCATCCCTAAGCAGTGTTTTGATAGCGTGCTTATCAAGCTGTAGAAGCTTTTGTTTCCCTCCTTAGCAGCCCCTTCCTGCCACGCGTCCCTCAGGGACATAAATTTTAAATTTTCTTCCTTTACTTACAGTTGTGAGGCCTCCAGAACTGCCTTAATTACCCCAGGCAGCATTGTCAGAGAAGCTGTTGGCACCAGGGATGTGCTAGGAGGAGAAGGACCTGGGGGTGCTGGTTGACAACCGACTGAACATGAGGCAGCAGTGGCCCAGGTGGCCAAAAAGGCCAATGGCATCTTGGCTTGTATCAGGAACGGCGTGACCAGCAGGTCCAGGGAGGTTATTCTCCCCCTGTACTCGGCACTGGTGAGACCGCACCTCGAGTACTGTGTTCAGTTCTGGGCCCCTCACCACAAGAAGGATGTTGTGGCTCTGGAGCGAGTCCAGAGAAGAGCAACAAAGCTGGTGAAGGGGCTGGAGAATAAATCTTATGAGGAGTGACTGGGAGAGCTGGGGTTGTTCAGCCTGGAGAAGAGGAGGCTGAGGGGAGACCTTATTACTCTCTACAACTACCTGAAGGGAGGTTGTGGAGAGGAGGGTGCTGGCCTCTTCTGCCAAGTGACAGGGGACAGGATGAGAGGGAATGTCCTCAAGCTCCACCAGGGGAGATTTAGGCTTGAGATTAGGAAAAAGTTCTTCACAGAGAGGGTGGTTAGGCATTGGAACGGTCTGCCCAGGGAGGTGGTTGAGTCACCGTCCCTGGAGGTGTTTAAGGTTAGGGTAGATGAGATGCTTAGGAGCATGATTTAGGGATTGGTGGGAGTGGTTGGACTTGATGATCCGATCCAGTGGGTCTCTTCCAACCTGGTCATTCTGTGATTCTGTGATTCTGTGTGTGATTGAACAAACCAATGACAACCATTCCTGCCTATAACCTGTAGCTCCTTGCACTGTCCTCTTAATGATGGTAATCCCAGACTGAGAAGCTGCAAGGAGGGATCTCAGCTACTTCTTATGCAGCAATGTACTCGCTTTTCTTTGCAGAGATGCCTAATGTTGGGGTAAACAGGATGAACAAGCAACACAGTTAAATGCATGGACCCCCTCAAACTTGGTTGCAGTGACTTGTCTTACACTGGTGCTTTTAAGGTGCTGTAAAATTTATTTTTTTTTAACCTCCAGCTTACAATTCAGCATATAAGTCTCTCATAGGTTCTATATTATATCCACTAGACCCAAAGAAAGGTTTTGGATAATGCTAGGGCATCTCAAAGAGTACGAGAGAGTCAGTTCAGTTGCCTTAACAATGCTTATAGCCTGTGATTGAGATTCCACTGAAGACATGCATAATTAGGAAGTCTCTAAGTAGTCTGAGTCTAATCTCTCATCATTGCCAGGGCAGGTCCAGTCAATACAGATGGTGGGAATGAGGAGGACATTGACATTTGATCAGCTGAGTCTCTTGACCTTGACAAATCACTGATTTTCAGAGGCTCTAATGGGACATCAGTTACCTCCTCATGTGGAGAAGCCTGCCTGTAAGTGGATACACACATATTTATATCTCTTTATCTGTGAGTTTAAGCACTTCCTCCCTTAAAGCTGGTGGGACAAAGGTGGCCCATGACTCTTTGGGTCTATTCAAGAGACCTGGCAGTGTATTTGAAGAGCCTGAACCCATGGCAGTCCCTGAAACACCTTCAGGTTATGTGTGGAACAGACACACTTGTACGTATAGATGCTGCGCCTGTGAGGTCCTAATTCCCTCTGTAAACAAAAGTCACCTCGCCCTTGCCAGGTCCTTCCAGCATGAGTGCAAGCTGCATTTCTCACTATGACAGGGCAATGGGGAAACGCTGTGTTTCTGATAGTGAGCAGCACGTCCATGCAACCATCCCTCCTGCAGGAAGCACACAGATGAGTTTCTCACAGCAGTGTGTGGGTTCCTGTCATTTATCTTTGGGAGATGCCATCACAAGGGCTGAGCCTTGGAAGGAGGTCTTGTGAACACTGTGAAGAAATAGTGAGTAGGTCCATATCCTATTTCCTGCGTGGATGGCACCTGTGTTTGATGGTCTGTAGTAGCAAAAAGGTAGCCAGCAGTCTGAGGAGAGTGATTCCTCCCTTCTCTTTAGCATTTGTAAAACTGCATCTGGATACCGTGTCCAATTTGGGCTTCCAGTGCACCGATGACTTGGAGTAAGTAAGTCTAGTAAGAGCCACCAAGATAGGGATGTGAAGCACATGACATAGGAGGAGAGGCTGAATCAATGTGGAGACCTTATCCAGTCTCATGCTCCCAGCTCTAGCTGTGCCTTCGTTAATCAAGGTTGGAGAGAGGAACTGCATCAAATGCTCCTTGAGTACTGACAAGGTGAAGTCTCTTTTTCCATTTGAACCTACCTGACTTTGAGACTTACTGTGATACTGCAGACAGGGCACTTTGCATTGCAGTGTGCAGCCACCTGAGGGCAGGAGAAGACCATGCTTTGGATGAGTATGTGTGCATGTATTTGTGACAGTGAGGGAGGAGGGGGAGAGTGGGCAAGGAAGAAAGCAGCACTGCCTTGAACATATTTTAAAGGTCCATGACTGAGAGTGGTCTCAAAATAGGGCCTCGAGAGAGGATGGGGTTGGGGGTGATAGTGTTAAACAACCCAAAGCTGGGATGATAGAAGAGAAGGGGTGTTGAGATTTTACGCTGTATCAGTTCCAAACACAGACAGTTGTCCCACGAGCCTCTAGAGTCACTCTCAAAGAGTTGGAACAGCTGTGCTCATGGGGTCAGGCTGGCAGTGGGACTCTTACACTTCTACAACTTCCTCTCTTGTGAGTATTCATCTGGAGTGTTGTGTCCAGTTCTGGAATCCTCAGCATAAGAAGGATATAGAGCTGTTGGGACAGGCTCAGAGGAGGGCTACCAAGATAATCAGAGGGCTATCAAGATAATCAGAGGGCTGGAGCAACTCCCATATGAGGACAGACTGAGAGAGTTGGGGTTGTTCCGTCTGGAGAAGAGAACACTCCAAGAAGATCTTATAGCAACTTTCCAGTACCTGAAAGGGGCTACAAGAAAGCTGGGGAGGGACTGTTCACAAAGGCTTGAAGTGATAGGACAACAGGCAGTGGATATAAAATGGAGAAGAGTAGATTTAGGCTAAACATAAGGAAGAATTTTTCACGATGAGAGTGATGGAGGCACTGGAAGAGGTTGCCCAGGGAAGTTGTGGCTGCCCCATCCCTGGAGTTGTTCACAGCCAGGTTGGATGGGGCCGTGAGCAACCTGATCCAGTGGGACATGTCCCTGCCCATGGAAGTGAGGTTGGAACTAGATGATCTTTAAGTTCTCTTCCAACCCAAACTATTCAATGATTCTATGATTCTGTGATTCTAAAATGAGCTACCTGCAGGAAGGCAGATGGGAGATGATGTCTTTATATTTTCAGTTTCTGATGGAAGGGTGCTCTCCAGGCAATGAGGAAGGCTTTCGTGATCATAGAATCATAGAATCATACAATCACCAGGTTGGAAAAGACCTCTTGGGTCACCAAGTCTAACCATTCCTATCTGCCACTAAACCATGTCCCTGAGCACCTCGTCTACTTGTCTTTTAAATATCTCCAGGGATGGTGACTCAACCACTTCCCTCCTGGACAGCCTGTTCAAGTGTCCAATCACCCTTTCTGTGAAAATCTTTTTCCTGATTTTCAGTTTGAACCTCCCCTGGTGGAGCTTGAGTCCATTCCTTCACGTCCTGTCCCCTGTCACTAGGGAGAAGAGCCCAGCTCCCTCCTCTCTACAACCTCCCCTCAGGTAGTTGTAGAGAGCAATGAGGTCTCCCCTCAGCCTCCTCTTCTCCAGGCTAAACAACCCCAGCTCTCTCAGCCATACTTGAGTTTTGTTAGAGTATGTTTGAATCTCTGACAAAAAATGTTCTTTTTTTCTAAATCCTATATTAATTAAGAAATCAATCCACGTGAAAAGGTTTTAAATCTTGCTTTCATCTTCTCTAATTTTACCCAGATAGAAGTTAGGCAGTTAAATTTTAACTGGCTATAAAGTTTGCTTCAGAAAAATGAATTAAATTTTGGGTAGAGTGGTACACTTCAGCCCTCCTATTACCTAGAAGAGTTGAAGTGATGTTTGTTAATGGCTAGAAAAAAACAGTTGCAATATCTATATATTGGAACACTTGGTTACGGACAAAGAATTGGTTTGGGGTTTGAATCAAACACAAAGGCAAACTGCAACACTAATATAACCATAGCAACACAACAATATATGCTTGAAATGATCTGTGTGGTCAAAATGAACAGAATATGTGAACGTCTTAGATAGCAGAGCTAAGAAATGATTATGAAAAAAATAACATACAAAAAAAAAGCATGTTAAAAAGAGGTAGCTGCTGGGAGCTCTCTGGGGCAGTGTTTTCCCAAATCTACTTGGTTTTGCCTGTACCGAGACCCAGATTATGACCCATCATGCTGCTGGGAGCCCTGGGAGGTCACAGGGCTCTGACCAAGTGGTCTCAGTCCCATCTGAATGTATGATGCCCAATGGACAAAGTGGTGCCAAAACTTCAATGTAAAACATCCCTGCAAAACCCAAGCAGCATCTGCCTGCTGGTGACCCAGCAGATAGAATCACAGTATCGTAGAATGGTTTGGGTTGGAAGAGACCTTAAAGATCATCCAACTCCAAGCAGCAGGGACATCTCCCACTGGACCAGGCTGCCCAGAGCCCCATCCAACCTGGCCCTGAACACCTGCAGGGATGGGGCAGCCACAAATTCTTTGGGAAATCTGTTCCAGTGCCTCACCACCCTAATTGTGAAGATTTTCTTCTTATTGCCTAGTATAAATCCTCCCCTCTCCAATTTAAAGCCATTCCCCCTAGTCCTTTTACTACAGGCCCTTGTAAGAAGTCCCTCCTCAGCTTTCTTGTACTGGGAGACCATTATAAGGTCTCCCCAAGCCTTTTCTTCTTCAGGCTGAACAAGACCAACTCTCTCAGCCTGTCCTCATAGCAGCCCTCTGATCATCTTTGGGGCCCTCATCTGGACCTGTTCCAACAGTTCTGTATCCTTCTTATGTTGGGGATTCCAGAAGGGGACACAATACTCTGCACAGTACATGTACAGATGCAACACTTTGCAGCAGGTAGCACTTGTCACAGAGATCTATGAAGGCCAAACGAACCATGGCTCCAGAGATGCTGGCGACCATTTGAAGTATGGGTTGCACCAATCTTATGTCCTAGACAGTGTACTAGCACCGGCAAGGATATCCACACAATCTGAATGTGATCAATTATTTAAATCATGGAATCACTGAATCACCAAGTTGGAAAAGACCTCTGAGATCATTGAGTCCAACCATACCTATCTGCCACAAAACCATATCCTTAAGTACCTCATCTACCTGTCTTTTAAATACCTCTAGGGATGGTGACTCAACCGTCTCCCTGGGCAGCATCTACCAGTAGCTGAGAATGACCTCTAGCAAATAATTTGATTTCTCTGTCAGTAAAACACAGCTCACTCTCCCTACCTTCCCACAGGGAGCCAGACAGCACTGTCTGTTCATGATAGAAGACTGGTTTCCAGTCCTGGAAATCATAGAATAACAGAATCATAGAATAGTTTGGGTTGGAAGGGACCTTAAAGATCATTTAGCTCCAACCCTCCTGCCATGGGCAGGGACATCCCACTACATCAAGCTGCCCAAGGCCCCATCAAGGCCCCACAAGCACAGAAATCTTGGGCTTTGTTAAAGAGTTCAGTCTAACCAGTGCAGAATGGCTTAAAATGTCACCGCATTCCTCTCTACAAGTCCCTTTGAGGATGCAGGAAAGTGATTTCTAAGAGCAAAGAGCTCGGTTTTTCACCAGGCAAGAGCGTAATTAGATCCATGCAGCTGGCACCCACAACAAAAGGAGAAAAACGTGTAAGTGTTTAAAACTGGGGCAATTATTCTTTCAAATGATTCACCAATGGAGGGTGGAGCAGAACAGAAAGAATAGGAACCAGGTGGGTTCTACTGTTGCAAAAGAAAGCCTGGATATCTTTCTTGCACAGATCCTCTTGTCCCAAGCCAGGCTCTGGGCTTAACACAAGGAAGCTCAAGGCGAAGCGATGAGGACATGCAAAGTGGGAGGTCAAGGAGCATGGTCTGACTATGGGTTTGAGGGCTGAGCCTACAGGCAAAGGGCAAACAGCTCAGATTAGAAACAAAGCAGGTGTTTCTGTTTTTTTCCTTTTTTTTCGGAGTCACTTAAAAAAAAATTGAATTAAAAAGAAAAAAATAGAAGAACAAAAGAGCGAGGAAAGAATCCCTGAAAAACAACATACAAGTCTGCCTCTGTTTAGGGCCTGGCTGGAGATGAAACCCAAATGTTTCTGAATTAGAATAAAAACAACAAACTGAAGGACATTGTGTTTCGATGGGTTTCATTTTATCCTTTGATAATTTTTCATTTGTATCCCGCAATGGCATTTCATTCAGGTCTCTGCCTGACTGCACATTTTATTCTGGAGCTTGATTTCATGCTATTACTGCATACATCAGTGGCTCCTGAAATTCAGTAACTTGGTCCTGCTCCTTAGCAAATAGACATGTCTTTGCTGTAGATACTTTTACGAGCCATTTCCCCATTGTGCAGGCTCATAAGCATTCCTCTGGCACAGCCATTTCTTCTATAGGAAAAAACAACAGCAGAGAAACTGAGAATCAGTAACAACTACCAATTTGTCAACAGCATCTTTGGACAATTAAAAAATCCTGCATCTTTCCCTGTTTTTTCTATGCTCAAGAAGAACAATGAAAGCTAAAGATGAGAGGAAATGCACGTGCTGCTCATCTAACTTAATTAAAATCCAGGAACAGTGGAAGAAAACGCAGAAGAACTGAGGGCTTTTAACGCAGGGGAGTTAACAAAAAATGAACAACTGATATTGATGTCAGCTCTGAATAACTTGGCTTTGAGGAGAGAGAATGGTTTAGGTGAACTTGCCAAATTCCTTTAAGCTTCTGTTGTTTGCTGATCCTATTTGTCGCTGAGATTTGGATAGAGGGTGAAGCTGTCTCAGACTCCACGTTAAGTGCTGTGTCTCAGTTTACCCACCAGAAAGGTGAAGATGCTCCTTCTGCATGACAAAAGGAGTTTGTCAGGGTTCAAAACTCCTGCCCTCTTTCTAAGAGGAGATGCTGGAAAGGGTGTGTTTGACACACGGCTCTGGTTGCTGTGCACTCAGCGTGCGCAAGAAAAAACAAAGATTCGTAGGAGGTGCTATCTGTTCTTACAGCTTTCACTTTCTACGGGGCTTTAGGACCTCTCTTACATTATTATCATGATCCCATGCAAAGGAAGCTATTTCTTTAACCTCTCTGGTCTCTTCTACAGTGTGGAGAACTTCTGAGCTTGTAGATCCAACAGCAACATCCACAGCCCAGCCCAAGAGCTACACTGTCCTGAGGCTCAGCATACTGCCTCATCTCTGGAAACACCACTTCTGAGGGATGCAAGGTGCTGCAAAACACATCTACTTGGGGTGATTTCTCTACCCAGTGGGTTATCTTCTGTGTTATGGCATTCAAAGCCAGGAAGAGAAAATATTAGTGGGAAAGGAGAAAAGTAGGTAACGCATGGGAAAGAACTGTCCCTCCCCACTAATGTAAATGTTCCTTTCAGCATGTCCCATAGTGTTTGGCTTCCCCAAAGTTGAAAATATCTCCAGGAACAGCTGCTTCCAGCATTTCCCTTTGAAAATAGTCATGTATCCTAGAGACTGTTTAGGGAGCTTTTCCAGTTGCCTAATATTCTTACTCCACACAGTTGCCCATTAACCTGTTAACCCCTTTCATATTTTCCCAAGTAGTTCCACTTCCTCCATCCAGCTCACACCGATCTCATGCTCAGCTGCTGTTGTGAGGTTCCCTTGATCATCACCACTTGGCCAAAGCATATCTCTTGTTTCTGCAGGGATGGAAAGCTGGCTTGCAATCAGGATTTTTAGCTTCAAATTCTCTCACTTTTGTATTAAAATTGATCCCAATTGAGTCTTTCCTTGAGCTCATTATTTGTTTCCAAACTGGAGAGCAAATTCTGTGTTCAAAGCTCCTTTAGATACCACAATCACGCACCTTGAGGGAAAAGCCCTTCCTACAAATTGTCCAACCATCCCAGTTACAAAGAGTGTGATCACAGTAACAAGTTACTAAGACCAAAAACTGAAATTTCTTTTGGCTGAAATGATAAAAGATTGTCCCTGTGGGCCAAGGAGTGATATGCCACGATCTTGTAGTTCAGTTAATGCTATTCATTGTGGCTGTGATTTACAACCTGCTGATGGATGTAGGTTGGGTACTTGATGTTGTACTGTCTACAGAAAGCCATTGTGCACCCAGAAGAAATGACCTTTTATATAAAGGAGCCGGTCAGGAAAGAAGGGAAACATTTACTTGTTTCATAAAAATTAGTCCCCTGGAGTTCCGTAATTAATAGATGCAAAACATGCTGTGAGCCTGTAGCCAAGTGGGGATCTAAACCCAGGTCTCAGCCTAGCGCTGCAATCACAAAGACTTCCTTCCTGTATTTGCAGTGCATTAGGAAAAGGTCTTTGTGACCTAGAATGATCTTTAAATGACTCACTTTTCAATATTTCAGCATCCTCTTTGAGGGGAGGAGGGATGGGGAGAAAGGCAGAGCTTTGGTTATCGTTGTTTTTCATCTTTTTAATTTGCAGCTACATTGCTTGTTAGTCTAAAAGCAAATTGAGACAAGACTGAAGTAACCATCTCAGCAATAAAAGCTCTCTGCTGAGGCAGACCAAACACTCTATGAAAGTGCAAGCAAGAGTGAAAAATTGGCTGCTTGAGCTAAACAGCTACTCAGGTTGACTTTCAAAGACAATTGAGTCTCATGCCCTGAATGGGGGACATTTACACAAACCCATGTCCCCTACCTCCCTTCCCATCTACATTCAGAGCCTTTTTCCTGCTTTGGGACTCCATATCAAACACAGCTGGGGAACCAGATCCATGTTGTACTAGAAGCAGTATTTTGCCAGGTGTTTTGTCTAGGGTGGGAGAAGGAAGCTGAGTTGCTGTGATCAGAGGAGTCCTAATGCTTCCAGGCAGGCAATTTCCTTGCCACAGGACTAGAGGGAGCTGGGAATCCCTTTGTGAGAGTCTCATACGTGGCAAGGAAGGAACCGGGTGAAGCACTGTGATTTTGGTGAGAGCAGCCACTCTGCAGGGTTTATAGCTAAAGAAGAGGAAGTGCTCTGAAATCCTGAAAATATTCACATGATTCCAGAAGCAGAGGCTTTCGAAAAGCCACAAATGCCGTCAGCCATCAGAGCTGCTAGAATTGCCTTTAAGCTCAAGTGTCCCATAAAATGTGATCCCAGAGATAATGCTTTGGTAGGAACTGGAGTGGCGGATTACTTGGAGATCTTCATAGGGAAATAGTGACTATTCAAGTGAGAGTGTGAAGGGAAGAGAGCATGAAAGCTTTCACAGCTCATCCAGAAATTCTCACTTCCTTGCAGAGCCATAGCATGGTACCAGTCCCACTTCTGTGCTGGTGTCAGGATCTGTGCTTTGGTTAGAGGCTTTTGTTGAACAACTATCTCTTGAACACGGGTTGCATGTCATTAATATATTTGAGCTTTTACAGACTTATCTGTATTGAACCTCCCAAGGCTCCCTCACTAAAAATCTTCTGCCTAATGAAGTAATTGGATTAATAGGTAAACAGTAAATCACTGTGCTTAATTGATGTTCCCAGGTAAATCAGCACAGGTAGTACTTATGTTTAAGGGCTGTTTCTGAAGGAAAAGCAGAATTAAATTAATTCCTTTTTCCATCTTTTCTCCTATGTCTGAAACTGATGTGAAAGGTTATGGTTGTCTTCCCATTTGCCTTTTGCATTAGAAATAACTTGAATATCTCCTGTCCTGTTTGTATGTGTCTCATAATCCTGGAAGACACCACAGTTGACTGGAAAACGGATGGGCCTGCAATATTGAACACTGAGATATGTGAAAGGGCTAGTGTTTAGGAATGGAGATATTTTTCCTCAGCCCTGGTTTAATTTGCATTGTTCATTTACCTGAAATGCCTGCTGAATGGTTGAGAGAAGCACTTCCACTACAAACCCAGCACACTGGTGATTTGAGTTAAGGGCTATGCAAGCACCAAACACTTCTACCTTTGGGCTTCCAGGTGAAGATTCCCCCAAAGAGGGAAGGGCTTCATGCCATCCTACTCTTCCTCAGGATTAAAAAAGCAAGAAAGAAAAATGACAGATATGAAGATAAGGCTGTTAAAAGGAGAAATAAATACTCGGGGTTATTCTGATTTCCTTTCCAGCTCACTGTTACGTACTGCTGTGCCTGATCCATTATAGTTCACCACGGGCACTGTCTTTAGAGGGAATGGTAATGATGAGCAGGAGAGGACAGTGGAGAGTAGAACTAAATGTGTGTGAGTAGCCTGGATGAACTAGTTTATGAGCTGGGATAAGATTGAGGTAAGCAGGGCAAGGCAAGGGCAGAAGAAGGTCCAGGAAGTCTCTTCTTAGAATCATAGAATCACCAGGTTGGAAAAGACCCACCGGATCATTGAGTCCAACCATTCCTATCAAATACTAAACCATGTCCCTCAGTGCCTTGTTCACCTGTCCCTTAAACACCTCCAGGGAAGGTGAATCAACCCCCTCCCTGGGCAGCCTGTTCCAGCGCCCAGTGACCCTTCTGTGAAAATTTGTTTCCTAATGTTCAGCCTAAACCCACCCTGGGGGAGCTTGAGGCCATTCTGTCTTGTCTTCACAAGGATTTGCTCAGGGAGGCTGAGTCCTTACCCCTAGGGGTATTTAAAAGATGGGTAGATGAACTGCTTAAGGATATGATTTGATAGTGGATAGGTATGGTTGGGCTTGATGATCTCAAAGGACTTTTCCAACCTAGTGGTTCTATGAGTCTATGATTCCCTCCTCCCCTGGAACAGGGCAAGACATCTTGGAGAAACAGTGGGATACCAGAGGAGCATCAACCTAGAGGTTTCCACTCAGCTATGGCGCAGTATCCATTGCTTCCTAGGACATTTTAAACAAGCCAGGGTGGCTCAGAGCCTCTGTTAGAAAGGACGAAGGCAAAACTGACTGGAGATCTTCCTCTCTGAACTCCTTTGAATTTAAAGCTAGGTTCTTCTCGCAATCCCCCACCTACTCCTGCAAGACCCCATGAATGAAGTGCTGACCCCTGCTCTGGGGAATCATTTAACACCTTTGCACAGGTGTCTTGGTGTCTCTGTTCCCTGCAGACAGTCCCTGCCTCTGAACTCACGATGGCAGCAACGTGCTGCAGCAGAGCACTGCGAAGCACAAGGTGGTGGCTTTCCCCACCGAGAAATTCAGCTTCTTTCTGAAAGATCCTGACCCTTCCCTGGGGCACATCGACTGACTGGCAACACTCAGGCGGCAACTGAATCTGTCCCAGGGACTGCACACAAGGCTGAGGTGGGGAGAAAGCCAGCACTGGATGGAAATTGGGACCTTGTTTCCATGCTTCAAGCAAAATCTCCACCAAATGGAGATTTTTGCAGGGTACTTCCCCTCCCCTTTTTCAGGATATATCCAAAGGGTTCCTGTTGCCCAGTCCCTGCTTTTTTTTTGCCAGCTGCTAAGTATAAGGTAGTGGGTGGCTTTGTCCTGAGCAGGCTATGGAGAAATTTCACATATGGGAGCTCCGGGACTAAGGGAGGTGGACATTTGGGACCAAGATTCTACTCCATCTGTGCCTTTGATTTGGCAAGGAGAAAGGTGGGTACTTGCTTGCAGCAGGAGAGGGCAGCAACACCCTCTGTCTCTGGTCTAACTTCAATATATATTCACAGCTGAACAAAAGTTCCTGAAGTTTTGTGTTTTCTGCAGTGTCCATGGGTAGCAGCTCTCTTTTGGGTAGCAGTTGGGCCCGATCCCATAGACTACGTTCTTCCACTCTTCCCTCCTTCTCACTCAGTAACAAAGAAAAACATCTTTATGCCATCAAGCTTCTGCAAACCCTCCATAGGCAGTTCCGACTTGGAACCCGATGAGCTGCTGCTACCTTCTGCTTTTCCTCACAAACAGCATTCATGAACTGCTATGATGTGAAGCAATCGGGTACTTCACAAGAAAGACCCTGCCTGGGAGAACGGAGGTGGTGATGGTTTTATCTTACAGCTGGTATCTTGCCCACTTAATTGCTTGTTTTCATGCTCGCTGGAGGTAATTAAAATAAATACCACAGTTGTTAGATGCTTTGCTGGTGGTGGAAGATTGCAATGTGGAGCTGCCAAGCTCTTAACATAGAGATAAAATTTACCTGGTTGCCCAGGGAAGTTGTGGGTGCCCTATTCCTGGAGGTGTTGAAGGACAGGTTGGATGGGGATTTGAGCAGCCTGATGTAGTGGGGGATGTCTGTGCCCATGGCAGGGGGGTTGGAATTAGATGATCTTTAAGGTCCCTTCTAGCTCAAACCAGTCTATATTCTAAGTGAGCGGAAGGCTAGCACAGCGATGGGATCTGGTGTCAGCCTGCCTGGGGAGGAGGACGAGGATGCTGTGGACGCAGGAAATGTGGTTTATGGCTTTGCCTTTAGCATTAGCCTTTAACCTGGCCATGCACATGTTGTAAAACCTCTCCAGTCTTATCTGTGAAGGCTATGAGCTCCCTTCAAGAGCTGGGGCTGGAGTCTGAGAAGGCATCAGGCAGCATTTAGCACAAAGCAGGAGGAACTGCCTGGGGACTCCAGGTAATACCAGAACACAACTACATTAAATCAATAAAATATGTCTACTGATTTACTTCCCTCTGACCTGGTGTGGATGTTTGCCTGGACAAATTCAAGAAATTAATCTGATAGAAAGCCAGAGGCTTTTTTGTTGTTGTTGTTGTTATTCCTCTTTGGAAAGCAGAACTGGCACACACTGAGATTTTGTACAAGAGCCAGACTGACATCAAGGACATTTAATGAGTGAGGAAGGGGCAAGGTCAAAAAGTTTTTAGACCACTTTTGATGGGGCCAGGATGGTGCTGCCTGGGGTCAGCTCCGAAGGTTTGCTCAAGCACAAAGACAACCCCACAACTGTATCATACATGAGCTGAGCTGGTCAGTGGAAAGCCATTCCTTCCCCTCCAAATAATAGTGTCACAAGGCATTGGTGACCCCCCATACGTCAGACCTCTCTCCCCAAAAAAACGTGTAGAGGTTTTGCAACTCCACCTTGTGAAGGAGCAGTTGCCACAAACTGCCTGTTGATTTCTTGCAGCTTGTGGATGTGCTAAGCGGCATGGAGTTGATACTGCAGATCCATAATTAATGCTTTGTGATGCCAGATCTGAAGGCCTTTTTACAGGCAAAAGGACTGCTAAACTGCCCCTGAAGATGAGGCACAGAGTCGTGGAAGGGATTAACAGCCAAGCCAGTAATGAGCTCAGGAAAATACAAGCATGGGAGATGAAAAAAATAATCCAAGCTGCTAGTGAAAAACATTCATTTATGAAGTGCTTTACTGCAGAGGATGGATGCTTCTGAAGCCATCTAAAGTGCTGATATTCTTGTTGCTTGCTTGCTTATGAAAGCCTGAGTCAGACAGACAGAGCCTAAAATTCCCAAGATGTGGTTCTGTGATATCAAGCTGGAAGACAGTTGGGGAGCTGACACTCTCTATCCAGGAGGCAGAGCAGTGACACTGGTGTCCAGGCTGGTGGATCTATGATTGAGTTTCTCTTGCTAAGAAGGTATGAGTGATTTTTCTTACGTGTGTTATTGACAGATGTGCAAACGGCTTTGGCTGGACAGGGGGAGAAGAAAATAAAAGCAACTACTGCAAGAAGAAATTGTCCCTTGGGAGCACTGCGAAGAGGAGCATGGCAAAGAGGTGTGAGGCAGTTTGAGCGGCAGTTCGAGTGGGCAGGGTGAGAAGGCAGGGCACAGAGAAGACCTAGAGACTAGACAGAACACACCAAAAACCCTGGGGGCCACCTGACAGAAGATTGAATCTGCTCCGTGTGCTGCAGCAAGCAGGATGGATGCTGCCACGCAGACAGAGCCACAGTGGGTGCCTGCAGCTACCCAGACCCTGAGCTGCAGACAGAGCCCCCCTCCCACACCAGCTCGTGCCTCTGGTACTGACTCCGCTTGTGAAAGCTGCACTCGAGTGGGGAACTCCATCGTATGGTGGAGGAGTTAAGGGAGGAGGTAAAGAGGCTGAGGACCATCAGGGAGTGTGAGAGGGAGATAGACCTGTGGAGCAGTGCCCTCTCACTAACTCAGCAGCCTGATGGAGCTGGTATGTCCAAACATCATCCACCTGCAAACTGCAAGGTTGGGGTTACACGAGATGGGGAATGGCAGCAAGTTCCTGCCAGACAAAGGAAACCTGCTCCCCTCAACCAGACAGCAAAACCCCAGATCCCTTTGGTGAACAAGTACCATGTGCTGCAGGTGGAATCCAATCCTGAGGAAGATGGCTCCCACAGCCTAGAATCTTTCCCTCTTCAGAAGGCTGGTTGGCAAAGTCTCATGAGAGATAGTGCTTAAGGGCAAGGGAGCCCACGAGGGCTGGGAGCTCTTCAAAAAGGAGATCCTAGCAGCTCAGGAGAAAGCCATCCCTATGTTCCAGAAAAAAAGCCGGCAGGGGGAAAAACCAGCTTGGTTGAACAGAGAGATATTGAGTGATATCAAGAAGAGAAATGTTTATGAGCTCTGGAAGAGGGGTCAGGCCTCTTGGGTGGACTACAGGAGGGAAGTGAGATTGTGTAGAGAAAAAATCAGAAGGGCTAAGGCTCAACTAGAAATCAGATTGGCAAAGTCTGTGAAAGATAACAAAAAATCTTTCTATGAATATGTAAATAATAACAGGAGGACTACAGAGACCATACAGTCCCTATTGGATGCAGAAGGAACAACAGTGACAGGGGATGAGGAAAAGGCTGAGGTACTTAGTGCCTTCTTTGCGTCGGTCTTTAATTGTAAAGAAAGTTGTTCCCTCTGTGTACAAACCCAGGAGCTAGAGGAGGAAAATGAGGCTCCCGTTGTCCAAGAGGAGGTGGTCAGAGCCTTGCTAGCCCAACTAGACACCCACAAGTCTATGGGGCCAGATGGGATTCACCCGAGGGTATTGAAGGTTGACAGCTGACTGAACATGAGCCAGCAGTGTGCCCAGGTGGCCAAGAAGGCCAGTGGCATCTTGGCTTGTATCAGGAACGGCGTGACCAGCAGGTCCAGGGAGGTTATTCTCCCCCTGTACTCGGCACTGGTGAGACCGCACCTCGAGTACTGTGTTCAGTTCTGGGCCCCTCACCACAAGAAGGATGTTGTGGCTCTGGAGCGAGTCCAGAGACGAGCAACAAGGCTGGTGAAGGGGCTGGAGAACAGGCCTTATGAGGAATGGCTGAGAGAGCTGGGGTTGTTTAGCCTGGAGAAGAGGACCTTATTACTCTCTACAACTACCTGAAGGGAGGTTGTGGAGAGGAGGGTGCTGGCCTCTTCTCCCAAGTGACCTGGGACAGGACGAGAAGGAATGGCCTCAAGCTCCGCCAGGGGAGATTTAGGCTTGAGATTAGGAAAAAATTCTTCACGGAGAGGGTGGTTAGGCATTGGAATGGTCTGCCAAGGGAGGTGGTTGAGTCACCGTCCCTGAAGGTGTTTAAGGTTAGGGTGGATGGGGTACTTAGGAGAATGATTTAGGGACTGGTGGGAATGGTTGGACTCGATGATCCAGTGGGTCTCTTCCAACCTGGTAATTCTGTGATTCTGTGATTCTGTGAAGGAGCTGGCGGATGTGCTGGCCAAACCCCTTTCCATCATCGTCCAGCAGTCCTGGAAGACTGGGGAAGTTCCACTGGACTGGAGGCTGATGTTGTGCCCATCTACAAGAAGTGTTGCAGGGAGGATCCAGGAAACTACAGGCCTGTCAGTCTGACCTCAGTGACAGGGAAAGTCATGGAACGGGAGATCCTGAGTGCTATCATGAAGCACATGCAAGAGAACCGGGTGATCAGGCCCAGTCAACACAGGTTTACAAAAGGCAGGTCCTGCCAAACTAACCTGATCACCTTCTATGACCAAGTGACTTGGCTGCTGGACAAGGGAAAGGCTGTGGATGTATCTTCCTGGACTTCAGTAAAGCCTTCGACACAGTTTCTCACAGCATTCTGCTACAGAAACTGTCACCTCTGGCCTGGACAGGCGCACAATCTCCTGAGTGGAAAACTGGAGGGCCCAGAGAGTGATGGGAAATGGTGTTAAATCCAGCTGGAGGCCAGTTACAAGTGGGGTTCCCCAGGGCTCAGTACTGGGTCCAGCCCTGTTTAATGTATTTATCAATGACCTGGATGAAGGCATCGAGTGCTTCCTTAGCAAGTTTGCAGACAACACTAAACTGGGTGGAAATGTCGATCTGCTAGAGGGTAGAGAGGCTCCAAAGGGATCTGAACAGGCTGGATCGCTGGGCAGAGTCCAATGGCAGGAGGTTTAACACGGCCAAATGCCGAGTCCTGCACTTGGGGCACAACAACCCTGTGCAGCTACAGACTAGGAGAAGTCTGTCTGGAAAGCTGCCTGAAGGAGAAGGACCTGGGGGTGTTGGTTGACAGTGACTGAACATGAGCCAGCAATGTGCACAGGTGGCCTAGAAGGTCAATGGCATCTTGGCTTGTATCCAAAACGGCGTGGCCAGCAGATCCAGGGAGGTTATACTCCCTCTGTACTCGGCACTGATGAGATCGCTCCTTGAATCCTGTGTTCAGTTCTGGGCCCCTCACCACCAGAAGGATGTTGAGGCTCTGGAGCGAGTCCAGAGAAGAGCAACGAAGCTGGTGAAGGGGCTGGAGAACAGGCCTTATGAGGAGCGACTGAGAGAGCTGGGGGTGTTTAGCCTGGAGAAGAGGAGGCTGAGGGGAGACCTCATTGCTCTCTATAACTACCTGAGGGGAGGTTGTAGAGTGGAGGGAGCTGGGCTCTTCTCCCTAGTGACAGGACGAGAAGGAACGGCCTCAAGCTCCACCAGGGGAGGTTCAGGCTTGACATTAGGAAAAAATTTTTCACAGAAAGGGTCACTGGGCACTGGCAGAGGCTGCCCAGGGAGGTGGTTGATTCACCTTCCCTGGAGGTGTTTAAGGGTGGATGAGGTGCTGAGGGTCATGGTTTAGTGATTGATAGGAATGGTTGGACGTGATGATGCAGTGAGTCTCTTCCAACCTGGCTATTCTATGATTCTATGATTCTAAGTTGCACGAGGACCAAGGACATGGAGCTGCATGAAGGGCCCTGAGCCAGCACCCCTTCCTCCTGATATCTCCATGCCCAGCACAGAACGGGGTTAAGAGCTGGGAAGGCCTGTCTAGAAGAGTCATTGCCTAGCACGTCTCTTTTGATGTGTTCCATTCCAAAATACTGCTCTAAGAACTCACTCTGTGGTGTTGGGACTCACTGTGGAACCACACACTGTGTGTTGGTGCCCACGCTGAAGTAGTTTATGGATCCTTTTAAGTGTCCACTCCTTACAAAGTAGGACAGAGCTTGGTAGTGCAGGGGCTCTGCAAACCTGGTGATGGATATTCACTGGGACTTAAGCAGAAAATATAGACAGACACACACATGTGTAAGATTACATTCAGGAAACAGTGCCAATATTCTCATTTTTGCTAGGGTAAAAAACCCAGTTAGAACCAAAGTAGAGGTCTTAAGGACAGATGTCTTCTGTTTAAGGACATTGGCTGTCTACATTTCTTGAAAAAGAGGGATTTAAATCAGCTGGAACCTATGGGTAGGTAAAGACCCCATTTTAACAGGAAAAAGAAGCCACATCCATAGCACAGTTAGCTTATGAGAATGAAAAAAGGGCATTTGGAAAAAATATCTGCCTATTAAATATGAAGTTAAGAGCTTGGCTTATGTTCAGAAGGGAAAGAAAGGCTTTTGATTAACCAATAAAGCCAATGGTGATGTTGAGATTATGCAGGGCTTATTGCTTTTATGAAAAGAATAAAAAAGGGAAGGAAAAATGTGAAAACAAAAAAAAAAGAAAAAAAAAAAGAAAGAAAAGAAGAGGCGGTTTGTTTTACATTTGTTGGAAATGCAGTAGATTACTCTTGCCAGGGTAGTAAACAGTAGCTTGGATGCATCATGCACGGCTGGTTATGAGGATAAAAAATATGTATCTTTTCAGGTATTAAAATGGTTAGAGATATTTTAGATGACAGCACAGCATTCTGATGCCTCCACAGACAGAAGATTGACTACAACAACCTTGATTGTGGCTACTTAATCTCAAAACAATTCTTCTCCTTGAGGGAGTAATGGGAAGCCTTCAGTTATGATATTCAGATGGACCCATCAGAAGGAAGAGAGAGGAGAGTGTTCCCAGGGCTCCCTCTCCTTGAGGAAAAGTGGAAGGAATAGGAGTGTTTTATCCATTGAGGAAGGGATATGACATCACTTTTCAACCTGTAGAAGACTAAAACAGAGCAGAAAGGAATAGGGTAAGACGTAGAGCTGGACAATAAAATTGAAGGATCTTCAAATGGAGAACTGGGAGACATTTTCTGTTTTGACACGGAGCTCGTTGATCCAAGAAGGACTGGAGGAATCTCACATTACATTAGATGCACATCAGTCTGGAACTGCCTGGACCGGGTTGTTGCTGGGCCGTGTGTGGTAACACGTCTCAAGGTCTCTCCAAGGCTTAATTATTATAATCAAAGCTGCAGATGGCAGAAAATTTGGGGAAACATACCTTTCAATGGACAAATAAATAGGTTACAACACTGCATGTATCCTGCTCATATTCCTCTTCCATCTGGTCACTGAAATGAAGTTGCTGCTTTCTGTAAAGCGGACTTATACGAATGAGAAATAAAGGGAAATAATATTAAAGACTGATTTTGAGACTAATTATTGGAATAATCTACAAAAAGTCTCCCTGAATTCCTCACCCTAAGGGGACAGTGGATTGTCCCCTAATCAAAAATGGATGTAGAAGCAAGTTCTGGAGGGATCAACATAATTTATGCAAGTAGTGCTGACTATGACTTCCTGCTGCAGGCAACATAGAAGCTCAGAGTGACCTGATAGGTCCTTTCTAGCCTTGATTTATTTGTATGTTCCACTGAGTTCATCATCTCTTGCATCTAAGACTGCCTCAGCCAGAGGCTCTCTTCATTTTGAAGACATCCATCACACAGAACTGGACTGTGGCCATGTCCCTTTGCTGGCAGGGCTCTGGCAGACACCCATAACAATCAGAGTCTATTGCAAAGAAGGGTTCTCTTGTCTAGTCTCTGACTGAAACCTGATGGGATTTCAGCTCTGAGTTCCCTCATTTCAGCATTTTCTTTTTCTGAGGCTGGAAATGTAATAGGACTATTCTGAGGTGACTTTCTGTGAGCATCCTGCAAGACTCCAGTAGGGCCTTAATTAAAGCCCTAGGAACTAGGACAGATTAAATGAGAAACAATCACTGCAGAGATCCAGTTTGCCTTTGGTGAGTAACAGGTAAGAGGGAAGAGAATGGCTCCATTTTGCTTGTTTTTATTGCCAGGCGACCTGATAAGACAATCCCGTACCAAAGGCTTCTGTTTCTCCCAGAGCTCCACAATACATGTGCTCTGGAGCACTTTGGTGGTTTGTGTTGTTCCTGAAAATAAAATCCTCATTGTCATAGTACAACTCACACAGGACACCATCAAAAAGTGGTGGTCCATTGCTCATCTCAGTCTTCCTGGCTCCTCATGTCACAACCTTCAGCGTTCAAGAGCCTCCATGTGCTGGTGTTTGACTTGTGGGATGTGGGAATGATCCATAACCCTGCAGAAGAAGCTATGCTGCCACCATCACAGCCTCATGTGCCACATGTGCTGGAGAACAGGCCTTATGAGGAACGGCTGAGGGACCTGGGGTTGTTTAGCGTGGAGAAGAGGAGGCTGAGGGGAGACCTCATTGATCTCTACAACTACCTGAAAGGCAGTTGTGGAGAGGAGGAAGGTGGCCTCTTCTGCCAAGTGACAGGGGCACAACAACCCTAAGCAGAGGTACAGACTAGGAGAAACCTGGCTGGAAAGCTGCCAGGAGGAGAAGGACCTGGGGGTGCTGGTTGACAACCGACTGAACATGAGCCAGCAGTGTGCCCAGGTGGCCAAAAAGGCCAGTGGCATCCTGGCTTGTATCAGGAACGGCGTGACCAGCAGGTCCAGGGAGGTTATTCTCCCCCTGTACTCGGCACTGGTGAGACCGCACCTCGAGTACTGTGTTCATTTCTGGGCCCCTCACCACAAGAAGGATGTTGAGGCTCTGGAGCGAGTCCAGAGAAGGGCAACAAAGCTGGTGAAGGGGCTGGAGAACAAATCTTACGAGGAGCGACTGAGAGAGCTAGGGTTGTTTAGCCTGGAGAAGAGGAGGCTGAGGGGAGACCTTATTACTCTCTACAACTACCTGAAGGGAGGTTGTGGAGAGGAGGGAGCTGGCCTCTTCTCCCAAGTGACAGGGGACAGGACGAGAGGGAATGGCCTCAAGCTCCGCCAGGGGAGATTTAGGCTTGAGATTAGGAAAAAGTTCTTCACAGAGAGGGTGGTTAGGCATTGGAACGGTCTGCCCAGGGAGGTGGTTGAGTCACCGTCCCTGGAGGTGTTTAAGGTGAGGGTGGATGAGGTGCTTAGGAGCATGATTTAGGGATTGGTGGGAGTGGTTGGACTTGACGATCCAGTGGGTCTCTTCCAACCTGGTCATTCTGTGATTCTGTGACAGGGGACAGGATGAGAGGAAATGGGCTCAAGCTCCGCCAGGGGAGGTTTAGGCTGGAGAACAGGAAAAAAATTTCAAAAAAAGGGTCATTGGGCACTCGTACAGGCTGCCCAGGGAGGTGGTTGAGTCACCTTCCCTTGAGGTGTTTAAGGGTGGACGAGGTGCTGAGGGTCATGGTTTAGTGATTGATAGGAATGGTTGGACTCGATAAACTGGTGCGTGTCTTCCAACCTGGTGATTCTGTGATTCTATGATTCTATGATGGGAGAAACTCACAACCTCTCAGTGAACAATTGAGACCTCTAGGCAGATTGAGGTAGACCCAGGGCAAGATCCTCCTGTTTCCAGCATGACTGTTCACTCCCAGCCCTCCATTCAGGGTTGCAGAGGGATTTCAGGCTTGACCTGGTCAGATGTTTGCTGCATCGTGTTCCCATTGCCCACTGTCTGTCTCTAATCTTTTTCTGCCTTCCCTGTGGTTCCCTCTAGTCATCAGCAAAGGCAGGGGCTGTGTGTGCTGCTAGGATAATTAGAGTGCTGCAGGGTGCTTAGTATGCAGGCAGTGGCTATGCTATTGCTCGGGAAAAAAAGAAAAAGTGAAAAAGCGAAAAAGCACAAAAGCAACAGAAAAAGCCCAGTTGCCCAAGCAAGAAAAAACCCACTTTTAATTAATTGATTCTCTTCTTCCACAGGGAAATCAAATCCCTGCATAGAGGTCCTTCTCTTGGCTGTCATGGGGGAGACCTCTCTCTGGAGGGATTACTAGGCATTTTTTGACCCCTGTCTGCTGGTGGCTGCATAGAGTATGGATCTACCCCTTGCGTTCTGTCACGGAGGAGGCTGCAGACCCACAAGGGAGTAGGGGTGGCAGGTTCTGTGCTCCCTGTCAAAGCAAGGGCTGTGTTGGGCTCTGATGGAGCTGAGATGTTATAGGTTTGCATGTTTAGGCCTAGTTGTGCAATGCAGTTGTGATGCCCTCTTGGTGTTCTCCATCCTGCATGTGATGGGAACCAGCCCTGATTTCCCAAGTGCATGAAGAAGAACTGAAGCAGGATCCAGGGACAGTACCAGGGATGCAATAGGGAATAACTGCTGCCTGTGGCCTCATTCTTCTTCAGGAAATACCGAGAGAAATCATCTCTGGCATCACCTCTTATCTCATGGTAAGAGGGGAGAGAAAAGCAGGAGAGGGCACTGACCAGAGAGCATTTACACAGTAGAAAGGAAGCACAAGCACAGAATCATAGAATCATTTACACTGGAAAATAACTTTAAGATCATCAAGTCTAACCATTAACCTAGTGTTCTCAAGTCAACCACTAAACCACGTCCCTAAGCACAACTACATGTCTTTTAAACACCTCCAGGGATGGTGACTCAACCACTTTTCTGGGTAGTGTGTTCTAATGCTTGACAATCCTTTCCATGAAGAAATTTGTCCTAACGTCCAACCTAAGCATACCTGGCACAACTTGAAGCCATTTATTCTCATCCTATCACAGGGCTAGAATCTGTATGGATGCCCTTACTTAGGCAGAAAATAGAGACCCAGTCCCTGGCCAGGTTGGAGCAATTACAACCTGCTACTTATCTACCACCCACCTTCAGTTTGCAATGCCCATGGTCCTCTTCTTTCCCAATCAGATAGCCCAATGTAAAGTTTGCCATTTTCCACTAAAGGTGGCTGCTTTTTAAGTGGAGGTGGAAGGGTTAAACATTTTCCTTCACCTAAACCACACGCACAAAGCAATAACCATAACAGCAGCGATTACAGCAGCACTTCAGAGTCTCAGGCAAGACCGCAGCACAGCACCTGGCACACAAAGGCAGCAGAAGTATTCCCTACCTGAAAACCCCATGGGCTGTGGGAGAAGAGGATGAGAAGAACGACATCGTCCTTCTCATTTCACAGGGAGGCAGCTGAAGCTCAGATGGGTTCAGCAATGTGGCCTTTAGGCTGGACATTAGGAAAAAATTTTTCACAGAAAGGGTCATTGGGCACTGGAACAGGCTGCCCAGGGAGGTGGTTGAGTCACCTTCCCTGGAGGGGTTTAAGGCATGGATGGATGAGGCACTGAGGGACATGGTTTGGTGTTTGATAGGAATGGTTGGACTCGATGATCCGGTGGGTCTTTTCCAACCTGGTGATTCTATGATTCTATGATTCTATGATTCTATGAGCAGACTGCGGCAGAGCCGGTTTTGCACCAGGGCCAGGTAAAAGCCTTACCCACAGGCTGTTATTCGAAGTGCTCTGCTGCACATGTGTTGCTCTGCATTTCAGTGCCTCCAGTGTGAAGCAAGCCTGGGTACAGCAACAGGAGGACAGTGAGATGTCTAGAACGGTTCTCATAGCCACATCAGATCCTGGGGAATCTCAGGGTCCGTCCTGAAGAAACTAGAGGATGCAGATAACATAGGCCAGGAAAAGATATCCCACTGCCTTTTACCATGGACCTGCAGGAGATAGAATCACAGAATCATAGAATCACCAGGTTGGAAAAGACCCATAGGATCATCGAGTCCAACCATATCTCCCCAAATGACCTACTGGCTCTGTTTCTGTGGTGAAAATACTATAAATCAGGATGCTTTGCCATTCTGGGTGACCCTCCAGTTTTCTGGCCATCCCCCAGCCCAAGAAGAGCAGAACAAAGTCGATATCCAGAAATCCCGATGCATGTCATGATGACTCTATGTAATTGCGTGTGCTTGTGTGATAAGGTGCATTAAATTAATCTCTCTGTGTGTTAGATATGTTAACCTGTCCCAGTACAAAATATGCTACTGTTTTCCCAAGAGCATCCTCCACTGTTTCATAGGCTGGATATGAGGACAATTTTCCTAATATCAGGAACCCTTGCTGGAAATTAAACCAACTACGCAACTCAACTTTCTAGGAGAGCCTCAGGGACAAATGAAAAGAACTGTCCTCCTTCTAGCTGCACAAAGTTATAAAACGATGCCTACTAAACCATATCACGGATCGCCTCATCTACACTTTTTTTGAACACCTCAAGGCATGGTGGTTCCAATGCTTCCCTGGGCACCTTATTCCAATGCTTCACCACTCTTTCAGCAAGGAATTTATTTCCTGATATACAGTCTAAAGCTCCCCTGGCACAACTTGAGGCCTTCTCATCTCATCCTATCACTTATTACTTGGGAGAAGAGACCAGCACCCACTTCACTACAAAGTCCTTTCAGGTAGTTGGAGAGATCAATAAGGTCTCCCCTCAGCCTTTTCCTCTCCAAGCTAAATTGTCCCAGTTCCCTTGGGTCAGTGCCCCTGGGCTGGCCCAGCACTGCACACAGCAGTGCTCTTTTTGGATATTTATTGCTGCTCAATACCACTCCTTCACTCCTTTCTTCTTAATTCCTCTTGACATTAGCTACTGAAGCAATCAGTAATTATCTCTCTAGGCAGAATTCAAAGCAAGTGGAAAGAATGAGGGAGGGAAATGCTTTTTCCTGAATAAACTGTGCTTTCCTGAACAGAACATCCCCAAGTGTCTGGAAATATTGACTCTAGATCCAGCCAGGCTTGGCATGCTTTCAAGGGAGTGCCTAACTGGAGACAGAGCAGTGGGCTATGTGTGTTTCAGAACTACAGATGGACGATGAAAACACATAGCACATTTGCAGGCTTACTAATACCTATACGTCCTGAGACAAAATGTTCCTCTGGTGAATCAGGGACTCCAAAAAAAGGACTCCCTTGGCTTGGGTTAAGCTCATGGTCTGATGGTTTCACTGGGAACCTCTAAGTTCTTGCATAGTGGGGTCAAGCTTTATTTCAGCCTGACCCACCCAACAAGACTTTAGAAAACTTCAAACATTTCTTTCCTATGCTGGAGAGCCCTGTGCTACACAACCCAACTCAAATCACTCAGCAGATCTTTGCTCTGTGGTGCTGCATCTGATTTCTAACCTGTTTCCAGTAGTTTGGTCTCAGCCTTCTTCCACCACAAGGCAGTGCTTTGGGCTATAGACCTGCTGTCCACCCAAGTCCTCGATCTTGGGAAAGCAGAAGCCTTTCCAATATAATAACTCCTCCAAACACTCTCATAAATGCTCCTTTAATAGCAACCAGCTTCTCCTATGCTTTACTGTAGAAACTGTCTTAATTCATATCAACTGCTGGGAGATTAATTTTGTGTGTCTGGCCCTGGCTTAGAGAGGGGCATGTTAACCCCTTCTCTGTGGAGACCTCAAAGCACTCTGCCATGAGTGCTTGTGGGAGGGCTCTTGTCGATGGGAAGAAGGTACAGGCTGCTGGAGATGACGGGCGGAGAAAGACAACCTGAATTGCAGCAGCGAATAACATCACTGAGGAATTAATTGTCAGCCTCCTGAGGATCCATGTGGAAAGGAGGAAAAGTGAAGCACAAGGTGCCTGTTCTTCCCAAGCCAGCCATGATGTCCTGGGCTATGAGGAGTGGAAACTAAGTGTCTTGGATGAACACCAGGGAATGCTTACACATGCTGCTTACATCCAGACTGGACATGAGCGATAGATTCTTTGGTGCAACTCCTGATATTGGTGTATCCCAGGAAGCAGGCTGGGCTCAGACCACTCCTAATCTCACTATTTCTTATGCAAACAACATCCGGGCTCTCCTTAAGAAGGACCTAGGATCATATTCTCTGTAGACCATATGACATCACTGCAAGATGGGTTGGAGAGCTGAGCTTCAAAAGGAGGGAGCAAAATGAAGCTCCACAGATTCAAAATTCCCTTGAAAGCTAGGTCTGGCTGCCACCCTTTGGAAGCTGAATGTCCTCAGAGGTGATGGTAAGGAAACTAATAGAGAGAAAATCCTACAGGACCTAAAAACACACTGAAAAATATGATGCACCTGTTCTAAGACACAAAGACATCTGTGTCAGCAGCTCCTGTGGAGCAGAGCTGGTGATAACCATGCACTTGTTTGCTTAGACAAAGGGAGCATGGACACGCTGATCCCACTTTGCACTTGACCATGAAGGGTGACTGCAAAATCTTTTCAATCAAGTTTTCCTCCATCTCCTCTCCACCAAGTATTGACTCATTGTAAGTCATTTTTGCGTAGTTGTGGTTTTTAAGTCACTCAGCACATTTTCAATGGGTTTTCCTCATGTGGAATGATTTATAGGACATGAGGCACAGTAGATAAGGCTGTAAAAGGGGAACTAGGAGTCTTTGAGATCATTTTTCTTGTGCCCCGTTTTTTCCCTTAGTTCACGATGACTTAATACTTGTGGCACACCTGTAGTCATGATGATAACTATGATGAGGGCTTGGACTCCGGCACCACTTCAGTTCTGGTATTTCAGTTCATGTTTCAGTGTGTGAGTCCCTGCTGCCATGATCAGAGGGGTGAAGTGATGTGAGTGGAAATTGGCTTTCGGGGTCTGTCAGAGGGTGGGTTTTGATTGAGAGGCAGTGACTGATTTTTCTGATGAATACAAGAAGATTTTTGAGTACAGGACTTGAGCAGCTCTTGAAGGGAGAGGTCCTTATCAGCAGGTGATAAGCAAAATTTCTAGTTTGAGCAAGTTGTCTAGGGTCCCTGGAGAAGGTAGTGGAAAGACAGATGCTTGGTAACATGATTTAGTAGTAAACAGGTATGGTTGGAGCTGATGAACTCTAAGGTCTTTTCCAACCAAATGATTCTATCATTTTCAGGGAAGATTTTCTTCTACCTCTCTCCAGACAGTCTAACAACCTCTGAGAAGTATCTGTCTCTATCCACCCACTATCAGGGGACCCCAGATGACTGTTCAGCCTGGAAACCTACTTTGCTAAATGCTTGTATTAAGTGAAATTACTAGATCCTAGGAGAACAGTTATTCCCCCAGTGAGGACAAGGGTCACCTCAAGTGCTAGAGATCTTCAAGACAATGGGGAACTCTTTTGGGTGTTAACTCTGGAACTTACAAGGAAGACAGCAATCATCCAGTTGGTCAGCATATGAGATTCTGAGCAAATTTCCTTCCTCTTTCCTTTTCAGTCTTATTCATATCCTGGTGTACAGCAAAACTCAAGGTGACCGGTTGCCCTTCCTGAGAATGGCTGATGTGGTTGAAATGAGAACATGGTCAGCCTTATGGCTTTATATTCTTCTTCACCTCTGCTCCTCCCAGTCCCTCTTGCAGCACAGAGTTGTTTGAAGTCTGTGCTGAAAAACTCCTTTCTTTTCCACCCACCTCAGCAACTCTAGCAGGCACGTGCACGCATGCGCACACACCACAAAAGGCTAAAATTATCTTTGTTGCTGTTGCTGTTGTTTTGATGCTGAACAAAAGGCCTGGCTCCTGCCCCTCTCCTTGCTGTATCACCTTCAGGAGTGTGTGTCAGGAATCAATGCTACAGATGTTGACTTAGCCACAATGCTAGCAGGAGACTTTTAATACATTTCGGATACAACAACAAAGAACAGGTGCCGATTCATAGGGAGGGAAGACAGATGTTTTGATCTGGGTTTTTGGAAATGAATTTTCACGCAGCCTTTATTTCCAGTGTTATAGTTTTTCTTTTCCCTGGAATGCATATTAAATGCTGATAGCCTGTTATCCTCAACCTTTAGAGCCTGTGAATCTGAAAATCCAATTCCCTGTGAAAAGCAATGCATACAATATGGACTTTGAAGAAAATGCCAGTAAGAGTGTTATTTTATTTTTTGGCCCTGCAAGGACCTACTACCAACAGAAAAAAAAGGCAAGAGCACAACTTGGGTGGAATACAATCGACAAAAAGAGAGGTTTCTCTACCTCATTGCAGGCAGTGGGTTTGCTGACCCAGTGGAAGGAAGGAGCGTTTAGCTGTTAGGAGAGTTAATTACTTCTCTCTTTCTCAGCACTCCAGTTATTGTGCTCTTTAACTCCTCCAGTGCTGCCAGATGGGCTCAGAGCATCTTGGTAGAACGTATCTCCAGATGTGTCACCAGATAGGTCCAGATATCTCCAGGTATGTCGTGGTGGGGTTTTCTTTAAATGCTGCCAAGTGATGCTGAGAACATTATGATCACCTTTTCATTCTGATGTGCTGAAAGCATTTTGGTGACCTCCAGTTGTGTCAGGGGTATTCCTTGGGTGCTTCCATGTGTGCTGGAGACAATTCAAAAGAGTTTTCTTCCAGCTGTGCTTGGAACTTCCCTGGGGAGATTTCTTCCAGATGATGTAGAGATAAATTTGGGAGACTACTCCTCTGACTGTGCTGCTGGACACATACAATCTAGCCAAGCTAGTGCAGTGTCCAAGCTGCCAGATACTTCCCTTCTGCTGTCCTCAGTCAGTCTCCACCTTCTCAAAACTGCATTTACTTGTGCAGAGACACGCTGACACTTAAGCAGCCTGGAGAACACTTAAACAGCCTGGAGAACAACCCCCCCCCCCCGCCCCTCTAGCTTCTGACCTGGAACGTCGGATACCTTCTTTTTGCTTTTAAGATGTGCTGAGTTCCTTTATGGAAAGAGGAGAGTGTTTACCAAAGGCTGCTGGATGGGGTGGGAAATCCAGCTGTTTTAAGAACAGCATAAGAAACTCCACAAGTAAAAAGGCGATTTATGAATGACAGACCCCACAGACCTGCTCGCTTCTCTGGGCATCAAAAGGCGATTTATGAATGACAGACCCCACAGACCTGCTCGCTTCTCTGGGCATCACAAAGGCATAACAACACAAAGGACTAAAAGCTGAAGTTTCTGTTCCTGAGGCATCCTGGCATGATCCCATTGCTTTTCAAGCTGAAGGCCCTTGGCAGATACACAGGACCTCTGCAGCCTGAAGGGAAGAGCTGATCTCTCTTATTCTCCATGAACAGTAAGACAGGAAATGTGGCCCTTGCCAATTATTTTGGCCATCAGCTACCATCACAGAACATAAATGCTTTCATGTAGCTACTTAGAAAGGGCTGCAGGAGGAATTACTCCTATGTGCAGGCACTGCATCCCAGGACCAAGACAAAACACAAATTCTTTGGAATTGGCTTTTCTGACTTTTATGAGGAACCCAGACTTTATATGAAAGCCAAAGGCTGGAAAGTCACATGGACCTAAATTCCCCAAAGTTGGGAGCTTTCTGAATCATTTTGCTGGCAGCTAAACTCTGTCTCAAATAAAACACAGCTGCTAAGTTCCTTTGTGCATCTGAACCTTTCTGCCATGCTCATGCTCAGCCAGGGAGTCTGTGTTAGAGCAGGGAAGAAATCCAGGTCTGTCAAACTTCAGGATGGGACTGTGATTGCTGGATATCTTGCCGCTGGCTGTGCTGCCTGTGAGTGGCATGAAATGAATCTTCAAAGGACTGTACAGAGCCTTTGCCTTCTCTCATCCCCATGGTGGCCAGCCCCTCTGTCTTTGCACACAGACAATGAAACTGCAGGCTGGTTGGTACACACAGATATGCTGTGCCATGCTTGGCTTTCCTCATTTTTTTCTTCCCCTTCTTGTTTTATTTTTCCACTTATTTCTTTGTAATTTAGAGCTCTAGATTAAATTCAACTTAATTAGAAGGATTATACAACTTATAAATTTAATATTTAATATGCAAGCATAGGCTTTTATTAAAGGTGTCCTAGGAGGAATGGTAATGAGTTATTCCACAATAAATAGCTGGATGAAAATGGGGATGATAAAGGAGAGGAACTTCTGGAGCAAGGGTGGGAAAAGGGGATGTGTATGCTTGGGAAACATCAGTAGTGATTACTCAGAGTGCTACTGTCATCTCTCTGCTGCTTACAAAAGCAAGAGGATTTTTCCTTTGGAATAGTCAGGAAAAAAGATCTCCAGGCTAGGGTGGACAGTGGAGAGGGAAGGATGACGAAGTCCCAAAGTGACAGGGGAAAGGAGGAAATGGCCTCAAGCTCCGCCAGGGAAGGTTTAGGCTGGACATTCGGAAAAAAAATTCACAGAAAGGGTCATCAGTCACTGGAACAGGCTGCCCAGGGAGGGGGTTGAGTCACCTTCCCTGGAGGTGTTTAAGGGACAGGTGGACGATGTGCTAAGGGGCATGGCTTTGTGTTTAATAGGAATGGTTGGACTCGGTGACCCGGTGGGTCTGTTCCAACCTGGTGATTCTATGATTCTGTGAACTAAAGATCATTACGAAGAGTAGAAGCTCTAATGTAAGGACTTCTGAAAATCATGAACAGGAGTTCGTGACAACTCACTCACTGCTTTCATAACTGGTGGAGGGGACTGCTTCAATGTAGTTGGAGGTCTTTATTGTAGGAACCAGCTGTGATGTGTAAAGTGTCAACAAGACCCTGCTGTCATGCTGCCCCTTTGAACTGAGAGCTAAAGTGGAATTCATCTCTTCAAGTGTCTATAATGTGGGTGTCTTGTGAGCTGGCACCTATGTTCCCACCATAGATCTAATTAATACCATCAGCAGGATTTAGGGTGTGAGTCACTGGGCCATGTGTAGGTGTTTGTTTTAGGATGAGACAAGTTGGACTGCAAATTCTGCATGCTGCACAGGCGAAATATCCAGTGACTATAAGGGATCAAAGGCTATGTTAGTATCGGTAAATAAAATTGGCCAGAGGCTCCTCTTCAGCCTTGAGGGCAAATGGACCAGTTTGATTCACACTTGGCATTTTCTGCAAGAGTGTTAGTGGGTCCCTTCCTCTGTGCTAGGATGATTAACAATAAATTAGCATTTGCTGTGGGCTAGAGCTGGCTACTGTACCTGATCTGACGCAGCTTGAGGCCATTCCCTCTTTTCCTATCACCTATCACTTGGGAGAAGAGACCAACAGTCACCTCTCTAAACCTCCTTTTAGGTAATTGTAGACAGCAATAAATTCTCCCCTCAGCCTCCTCTTTTCCAGGCTAAAAATCCCAGTTCCCTCAGCTGTCCCTCGTAAGACTTGTTCTTCAGCCCCATCACCAGCTTCATTTCTCTTCTCTGGACACACTTCAGGACCTTGATGCCTTTCTTATAGTGAGGGGCCCAAAAATGAACACAGTATTCCAGGTGTGGCCTAATGATGGATAGTAGCTCTTCTGGTAGCAAATCCATAGTATTGCTAGGAGTTTTGCATTTTGTCTGGGTTCCAAAGCAGAACTAAGTCAAGATACATCTGGGAAAATGAGGCTGGGGAGGTGCTGTGATGCATCAGTGAATAACCTTAGGGAGTGTCTGGTGTCAGCACAGGGAAAGAAGATACCACCGCACAGTTGGAGTCTCGGTGTGAGGATGTGGTTGATACTGGGAATAGTCTGACAGTATGTGGTGGAAGGATGACATCTGGGTGATGGAGAGATGTGTTCTGGTGTATGTTCATGCAGCCTGATACAGAACTGGGCCCACAATTATCCACAGCCCACAACTGAGATCAAGAACCATCTGACTGATGATGGTCTCCCATGGTCTTAAATGGCCAGTGAGAGAAGAAGCCACTTCCTCCTGGGACTGAAATATTCCCAAGGCTATGGCAAGTGGGAGAATCCCATTAGGTGGTCCTGTCAAACTTCACATTTATGCTTTCAAGGACTATCCTTTTACTGTGCCAACTCCTTTCCCTCCTACTCTGCCAAGATTACCTCAGCTGGTTTTATGCTGCCAGAATAATCATTTCCAGAACTACTTATGTGTATTTCTGTATGGGATACATCTTTCTAGAGAATGTTTTTACCCGGGTGCGGGTCTTCTTGACTGTCTTCAGGGTTCATCTCAACTCTTAATCAGTGCCTGTGTTCTTCTTCGAATGATTCCAATAAGTGCACAGGATTTAAACAAAGATACCACCCATGGGACTGGCAAACAGGCTTCTGGGCTCATGCAAAGAAACACCTTTTTGTTTCAAGCCAGGGCAAGGACACTGCCCCTGGCAAGAACAGAGTTAAGGTGCTGTGTAAATACACAACTTTATGCCCTTTGTATTTATGTAAGGAAGCCAGCAAAGAGCTGGAGCCATCTTTGGCTGCTCTGGTCATCAAAGAGGGCAGTTGTTATCACTGCAGATGGGCCCCGTGGTCTCCCATGCATGATATTTGTAATTACGAGCAGGGATTATGCAGGAAGGAGATGGAATCAACTATGAAGACCCAGCAGACAGCAGAGGAGCTTAGGCACCGGCTGGTTCCTTGCGAATGAAGGCAGAGATAGTACCAAGATACGTGAGTGGGCTTGGGGTGCATATGTCAAGCCTATGGGGATTCTGATAAAGGGATTAAAACTGAGGGGAGGGGAAGTGGGAAAACATCTGATTAACATTTTTGATGCATGCCCAGGGCTAACACAGCGTGCTAATGAATTCTTGTGTAGCAGAAAAGCTTTCTTGGTGCTCTCTGCCCTGGACAGCCTCACAGTAATACTAGACATGGAGGGGATTTAACTGCTGCATTTTAAATACAGCTAGGATGGACCCTTTGAAGCACAGATTGAAATGAGGGGTGTATTTTCTGGGTAGGAATGTTATATGAGGATGAAGGGAAACTCCCATGTATTGTTGTGGTGAGATAAGGAGAATATCTGGCACCTTCAGTTAGATATTTGGTGATGGGAGATGTCTAGTTGGCTGGTCTGTTGCCAGCAATTCCAGAAGCCCTGACATTTCTCCTTAAAAGAATTCATGCTGCAGTGCCTGGGGATGGTGGGCTCTGAGCACATGAAGCTACTGGGGAGGCAGAACAAAGCAGATACCAGCATTGGCAGCTGTGCAGAGACATACATTGTAATGGGAATAGTTCAGGGACCTTGTGGAATCATAGAATCACTAGGATGGAAGAGACCCACCAGATTGTCGAGTCCAACCATTCCCACCAATCCCTAAACCATGCCCCTAAGCACCTCATCCACCCTCACCTTAAACACCTCCAGGGAAGGCAAGTCAACCACCTCCCTGGGCAGACTGTTCCAATGCCTAACAACCCTTTCCATGAAGAATTTTTTCCTTATCTCAGGCCTGAATCTCCCCTGGTCGAGCTTCAGGCCATTCCCTGTCACAGCCTACAGCCTCTCTATGTCTTTGGGGAGGTGCGATGGTAGAGTCAACAGAGAGTCCTTCCAGAGATCAGTGCTGGCCACCATATTCCAGTTTAGGACAAACTTTATCTCCTTCATCCCCTCAAGGAGTGCGATGGAGATGTCAAACCATATTCATAACCAAAGAGTAAGTCAAGGACAAATCCCCAGGGCAGCTAGCTGTCCGCTGTTCCTGCAAATAACAAGGTGTCCTTGAACTACAGGGAGCTGGGCTCTTCTCCCAAATGACAGGGGACAGGACAAGAGGAAATGGCCTCAAGATCCACCAGGGGAGGTTTAGGCTGGACATTAGGAAAAAAGTTTTCACGGAAAGGGTCATGGGTCACTGGAACAGGCTGCCCAGGGAGGTGGTTGAGTCACCTTCCCTGAAGGTGTTTAAAGGATGGGTGGACGAGGTGCTGAGGGACATGGTTTAGTATTTGATAGAAATGGTTGGACTTGATGATCCAGTGGGTCTTTTCCAATCTAGTGATTCTATGATTCTGCTGCAGGGTTAGTAGGGTTGGTAGGAAAAGGGACATCCAAACCCTTCGACAAGATAACCTCCATGATTCCTGAGTTTATTATGGTCACCTAAAAGAACAGGGCTGGATGGGACCAGGCACTGCACAAACAGAGCAGGAAGATCCTCTCTTGTCTTCAAGCAAGAGTACATTCCTGTACGATGAAGACACACAGGGAGTTGCAGTCTTGGCAGGGTCTGAATTCAGCATCCTTTATGAGGAGGTCAACCCATCATGGAGAGTTACAGCACATAATGCCCCTTGTTCGGCTCAGATACAACTCATGGGGCATCCTGCCCTAAAAGCAGCAGTGAATTTCCCTTTTCCTTCCTTTTCTCTGCTTCCTAGGCAGAGGACTGGGAATTCCTGCTTACTGGGAGTCAAAACAGACAGAAATTACGGGTGATTACTCTCTCTAATACTTCTTTTCATCATCAGAAGAAGGAAAATTTGTGGTGAAAGAAAAAGAGAAAGGGGAAAGATACTGTGTGGTCCAAACCATGTTTGCAGTTCTTTGCTTTATCTCCTTTAATGAAAGTATCCATAAAAGACAACGGGAGCTGATGATTCAATAATGCGGAGGGCTGGGAGACAATAGGGGAAAGAAAAACAACAAAGCAAAGGGAGTTTTAATAACCGTTCATTGAGGCTGTAATTAAATCCTGGTTTCTGTTTGGAAAACAAGAATCTCATTTTATGCGTGCGTCCCGTCTCCCCACCACATCTGCACCCATGTTTTCTTGTGGCAATTACTGAGCATGCTGTGAGCTGATGAGCAAATACAGGTGTGGCAGGCACTCTCTCCAGCAAGGGAAAAGGGAGGAGGAGAAGAGAGGATGAGGAGCTTATTGCCATATCTGACACCAGCCCTGTACAGGAACCTGTAAACAAGTTGTGGAGCCGGACCGGTACTTCTTCAGTGATCCATGTATCTCCCTTTCTTCTCCTCCATCACATGGGCTAATGGGATCATGCAGGGTATGTGTTAGCTCCTCAACCTTGCCAGGGCATTGCCTGTGAGGGTACTGGTGCCATTGGCCAAAGCTCTGCCAAGAACGGTGCTAGCAACTGTGTCCCTGGTGCTGGTTCATGGGTTTTTACAAGTTTAACCTCAGAGGTGGGTGGTTTTGTAGGAGAATGAAGAGCTCACCGGGAGCACAGCCTGCTGCTCATGTGGAGAATCATGTCAACAGTGGGCTAAAGCGTAGCTGTGGCCAGACAATGGGAGACAGAAATATGCATATGTTGTCCAGCTGACTGTCCATCTTAGAGAGAATACAATATTTCACTTGGAGCTGCTGTTTTCTAGCAGCTATCTTTCCTCCCGCTGCTCTCCTAGCCTGATGAAATTCAATGAATGACTGAGGAAAAATCTACCCTACCTGTGCCAGGCTTTCTCTGTGACTAAACCATCATTTCTCCCTCTCACTCTCCACCTGCATGGCTCATTGCTTAATTTCTGTCTGCTCATTAGAAAGCACAGCAGTAACGCTTCTGTGGTCACTGCCTCAGAGCCCATCACCTCCTTGCATTAGTTCTGCCTGCTAATGCCCAGGAGATGAGTGGAGGAACTGCTCCTGGTCTCTGCCAGAGTTTACCCAGGCAGAAGGGCTGGGTTCGACCTTCATTTATATTCCAGCAGCACCACACACTTAGCAGTATCTCCTGCCATCAATAAACCGTTGCAAACAGAGATGAGCCAGATAAAGCTAAAGTAGGTCACTTTTGCAACACAATGACATCCAGCTTGGTTATTCCTTACACAGCCCTAAAAGTAGACCCATCTCCCCCATCATAGCATTTCTTTTCTCTTCCTCCTTTTTACTTAAAGTTGCTAGGGAGCTGAGGCAAGGCGATTAGGCAGATATGAAAGTCTGCTCATAGCTCTCCCATGCACCAGATGGAGAGTATCTGGAGATTGCACTGCAGCTGTGCACTGGATGGATAGATGGAGGGTTTGATATCGTCCACAGATTCTCTAAACTCTGTGTTGCTTTTCTCTCGGCTAAAATCCTGGAAAAGTGCTTCATGCTGATGACTGGGGAAAACTGGATTTGCCTCTTTCAAGGACCCATATTCATAGAATCATAGAATGCTTCAGGTTGGGAGGGAATTTTACAGGTCTCCTAGCTCCATGCCCCTTCAGGAGCAGGGGCATCTTCAACTAGATTAGGTTGCTCAGAGCCCCATCCAACACCTTCAGTGTTTTGAGGGATGGATCCTCTACTACTTCCCTCGGCAACCTGTAACAGTATTTCAGCATCCTCACTGTAAAAATTTTTTTGTTATATCTAAGCTAAATCTATGCTTCCCTAATTTAGAACCATTACTCCTTGTAAGAGCTGGTTAGTGTCCCATAAAATGTCACTTCTGTATCATGAACTGGCAAAAGATTCCTGCTGTTGTCATCTCAGATGAAGTTTGATCTGTTAGCACGTAGGTGAAAAGCTTAGTGACCTAACCACTATCACCTGAGCCACCCTGGCACCTAGGTTATATGTGATTTTATTATCACAAAATGTCAGTCCTCCTTATTTGCCAATACATAGGTTTTAAGGGCTTTTACAAATGCATAAGAACCACAGGAGATGTTTCTAAGGCCTTATAGCACTGTAAAAATCCAGAAGAATTAACTCAGACTTGGATGATCTCCAGAAAGCAAGACAAGTAGGGATGATCCAGTGCTCTTCTTCAGAGATTTCTGTAAATGCTGTTCTCATTTACATTACTGCTTGTGGGAAATACATTTTAAAACTTCTTATTTAAGTGTTCATTCTTACAAAAAGAGGTCCTAAAAGTGACCCTCATCCATCCAAGAAAACAGAAATGACATTGTAGAAGTTATGGTTTTTGTGTACCACCAGCTTGAATGGCTGAACAACAAATAATCTCTTCTTTATGCTACTTCCACAGCAGGAAATGAATTCATTGCAAAGCAAAATGGTGAAATAAATAAATCTCAGGAAACAAAGTCTCCTGTCAGTTATTCCACAAGAGGGAAATACAGGAGCATACAATAAATAAGTTGTTCTGGAGTGAACAATCTACTGAGCTCCAAATTCTGTTGGCAAGACACAAGCCACTGGACTGAACACCCAGATCCCAGCTGCTTCCAGGTACGTGGCTGTCAGGAATCACTGGCACATCCGTAGCATGGGAAACAAATTTACTTGTATTAATCAAAACATTCTTCTTGCCCTCTGAGGCTAGCTGAAGAGCCTAACTTCTCCTAAAATCCTTTCTCCTGCCTTTTCCGAGCCATTGCCCCTTTGGAGCCTGAAGAACAAGGATGAGCAGAGATGGCCATATCTAGCTAGAAGTCCTTATCAAGGCTCCGAAACCAGTGAGCAGATCCTGAGATGCCCCAGATACTTAGATGATCTTGTTTTATGGTCCTTCGAAGTGCCATCATCCCTTGTGCCCCTTCCTCTGAGAGATCATCCTGTGCTGCTTAGGCAGAAAACACTTTTCCTAAAACTGCTGCTTCCAGCTTCTAGCTCTCTGAATCTCTGTATTTCTCTTTCAGGGAAGCTCAGAGAATTCACTGTGGCTGGCATTATCTCTACCAAGTCATGCTACTGATCACCTAGCTGGAGAGGTGCTAAGTACTCGCAGCCTTTTCCCATCAAGAATTAGATTGATGAACTGGCTTGTTTTCTCATCACTTATTCAAAGGGCAGAGATGCTGTCCGCAGTGCTCTGCAAGTTGGTGCCCTATATTCTATCACACTCATCATCCTGAATTTATATTCCAGGTGCTGCCAGAACCCTGCATACACATTGTTTTGGGATGAAGTGGTGCTAGTTCATGGAACCCACAGAGCCTCAGGAGACAACAGTCCTTGCTCTTTACTCTAGAAACACTGTGACAATTACTAAAAACTACTTTTTGTGTCTGCCAACAAACCTCACATCCCACATCCAAAGTGGAAGGGTGTATTTAAGGTCCTAAAGCCTCATATTTCCTAGCATTATACCTACAGACCATCTGCAAGATCCTTAGCAAAATTTCCCCTTGTCCCCTTTCACAAAACCTGGGAAACAGCATTTTATTCCATACTGTGTCTGTGGAGTTGAAATTATCGCCATGCAACTACTGCCTTTGCTGCTATTTGCCCATAATGGGCCCCATTTCCTGACAGACTGGGGCTTATTCTTGCTGCCTGGGAGGATGATCTGTTTGTAGAGGAATAAACTGTGAAAATGTGGCTATTGGCAGAGACATCAACCCATGGAGCAAGCATTTTCCTCTCTCCTCCAGCTGCAAGTGCAAGCAGTTCCTGCTACGTGTGGGCTGGATGACAAACACGTGGGGCCATGGAGCAGGTAAAAGCCTGTGCAGTCCAGTAGCAGAGCTGAGGTGTCACACAAACCCAGTTACATTGTGCTTTCTCCATTTGCAGTTTCAAGTCTCCTGCACAACAACATCATGTATCCCAGGAGATGAGATGGGTGGATGGGGAGGAAGAGCTGTTATGGATCAGAGCCCTTCATCTGTGTTTCACAGGCAGAGGGGGAACAGGAAGGCTCTGGTTCTTGCCTTGGAGATCTAGCATGAGAAATTCTTCCCCACTTTCAAGCAGACATGGATGCTGGCACTCCCAACAGGTAAGTGCCTGCAAGACTCATCTCAGCATGGATGAACTTTCTATACTGGCTTGTTATTCCCTTAAAGGATCCATCCTCATGTCTGTATCAGTTGTGTTTCTTTGATTACTGCTTGTTTTCCCATTGCATCATGCTCTCCCAACAACCCATCCAGCATCCATGGGGATTTGTGAAAACCAAGACACCTTCTCCCTTGTGTGTGAGATCTCTTCTCCACTCAGGTGAGCTCTTGGGCCAGCAGAGATGCTATGCAAGCATGCCTGTAGCCAAAGGAATTGGAGAGACGGTGAGGTTGGCTTCACGTCCTGCTCCCTCTGCTTCCTTGGCTTTGTGGCTAGGCAACCACCAGCACCAGAATTAATCATGTAACCTTCTGTCCAAAGCCTCTGTTGAATCACCAAACCTATTTACCAGGGGAGGTCAAGTGACCTGTGTAGGGAGCTGAGACAAGAATTATTGGAGTTGAATGCCAAGTCCCAATCATTTTCTAAGATCTCTACCACCAGTCATCCAGGTTTATGGCTTCCACCATATTTGCCATTATTAAACATCCCAGGAGGCAGCAGGGAACCTTGTCCTGCTGCATCCCAGATTTGGTACTGTTTCCTGCATGCATCTAGTTATCTGTTTCTGTTCTCCCTCATACTCTCTGGAAATCAGGCTTTGCCGGCAGCATGCAGCACGGCACGTGCCCTGTCTGGCAATAAAGCCTCCTCCGGAAGCTCTCCCATTTTCCTTCTATGTTAATATGACCCTAATGGCCTCATTAGTTTTAATTTGTTTGGCCACCAGATTTAGATGAGTATTCCAGTGATGATGCGAGACCTGGAGAGAGTAAACAGTGTCTAATTAATGCAGTTAAAGTTACTGCATAGGGTGACTGTTGAGAAGGAGGATGGTGCTGGAAGGCACAGTTTCAGGCACCTGGATGCTGCTGGCCACAGCTACTGATTCAGAGATTTTTGTCCTGCAGTGGCTCAGAGCTGGTAAACAGCATCTGCAATCTGACCACAAGGGAGGTCAAAGAAACTTCCCAGAAATCTCTGGCTCAAGGGCAACACCTCGACTGCCACAGTAAGTACAGAAATGTAGGGATCAATCCAAGGGTCGCTGATAGAGGTGAAATGCTTCACTGCCCAATTTCACCAGGGCTCAGACAAGTCAGTTTAATGGGCAACTGCCTACACAGGCTGCTGCTAGACAGCATTCTCTGTGTCAGCACAAACAGAGGGAATTTGCAGTTTCAGGTGCAAATGTAGGTGTGAATGAAGGAGTCCCAAGAGGGTGAGGTGGTGGCCGATGCATATTTTTTAACATTAAGAGACATTCCCAGAGGAAAAATAGTTCCAATTGTTCCAAGTAGTTCTTAAGTTCTGCCTTTACATACCTCTGCTCTGACACAGACCCCTCGAGTCCTTTGCATGGTAAAAGTATAAAAGTAGGGAAAATCATAGAATCATAGAATCACCAAGTTGGAAAAGACCCACCGGATCATTGAGTCCAACTATTTCTATCAAACACTAAACCATACCCCTCAGCGCCTCATCCATCCGTCCCTTAAACCCCTCCAGGGAAGGTGACTCAACCCCCTCCCTGGGCAGCCTCTGCCAGTGCCCAATGACCCTTTCCGTGAAAAATTTTTTTCCTCATGTCCAGCCTAAACCTCCCCTGGTGGAGCTTGAGGCAAATCCCTCATCCTGTCCCCTGTCACTTGTTAGAAAAGGCCAACTCCCTCCTCTCCACAACCTCCTTTCAGGGAGTTGTAGAGAGCAATGAGGTCTCCTCTCAGCCTCCTCTTCTCCAGGCTAAACACCCCCAGCTCTCTCAGTCGTTCCTCATAAGGCCTGTTCTCCAGCCCCCTCACCAGCTTCGTTGCTCTTCTCTAGACTCACTCCAGAGCCTCAACATCCTTCTGGTGGTGAGGGGCCCAGAACTGAACACAGGATTCAAGGTGCAGTCTCACCAGTGCTGAGTCAAGAGCATGATTTAGGGAATGGTGGGAGCATGATTTAGGGAATGGTGGGAATGGTTGGACTCGACGATCCAGTGGGTCTCTTCCAACCTGGTCATTCTGTGATTCTGTGATTCTGTGATTCAGAGGGAGAATAACCTCCAGGGACCTGCTGGTTGTGCCATTTCTGATCCAAGCCAAGATACCATTGGCCTCCTTGGCCACCTGGGCCACTGCTGGCTCATGTTCAGTCGGCTGTTAACCTTCTCCTCCTGGCAGATTTCCAGCCAGGCTTCTCCTAGTCTGTAGCACTGCACAGGGTTGTTGTGCCCCAAGTGCAGGACCTGGCATTTGGCCATGTTAAACCTCACACCATTGGTCTCCGTCCAGCGGTCCAGCCTGTTCAGATCCCTTTGGAGCCTCCCTAACCTCCAGCAGATCCACACTTCCACCCAGCTTGGTGTCATCTGCAAACTTGCTAAGGGAGCACTCGATGCATTCATCCAGGTCACTGATAAAGAAATTGAACAAGGCTGGACCCAGCTAGAAGGAATGCTAACTGCAAGGAGAGGCTTCAAGAATATGTCTTCGCTATTAATTAGCACAGGTTAGAGCCCTTTTGCAAGCTCAAGCTCAGTAGTGTTACTGACTCATGTGCATTTGTGGAATATCCCATATGTATGGGATATGATTTAGTAATAGGCAGGTATGGTTGGACTAGATGATTTCAAAGGTCTTTTCCAATCTAGCAATTCTGTGTTTCTATGATTTAGACACAGATAATACTTGAGCTGTTGAAGCACTTGAAAGACAGAGTTCACACACAGATGTGCAAGCATTTGAGTGCAACCAAGCTCTTTGTCTTATGCACTGGATATATTAAGTGGCAACTGGGCAACTGCCAGTGCAGTTCATCAGCTCATACGCTGGCTGCAGATCTTCATCGGCATGTCTGGGAAGTCCAGTAGATGCATGCTTGTGGTGTCCTGTTCTCCCCACCATCCAGAATGGAAGCCTGACTAGAACACATGGCTGTTTGCTTCCAACACTTGTGCCCCCTCACACACCTGAAATTCCTTCCAAAGGGAGCTGGTGCAGGTCTCTATGGTCAGCACAGTACTGCATGCTCTAAGGAGATGTTCCCCAGAATGCATTCAGCTCCGAGATCCCAGATTTCCTCCTGCTTCCCAGTTTGAGCTCTGGCTTTGGCAAGGCTGAGAGCCAGCACTGTCAGGAAGAGCAGACAGAACACAATCAGCATCCTCAGCATTTTGCAGATCAAGCACACCCTTAAATTGCTCTCTGACATCTCTTCTGCACTGTTTGAGCAGGATCCTCATCATCTAGGCAATATAGAAATACCTCCAAATCTACCCATGTTCTGTACTCAGGCATAACTCCCTAGCCTGGTACCTTTATGTTCCTTTTCCCACTGCCTCTGAAGGGCAAAAATAAGATTTGCTTTTGCAGGAGACAACAGCAGCCCTTGCTTTCATTAGGTCATAGTTATCATCATCAGCTGTCTGAAACACAGCATGGGCCAAAGTATATATCAGATACAGCAAGCCTGAGAAAATTGCTGGAGGGTTCATTACAGCCGATGATCCCAGGGAGACAAGCACCTAAAAAGACCTTGAGGTTGAATTCATCTGAGCAGATTGTCTAGACCTCTGCTTTAGTTGGAGAAAAACAGGTGCTTCCAAAGCACGATTAATCTCATTCTGAAGCAGACATCTCAAATAGGTCAGATGACTCATGCCCTGGCAGTGCTTGTTTCTCTCTGCAGACTATAAAGGGAGCTGATGGTGACCAGCTTAGCTGTAGATGATCAACGTGGTAGACATCTAATATCGGGTAAGATGAATCCTACCCTGTGAGACAAATCAAAGCAATGGACTTTGCGCACTACAAGAAAGAGGTTAAAATTGTCTGGACAGTCAAAGCCACTGAGAAGAGTTGTTAAGGGATGCGAATTTAAAGAGATGTGGTATCAGACTAAAGAACAAATCTTCTTGGGTACGTGTTGGCTGGCAATTATTGTCCCAGAAATTGTATTTTCAGCAAAGAAGGAAGGAAAAATGAGGAAGAGGATGAAGCAGAGCTAGTCATACTGGAGTGTGTGCAGAGGGCTATAAAGTTGTCAAGTACTTTCCATTTCCACCACAACCATAAAAGATGCAGGATTGCAGGGACTGAACTGCAGATGGCTCTTGAGAAGACACAGATGGGCGAAGGTATGTAGCCTGGTGAGGTGAGGAGTAAGCAGGACAAAACTGCTCAGAGGTCCTTCAGGACCAACTTTTTATTTGCCACATGGAGCTATATCAGGGTGCAAGTAAGAAGGGATGATGTCACTCAAGAAGCCTTCCTATCTGCTGGAAAATCGACCTGTGGGCAACCAAACTAATTACTGTTTAGCTCCAGGTCTATCAATACACTGGCAGCTTCTCCTCCTGTGCCTCTCTGCAGAAGGATCGTGACTGAGCTGTGTTCAGCACGCAGGAGGGATGAGCATGTTTTGCACCAAATTTGTTCCAACTGCATCCCATGGCTGCTGCCAGGAAATGAGCTTATTTCACCGTGTGAGAACCTTCTGGGGTGTGTCTGGGGAACATTCTTGGACTCTTGTCTTCAGAGGATTTATAGTTCCCTCCATCCTGTGGCTCCAGAGTGAAAACTCACAGAAAGGGCACTGAGGAGCGATTCTCATGTATATTTAAGTCTGGAGAACTTGTACACCACCAAAACCAGTTTTCACACACCTTTTTTCATTTCTCTCTTCCTTTTTTTTTTTTTTTTCCATTCCAATTCCTTTCAGCTCCCAGTAGATTTTAGCATGTGATTCCCTCAGTGTGGGGAAAGGATATGGAGGAGACCTTCCCTGTTAGCCTGTGGGGTTATTGAGTGGGAAGGCTCTGGTCCAGGAGTAGTCCCATTTCTCTTAGCATCTGCCAAAGGAACAAGTAAAAATATTCTTCTCTGCTTAACACCTGAGCATCCTTCCCTACAAAAGCCCATCCCTGCTGTTGTCTGGGCACACGTCCCTTTTGGAAGAGGAGCTATTAGCTCTTCAGGAGCCTTGTTCTCCCAGGAGGAGCCCGACCCTCTGAGCAGAATTGTTGGTTTGTTAAAGCCACCTATTTGATAGGTTTAAATGCATTGTACTTGGACGGTAATTGCAATTCATACTGAGCAATCACCATGTCAGCTGTCACAACAATAAACTGCTTAATAGATGTATACTGATGGGCTGTCGCTGGAGCTTCAGAGAGAGAAATACTTTGGCTCAAAGGGAGATGTCATTCCTGGTTTGATGAGATCTAAGTAGTCACAGGGGCTGCTGGTCCTGATGTGCAAGTGTGCCCAGGACTTCCTTTGAGCCTTTGTCTGCTCCTTCCTGATATTTGACCCAAGATAAAATTTTGTCTGACACGCTCATCACAAATCCTGTTCTGCTCCTTTTCCTCCAATGTTTTCACCCCATCCCAACCCTGTCTTGCTGCTCCTTCTTGCACGTTCACTCTGCGTTTGCAGATGAAGGTGAATGCAAATGCCAGGTGTGTGTGCGCCCTGAGCAGGAGACACTCGCTGATCCCAGGTTGACATAACCAGACCGTGGTACCTGGAAGGAGATGTTCTTGTCCTTGTTTTACAGACAGGTCCAAGGCCAGAGGAGTCAAGCTTGTGATGACAGGGTTTTGTTTGAATTGCAGCACTGCCTGGGTCCTTCTGCTGAGAGGAAATAGAGGACAAAAAGACAGTAATAATCTGACTGAGAGAGAACATGGGGTGTTGCTTACATGACAAAGCAGCAGCAAGGACTTGAACTTCACTGTCTACCCTCCCTGGTGTGAGGGATGCTGGAAACACTCTTTCCCTGGAAGAGGTTGTAGTGAAAAAGGAAGAAACTAAGGATTTGGGAGCATTCAGGTAACTTTAGGAGATCAGCACTGCAGGCGAGACTCTGCATAGAGAGGCTGAAAGGTTAAATACATAGAAAATTAACATCTAGTAGAAATGTAATGTACAAATTGGAAAGGAAATAATGCTGCTGTGGCCAGGGATGTACCCACCCCGTGTGATGCAGTGAGATGCAGAGTTTCCTCATCCAAAGTGGCTCCAAAGGAGATGTGGGGTAAATTGCATCAAGGTGAACTCTGCTCCCACAACAAGATCACTCCTTGTGCACAGAGTACCCCCAAACAGGTTACTTAGCATCTCTCTATGATTCTATGATTCTATGATTCTCTGCTGCCCTCCTCCATACCAGGTGGAATGATAATGCAGAAAGTCTTACCTGGAAACCTGGTATGTAGCTTAGAAGTACTAGGACAGACATCTCAGACAGCAGATCTTGCACGGGGAGGGGGCTACAGAACCAGAGAAAGATCAGTAGAGATGTGAAGTTGTGATGACAGCTGGGCAGAGGGATCTGCCCAACTCTGAAGCCAGCAACATCTGAACTGCACAGCAACATCCAGAAGGGGTCTAAAAAATTGTTCCCTCCAGGGATCGTGAGCACTCTGGCCAGGAGCCCAGTCCATACTCTGTACAGACACTGTATGATGTTTTATCCAGGTGCTATGCAAAAGGAAGGATGCCTGAGCATGTCAGAGGGACACGACAATGAAATCTCTGCATACACACTGTTGTTGTAATGTTATAACAGATTTTTCCTGAAGAAGAGTCAGGCCCTGTGGGTCTTTAGTAGGACAAGGGCCAAGGTCTTTGAGATTTCTCTTTGCTACATTGTGCAAGAACCATCAACCATATCCCAGATGTTACTGGGATTGGCTGTACTGGGAAAAGAAGTGAACCATGTTAGGGTAATTAGGGAGGAAAGAGAAGGAAAAAGGGAATATTTGGATCCTTTCTACAGAATCTAGGATGTGCCACTTTCAAGCAAGCCATCTGAATTCTGTTGTCTCACCACAGACTTAGCTACTGCGGCCACGGACCTGCTCTGGCAGAACATGCAAGTCCCTTCAGCATCTCCTCTATTAAGATGTGGTCCTGGGACTGAGTGCTTCTGACAGATTTCTATGCTCATAATGCACAGCAGCTGCCCAGTTCTGCCTGGGTGCACACTGGAGATGGGTGGAGGAGGAGAGTGGATATGTTCCCTTTCACACCTGAAAGGACATGCTGAGCACTGCGTGCTTCTTCTGACAGCTGCTTCCCCTGCCTCTCCCCCTCCTCTCCCCTTTCCATCTCCTTCCACGGAGAAAAGCTTTGCAAGATATGGGATGTCGTGCTGTGGAAAATGACGTTTGCTGGCCTTAAACAGGTTGTCACATCAGCAGGGCATGGGCGAAAGGAGCCTGTATCTTCCAAGCAGGGCTGTCCTTTTCAGCAGCTTGCAAGGTCTCCTTTCCAGGGCTTTGGTCTGAGAAGGTGAACAGGGAAGGAGAAAGAAAGGGAGCTTACTGGTAATGAAAACTTGGTTGCTTTGCCCAAAGATTTCAGTTAATGAGTGAGAAGGTCATTGTCTTCTTTTATTAGCAAATAGGGCTTAGAGAAGTTATTTTCTGCACCATCACTAGCTGCTGCATTGCCAGCATTATGGTGAGTTTTATTCGGTATCTTCACCCCTTCCTTCCCAACATGTGTGTGGGACCATTTCTCAGCCAAGAGCTTATTTCCACTTCGTAGGAGAAGTTCAGGCTTAACCCAGCATTTAGTACCTAGGGCTTATCTCATACCTGGCTGCTGTCTAAACATTGCTCTTGGAATCTGTAATTTAGAGCTGCCATCTACAAGTGACACTTTCCCATTTGAGTATAAAAGCATAACACCCTGCTGAAAACCCTCTATCCACAAAACTCACCTCCTCTCCCAGGGATGCTAAGGGTTGGGAACACCTGCAAGAGAATTGCCTTGGTTGAGGGCTGCCACTCAGGTTTTAGTGAAGAGCAGATGCTGCCCTCCCTCTGCAGCTAGGAAGCCAGGATGTGCAAGTAAAGTGACTTTACCCAAGTTTCAGAGCGGAGTCAGGAATAGAAGCAATGTCCCTTGGCTCTTTTTGGGATGAATCATCCCTGTAAATCCGCTTGCCTTGACTGATCTGGTAAATATAGGGTGTGAGAAAGGGCGATTAAGTGACTTATCTGAAGTCACATGTGGCATTTATGGGATTTGGACACAATCCTAAACCGACTCCACTGCTTTAACCACTATGCTTTCCCTGCTATAGCTGTGACCCTGAAAGCATGCAAATACCATCATGTATTACAGCAGCAAAGAATAAATTCACAGCCAGCCTGGAAAATCAGCTCCCTAAGGAAATACAAGATTAATCCCATACGGGAGAAGATGCAATCTAAAGCAGGCTGTTAATTAATTATTATTATCTTAACCAACCCAAGTATGGAGTCAGGGACACAAGTAAGGTTACAATTTTTGACAGATGCAGATTGATTTCTTAGAGCATCCACACAAGGCAGAGCAGCTAATCCCTTTCACAAAGGTGCAAATTGGTAATCTGATTTGCATGCTTGGCTGGCTGCTTTTGTCCCACTGATTAGTTTAGAAGTCACTAGCCAGTGACAAATAAATGAGAAGTTGTGACTGAGCTCCCTCCTGAAATGAATTTCTGATTGACTTTCGAAAGCATCTCCCTGGGGCTGCTTTCTGTTTTCTGAAACAACCCAAACCAAAAAAGGAGGGAGGAGGTAGGTGGGGCTGGAGAGGGAAGGAATGAAATTAAACAAAGGGCAGTTCTTAATTAAGGCCTAGAAGCACATCTGAAGACACTGACAGGTGGTAGCTGGCTTTAGTACCTTTCAAGTCAACTCATTAAACACCAGCTTCTGCCTGCATTTTTAATAGCTGCAGAGGGGGTGGTTGAGTTCCTTCTCTGAGGAGAGCAGATATGTTTAGCATTATGTTATATTTATAGCACACAGCAGTACTAAAACTGGAACTGGAGCCCCAGACCTGTTAAGCCAAAAGGCACAGTTCGTTCTGCTAATTGAAGCTGTCACTTATAATGAGCTATACTCTTTTTCTATGGTTTATGAAAGTTTCTCTTATTTTATCTTGTAGTATCTGGCAAGTTATTGTAAGTGAGGAGTTACTGAGTCTCAGGCTATCTTCTAGAACTGCTGAATTCATAGGGGAGGACAAGTCGTCTGAACAATTGCAGGCCTGCTATTCAGCATTCACACGAAGGCATCCAACACAGTGGTCTTTCCTTGGGAGGTGGTATAGTATCATCTGCTATAATTAATACCATCAAAGTCAGGCTCCATTGACTGCATTAACTACACCTCCAGTGGTCACTTCAAGAGCTCAAACACAGCTCACACAGACATCTATGCAGAGACACCTAAATGTGGATGCTTCCACTTGGAAGTCAAGTCTTACCCCTAGATATCCAAAATGCTTACGAATGAGTTTTCACTCTCAATCTCTTTTGATAACCAGTCAGATATGACTTTATGCCTTTTGGAATAAATTCCTGTTGCTTTTGAGGGGGGATGATTTGAGCCTTGTTGATGATAAAGGGGTCTGAAGGAAATAAACCTGTGAACCTAGTCTTTTGTGGCTCTCTTTTCAGTGGTGCAGAGAGCTCAGAAAATCACCAAGACCTGATACTGGTAGAGCTTTGATTCCAGATCCAGAGAGCTGGATTTCTTGTGCTAGTGCTTCTTACATGTCTTTAACTCCTGGAGAAGAGTGATATGCTTGAGAGTTGCCAGCCAGTCAGTGAAGTATGTCACTTCGTAGCCAGTGCTTCATCTGGTCTTGCATATCTGTATATAGAAACTTGGTGGTCACTTTCTCCAGCACACAATTTGTGTTAAATTCTCCTCTGTGACTCACCCCATCCCCAGGTGGTCAAGGGAGAGAGTATCTGGCAGCTATTTAGCAGCAGGGAGCCTACAAGAAAGACAGGGAGGGACTTTTTACAAGGACATGGAGTGATAGGACATGGGGGAATGGCTTTAAATTGAAAGGGGAAAATTTAGATGAAGCATTAGGAAGAAATTCTTCATGATGAGGATGGTGAAGCAGTGGTACAAGCTGCCCAGGGCAATTGTGGATGCCCCCTCCCTGGAAGTGTTCAGGGTCAGGTTGGATGGGATCTTGAGCAGCCTGATCTGGTGGAAGGTGTCCCTGCCCATGGTACAGGGGTTGGAACTGGGTGATCTTTAAGGTCCCTTCCAACCCAAACTATTCTACGATTCTATTATTCTATTTGTTATATAACTGCCCATTCATCCATTTTTCTATCTTTCTTTTTTTTTTGCAACTACCTCCTGACTTATCTTGTCTCCTTCATGTCTTGTCTTTCCACCTCTCTTCCTTTGCCCGTCTTCCAAAGTATTTAACATCTTAGCTGTTCTTTCAAGTAGGTAAATCTACTGTCTGTATGTTATGGATTGATATCTGTGACACACAGTACCTGTATTCTAGTAAATCAAACAGTTCTGGTCCATGGATCTCAGCATCAGGAAGCTTAAGGAGTTGGCATAGACTGAACAACATCTGAGACAGCCAATTTGGATAAGGATTCCCTGTTTTGGAAGCCAGGAGAGTAGTAGTAAGAACACAATCACACAAGCATTTAGTTAGCATGAAACTATGTGTTTGTTACCACAGTATTCACAGAAGTGTAGGAGGGCAGATCAGAGATAACCGTTACTGTTATCATGGTGATCAGCATCAATTTGGCTGCAGTCTGTCCCTCGGGAGCTGTACACATGTGGACCTTCAGGTCCAACTTAACTGTGGCCTTAGTTGCCAGTGGAGGTTTTGATTTCAGTTGGATTTGGGAGCAGGCACTGACAGATCAAAGTCTGGGTGAGCTAAGGCAGGAAAATCCTTTAGAAGACAAAGCTCCATGAACTAGAAACACCTTCAAGTCTACAGCACCTTTCAAACTGGGAGGAACCTTGCAGGCATAGTGGAAGTATAGCCAGGTCTAGGGAAAAGCAGGGTGGCTCTTGAAGAAGGTTAAATCACTTAACCCCTGGGAATTCAACCTGCCCCAATCCTCACGCAGCTGCAATCGTAGCACCATGGAAAGGTACATGTCCCAATCGCTTTGCCCAAGGCCAAGCTGGATGTTGATTGCAGAGCTGAAAACTGAACGAAGTTAAAAACACGAGCCATGAACTTCCCTTCCTTTCCTGTGCAGATCCAAAGGTGAAGTGTGTGCGATACAGCAATTAATCCTTTATGACGTCTGGCTACTGCAGCAAGTTTGATGGCTGCAGTTGGTGACACTTACTTACCCAGAAGTGCTATCAGCTCTGTAACACAATTTGCAATAAGTCACCATTAATTAATGCTAAGTTATGAAGCACTTCTAGGGAAAGAGACACACCAAATTGACACCAATGAAAGAAGAGTTCATTATGGCTAATGTTGCGACAATAAAAGACGGAGGAATTAATGATGAATTTCAATGTTAAGTATCACTTTTCCCATGCTTTAATGCTTTATCTCAGAAAGGAGTGGGCACTTGGATAGGATCTGGAATGGGGCGATGTAATGGTAGCTTGGAAAAAAACCCTCATGTTCTTCAGCTCGTCTGTGTACACAGTATCTGAGCTGTGTCCTTGTTATAAAGCCACAGTCACAGACTCTTGGAAGCACGCACATCCTGGTGATCACTGATTGTGTAAACACACCCTAAAGTCTGCACTCCGTGTGCTTCTGGGTATGTGTCACTCTCCACATGGAGGAGATTTGACATTGATTACCCTCCTTCAACTTACAGCTTTATTTTCACAGCTTGACTAGTCACTGAGCATTTGAGGTCCCTTCCAACCCAACCCATTCTATGATTCTATGATGATTCTATGATTTTGCTAGATAAGGCTGATACTGAACTCATGACAAGTTTATGTCTTTATATAGTTTTAGAAAAAGAAATGATGATTTGAACATTGACTAACAAACTTTTGCAAGATGAACACTCACAAATGACTACATTTAAAAAATGGGAAGGTTTCTTATGACATGAACTTCAGAGAAATTATTCCCAGGGATTTAAGCATCCCAAGATAGTAAAGGCACAAGTTTTATTTTAAGGAGAGATTTTGAAGATCTCCCATTTTAAATTCTGACTAAACCTAGCTTACATATATTACTACTCCCCCAAATCTGCAAACCTACGTATGTCCGTGATATAGAACTCTTCCAAATTGGTCTACAAAGCCAAACCAGATCAATTCCCTCAACTACTCAATATACAAAGTGCTGCTGTGGTTCTAATCTCAGTCAAAGCAACACACACTCCCCTCATCACAAAGGCCTGTGAGATCAAACTCAGAAATTCAATAAAAACCACACTCCACTCCTGTGTAGCTGCACTTCTGAGATGAAGCAATGTTGATATTGAAGTGCTTGATGCTGGCAACACCACCAAGGGACAAATATGCCTGTGTCCTGGGATCAGGCCCTAAAAATAATAATAAAAATCTAATATGTGGGGTGCTGGGAAGATCAGATGGGAAACAAGAAGCTGAGTTGTAATGGATCAGTGCCCGGATGCCTCACTTCTTCAGGCTTTATCTCAGCAACAAAAAACATGACCTCTTCCTTTGTCGTCACCCCAAGGACACACAACCAGAAACTTGAAGATGAATGACTGCAATGGCCTATCTCTCAGGAGGAGAGTCTGAAAGAGAAAAATATATTCTTCTACATTGGTCCAAATCTGGTGAGATATGAAGAAAGATCCTTTCTCAAATTATCTGAAAGAATAAGAGGGAACAATCAATCTCTAGATGAAAAAGAGGAGAAATGTGGGTTTTTTTTCAGTCTTGTCAGTGCTAGAAATAACTAAATTGAAGACTGGAAGTTCTGTCACTGAATTAGACAGGAATGGTAAGGCTGGGTGAGCATCTGGATACTGATGTTTTTAGCTTTCCTTTTTGGCCATCAGATTGATCAAATAATTGTGTTGCTTCATTCCCTGTTAAGTATTCTGGGTATCACACAGAGCAGCCCTAAGCCCAAACATCCCCCTCCCAAACTCTCAGAAGTCCTCTGACCCACTCATTTATAGCTCAACACCTTTCCAATCCTGTAGGACCCCTTCACAACTGGTAGGCAAAGCACTATTTGCATCTGCAGCAATATCCTGAAGGTGCTGGACATTGCAATGGGTGACTGTCAGGTGTTCCTCCTGACAAAATTAATAACTGAAATGGAATTAAAGTTGGTAGTGATGTGTACAGTGGGTAGAGGAAAAGTATCATTCAGACACTATTAGACGTGACATAATCCAGCCATGGATCTAAGCTTTGTAGGAAACTAAGCTTTATGACTTCTGCGCACAGAAGTGTTTGTCAAACTAAATTAGGATTGGAAGCTGAATTTGGAAAAGAGGTATACAAAAAGTCTTTTCCTTTTTTCTTGGCTGTATTTTCCCCCCATTCCTTTTGTATTTGATATCCCTTTAGTGTTAAGAGGTCAGGAGGAGAAATAAATCCCATCTCCTGTCTTTCAGTGCCGTGTGGTCCTGCACACCTGTCCCCAGGAGTGTCTCTCTGGAGATGGTCTGAAGCTCTGTTGTCCCTTCCAAGGAGTATATTTGGTCTTCTTCCACGCCAGCAACCTCCTTGTCTGTCATGCTCTGTCACTGACTGACATCCCTACTGTTCATGCCCCTAAGTCTTTTGTTTTGTACCCATTCTGAGACCTCTTTGCTCCACTCTCCTGAACATTCTTTACCACCCTTGGTGCACTTCTGACCTGTGTACTGTTTTCTTTTCCACTTCTCTGCATCTATGCAGATACCCATACCCACACTTGCACGCTGCTATGGTGGCAATGAGGTGGAGATTAAAGACACTAATTGCACACAAACAAGGGATTATGCGGACAATTGCAAAGAATACCCCCCCCCCCTGCACTAACTCTTCATTCCCTGCATAGAGTAATGCCCTTTTGTTTCCCCAGATAAGTTCCTAATTTTGTTAGGGGGCATGCAAAGAACACGGTGGCACCAAGATGAGCTCATTAATGAGATTAGCTGAGTTTTAATTTAGATGAAAAGTAGGCAAGGCAGGGAACAAGGCCTGTTGTTATTTAGCATTACAAAAGATGGTTTTGGGAAGCAGAGAGGAGTGGAAGCAGCAGGCTGGGGGTGGGCTGGGGACTTCATGTAGGGGTTAGCAGCAGTTGTCATGCTGAATCATTCCTATACTCCTGTTCTAGACTTGCTGATCATCACCTGCTTACTCACACATTCAAGTTGAGGGAACATGAGGGGATATGGAGGGAAATTTCTCTTTTTTTTTTTTTTTTTCCTTTTTCATGTGTAGAGCTGTGATTTGACTTGCATTTCTCAAGAAGTTGCTAGGTGTTGGTGTGAAGCTGGTCTGTATATCCAACACGATGCTCACAGTTTTGATCACTCGTGTTTTTGACCTGAGGCAGTTACTGGAGGAGGTTTGTCATATGGGTGGGCAGTGGTCACTTTCTGCTTGTATCTGTTTTGCTACCAGAGCACTAGTGGTAATCCTGATCTCAGTGCTTTGTCTGATGTCATCACTAGAAAGCTGCCCTATGCTCTCTGCAACCATAATGTAACTTCTATTTACCTGTGACACCATCTCCTTTGAAGATCTTCACTCTAGACCGCATTAATATTTACCTCATGAAATGCTTTGAAGGAACCCAAATTCCTCCTTCTTTTTCAGCTAGGGCATAGGGTTTGTAGTCCAGTCCTGTCCTTAAAGGATACCAGATATTGCTTTGAGTACCTATACTCAGCACGAATGGTGTGCAAGGTAGGTTCATTGAAACATCAACTCTAGAAAGGCTGGGGAGCTCTGAAGACATCAACGAAATTGTCTCGTCTGTGTACCCACTTGTGTATGTGCCTCGTGTAATAGTCACATCTGAGGCACACAGATGGAGCCACATGAAGCCCAAAGGGTGGTGCATGAGACCCTCTCACCACAAAGTCTCAGAGCAGGTCACTTTCATGGTATGTGGAAAGATATAGCCTGAGTTGGGCTGAGAAAAGGGGAACCCACAACTCTTTGTAAGCAAAGTGCAGGTGCTGTGAGCCTCTGGGCAAGCTGGAAAAGGTCATAGAGTCTGGTGTAACTGATCTCCTTTGTTCTTCACTATGACATAGTCATTGGGTATTTAATGAAGAAATGGGATAAGGAAACATATCAAACTTTCCCATGAGGCAGAGCCCTGATTTGACATCCCCCTTCTTGGATTTAGAAGTCCTCAGGTGAACCCAGAACCTTAAGGACTGCAGCCTCTGGTGGACTTCTGTGTGAGGGCCCAGTAAGGAGGAGCAGAGGTAAAAAATACAAATGATTGGAAATGGCTGGCAGATTTCTGATTCAACACACATTTCTGGCCTTGATGGCAACCAAAGCTAATCTAGAGCTAGCAGAGCAGCAGGCAGAAGGTTGTCTCAGCATTATCTCCTTGTCACAGAGCCTTAACCTGTCTGTGCAGTTATGCAGGAGAATATGGAGTTGTTGTGTGAAGCTCTGTAACAGCTTCCTATTCCTGCTCCCATGGGAAGGTCAATGTAGATGTGTGAAGACACATTTGGCACCAAAAGGGGAAAGGGAAACTACTCACCACACTCCCTCCAACTGTATTTTGGCTTGTCTTATCCTGCCAAATCCCACTGATGTTTCCTGTTCTGTTTTCTCTACACATAATCCCCTGAAAATCCCATTTATCCCTTCCAGTTTAGCTCCATAGTGCTCCTCTCTTCCTCCTAGTAAGAGGAACTCATTCCTCTACTAATGAAGATGTTCTATTCTCCTTCCCAGAACTCCAATTGAGATATTTGCTTTGTCTGCTGAAGGAGCTAAAAAGAGTGTCTGGGTGGAAGGTTATAGCCTACAGCAAATCGCATAGTTCTTCCAAGACTCACCCTCAGAGAAAATCCTCATATAGTGTTTTAGGCAAACAATGATGGCTAGTGGCCCCAGGATCTTCTGAGACCTGTAACCTGATGACAACAGATAGTGGTTTGCAAAACACAGCAGTGAAATAAGGGGCTGTTGCCTCTTATGAGTTTTGACTGAACTAGAGCCTCTCTCTGCCTGTTTCCCTAACGCATCTGCATTTCTTCTCCTGAGCTAGTATTGAGGAACATCTCCAGAGAGACTCTCAAAGGCAAATCAACAGAATCTGTCATATCTCCTGCTCTGAGTGAGCATCTCTCTTTGAAGTGCAGCTTATTTGCTACTGGATCTCCATCCCAGCATTTCTGAGGGATGCACTGACCAGCCAAACCTAGTGCAAGAAGGAAACCATGACCTTCTCGGACAGTATCTCCTTTTAGAAGTAGTCCTTAAGTGGAAAGGGAAAGAACTTCTGTTTTCCTATCCTTCTTGAAACGCAACTCAACTTCTCAAATCAAACACTCCTGACTCCTTTTCAGCAGGGTTCATTCTCTCTGTGCCTGTCTCCATATCACCTGTGGGGATTTGTTCCCTTACATAGGTCTAGAGTGGGTTTGTTAAATCACATTGTCCCCTTTGATTTGCAGTGCTGAGAGTTTAGACACTCCGGGAAAAGTTTAACCTCTGTCAAACAACTCACATGTGACAGATTTCTGAGCAGCTTGTGATAATTAGAGCAAAGCAAAGAAAGAAGCACTTTGTAGGTGAAGAGAGGGATATTTGGGAGACCTACCAGAACCAAAGCTCTTGGAAAATGCAGAGGAGACAGAGATACATCTTAAGCAGTACTTTGCCTGCACCTGCAAGCCATGAGTGCCAGCAGAAAATGGAATTCAGTCAGGAGGTGGCTTTATTTCTGTCAGTTGCTGGTTGTGAATCACTTGTTACCTTTAACCGTTTTCGGTTAGCTCAGGCAGAAGAGACTGACTACAGGACACTGAGAGACAAACCTGAAGGGCATTTCATTATGTGAAAAAAAGCTAAACCTAGAAGGGAAAAATGAAGCATTCTTAGAATCATAGAATCACCAGGTTGGAAAAGACCCATCAGATAATCGAGTCCAACCATTCCTATCTGTCACTAAACCATGCCCCTCAGCAGCTCATCTACCTGTCCCTTAAACACCTCCAGGGAAGGTGATTCAACCACCTCCCTGGGCAGCCTCTGCCAGTACCCAATGACACTTTCCATGAAAAATTTTTCTCATTGTCTCTTATTCCTGCCATTAGATGGGACAAAAAGAAAAGTAAAATGGGGAAAAGGTAGGGATTTATCTAAAGATGGACAGCTGAATTTTTAAGGATATCAATTAAGTAATGTATGTGTATTACACAGGGATCTTGGGCTAAAAAGACCCCTAGGAAAAGATGCCTGAAAGATCAAGAATCACATCTAAAGCCACTCCTAGAATTCAAGGAGGAAAAGTGATTTTCATGATCTAAACTGGTGACATTAGTTGATTTAAGTGCCTCTGAGACCAGACAGCAGCCCATCAGACTTATCCTCATACAGTTCTAGAGTCAATAACCCCCTAGGTAGTCCCTCTGAAAACAGGTAGTGGAGTGCCTAAGAAAGATGCCTACATGTATAGAAGGATGATTGGTGATCACCTACAACTCACCTTTGCATATGATGTTTGGCAAACCACATCACTTTCTTTTCTTTGTTGTAGGTAATAGGCTGCCTCAGCCACTGGTGTCAGTAGGATTATGACCTTTCACATCTGCTGGTTTTTGTGACCAAGAATGGTGTTGGCAACACATTTATCCTGGAATTCACCCCGTTCCTGCAGTCTATCATACAACAGAGATCCTGGGCCACAGGAGTTCTTAGAGTGGTCCAGTGACTGGAACTAGACTATCACAAAAGATGAAAATCTGTCCATACACAAAAATGGGCAAAAGAAATATTGAAATTCCCTCACCAGCTTACGTATTCCCTATCTTCCAGCTTGACTGCAAATCTCCTGTTCTGAGCTGTGGCAGCACTCAAGGTGGAGATCAACTGGCAGCTCAAACACTCTTTGCAGAACCAGTAGCAATTCTAATTACAACTGTTACATTCAGCCATGGGAAGACACTAAAGTCCTGCTAGTAGTTCTGAGTTCTGTCTCCTTTGATTCCAAGAGGTTATGGAAACCACAGCATCGCTGCAATGAATCTGAACTACAGACACAAGAGAAGCATGCTTTGCAACTGGCATTAATTTTAAATAAGGCTCTGTCTCTTTCCTTCTCATTTTACAGACATGTTGGTGTTTACAAACTTGTTTTCTTTCAGAGCTATCTGTTTCACAATAACAGAGCTATGGGAAGAGGTAACCAGTTTACTAGGAGGTATCTACCTCTATTTGCAGTGAACAGAGTGGGTTGTAAAGGGTGTGTCAGATAATGGGGGTCAGTGTGGGCATGGAGCTTAAAGGCATGAAGTGCACTGCATTGATTTTTGTGTCTGTGCTTGTTAATGGCACCTATATGAGCATGACGACTTTGGCCTTTGCTCGTGCCATCTCTCTGATGATACAATATTGCTTGCCTGGGGTAAAGAATGAAGATTCACTGTGAGGTTAATGGTATTGATGAAGAAATGAAGTCCCAAAGAGGTTCTGCACTGTTTCTGATGACCCTTGAAATCCCTGCAAATCTCTGTGTTGACATTGGATGGGAGCTGGGAAAAGCCATAAAGGCTTTGTCTGTGTTGATGAAAGAGGTGGGAATAGCACAAAGCTCATGCTTTAGCACCAAAATCATCCATCTGCAGAATGGCAGTGGATAAACATAACTTGTAGCATGATTCTTTCTCTCGTCTGGAGACAGATCCATCCCTTCATATAATGGAGACCTTACTCTAGCAGAGTTGTTTAATTCTCAAACCAAACATTGGATGGTAAACCTTTGCCAATTCCTGTTTCTCTTCCTGTGGTTGCTGTGGCGGGTCCAAAATTAAGTAAAAAACTTGACAATATATGGGTTCTGACTGTTCATCCCTCTAAAATTGGGATTCGGGAAGAGGAATGGGAAGCTGCTGCTGGTGGCATTAAATATCTGTTGAGATGAACAGCCCAGCCAAAAGATGTCCTGGGATTTATGTCTTGAGGGTGATGCTTGGTAGCTGTATCACCTGGATTAAGGAAGGTTCCAGCTCCCCCTAAATCCTGTGTCACTCTCTCTTGTGTCTGTGTGGTGGGTCAAGCAGAATGGCTCGTCTCCAGCTAAGGGAAGACAGTTCTCATGGTGATAAGCCTTAGAAAGAGTGGATCTGATCACAGATGGACAAGTTAGGATGGTTGAAGAAGACATAGCACCTACTGTTGGAAGAATCTGCTTGCAGGGGAGATGAAGCCATATACTTAGCCTGGAGAAGAGGAGGCTGAGGGGAGACCTTATTGTTCTCTATAACTACCTGAAAGGAGCTTGTAGAGAGGAGGAAGCTGGCCTTTTTTCCCAAGTGACAGGGACAGGACGAGAGGGAATGGCCTCAAGCTCCACCAGGGGAGGTTTAGGCTGGACATTAGGAACAAAAAATTTTCACGGAAAGGGTCATTGAGAACTGGTACAGGCTGCCCAGGGAGGTGGTTGAGTCACCTTCCCTGGAGGTGTTTAAAGGATGGGTGGACAAGGTGCTGAGGGGAATGGTTTAGTGTTTGATAGGAATGGTTGGACTTAATGATCCAGTGGGTCTTTTCCAAACTGGTGATCCTGTTATTCTGTATTTGACCACAGGCTTTGGCAATGAGAAATAAAACAGTGTCACTGTAACCCCTGGAGAGCCCTTATCCACTCCTGCTGGTGGTTAAAGCCATGCCAAGGATGAGCAACTCTGTTAAGTTATGTTGTGTTTTATTTGGGTACATTTGACTGAGACAACTTGCTTCTTCAATGCACTCAGCTTGGTCAGTTAAGAAGGTGCCCTACTGCAGTGAATCAAAATAAGCCAAAAGCCTACATAGCCATGTTAGGTTTTGAGACACATAATTTGTTGTGCTACGACTGATATCAAGTCTCCCTGTGACCTGGAGGCTTGGACTGGAGATGTGATTTTCTGAAGAAAATCCTTTCATCACTGGTGGGTCCCCTCCTCCAGCAATGTCAATGCCATTCTCCACAAAGTTCTCAGCTTCTCTGATCTGTTTAGTCCTCCACCCTGAAAGGCTCCTTCACCACCTTCCCCTGAGTGCAAAAACTTTCTTAGCTACAGTTACAGGTTTAAAGGCTTTCTGTAAGAAACTTCTTCCCAGTCCATGATTTTTGCCACTGCTACATTTTGCATCTCCTCTGAGATATATTGCCCGCAGGAAGATAAGACTGCGGGCTAGGATAGATCTAAGACAGCACCAGCCTGCAGAGATGTCAGCATAGCTCCCGAGACTTGTTGTTGTCTGGTTGTGAGGGAGGAACCAGAGCACAGGGGAAAAAAAAGCAAACCAACTTTAAGCATTAAGTGGATTATGGAGATGGATTGTGATGTGAGAGTAACTAGATTTCTCCCTAAAGCGATTATCACCACACAAACTTGTAGCACATCTTTTCTTTGAGACCTCATTTAGATGTCTTTTACATTAAAGCCCTTTGACTGTCACTGTGCCATATACACCCTCAGCAGAGGGAGATAACGCTGTTGCTAACGGTGCTTTTACAGAGTGTTTATGTCATAGCGAATCAGGCATCCTCCTATAGTGTCACTCCAGACAGGAGAATCAGGACCTGCTCCTGGCAGCAGTGCAATTGCAGAGGGATGCTGAGCCTGAGTCCAGACTGGATCCAGTCTTGAGTGAGACATTAAGTAGCACCTTTGGCACTAGCACAAATCTTTCCCAAATAATGTTGCCCTTGGTACTTGATGGAATAAACTCTGGAGATTCTGTGAGACTTCACTTCTGAGGTGAGATAGAGATGCCTCCAACAGAGTCATGTTTACTGGAAAGGCCACTACTCAGTGAGACCAGCAGGGGCTGAAAAGAGTCAGGCAGACTTTTAAAAAACTCAAGGAGAACCTCAGCTTTATCAGTGTATATATTGGAACCCATTCAACATGACCAACCACTTCTGAATTCCCAGGGCAGTGATGCCAACCCTGTTTTTGTCCTGTCTCTTGTAATCAGGAGCTGCTTCTAGTGGAGGGCTGCTCTTTCACCATGGAGTGTGTAGAAATGCCCAGTGATGGGAAAAGTGGACTGGTCCTGGTTTACAGTGGTGCACAAGCAACCTGCGATGCACGTTCTGTTCTCCAGGGAGATGAGCCTCCCACAGCACTGCTGAGGGATGATTGGGGAGTGCCTATATCTACCTAACATCTTGCTGGTGGCACTGGAGTAGGAGATGAAACTGGAGCAAGAAGAGACAAGCCCATGTGTCTTACAGTGCATACTTGACACCATGACTTTTTTGTGAGTATGGCAACACTTACTCTTTTATTCTAAAGATCCTTGTGGTTCAAGGGTATCCTTGCATACAAATGAAAAAAAAATCCAAACAAATCCAACCAACCCCAAAATATTCAAATTGACAGAAATTTTAAGAATATCTTCATGATTTAGGGTCTGTCCTGCCCAGTCTGCAGAAGCCAGAAAATATTTATCCTAGCGTAACCTCACAGTGAAAACTCAGGATGCAAAGAAAACAAGCCTATGTTATCACTTTACATCTTTATTTAGTCAATTTTAAGCTGGTGTTTTGATGTTGAGGAATCTGACCCTTAGTTTAGGATGTGGGCCAGATGACTGAAGGTGGAGGCATTGGCAGTTGGTTTTTTGCTCAGTTGGCAGCAGAGTGTCCTATCACACTGGGTCACCAGGAAGAGCAAAACACGACCAGGCTGCCTGATGCAGTTCAAGAAAATGCAGTTTGTCTGAAGAGCACTGGTGGGATTTAAAGAGACAGAGAAAAATGATAAAGACAGCAGGGAGAAGATGCTTCTGCTGAAGATACTTACGTAACAACTGTGCTTAATAGCATTAATTGGTGTTTGACTCTAGTGAGACCAGAAAGATAGAGATAAATGAACAAGCTGCAGAAAGAATGATTCTTGCTGGAGCTGCCTGGCAGGGAGAGACAGGGAAAGTATGAAGGTTAAAAGTCTAATGACAAGCATCCTTAATGATTGCTCTTCCTTTATTCCCTCTGGGTAACATATCCTGACTTTAAATTGTCTTAAAACCACTCTAACATGGCTGAAACATTTCTAAATATAAATCAGCTCGACTAATGTTAAAGAATATAATGTATTTAGGGAAAGAAAATCAAGAACAGTTAAGTTTTTAACCATTATATGTTATTCAGAGCAGGTCAAATGACGCATGAATTTGGGTAAACAAGGGAGACAAAACCAGCGTGCTAGCTGGAGTGGAAGTTCACCTGTCTGCAGAGGCACGTGGTTTCCCTGAAGACTGTGTCTTCTTAGACAGTGTGAATGTCTCACTGTGACAATAATAGAAACTCCACCCACTCTCCCATGGGAAAAAATCAAGGCAGTTTCCTGAAACAACATTAAGAGTTGTCACAGAGCAATTTCTCACTCCTGGGCGAGCAGATCTCTCCTTTGGTAGTCACGGGTATGCTGGAGGCTTGCATTGCTGCTTCTGCAGCAGCCTGAGCTCGCTGGCTTCTCACAGAGCTTGGCTGCAGAAAATGGCTTAAAAGCACAATTAGCTTTCTGTAACAATGGCCTCTTTATTCTTCATTATGAAAAGGCCTGAAAGGGAATTTGTTTTCCAAGATAGATGTGAAATGAAGCTCTATCAGAACAAGTAACCTTGCAAGCCAGACACAATAGCCGGTATCTAGCCATCGCTTCCTCCCTTGCCCTGCCGAGGCAGTGCACAGCAGCTCATGAAAAGCATGGTTTTGTCTGCTCCCCTGCTTATAAATTACACTCATTAATAATATTTTCATTTCTTGTGAAAGCAATAAAATAATAAATGTGCCTCCACCGTTCCTGCTTTGCTCGGGGCCACGCTCCCTGCCTCCCTCCGGCAGGAAGGTCAGTGCAGTGGGCTGGATTCATGCCCATTGTTTAAAGACTCCTTTAGCAGCCACGTTATGATAATGCCATTCTCTCCCTTCACTGACCTTCGTTGATCCAGCCCCAGATCTTGTCCATAAGTTGTTAAAGAGGTGCTCCCAAACAGAATAGACTCAGTCTCCAAGTATAAAACCCACATGATGAATCCGTTTGTGCATTTACATCACCCAGCATTTGAGCAGTTAATGAAGCTAATGACCAGTCTTATGTTCTGGCTCAATTTCCATGTAGCAGATGTCAGTGTGGACACCTGAGACAGCTTCTCCCATCCTTGAGGGACTTCAGACCCACACCTGCCTCTGAGCATTACTGCTCAGTTCTTCTTGCAGTTTCTTATGAGCAAATGTGAGGATGATGCAGTTGCCTTTAGTACCATGCTTTTAGTACCATCCTTTTGTTATTTCAGTCATCTTTGGAAAGTCTGGAAATAAAAAAAAAAAAAAAAAAGGAATGACAGGGATACACACACATTAGAATCAGGAAATAAAATTTGCTGCAAAGATATGAAGTAACAAGGACAAATAGAGAGTGACTTGTTCCCAAATAGTTCCAGTCAGGAAAAGCTGGTCTGTTCTTAAAGCAGAAAGGTAGAACACCCTTAAACACAAAACCTGGTGCAGTAGTCTCTAGGTACCGAAGTGCTAGATGCTGTTTGAAGAGTAACCAAAGGCCATGAGTGCATGAGGGAAAGGGTTATCTTAGCAATTAAGCTGGGAAAATCCTGGGGAAAGGATTTGTTTTCCCAAGCTTTGTCAGAAAGTCGATAGCAGAACTGAGGTGTGAACAGTGCTTCCCGCTGACAGTGGGAGACTCATCTCCCTGGGAAACTGGAGGGAGTGGTGGCACATAACTCAGCTCTTCGGATCTTCCAAATAACAGATTCAGTTGAATTCAAAGGGAAGCACACAACTCCTTTCCCTGGTAAAGATGCTGCATTACTACATCTCAAATTGATCTGTGGAAAGGTTTTGGGGAAACCTGTAGCTCTACAAGGCAGGAAAGGGTCATATCTGTTGACTGCACTAGTCAAAAGTAGTGACTGACTCCCTGCTGTCCAAAGGCCTTTTAGAGATCTGACCTGAGTCAGGATGTTAGTAAATTACTCAGATCCAGGTCTGGCCCCTTCAAGTGTGCACACTTCATAGACAGAAGTGCTGTACTGAGAGGTGCAAATGGGTGTCCAAACCCATCTTGGCACACAGCTGGAGCTCTGTAGCTTAGAAGAGTCCAAGGATGGTGTAGCAAGGCTGGGGGCAGACAGGTTGAGGTAGCCAGTTGAACAGGGAAGAGCTAGTGTACAGTAATAGTGAAGATATTCCTATACCAGCCAGATAAACAGGGCCAGAGCACTGGTCCAAGAGCTGTTTACAATCATCCACAGGCTTTGCTAGTGTGCTCGTTGGCACTGGTTTTGATGAAGCTCGGCTAAGCACTGTCACAGTCAATGTCCAAGGGATAATGCAGGCCAAGGGCATCCCAGCAATCAGGATGGGCAAGGTTGCCTTGTTCTGGTGTAGGGAAAAAAGTTTAGTTGTATGGAAGGGAGCTGTTCCCCCTAGGCAAGGAGGCGATCTGTGGACTGCTTTATTTAGTGGCACAGAAACAGTCTGATAATGTCTGTGTTCTAGCCCTGGGAAGTCAGGGCATACAGTAATCAAGTCACTCTGTCCGTGTGACTGCTCAGCTCAGATGACTGCTGGCATTACAGAGTGTATATTCCTATACCTAGAAGGAGTTATTAAATCCTCCCAAAGCCCATGGGTGCTCAGATCCATCTTCTGCAGGCACAGAAACAAATTCCCATTCCCTCTGCAGGTAATTACTTGCCTGCTCAGGCTCCTTGTACATGCATGTGCATATGTGATTTGCATGTAGCAAAGGCTGTCTGCTTTCTCTGTGACTGTGCGTATAAAATCAGCAAGGAGACACTGACTGTGGCTGTCCCCAGGCTGGTTTCCTACTTCTACAAAAGTAGCTGCTCTTTCAAGGCTCAGGAACAACTTCAGGGCAAAAGGAACGAATGTAAGGGAACAGGAGTGAGGTAAGACTGAGGTAGTGATCTGCAGCCAACAGGTAAAATCATCCGCTGGAATCTATGTGGGAGGAGGGTATCCCAGAGGATAGAGGGGAGGAGAGAGGGGAAAGGGAAAGACAGAAATGAAACATGGGGCACAACACTCATTCAGCAGAGGCTGTGGCAAGATTCAGGCAGGATTCTTACACAGAGCCGTACCTAGAACTCTGTTTAATGGGCATTTGCAGTTTCTTCCCCAAATCTTCCTTAGACTTAAGCTTGATTAATGGAAATCAATAAAGGTGTGTGTATTTACTGGAACTACATGCTGAGGTAGTGCTATATAAGAAAAAAATCTTGACTCTTACTCCCCTTGTAAAGACCATGGTGGATCTTAGAAACTGTACTTGCAGTGACTACTGCAAAACAAGAGCCTTCACCACAGACAGCCCTGCAGGATCCCTGTCCTTGCAGGGAGTGCATGGGGATGTTGTCTTGGTTTCTAGGCTGGAGACTACTTATCTGAAGCAGGAAGATCACACTGATGTCCTTGCAATCTGCATCAAGGCGAGGAAAACTGCTGTCATATTCAAGCTGTCCTGGAGATAACTGGGTTTGTTATAAAACACCTGGGTGACAGAAGTATTGCAGGAAGTGTCTCTCCTCTCTGAATGACAGTCACACAAAATTTGTTGTGGCAGCTCTTCTCTCCAGGGCCTTAAGGCTAAGAGAGGCCTTTCCAGTGCTGTATCCAGAGCTTTATCCTGGCCAGGTGGAAGATGTTCAGTTGGCAGCTTGTGAACATCCCATCTTCTGCATTTCTCTGCTCTGAAGCAGGTTGAAGCGCTCACTGGGCTGATCTTCTCTTGCTTCATTATTTATATTTGCTGGCTCCTAAGTGAGTGCTTATCAAGCTGCAGGACCAATACCTCCACGCTGTTTTCCCTGCTCTCCCTCTGTCTCCCAAATACCACTCCATTGGAAGTGACCACAAAAGCTTTCACTTCCATCAGATAACAAGCGTGAGCAAGAAGGGATCTGCCTGGGGACAAGACAAACAGGAGCAAGTCTGAAATTTGCAAGCAAAAGCGTTCAAACCAAACACAAGTCATCACAGCTGCTCCCACCATCAGTCCAAAGAGCGTTGTGGTGATGTTTCTTATAAGGTCACCCAGCCCGCAGTTTAACAAGGACAATGAACAACTCACTGGGCTTCCTCCTACTATAACAACATATGGTGGTGGGAGGGTGATTGACTGGTACAATGTGAATTTCAATAAAATGTCTTCAAGCCAGGAAAGTTCCAGGTGACTAGAAGTAAGCAATCATGGTGCCAATCTTTCAGCAAAAAAGGGTCACGCGTTGAGTACAGCAACTTGAGGGATTAAGGCAGCTTTTTATAGTGAGTAATATCTCTTCTGACAGTGCTAGTGAACTGCTTCAAACCACACTTGGCTGGGAATGTGCTAAGATGAATAGCTTTGTCTTTCAGTAAATATTACCGGGAGCACTAGGGAGAATGAGAAATGGTCTGTAAAGTAAGCAATAGCTAAAAATCCTCTTCTTTCCTGACCATATAATAAAGAAAACCTTGCTGTAGAGGGAGGGGGAAAAAAATTGTGTAAAAGAGTGTCCTTGGGGAAGAAGAAAAATCCACCCAAAAGGGAAACTTGGATGCTTTTTTTTTTTTAATGAGGATTTAAGGAGTGTTAAGGATTAGATGGGGTGAGCTGGAATATCATAGCCCACTCTGAAACTGACCTGCTCCTTCACTCCTGTTTACCTTAGTCTTGGATTGAAGCCTTGGCTTGACCTGGGTGCATGGTGTGACAGGTCTTGTTTGTCCCTGTAGGAAGACATAGTTGGAGAGAACTGTCTGAAGAAACAAGGCACATACAGGAAGACATATATCCTTCCAGCCTAACCAAATTTACACTGAAAAACTGGGTTAATGTGGGGAAATGACCACAGATCTCCTGTACCTTCATAGTCTGAACTGTTGCTGGTTGTTGCATCTTATGAGGGTTCAGGTTTGGGAGATGAGGAGGCTTTCCTGGAGAGGGCCTGGTCCTTCATAGCTGGGAGCTCAACCTAATGGATTATGTCTTCAAGATTTTGGGGGTGTTGCAGGCTCACGTGCCTTTCCCCCTTGTCCCCCAGAACTGTGAAGAAGCAACACAGTCTGGTCTTCACACTTCTGAGGGATGAGAGGGAAAGGCATGTTAAAATGTTTGTTTGAATCGTCATGGTTTATTTCTGTGGTTCATATCCTCCCAAATGTCATTTTGTAAGGACTGGAAAGCATGAGGTGACCTACCTTTACCCTCTCAAATGTCAAGCTCCTGTACTGGCAGGTCTCATGCAATTAGGTTTGGGAGCTGAGCTTCTACACAGTAGCCAGTCACTCTGGTATGTGCCAGTGCTGCTCCTAGCTCAAACTCAGCCCTAAAACATGCAGAGTAAATTAACATCCCTGGGAGTCACTACCTGTACTCATTCCTCTTTGGACAGCCACCAACCAGTGCTCTTCCATAGAATCATAGAACAGTTTGGGTTGGAAGCGACCTTAAAGATCATCTAGTTCCAACCCCTCTGCCATAGGCAGGAACACCTCCCACTGGATCAGGCTGCCCAAGGCCCCATCCAACCTGGCCTTGAGCACCTCCAGGGATGGAGCATCCACAACTTCCATGGGCAACCTGTGCCAGTGTCTCATCACTCTCATCATGAAGAAACTCCTCCTAATGTCTAGTCTAAATCTGCCCTTCTCCAGTTTATAGCCATTAAAGCCTTCCTTTTGCATGTGGGTCTCTCCAGAGACGACTTCTTTGCATTAAAGCACAGTATACTCAGTATTTTTGAGATGTTTTAAAGAGAAGGCTCTCTTAGAACACCTAACCATCCACTAGTAATGCACAGAGTTTACTAATTACTATCTTAATATAAGCTGGCTGACTCACCATGCCATAGTTCAGTCTGCTAATAGGGAAAAAAATCTTTGGTGATACTATTTTTCTGAACTGAGCAATAGGAAAAAAGGGAGAAGAATTGCAGATATTCCTAGACAACAGTTACGTGCTTTGTACTGTGGTTGTCTGAGCATATGGTCTTTTATGGGACTCCAGGCCCCATCAGCTCTGAAAGAAAGTCTTGCTACTCTGTCTAGTTGGAGAGCAAGTCTGCTCCTCTCTGACCCTGTCACTGAAGCATCTGGCAGGAATTATGTTAAACCTTCTCATGTTAAACCTGGAGTTACTGGTTGTTTCAGTTCTCTGTTTGTTTGGTTTTCCCCATAGGGAACAAAAGGAGCAAGGATATATCTAAAGAAGCAATAACCAGATGTCTGGCATTTCCATTTTAGCTCAGGCTTCTCAAACAGAGCTTCCCCATTAATTTAATCAGAGAAATAGTCACTTCCATACCCATCTCCAAACCCAGCTTTCTTCCTTTTCTGCAAGTGCATCCCAGATGTGCCCTTGCTTTGCCCACACAGGCACAAGATCTGTGCTGGATTGAGGAAGGAAAAATGCTGATGTTATTGGATTGATTTGGACACTGCTATCTTGTCAGTACACAGCATGAGGAGCATCTTCATGGGTCTGAATTAGGGGCTGAAGGACTCAGAGGAGTAGGAAACACTCACTGTTTTTGTTTTACTAGCTCCAGCTCAGGGACAGAGCAGTCAGATCTAAAAATGTGGGTGAAACCCTATTTGGGAGAGACAAGAGAGATAAGTGAATGATCATTGATCCTTGTTCTTTAGATGGAATCCTTATATAGTTCACCATGATCCAAGACTGGACAAGGTTGATCAAGTAGATCACTTTTCCCCAATGCCTTCTTGTCAGGACAGTAAATGCAGGATATGCTTTTCCTCTCCCCACCCAGTACTTGAATGGTGATGATAAAAGGAACATCTCCCGTATGAGGACAGGCCGAGAGAGTTTCGCTTGTTCAGCCTGAAGAGAAGAGAAGAGAAGAGAAGAGAAGAGAAGAGAAGAGAAGAGAAGAGAAGAGAAGAGAAGAGAAGAGAAGAGAAGAGAAGAGAAGAGAAGAGAAGAGAAGAGAAGAGAAGAGAAGAGAAGAGAAGAGAAGAGAAGAGAAGAGAAGAGAAGAGAAGAGAAGAGAAGAGAAGAGAAG